>JAAALK010000284.1:62302200-62496822 GCA_019279435.1 Zizania palustris | reverse complement strand
AAGATCTAGGCATCCAGCTATGCTTTGCTGCAGTGCGACACCCTCAGTCTAACGGAGCTGTAGAAAGAGCTAATGGTAACATTTTGTCAGGGCTAAATCGACGGATAGTAGGATTGGCAAAAGGACTCTGGACCAAAGAACTTCCGAAGATTTTATGGTCCATTCGGACCACTCAAACGAGGTCCACGGGTTTCACTCCATTCAGACTATTATTCGCAGATGAAGCTATGACACCAACAGAGCTCAAAGGAGGATCACTTCGCAGCACCGAACAGGAAGTAGAAGGAGAAAGACAAGCTTCGCTGGATTTAATAGAGGAGACAAGACTTCGAGCTATGGCAACTTTGTCAAAGTATCAGCAGCAGACGAAGGCTTGGTTCGACCCGAAGGTCAAGATTAATGAACTTAGGCCAGGTCATCTCGTTTTGCGAAGTATCATAGCACCAGGAAAATTAGGAAATAAATGGGAAGGTCCATACTTAATTGTTCGCTCAGGGCGTCCTGGTTCTTTTAAATTAGCTAATTTGGAAGGTGAAGAGTTAGCGCATACATGGCATGCGGAGCACATAAAGCGATACTTCGCATAAGGGCTCCTTGTAATCATTTGTAAGCACTTTCTGAATTAATAAAGCATATGGTTCAGATAATGCCTACCCCTCATAAACTTCCCACTTCCGAGTGGACGCACTGGAATAGCGGAGTTGACCGAGAGGGAAGTGTCATTAATTTGAATCATATTTTCGGGCTTCGAACCACTGGTCCGAAGTTTCCTGAGGTGGTGGGCTGACATAATCCGGAGTCCAAGCCACCGGCTTGAAGACATCCATAAAAGAGCCCGAGACCACAGAATGTGGAGTCCAAGCCAACGGCTGGAAGACATCCGTAAAAAGAGTCCAAGGAGACCAAATGATGCGGAGCCAAGCCACCGGCTTGTAGGCATCCGTAAAAAGAGTCCAAAGAGACCACTGCGAACTCCAAACCATTGGTTTGACAGAATTCGCAAAAAGAGCCAAAGGAGGCCAAAACAAAACAGAGTTTGAGCCATGAGCTTCGAATGTCTGTTAAGAAAGTCCAAAGTGTCAAATCATGTAGGACACTAAATGTCCAGAAAGCTGTCCAAAGTGATTTCTTTCAAAAACATAAGGTACTAAGTTACCAGTCTTCAGACTACAAATAGTCGAAGACATTTTATAAGATTTTAATCAATCTTTAAATTGCTGAGGGGCTCCGAACCCCAAAAAGTGTACTAGTTTTTCTTTGCGCCTAACTGTCTTTGAATACAGTTCGAAGTTGCTTACGCCCAAAGAGGGGCTAGTAAATAGGGAGACAATTTTAAATAGATATTTATTATTCGAACAAATATGATTACATCATGAAAAATTGGTATCTATACCAAGAAGGAATGGAAGACCTCTTCGATCTCTAGAGCTAGGGTTGGAACGACTAGTTCCAGAGCCGGGAGTTCTAACAACTTTGCGTTTAACTCTCCCGCCTCCCTTCGAAGCTCTAAAGTCTTTTTGTTCTTGTTGAAGCTCGGCCCAAGTTCGAAGCCGTTCGGGGCTCCTTTCCCAGCTTCCAAGTTCTTCAGGCTTTTTACCTTGAGCTTCATCTTCGTCTTCGGACCATACAATGTCTTTAGAAGATGAAGTTTCCAAGTTAACTTCTTTTTCTTCCTCTTTAATATAAGACAGTATGTCTTTGCTTACTTCTGGTATAATCGCTCCGGAGCTATTCCGAGAAACTAAAAATCGAGGGAGCTTGTGAAGTTTTAAGATATCGAAGGTAGCCCATAGTAAGTGGAGTTCATCGTTAACGTCTAACACTTCGACATCTTCCATATGAGGCAAAGCCTAAAAACATGATAAGCAAATTTTCATTCATAAATGTACAAAAGCATAATGCTTTACATAGTCGAAGATCCTAAGATAATTCTAAACCTGTGGGTTTGGCGGGGGCTGACTGCTCGAAGCTTGGGACCGAGCTTGTTTCTGGTGTTGCCCTTCGTCAATCCAAGCCTTGATCGCAGAGCGACCTTCGGCTCTCCATGAAGTTTGAAAGGCTTGCCAAGCAGCGGCCACACCTTCGGAAGGAGTAAGGAGCTGGTTGTCATCAAAGGTAATGGGAGCCGCCCCTGTGCTCGGAGTTATCGATTGGCCCAGATCTTCGTAGTAACGAAGTATGCCGACAGTAGCCACTTGTCCGGAGATTTCTTCCGTACCGAATGCCCGCTGTCTTCATTTGCTTCGCTGCTTCTTGGATCCTCTTCAACCGTCGCAGCAGGGAGATGTTGTCATCCGAAGGAAGCATCCCAGTAGTACCGAAGTACTCCATAACGCCTAGCAATTGGTCCATGACCTCCGCAGCTACCTTCTCCGACTTCAGCTTATCTTCAATCAAGGCATCCTTCGTCGAAGTTAATTCTCTTACTACTCCAGAGAGCCTAGCTGCCTCCGTAGCTAAAGAATTCTTCTGATTGAGCAGTTGGCTAGCTTCTTCGGCAGCTTTGGCTTTTTCTTCTTGGAGTCTAACAAGCTCAGCCCCCGCTGTAGCATGCTCCGCCCGCATCTTTTTGATTTCTGCTTGAAGCACAATTTTTTCTGCTTCGAGCTCTTTGTTCACAGCTTCCAAGCCTTGTCTGGCCATGCGCTCCGTTGAAACCATGTTGTCCAAGTGGGCCACCCGACCTTTGGAAATAGTAAGATTTCGTTGAAGAGTGGCATTTTCCTCTCGAAGGCGAACGCTTCCACGTTCATTTGAGATGTTCACAGCTCGGGCCAAGACTGTTTGCTGCGAAAAGAAAAAAACCAAGGTGAGAAATTATTTGTATATAAATTTGATGTTGTTTTGCAGATACTTCGTACCTGGTATGCTGCACGTTCCATGGCAGCGTTAAGCTCCGAACTCTCCGCCTCGCTCAAGATGGCCACCAAGTCCGTCTCCCCGACTTCAGCGACTAGATCGATCCAAAGGCTCGAGCAAAGTCCGAAGCCCAGTTCTTCGCTCCAAGAAAGGAGCTAGAAGAGGGAGCATGCTCAAGGCTTGCTGGTCATCTTTGTTTGGTGAAGACCCGGAGTGCTGACCCCTGTTCTTTGGAGCCCCAGCAGACTGGCCCCCCTCAGTAGATTGACTTTCGTCTGTTGACTCAGACGGAGTCGATCCTGAGCTCGGAGCTGGGAGGGGGTCCATCTTGCCTTTGCCTTTTCTAGGTCCCATCTGAGTGGCTCCTGGAATTGGCTCCGAAGCTGTCGAAGGTCCAGGAATCATATCCTCGGGACGGACCTCTTCCACGGGAGTGGATCCTATTAAAACAAAGGTATTATACATTGTATAATTTCGTAGGAAAAAAAGAACAAAATAAGTATGCGAAGTTTACCTTCGACATTTTGGCGATGGGTGAGCATTGGACTGCTTGGCGGGTCAAAGGCTACTCCAAAGTCTTCATCGGAGTCAGCAGTCAAATCTTCGACTATTGGAGCATCTTCGAGAGCAGCCGTTGTTACTTCACCCGAAATTGAAGCTGCAGCAACTTCGACTCCGCTTTCATCCACAGGAGCTTCGTCTTGTGGTAAATTTTCTTGAGCAGACGGAGTCCTTACTTGATCAAGGTTCTCTTGAGACTCCGGCACGCTCGCAGCTTCATCAATATGTGCATCTCTTTGGGCTGCATCTTTGTCAATCAGGTCGACAAGCATCTTGCCTTCATCCTCCAAGGAATCGGAGACTGAAGCTCTTGGGCTCGAAGGTGCAGGAACTCTTGGCTTTCGAGCCACCTTCTTTAGCAGGAGTCTTGGCTGAGCTCGAAGTTCCAACTTCGGCTTTTCTCTTTTTGGGTCCTTTCTCCGAAGGTACCCAATCCACAAGCGGGGGCGGAATAACTTCGAGTAGCCCCCATACTCGGTTGAACCGTTCCCATGTACCAACCAGCTTAATTCTCCATTCCTTTTTGGTCGGAGTTGGGACGCCCAGAATCTTCTCCGAAGCCCGTACAATCTGCTCCAAAGTTATAGGGGCTGAAGAGGCTGAAAAATGAGTTAAGTTGGTTATTCCTTCGAATAAATATGCATGATATATGTTGTTTTCGAAGTTACCTGTAGGGCTTGAAGTCGAAGAATTTTTGCGAAGAACGCCCTCCGAATCTTCCTCAAAGGTGATCGGCCAGTTGGCCATCAGAGGAGGGATTTGAAGCCCGAGAAATTCTTTGGCTAAGTCCCGCATACTCAGGCGGTGACTGATTTTTTGAAGCAAGCTGAGGCGAGCTTCGAGCTGGCCCGGATCCGGATGCACAAGGGCTTCCTTTCGGAAGTTGATATCTTGTAAAGGTCCAGCTAGGCGACTACTCGCCCCAACTTCAGCATA
Organism: Zizania palustris; assembly: GCA_019279435.1. NCBI lineage: Eukaryota > Viridiplantae > Streptophyta > Magnoliopsida > Poales > Poaceae > Zizania > Zizania palustris. Next base: position 62,492,466 of record JAAALK010000284.1, on the reverse strand, counting down.
AAACCATTTTAGGATCCAGTCTGTATACCATCTGGCATTGATAGCCTTAGCAGGAAACCGGAGAGCATACTCGTCCCGAAGCCTGAAGTTGATGCTTCCGAAGGCCACTACCATCTTCTCACCTCCAGGGCCTACGAAGGCCTTCAGTTGGCACGAAGCTCTGTGTAGTGCTGCGAAGATCTCCGCTCTTCCCTCACAACCTTCGGCTCGCAACGCCCATTCGAAGATGGCAAGACGTGCTACGACATTCAGAGAGAGTTGGGGGAGAGTAACATGGAATAAGTCCAATACCTCCGCTAAGAAGTCGACTGCCGGAAGCCCCAAACCGGCTTCGAAGAAGGCTTCGAAGATGACCACTTCTCCGGGTCTTGGTGACGGAATGATCTCTTTCCCGGGTTTGCGAATCATGACTCCCGAACTAATTTTGCCCTCTATTGCGGCCGCGAGTGATTCTCTTTTGCAGGTTGAAGGCCCCAATTGAAAGGATTGATCTATGTACTTCGTTGATGCCAGAAAAAGGTCTTGAGGGCCGACATTTTGAAGATTTCTCCCAGCCGCCGCCATTGTTGCCATTGATGGTGTCGGAGTCATCGCCGCCAATGTTGCAGTTGCTGCTGTGCCGCAGCCTGCTGCCGGGCCACGGTTGAAGCTGCTCTAGGACCCTTGAAACTAGTTTTTGCCATTGGATCTCACGGATTGCTTCAGAAGTAAAATGGAGGCTAGGGCTTGATTGATGTTTTGTTTGCACGAAAGCGGTGGAAAGATACTCGAGAAGGGTCTGGACCCTCTATTTATAGCCCAGACCCCGATTTTTTACCGTTTGCCTATGCCGTTTCGCATTCTCAACCGTTACTTTATTGCGAAATTAACGTGTCGCGTAACTTCCGTTAGAAGAAAGAAGCCAACGGCTATTTCTTCCAAGTCTAAAAAGAATTTTGGACTTCTCGAATTAATTCTAAGATAGTTCGAATGTAACTTTCTTAGAAACTGAGTTGAAGTCTTGCATCTCCATGCATTTCGGAGATGGATTAGAATCTGCTAACCCCTACGCATGATTATTTTTCTTGCGTATACTGCTCTCCTAACTTTACAGATTTAGCGGAGAAGCATATTCGAGGGGCTACTGTTGGGGGAAAATATTCCATCTTCAGGGTTATTGCAGTAACAAGACAAAGAATGTTGATTAAGTGAAGTTTACCAGCATATAACTTCGGAAATACATTGAATCAAGTTCGAAGTATGATGACGGACTCTAGTTCGGAGTATATCTTTGAACTTAGACTCTTCCGGGAGCTTCTTTGCCAGCTAAGATGGAAGACTTATCTTTTTTCTCATTAGATTAGTCTTTTACCATTTTAGCCCTATTAAGTGTACCGAATAGTTTCCACTATGTCGGTTGTAATAGAGGGGTAAAAGGGTCTTTTCCTTAATGTTTGGGCCTATAAATACCCCCCGTTTTACCATGTAATGAGGACCGAATACAAGTTATTCAATACACACTTTCGAACTATTCTAAGTTATTATCCTTTCGGAGGCTTGGAATAGTTTCCTTCGCAAACACTTCGTTTGTTAGTTTCTAATCTTCAGAAACCTGTTAGCGTAATCTTTTACGCCAACACCAACCAAGTCAAGCTTAGGCTAGAACTGGACCATCAGAAGCTTAAGACATTGGTCTTGGCATACATTACACTGTCCTAGTTCATACCAAAGTGCTATGGTAAGCAGTCTAGAACAATGCAATGTGACACAACAAACCCACCTCGATCTTTTCAATTAAGCATAAAAGACATGGATTTTCCATTTTTATGATTTTTTATCATTTTATAGCATATTTTCTATGTTAAAGCATATAGATGTCCAAGTTGCATATCTGCATCTAAGTAAGGAACTAGCTACCAGGCATGTAAAAGATAGCAAAAGCATTCAGCGTACACATGCTAGTTACGAGAAGCAACGGTGATCATTTTTTCAATAATAAAGCATAAAAGCCATGCATATGACAAATATCAGATATATCATGTGAACTGAAGTAAAGTCTGATCATCGATAGGTATTCAAAGCATATACTAGCTAGAATAAGTAAATCAGGTCAATCATATAACAGAAGCAAGCTCAAAGTGTGATACGTAGTAGTCGTTGTAGATGTACCAGTGGCCGATGTAGACGTACCCGTCATGTTGGCCTAGCTTTTCCCTAGCGGAGTCGCCAAAAAGTGTGTTGACATGACAACATGCCCCCGCACTTGGGTCAGTTCGACGATCCAAAAGTGTGTGAATACTTAGGGACAAGCCTAAGCGTAACACAACACCGACGTCACGTTCTGACTACCCTTAGCCATGGTAAGGGGGGTGGAGTCGCTAGTCAGTCAGATCACACAAAATAATCCAATTAGCCGAAAGAAATATATTAAACAGAATAAATCAGCAAACCGGTTGGAGCTTGTCTGCTTCGAAGTATGGTTCAAAGGGGGTCGCCGAAGTGTACCTACGACGTCTAGTGCGAAGTGTCCCACCGAAGGGTACCTTCGGCGTTCCGATTGATCTGATCGAAGATGAACTCCAATCGGATCTGGACGCGACAATCACCTCCGAACAGTGGGGTTCAGCGTGAAGTCTCCGATGCAGTAAGATACAGAGTAATGGCTTGAGCATAACGCGTGAGCCTGACTTCGTCCGAGCAGGGTACGAGCGTGGCGAAGCCTGTCGTGACGAAGTCTGTCGGCGAAGTGTGCGGTCGAAGCAGCAGTCTCGCCGAAGGGTGTTCTGGCAACCTCCGAAACCAATCTCTTAGCTCTAGACACCTCCGACAAAGTAGCTCCGAACGGTGAAACCTGCAACAGATAAGATTCAAAGTACTAATTTGGCCTGAGGACCGAATTCCACCAATGTGTTGCACTAGTAGCGAAGATAGCAATCTGTTACGCAGATTAGTGGATACTTCACAGGCGAAGTAACAAGGTGATAGCAATCTATTACATAGATTAACGGATACTTCACAAGCGAAGTAACAAGGATTACCACTATTCCGAAGTGGCCGTCGGAGGGCTTCCAATCAAAACCATGAAGAGTACAGAAAATTAAAGATAAAGTAAATGCGATTCAAAGCTAGGGCTTTTTGGTTGATTTGTGTTGGGGGGCCTTTGAACTGGCTTCGCCTCTATATTTATAGGGGCTATACCTCTGATCTAATCTGCTATAATTCGGCTGAATAGATATAAAAACTTAGCCAAAATCGCGTCCAACTCTATCTCTGCCGAAGTGGGCCTTCGGCCAAGCCCGTCGAAGCCTGCTCCTCGGGTCGAAGCTTCGGCATCGTGGGCCTCAGAAGGCTTCCTGGCCGAAGGCCATGGGCTGGCTGAAAGCTTTCGGAGCCCATAGCCCAATGGTCCTTTGGCCTTATAGGGCTTCGGCCTGACCCGGGACATGTGTATTTTTGGCCCAAATTACCAAAATTTATATTTTGACAATCTTAGCCATTGATGCCATTTTTTGCCATCAACACATGCCCCCCTGCCTTTTAGTGAACTAAGTGAACTAAAAGCACAACGAGCTAAAGAAAATACCTTCCATATCGGCCTTTCGACACCTTTTACGTTGTTTGCCACACACTTGGGAAATACCTTTTCAAGTATCTACCATTCAAAGCCCTTCGAAAGCGCTCTCCTTGTAGAGATTCTAACACATATGCATTGCTAGGAGCGATTTCGGCTATTTTGAAAGGGCCTTCCCAACTAGGTGACCATTTACCAAACTTGGGACTCTTAGTGCCTAAAGGTAAAATCGTCTTCCAAACCATGTCACCCACTTGAAACGATTTTGGTTTGACCTTCTTATTGTAGGCTTTAGCTACTCTCCTCTTGTCTACTTCTATGGTTTCTAAAGCCTTCAATCTCTTATCGGTCACTTCTTCTAGGTTGTCCTTCAAAAGAGTTTCATACTCGTTGACCAATAAGCCATCTTGCTTTAACACCCTTAGAGAACCAACATATACTTCTACATGTAGAACGACTTCTTGTCCATACACTAACTCGTATGGACTAACTTTGGTAGCACCGTGCTTTGCAATCCTACAAGCCCATAACGCCTCGAAAAGCACCTCATGCCACCTTTTAGGGAACTCTTCAATTTTCTTCCTAATGAGCTTAATCATGGTTTTATTACTAGACTCGGCCTGACCATTGGCCTGAGCATAGTAGGGCGAAGAGCTTATCAACTTAATACCATAATATTCGGCGAAGTCCTTCACTTCCTTAGAAACAAATGAGCTACCTTGATCTGTAGTGAGAGTTTGAGGAATGCCGAATCTATGTATGATGTGCTTCAAGATAAAGTCAAGTACCTCATTGTGAGTCATGTTCTTGAGAGGCACGACCTCGGTCCACTTGGTGATGTAATCCATCGCTATCAACATGAACCGATGCCCCTTTAAGGAAGGAGGGTGAATTTGGCCGATGAAGTCTAAACCCCAACCTCAAAACGGCCATGACTTGACAATAGGATTGAGTAAAGAAGCAGGAGCTAACTGAATATTGCCAAACTTCTGACATGCCTCACACTATCTATAATACTTAAAACAATCTTTAGTCATAGTCGGCCAGTAGAAACCTGCTCTTTTGAGCATCCAACTCATTTTCTGGGCCGACTGATGAGTGCCACAAAGTCCTTCATGGACTTCTCCTATAGCCACCTGTAATCGTTCGTGGTCTAGACACTTTAATAGTACTCTGTCAATGGTTCAGCGATATAGTGTGTCATCTATCAACACAAATTTAAATGCTTGTCGGCGAACCTTCCGATCAACCCTTTGGCTAGGGTCTCTCAAATACTAGACGATTGGAATTCTCCAATCACCCTTATGGGCTTTGGAGGGTTTTGCTAGCTCACTCCCTAAAAAAGTCTCTAGGCTACTGATTTCGGGGTGCCCCCCAAGCCCTTCCTGCTTCTGCCGAAGCCTGGCTAGACTGGCCGTGCGAAGCACATCGGGCCGAAGCCTCCTATCGGAGGGTCCGGACTCCCGGAAACCTCTCGTTGTCTAGGGGACTCCGGTTCGTGGACTCCGGCGTGCCAGACTTTTTGGCGTGCGGAGCACTCCGGTCTCGGTACCTCGGTGCGCGGTAGCCTCCGGCAGCCGGAGGGGTCCGACCTGGGGGTGCGGCTGTCCGAAGTCACTAGCTTCGGCAGTGAGACCAAACATCAGCTTCTCCCATACCGAAAACTATCCTCTCCTGACTTGGTAACCAGATGTTTGCTGAGCCAAATCATTTGCAATTGAATTGGCCTCTCTTGACACATGAGAAATTTTGAAGTCATCAAAAGTAGCAACTATGTCCAAGCACTTATCCAAGTAGCTGTTTAGCAAGCCATTAAAACATTGAGCACTCTTAGCCAATTGTTGTACTACTAACAGGGAATCACCATGTGCATGGACGTGTTTAACACCCATGGAATCTTACAATTCAAGCCCTAGCAGTAAAGCCTCGTATTCAGCTTGGTTATTAGTATAAGGAAACTCTAGACGAGTCGAGGTCTCAAAGTGCATTCCATTAGGTGATATGAGAACAACTCCAATACCTTGGCCATTTTTGCAAGCTGAACCATCAAAGTAAAGTTTCCACGGTATTACCTCAATCAAAGCAACATTGTCACTCCAACTAACGTCTATGTGGTGATCAACTATAAAGTTTCTTCAAAAATAGCGTCGCGCTCATCCTCGGCTTCTTCTCGCGCATCTCCTGTGCCCGTAGTCATTGCATATGTCTCTTTTGTTATTTGGACATGCCTGGAGGTGCCCAAGATGGTTGTGGCTTGGTGCTTGGTTCCTGTCAACTCTAGCCAAAGTGGTACTGCCCTCTTCGGCCTCGTGCACTCTGTATTCAGAGGGGCCTTCACTGCGGACCCCGACAATCGGACCGGCCTTGTTCGGCCAATCGAACCAGGCTTCGGCGCGGGCTCCGGCCGAAGCGAGGGGCTTACCTCCATTAGACTTCGGCGATAGGGCCTTCGGGATTGCGACTTCCTGAGACCCTACTCTAATTATGATAGCTTCGGACTCCCTGTCTTTGGCCTCCTCGTGCCTGTACTCTTCAACTTCACCCTGCCCGGTCCTATTAAGAGGTACTACGGACAGCATGTGGACGATGCCTCCCTCTGCTGCGTCTGTTTGTCCCTGCCATTCATAATACTCCAAGGGTACTCCGACTATGATACGTACGGAGCCCACGGAGTTCCCATCTAGTTGTATGGCGGAGGCATCGGTGGCTCCAGTGACCTCGCCCACTGTGAGCCGAACCCGTTACCCGGAGGGTAGTTCAGCAGAGTCAACGGTGTCTCGGACCATATCAACGAGGGGTCCTGCCAGGCCAGAGGTATGCTCGACCAGTGCGGGCCGAAGTCTCCTGTCGAAGGACTCATCCAGAGTGGTGTGGGGTTTGGCCATTGGGGGCCGAAGTTACTGCACGGGGAATTCGGCCACTGAGGTCCAAAGCCACTGTACGAAGAGTTAGGCCACTGTGGTCCGAAGTCGCCATGTGGAGGGTTCGACCACTGCGGTCCATAGTTGCCGTGCGGAGGGTTCGGCCACTGCGGTCCGAAGTCGCCGTTTGGAGGGTTCGACCACTGCGGTCAGAAACCACCCCCCGGAAGTCTTGGGCCCTTCGGCTAACTTAGTTTTTTAGCGTGGGAGCCTGCTTCTTTTGCTTTTCTTTGATGCTTGTTCAACAACATCTTGTATGTTACCTTCAACTTCTTGTGAGCCTTAGCCAAAGGGGTGCTAATGTTTCGTTTCCACACCCCCACCTCGGGGTTCTTAGGTATGAGTGTGCGGGTTCGTGGTTCTCCGACAATTATCACTTTCCCTTTAGTCGACTCGGCCTGTTCTCTCCGAATCAATACCTTCTTCTCGCCGAGGTCGACAGTGTTGATGGGGAAAGGATCTTTTTCTAGCTTCATCTTTGGATTGTGGTCTATTTTCAATCGCCCTTCTTCTATGGTCGATTGAACCTGCCATCGAAAAACATTGCAATTGTTAGTATTATGTGAATGCGATTCATGCCACTTACCGTACGGATGTTTCTTCAACTCATCGGCAGATGGAATGACTTGACCTTTAGGCAACCTGAGAAGCTGGTTCTTTAAGATAAAATCAAATATTTTATCACACTTAGTTATATCGAATGAGTACTTGACCTCACTAGGCCGATTCTTCGTGGGAGACGGCCGTAATTCGGAGCAAGTGATAGGTTTACTCTTAGCGTTCCAAACCCATTCGGCCGCGTACATGTTGGTCGAATCCTCCTCTTCTGATTCCTCCTCGTCGGAGCATTCCATGACGTGGATTTCAGCCCTAGGCTTCTTAAACGTTTTAATAAACTTTTTATCTTTGGCTCAGCCTTCCTGGACCAGAGCCTGCTGCAATACTTGGCTAACCTCTAAAAAGTTCTGGTTGTCTAATCTTTCTTTAATCTCGGAATGCAACCCATTAAAAGAAAATTCTGCCAAAGTCCCTTTCTGAAATGCTAAGGCTAAAACATCGGTTTCTAGTATCCCTAAAACGCTTGATGTACTTAGAGGCGTTCTCGTTAGATTTCTGCCTAACCGATGTCAAGTGTGAAAGCCTAAGTTCCATTTCACCTGTGTAAAAGTAATCATGGAATTTTCATTCTAAATCATCCCACGTCTGAATGGAGTTCGGCGGGAGCGTCGAAAACTAAGTGAAAGCGGTGCCAGATAGCGAGAGAAAAAATAGTCTAATTTTTAAAGCGTCTATCTCGCTAGCTTCTCCATACTGTGCTAAAAATTGACTATCATGATCTAGTGTGGTTTTGCTACCCTCGCCGTCAAACTTAGTGAATTCGAGGATTCTATAGCCGTGGGGGTAGGGTATCATATCGAAATAATCGGGATATGGCTTACGGTAAACCCTAACCCAACCTTAGGCATGAAGCCAGCACACTCCCTAAATAGTGCTCGGATTCGCTACTCTAGGTCATCTTGGCCTGTTGCATGCGCACATCTCTCGTGTGGGGGCGCGACACGTGGCGGGATATCGGTGTGTCGGCCATGAGCCTCTTCCCTACGCGCTAGCTCTACGACGTGCTCAAGCCAAGGTGCCTATGCATGTGGTGCGGGCAGCGTGGGCAGGGCTGGTACCGGCGCAGGTGGTGGTGGTGCGTGGTATGCAGTGTTAGTTTGGCCGGAAGCATAATGGCTAGTCTCGGCCATGGGTGTTGAGGCCGGAGACGTAATGGTCTTGCCAGTGTTACCGTCAGTTCTGCTGTACACATGATTTACCGGAGGTACACGAGCAATAGAGACTGGTGGTACGGACTCAGTAAAGCCGAAACTTCTAAGAGTTGCCTCTACTTGGGAGCTAAGTGTCAAATCTAAATGGTTGGCTAGCGAAGCGCTAACGGCCTCATCTACTGATGCAGCTATTTTTTGCTCAATCTCTAAAGAAGATAAATGAGGCGATACGGGTGTTACCTGGATCCGAGCAAGGTCGGGGGCGATGATGTCGCGCTTGATGAAGCCTGCGCGTGTTTCATCATGTCTTGGAGCACCTTCAATTTTGCCTCGATCTCTGCTCGGTATTCTGCGGGAATATATTCAAGAGTAGGTGTTAGGATGTTGTGGTTGTCGATATCCGCGCCTCCTATGGTGTCCATCGGCGGTGTAGACGTAGTGTCGTTGTAGATGTACCGGTGGCCGATGTAGACCTAACTGTCATGTTGGCGTAGCTTTTCCCGTAGCGGAGTCGCCAAAAAGTGTATTGACACGAAAACGTGCCCCCGCACTTGGGTCAGTTTGACGATCCAAAAGTGTTCGGATACTTAGGGACAAGCCGAAGCGTAACACAGCACCGACATCGCGTTCCGACTACCCTTAGCCGTGGTAAGGGGGATGGAGTCGCTAGTCAATCAGATCACACAAAATAATCCAATTAACTGAAAGAAATATATTAAACAGAATAAATCAGCAAACCGGTCAGAGCCTGTCTGCTTCGAAGTATGGTTCAAAGGGGGTCGCCGAAGTGTACCTACGACGTCTAGTGCGAAGTGTCCCGCCGAAGGGTACCTTCGACGTTCGAATTGATCTGATCGAAGATGAACTCCAATCGGATCTGGACGCGACAATCACCTCTGAACAGTGGGGTTCGACGTGAAGTCTCCGATGCAGTAAGATACAGAGTAATGGCTTGAGCGTAACGCGTGAGCCTGACTTTGTCCGGAGCAGGGTACGAGCGTGGCGAAGCCTGTCGTGACGAAGTCTGTCGGGGAATTGTGCTATACTTCAGCTGAATAGAGATAAAAACTTAGCCAGAATCGCTTCCAACTCTATCTCTGCCAAAGTGGGCCTTTGGCCCAGCCCGTCGAAGCCTTCTCGTCGGGCCGAAGCTTCGGCGTCATGGGCCTCCCAAGGCTTCCTGGCCAAAGGTCGTGGGCTGGCTGAAAGCTTCCGGAGCCCATAGCCCAATGGTCCTTCGGCCTTATAGGGCTTCGGCCTGACCTGGGAAATGTGTATTTTTTGCGCAAATTACCAAAATTGATATTTTGACAATCTTAGCCATTGATGCCATTTTTTTCCATCAACACATACCAAGCCCTGGGGGCTTGCTGCAGACCATATAAAGCTTTCTGCAACTTGAAAACATGTCGAGGAAACTTAGGGTTCTCAAAACCGGGGGGCTGCCTAACAAAGACCTCCTCCTCTATGTACTCGTTCAGAAAAGCACTCTTGACATCCATTTGGAAAAGCATGAAACCTTTAGAAGCAGCAAATGCCAAAAGTATGCGAATGGACTCAAGACGGGCAACAGGGGCAAAAGTCTCCTCAAAGTCAATATCCTCTTTCTGGCAAAAACCCTGGGCAACTAATCGAGCTTTGTTGCGCACCACAACCCCATCTTCACCTGGCTTGTTCTTAAACACCCACTTAGTGCCTATGGGGTTGCATCCAGGTGGCAGCTCAACTAGTGTCCAAACACGATTATAAACAAAGTTCTCAAGCTCTTCTTGCATGGCGTTTATCCAATTTGCAATAGAAAGAGCATGAGAAACATCTCTGGGCTCAAAAGTGGCAACAAATGCAGACTCAGCAAAAATAGCGAGTGAGCCAGCATGAGAATGCAAGGATCTTGAAGAGATATCACCGATGATGAGCTCTGAGGGGTGATCACGCTGAACTGCTCGGGATCCTAGGTGATCGAATGTCACCTCACCGGAGTCAGCAGTTAGCACCTCTGGACTCGACTGAGGGGGCTCAATCTAAGTGGAAGAAGTGATCAGAGGTCTACCCTCGTCCTTAGTCAACGTCTTAGAAGGTGTGGGATCTGAAGGCTGTGTAGAAGTCCCACCCTCATCAACAGCTGGAGTGTCATCATCTTCCTCGAAGATGGACTCTCCAAGCTCATCATCTACATAAAGCTCAAAAGAAGGAGTAAGTGAAGGCATGGACTCATCAAAAGAAACCTCGCATGTCTTGACAAGCTGCTAGGAGTCGAGGTTCCAAACACGGAAACCTCGAGAATGCAAAGCATAACTAAGAAAGACTCCATCCCAGCAACGAGACTCAAACTTGTCCAAATGCCCTCCCTTATTGAGCACAAAGCACTTGCAGCTAAATGCTCGCAAGTGACTCACCTTGGGCTGTCTGCCAAACCACAACTCATATGAAGTCCTACCTAGGTAAGCTCTAAGAAAAATGAGGTTGGCTAGATAGCAAGCCGTGTTCATGGCTTCAGCCCAAAAGCACCTAGGAGTCCTATGCTCATCGAGCATCATCCTTGCCATCTCGACCAGCATGCGATTCTTTCGTTCCACAATGCCGTTTTGTGGGGGAGTATAAGGAGCAGAAAACTGGTGCTCAAGACCCTGATCACTACAGAAGCTGACGAACTGAGAGTTCTTGAACTCAGAGCCATTTTCGAAGGGAATTGCTCGCATCCGACCATTGTTCTCATTCTTCAGCTTCAAAACCAGGTCATGAACAAACTAGAAAGCCTCATCCTTAGACTCCAGAAAGAAAACCCACGAGAATCGAGAAAAGTCATCAACAACTACAAGCGCGTACCACTTCCCACCGACTGAACGCACCTGAGCTGGACCAACAATATCCATGTGTAGCAGCTCTCCCGGGTACGAAGTCATCACTTGAGTCACAGGTGCATGAGAAGCAGCAACCATTTTCCCATGACGACAGGGATGGCAAACTAGATCATTCTCCATCTTAAGCTTGGGCAATCCTCGGATGAGGTCCATAGAGCTCAATCTGACTAGCAGATCAAAACTCAAATGACCTAACCTCCTATGCCACCTCTAGATCTCAGAGGAGGATCCAACAATCAAACAGCGAGAAGGGCCAAAGGAACTAGAGACATCAATCCGAAAATCCTTACCGAAGGGTAAGATCTGGCAAACCAAAGATCCTCTAGAATCAACAACAGAAGACATGCCCTTCTTAAAATGAACCTCTAAACCATACTCAAGAAGTTGCGAAATAGAGACCAAATTAAAACTCAAGTTTCCAACCAAAGCAACATTCTTCAAAGAGAAATGCTTAGAAATTCGAATTGAACCAATGCCATGTACCTTCCCTTGACCACTGTTCCCGAAAGTGATGTACTCGTTGGAGCTCGGGGAAGTGAGGCTAGAGAACCATCTGTGATGTCCCGTCATGTGGAGAGAGCATCCTGAATCCATGATCCACACGTCCTCCAGTCCTTGATCCTGCATGATCAATGGTCATAAGGGGGAGCAAATGGTCCGACACCAGGTTTAGCAAATGAGCTAAACTAGTGTCGAGCCATCTGCTCAAAAGAAGGAAAGCAGAAGGAATCATAAGAGTCTGGAACAAAACACGGCTCAAAGTGCGGTCCTCTGTTCTCCCTAAAGTTTTAGCCATGAGGTCGAAAGTCGTATCCAAAATGACCTGGAGCTCTACCGGAATGAAAACCACCCTCCAGAGCACGGGCACGAAAGCTGTTGGACCGGAAACGGCGACCAGAGGGGGGGTGAATGGGAGCTTTTAAAATTTCGGACTAAAAACTTAGCCTTCGGATCTGTTCTGTCTTCTGCGGAACAGGCTTCGAACACAGCCTTCGAAGGTCAGGTTCGGAGGTACTTCGACACCTTCGAACACAGGCTTCGGAGAGGCAAAAGTTCGAAGTCAAGAAGACTTCGCTCCACTTACAACCCTCGAAAACCAACTCTGCTAAGTCAGTGCAGGCTCCGCACACAGGGTGCTTCGAGCAGGCTTCGCACTTCACCCTTCGCAAGAGTGGACAGCCCTCTGAGGACTTCGACCAAGTACTTGGCGACAGCAACTGGTGCTGGGCTTCGTACGTGAAGGTCTACACGCACACACAACGGACTTAGCTAAGGGCTTCGACACAAGAAGCAAAACGGGAAACAACCAGGGCTTCGCTAGTAATCAGCGAGGTCTTGCCTCGTGTTACACAGAGCGACAGCACACTGACAAAACACACCTCGCACGAAAAACAACCTTCGCCTCAACAGGCTTCGGTGCACTAAAAGCTAGCGAGGTATGCAACGCGAGCTCAAGCAAAAGCACAAGACAAACAGGGCTTCGCCGCTTGAACAAGGAACACTGAAAATGAACTCAGGATGTATTCAATCGAAGTGTGGCTACAGGAGCTCAACAGTAAATGCTCAAAGTGTTAAATGTTACCTACCGAGCCCCCATATTTATAGCCCACGGCTTCATCCTAAGGAAGTGACTACTTTACCCCTAGGGTTTACAACAGATTTGTCTCTACAGAACTAAGGGGTACAAAAGGTAGTCCACCTTTATTTTGGAGGCTTCTCTGTCAGCTGCAGAGGGGACAGTGTCAGCCTTTTTCAGAACAGACAGTGTCAGCCTTTACAGTGTTGACTTCTGGAACCTCCCTTCGCACGCGAGGGGTGCGGAAGCTTCGGCGAGAAGCCTGCAGCCTGTTGGCCTTCGCTCCGCCGAAGAAGACCTTCGATACAGTGACGGTTTTGAGCCGAAGCCGTCAAAGCCCTTGGGCCTTCGCACCACCACCTCCGGAGTGGATCACCACGGCTTCGCAGCTACTCCGAGCTCGAACACCGTCCGTCCGTGTACCGAAGCCATGCATGGCCGAAGCACCTCAAGTCAACCTCACTCCGGAGCTAGCCTCGCTCCGAAGTCCTTCACACTCCGAAGCCCTACCTTCGGAGTACCACCCTTCGAAGTCCCTCCTTCGTCCAAGGCCTCCGCATGAAGCATTCCATGAGCACTTCGTCGCAGTGTCTCACTCCGAGCACACTCCTCGACGAGCCTCACCCGGACCATGCCTTCGATGCGCCTCGACTTCTGAGACCTTCGTCGGGCCACCTTCGAGTGTCTCCCTCCGGAGCACACTTCGAACACCTTGCCTCCGCAGAGGACTTGTTCCACCAACTCCGAAGTCACTCCATTCGGAGTACCTTCGAAGTGCCTCACCTCCGAGGACTTGTCTCGGAGTACCTTCAGCCGGAGCCACGCTCCGCACTCTCTGCCTTCACCTGGCACGCCTCGACCCGAGGACCGACCCGGACCACCTTCGCAGCCACCGTGACGGAGCTCCCCGCTCCCTTGGCATCAAACCACCCGCTTGACCCAAGTTCACCTGGCTCGAACCCTGTCCGTCGCCTCCGAAGTCCCTGCGCACCACAGACAAGCAAACAAGTGTATCCAGTACTCCGGAGACCTCTCCGGGTTAGCAACCTTCGGCACACACTCCGGTGTACCGCCCAAAGTACCGAAGCCATCGGTACGAACCCAGTCATCGCGTACTGTCGGACCCCTCCGACAGGTACACTCCGCTGCACAGCTGCAGCAAGCAAACACCGAACACCCTTCGGTGACACACCTCCGAACACCCTTCGGAGGTACCACCTCCGAAGCCCCTCCGGAGGTACCCTTCGAACAGAGGGTAAAATCCAGTCAATCACTCATCACAAACACCGAAACCACCCTTGGTTTCTCAATCTCCCCCTTGATGAGTGCATTGACAACCAAATTGAAGTTCAAGAAAATGTAAAAATTTTCAGCACACAAGTGACCATAAAAACTCAAAAAGAGCCAAAGCATGTCACTTGATAAAAGAAATTTTTCTCCCCCTTTCTCAAAAGAGTAAAAGCCCTTTGGCAAATCTCCCCTTGAATAAAAACTCCCCCTGAGTTGAGCAAATTTTTCTCCCCCTTTATGACAAAAGTCTCTCCCCCTTTAGAAATAATGCCTTCTTGCAGCAGAGAACAAAGCAAACCTCTCCCCCTTTGGCAATGCAAGCATCAAGGAGCATTCAAAAGATGCAAAGCTTTGAAATGAATAGAATTGCAAAGACATATAATGCAAAAATATGCCAAAATTAACACAAATGATCATGGGCTCAGCTCAATTTAACAATCTGTGAAACAAGATGATGGCATGTGAGTTTGTCATTTTGAAGTGAAAGCATCACCACTTAATCACAGTAGCTAGACATGAAAGGCAAGGACTGCGCAAAGCTAACAAATTCTACCCTAGACAGACAAGTTTTGTTCAAAAGGAGCTGTGAAAGCAAACTTGATGATCAATTAATTTTGTTGTTCTTTTTCTTAATGCCAGGGGTTATTTGTTTGTCCACCTTATACTTTCCAATCAGGCCAAGCCTAGGCATGAAAGCCATCTGAAGCTTAAAGCGGTGATTTTGGCATACACTACACTATTCCAGTTCAGACCAAAGTGCAATGGTAAGCAGTCTAGAATAGAGTAGTGCGACAAGCAAACCCTCCTGGATCTTTTCATTGAAACCAGGCAAAGCATGGATTTTTTATTTTGATTTTGATGAATTTAATATTTTGAGGAATATCCATGAATAAAGAACACAATTTTTCAAGTTGCAAATTTTAGCATCCAAGGAACAGTGTCTTGCTGTCAAGTAGATAAAAGATAGCTAAAAGCAGTCCACCCTAAACAAGCTAGATACAAGATTATGCGGTGAGCAAGTTTTGATTTTTAGAAAATAAAACATCATGCACAATCAATGTTCCAGACATATTTCATAGAGCTGAGCTGTCATGATTTCTTTGAATTAAAAGCAGGCATATAATAGCAAAAGATGTAAGTGCAATTCCACACATAATGAGCATATGCAAGACAATTAAAATCAGCTCCCCCTCACAAAATGCCGTAAGGGTGACAAATGCCAAGTTCCCCACGCAAGTAAGCAAACCGAGAAGCATCGAGGGGTTTTGTAAAAATATCGGCAAGCTGGTGTTGGGTATCAACATATTGAAGTTCAATATCACCCTTCTCATTGTGATCTCTGAGAAAATGATACCGTACATCAATGTGTTTGGTTCTGGAGTGCTGAACCGGGTTGTTTGCAATACAAATGGCACTAGTGTTATCACAGAAAAGTGGAACACTCTTATAATCTAACCCGAAATCCCGCAAAGTGGAAACCATCCACAAAATCTGAGAGCAACAGCTAGCTGCAGCAACATATTCTGCCTCAGCCGTCGATTGTGCAACACTAGACTGTTTGCGGGAAGACCAGCAAACCAGAGACGTACCCAGAAAATGACAAGTACCAGAGGTACTCTTCCTATCAATTCTACACCCAGCAAAATCCGCATCAGAATAGCCTCTAAGACATAAAGATGAAGACGATGAATACCATATGCCAAATTCAAGAGTGTGTTTGAGATACCTTAAGATGCGCTTTAACCGCTTGGCGGTGCGAAGCTCGTGGTGAAGCCTGAAAACGAGCGCACAGACACACAGCGAAGTGTATGTCCGGCCTCGTAGCAGTCAAGTAGAGGAGGGAGCCGATCATGCTTCGGAACTCCTTCTGATCTACGGCTTCTCCATCTTCGTCAGGGTCCAATGCTACAGATGTAGCCATTGGAGTGGCGAGAGGCTTCGCATCGGACATGTCGAACTTCTTGAGCAGGTCCTTGGTGTACTTTGTCTGGTGGACAAAAGTACCTTGTCTACTTTGCTTGATTTGCAAACCAAGGAAAAAGGTGAGTTCACCCATCATCGACATTTCAAATTCCCTGCTCATGGTATCTGCAAACTCGGCAACCAAAGCATGAGAAGAGCCACCAAAGATGATATCATCCACATAAATCTGAACTAGGAGGAAATCTTTGCCATGCTTGAGAGTAAACAAAGTTTTATCAACAGAGCCCATCAAATACCCTCGCTCAAGCAGAAAAGACTTAAGTCTATCATACCACGCCCGAGGGGCCTGCTTGAGTCCATAAAGAGCCTTATGAAGTTTAAGGACTTTATGTGGGTACTTGGGGTTTTCAAAACCAGGGGGTTGTTTTACATAAACATCTTCACCTATGAAGCCATTAAGAAAAGCACTTTTGACATCCATTTGATAGAGTTTGAATCCCCGGGATGTCGCAAAGGCAAGCAAAATCCTAATGGCCTCAAGGCGAGCAACAGGTGCAAAAGTTTCAGTAAAATCAATCCCTTCTAGTTGAGAAAAGCCCTGAGCTACAAGTCTAGCCTTATTTCTAACAATTGTCCCATCCTCCCCTTGTTTATTTTTAAAAATCCATTTTGTTCCAATGAAATGAACATTTGGTGGAGGATCAACTAAAGTCCAGACTTGGTTTCTTTCAAAATTCTCAAGCTCTTCATGCATGGCATTGATCCAACTAGAATCAGAAAGTGCATGACTAACATCTAAAGGCTCGAAAGAAGCAACAAAAGCAGCATTAGTAAAATGAGCGTGTGAACGTGTTACCCTTTGATCAAGCTCACCAATGATCTGCTCGGGAGGGTGCATCCTTTGGACATGATGTGGAGCCTCGCGGCGGGATGCAGTCTCCCCCTCAACTTGTGCGTTGGATTGGTCCAAGATGACCGATGTTGAGGTAGTCGCTTCGGGACCTCGTGCCGAAGTAGTAGAAGCGGGGTCAGCTTCGGGGGTTGATGTCGAGGGTAGTAGGGGATCATCCTCGAATTCTCCGGGATCTTCGTCTTCGAATAAGGTCTGTTCCATGTCGTGTTCATTTGCCTGTTCAAAAACAGAACTAACAGAGGGGGTTGATTCATCAAAAGTCACATCACATGACTCGATGACAGTGTTAGTTTCCAAGTTATAAACACGATAAGAATGGCCATGAGTTGAATAACCCAAAAAGATCCCGTCAGAAGATCGCGACTCAAATTTATCCAAGTTACCACGTTTTAGGATAAAGCAGCGACAGCCAAAAACTCGAAGATGAGTAACCTTGGGCTGTCTCCCAAAACACAGCTCATAAGATGTCAAGTTCAAAATTGAGCGCAAGAAAATTCGGTTTGAGATGTAACATGCTGTGTTCATGGCCTCAGCCCAGAATTTTCTAGGAGTCCTATGCTCATCAAGCATCGTCCTAGCCATCTCAACCAAAGTGCGGTTTTTCCTCTCAACAACACCGTTCTGTTGAGGAACCCGCGGAGCAGAGAATTGATGTTCTATGCCATGCTCCATGCAAAAGTCAACAAAGAGACTATTTTTGAACTCGGTGCCATTGTCGCTTCGAATGAATTTTAATGCACCAGGGAGTTCAGTGAAAAGTCTCAAAGCCAAGCTCCGAAAGTGTGAAAACACTTCATCCTTGCTGGCAAGAAAGAAGACCCAAGAGTAGCGAGAGAAATCGTCGACAATAACAAGTACATACCACTTGCCGCCTAAAGAACTAACCCGAGAAGGACCTACAGTGTCCATATGGAGAAGTTCTCCGGGCTGTTCAGTCATCACTGTGGTGACTGGCGAATGCGAAGCGGCAATCATTTTTCCATGTCGACAAGGAGCGCAAACTAAATTCTTCTCAAACTTGAGCTTGGGCAATCCTCGGATCAAACCTAGGGCGCTCAGACGAGCGAGCAACTCAAAGCTCATATGCCCTAGTCTCCTATGCCACTTCCAAAGCTCAGAAGTCGAATGTGCAACAAGACAATGAGAAGAACCAGATGATTCTGAAAAATCAGCTCCAAAAACTCTCCCAACCCTAAAGATCTTACACACCACAACGCCATCCGAATTGAGCACTTGCGAAGTATCGCGATGGAATCGCACTTCGAAGCCCTCATCAAGCAACTGAGATACAGACAGCAAATTGTATCCCAGGTTTCAACCAAAGCAACATCTTTGAGAGTGAAGTTCGAATTAATTCTTACCACACCTTTACCTTTCACTCTACTCCTTCGATTGTTTCCGAAGGTGATATGTTCCTTTTGCTTGGTTGTAGTGAGGCTGGAGAACCAAGCTGCATCTCCGGTCATGTGGCGCGAACAACCGGAGTCCATGATCCACGTGCCCTCCAAGCCTCGACCTGTCGCCTACACATGATAAGAACGTCTCGATCGCTCAGTGCTGGGGTGAGTGAAATAATGACGAGGCATCCAGCACTGAGTGACACGAGTAGTAGGCACAGTAAAAGTAGACGGTCTACGCACATAATAATCAGAATGATGCAAAGTGCGAGGTCTACCTACATGCTGTGAAAGAACAACATGTCGAGGTCTCCTACTCTGACGAGGTACAAAGCTACTCGCCCGAGGTCTACCACCATATGGAACATGGTGAACACCTCGAGGAGCAAAACCTCTCCGAGAAGCACGAGGAGCCTCGAAAGCAGGACGAGAGTAATACTCAGACTCATGCATACCTAAAGATGGGTAATGCATGTCCTGATAGCTCATCGCCTGTGCACGTCGCTCATCCTTGATGCGACGGAAACAGAAACCAATCAAATGACCCGCCCGCTGACAATAAGAACAATGAAACACTCTCCTGGGGGCACTCTCATGGGTCACAGGAGCAACTCTCACAAGCTCCTTGGGTTTCTTCTGAGTGGTTTTCTTGGGAGGATTTTTCTTGGCAGGAGGAGTGGTTTTCTTTGGTGGATGGGTAGGCTTTTTGGCTGATGGGGTGTCCAACAGAGCTCTCTCTTTCTCTAGGGTGGTAGGAGAGGTAAAAACAGTTTTGGTCTTACTGTCTGAAGCTATCCTCTCAAAACCCAAACCTAGAGCTACCCCGGCTCTATCAGCACACATCTTGGTCTTGGCCAAGAGCAAATCCATCCTACCCTTCCCTTCAGTGCATTTATTCACCACAGAAAGAAGGTATTCATTTTCGGACATGAGGTTTTCAGCCCGCTCTCTAACAGTGCCTAGCTGGTCCTTAAGGGTAATGCAAGTGTCACAAACAGGTTGCACATCCTTAGAACTACCGGCCCTCTCCAATCTAGCCTCTAGATCATGAACATGCTTATCACGTAAATTAATGCTATCGCGCAATAAAGAGCAGTTCATGCAATCAATAATATCACGAGGTCTAGAATCCACCTCCAAAAGCTGCTTCTGTGCAGTCTCAAGCTCAGAAAGAGTTTGAGCATGTACAGAACGCAACTGAGCAAGCTCACTCATGACAACAGAACATGATTCACATTCAGCATCATCAAATTTAGACTTAAGCATGGCATATTCAGTAGACATATTTTCTAGCCTAAGTCTAAGGTCTTTTCTTTCTCTAGCGGCTTGCACAAGCAATCTATCCTGACCTAGCACTACTTCATTCAGCTCATCTAATTTAATTAGTAGCTGGTCAGATGATAGGTTTACCTCAGATGAGTCAAGCTCATCGCCGCTGTGATCGCTGTCGGCCATGAAGCAAAGGCCGGTGAAATCACGTCCCTTCTTGTCCTTCTTGTCCTCCTTCTTGGGGACTCCTCCTCCTCAGAGCTCGACTCCTCAGTTGAGGATGTGTCGATGTCGCTGAGAGCAGCAACAAAAGCTCTGGAAGCGGCCTTGGCTACTTTCTTAGCCATCTTGCCGCGCTTGCCCTTCACAAAGGGTTTCCTCTCCTTCTTGTGGTATTTAGGGCGGTCACTCTCATCTCTCTTTTTGACCTTGGGGCAATTGGCCTTTATGTGAGAGGTGTCGCCACATTCATAGCAGCCACTAAAACCACTTCTCCTCTGATCCCGTCTCTCATGATGAAAGCGGGTGAACCTCCGGGCAATGAGAGCAAGCTCGTCATCAGCTAGAGTATCCACCTGCTCCTTTGTGACGGAGACCAGGGAGGACAAAGCAAAACCATCTGCAAGAACACAAGTGCCTGATGTGCTTGGTTCTGCAGTGGTGCCACGGCTAGTGCTAGAAACCAATGCCAATGGCTGTGGCAAAGAGCTTCTGTGCACTGCAAGAGATGCCTTGGCAATCTCTGTGGACTTCAGCTTGCTAAAGAGTTCATCACAGGTTAGAGTGTCATAGCCTGTGGACTCCTCAATGCTGGATATCTTCACTTCCCATATGCTACGATCAAGAGCATAGAGAAGCTTGATAGCCCTATCATGATCACTGTAAGCAAGCGTCCCGTTGGATCGCAAGTTACTCACTATAGCATCAAAGCGCGAAAACATGGCATCTATAGATTCACCAGGTGCCTGCACAAACAGCTGATACTGTTGGTTGTAGGTGCTTTGGCGCCTGGCCTTAATCTGAGTAGAGCCCTCATGATAAATAGTGAGCGTTGTCCAAATTTCCCTAGCAGTCCTAAGGTGCTGCACCCTATCAAACTCACTCCGACTCAAACCAATGAACAGTATGTTCCTTGCCTTCGAGTTGGCAATATATTGATCTTTTTCGGTTTGAGTGGTGCGGGTATCAGGGATGGAGTATTGTGAGTCCACAATCTCCCAAATTGCATTTCCTTGGCTTAACAAGTAAGCCTCCATGCGCACCTTCCAGTATGCAAAATCTGTCCCATCGAACAGAGGAATTTTACTGCCTCTATCCATGTCGCCAAAAGATCACAAAACCGGTTAAGGTCAACTGGTGATCTTAACCTGCTCTGATACCAATTGTTGGACCGGAAACGGCGACCAGAGGGGGGGTGAATGGGAGCTTTTAAAATTTCGGACTAAAAACTTAGCCTTCGGATCTGTTCTGTCTTCTGCGGAACAGGCTTCGAACACAGCCTTCGAAGGTCAGGTTCGGAGGTACTTCGACACCTTCGAACACAGGCTTCGGAGAGGCAAAAGTTCGAAGTCAAGAAGACTTCGCTCCACTTACAACCCTCGAAAACCAACTCTGCTAAGTCAGTGCAGGCTCCGCACACAGGGTGCTTCGAGCAGGCTTCGCACTTCACCCTTCGCAAGAGTGGACAGCCCTCTGAGGACTTCGACCAAGTACTTGGCGACAGCAACTGGTGCTGGGCTTCGTACGTGAAGGTCTACACGCACACACAACGGACTTAGCTAAGGGCTTCGACACAAGAAGCAAAACGGGAAACAACCAGGGCTTCGCTAGTAATCAGCGAGGTCTTGCCTCGTGTTACACAGAGCGACAGCACACTGACAAAACACACCTCGCACGAAAAACAACCTTCGCCTCAACAGGCTTCGGTGCACTAAAAGCTAGCGAGGTATGCAACGCGAGCTCAAGCAAAAGCACAAGACAAACAGGGCTTCGCCGCTTGAACAAGGAACACTGAAAATGAACTCAGGATGTATTCAATCGAAGTGTGGCTACAGGAGCTCAACAGTAAATGCTCAAAGTGTTAAATGTTACCTACCGAGCCCCCATATTTATAGCCCACGGCTTCATCCTAAGGAAGTGACTACTTTACCCCTAGGGTTTACAACAGATTTGTCTCTACAGAACTAAGGGGTACAAAAGGTAGTCCACCTTTATTTTGGAGGCTTCTCTGTCAGCTGCAGAGGGGACAGTGTCAGCCTTTTTCAGAACAGACAGTGTCAGCCTTTACAGTGTTGACTTCTGGAACCTCCCTTCGCACGCGAGGGGTGCGGAAGCTTCGGCGAGAAGCCTGCAGCCTGTTGGCCTTCGCTCCGCCGAAGAAGACCTTCGATACAGTGACGGTTTTGAGCCGAAGCCGTCAAAGCCCTTGGGCCTTCGCACCACCACCTCCGGAGTGGATCACCACGGCTTCGCAGCTACTCCGAGCTCGAACACCGTCCGTCCGTGTACCGAAGCCATGCATGGCCGAAGCACCTCAAGTCAACCTCACTCCGGAGCTAGCCTCGCTCCGAAGTCCTTCACACTCCGAAGCCCTACCTTCGGAGTACCACCCTTCGAAGTCCCTCCTTCGTCCAAGGCCTCCGCATGAAGCATTCCATGAGCACTTCGTCGCAGTGTCTCACTCCGAGCACACTCCTCGACGAGCCTCACCCGGACCATGCCTTCGATGCGCCTCGACTTCTGAGACCTTCGTCGGGCCACCTTCGAGTGTCTCCCTCCGGAGCACACTTCGAACACCTTGCCTCCGCAGAGGACTTGTTCCACCAACTCCGAAGTCACTCCATTCGGAGTACCTTCGAAGTGCCTCACCTCCGAGGACTTGTCTCGGAGTACCTTCAGCCGGAGCCACGCTCCGCACTCTCTGCCTTCACCTGGCATGCCTCGACCCGAGGACCGACCCGGACCACCTTCGCAGCCACCGTGACGGAGCTCCCCGCTCCCTTGGCATCAAACCACCCGCTTGACCCAAGTTCACCTGGCTCGAACCCTGTCCGTCGCCTCCGAAGTCCCTGCGCACCACAGACAAGCAAACAAGTGTATCCAGTACTCCGGAGACCTCTCCGGGTTAGCAACCTTCGGCACACACTCCGGTGTACCGCCCAAAGTACCGAAGCCATCGGTACGAACCCAGTCATCGCGTACTGTCGGACCCCTCCGACAGGTACACTCCGCTGCACAGCTGCAGCAAGCAAACACCGAACACCCTTCGGTGACACACCTCCGAACACCCTTCGGAGGTACCACCTCCGAAGCCCCTCCGGAGGTACCCTTCGAACAGAGGGTAAAATCCAGTCAATCACTCATCACAAACACCGAAACCACCCTTGGTTTCTCAAAAGCTGTCTCCTCTACAACCACCTACACGACGCGCCCTAGCCTCTAGCCTCTCTCCACGTCGAGGGACTCTGTCTACCACCCTACTGGTAGAACTGCTCCTGCCCACCTCGAGCTCTCTCTGCTCTCTCAACCTGCTTCCTCCTGGAGCAAAACTCCTCAAGATGCCCGTCTCTCTGACAGAACTCATAGTGAAAGGTAGGCTTCTTAGGATGTGGTTGAGGCTTGGGGTTCTTGGGCTTGGTGGTGTTGGGTGTAGACTCTTTGATGTGAGAGGCTCTAGGTAGAGAGTCAAGAGAAGTGTGGAGATGCTTGGGCTTTGGGATCCAGATAGACTTCTTGGGTGGAGCTTTAGGTTGTTCTTGGAACACTCTATCCTTGGGCCGACAGGCTTGAAAAGACTCAGTGGAGTGAGTCTTGGGATATCTCTGCTCTTGAGTCATCTTACTCCACTCCACTGCACAACTCAGAGCACTCTCAAAGTCAGCCTTGGTGTAGGTGTAACCTACCCCAAACACATCCCTTCTCTTGAACTACTGGATCATCATGCCGAGCTGTGGCTCTCTGGCACTCACCCAACTCAGGATCTGACGGAGGTAAGAGTTCTCGTTCTGAGCATCAACTAGCTCCTCTCTTAAGGCAGCTAGTACCTCCACCTAAGACAAACAGATCTCACACTCTCTATCAACTTGGACATACTTCTCAGCTTTTAGCTTGATTAGTTCTAATCTCAGGGACAAGCAGTTCTCACAAATAGTGGGTGGAACTGACAATGTCTCAAGCTCTAGCTTAGTCTGCTCCAGCTCAGCTCTGCCTCTCGCTAACTCGCCCAACTGCTCATCACTCTTGGCTCTCAACTCAGCTAAACCAGTTAAATGAGATGGACAGTCACCACAGGGCACGACGACAATGGCATGAGCATCTTTTAGCTCTAGTTGAGCGCTCTTAAGCTCAGTGGCCAAAGCGTCTCTTTCATCTACCCTCTCTGTGTACCTGGGCTTCAGAGTAATCAGGTCACACAACAACACCTACCTTAGTTGCACTTGACCTAGACGAAGATGGTGAAGTAGTGGATCAGAAGGAGTTTCAGAGTATGATTGGCTCCCTCCTCTACTTGCTAGCCAAGAGACCAGACATACATTTCGTCGTATGTTTTTGTGCTTGTTTCCAAGCATCTTCGAGATCTTCCCATCATCAAGTCGTGAAGCACATACTAAGGTATCTCAAATACACTCTTGAATTTGGCATTTGGTATTCCGCATCTTCATCTCCTTGTCTTAGAGAGTTCTCTGATGTTGATTTTGCTGGTTGTAGAATTGATAGGAAAAGTACCTCTGGTACTTGTCATTTTATGGGTTCTTCTATTGTGTGTTGGTCTTTTAGCAAATAGTCTAGCATTGTGCAGTCTACTGTTGAAGTTGAATATGTACCAGATGCTAGTTGTTGCTCACAAATTTTGTGGATGGTTTCCACTTTGCGGGATTTTGGGTTGGATTTTTAGGGTGTTCCACTTCTTTGTGATAACACTAGTGCCATTAGCTTAGCCAAGAACCCAGTACAACATTCTAGAACCAAACACATTGATGTGCGTTATCACTTTTTGAGAGACCACAATGAGAAGTGTGATATTGAGTTGAGATACATAGATAGGTTGCCGTCATTTTTACCAAGCCTCTTGATGCTTCTTGTTTTTCATTTTTGAGGAGAGCTTGGTGTTTGTTATCCTTATGACATTTTGTGAGGGGGAGTTGTGTGTTGTTGCATTCATAAGCTTCTGTCATATTATTAATTGCTTTTACATGCACATGCTTATATAGGTCTTTGAATTATTGTCTATGATCAT
The DNA here is from genome assembly GCA_019279435.1 of Zizania palustris. Taxonomy (NCBI): domain Eukaryota; kingdom Viridiplantae; phylum Streptophyta; class Magnoliopsida; order Poales; family Poaceae; genus Zizania; species Zizania palustris. Next base: position 62,467,761 of record JAAALK010000284.1, on the reverse strand, counting down.
GTTGACTTTGCTCTTTTAAATATATTTGATATCTATCTTGAGCATGACTTTTATGCTTTAAAAATTTAAAACATGATAATCACTTAGTCTGGTAACTAGCATGCATAGGTTGATTGCTTTTGCTATCTTTTACAAACCTGATAGTTAAGTCCTTTTCACTTGGATGCAAATATGAAACTTGAATATTTAAATGCTTTCATGGAAATATTGTTCTAAAAAATTGATAAAAAATCATTAAATTGATATCCATGCCTTTTGTGATAATATAAAAAGATCTAGGTGAGTTTGCTTTGTCGCACTGCTTTTGTTCTAGACTACTTACCATAACACTTCGGTATGATCTGAGACATTGTAGTATATGTACAAGACCAATATTTTAAGCTTCTGATGGTATTTCCTTGACATAAGTTTAGTGTAGGACCAGAAAAGGCAACTAGAGGAGGGGGCGGGGTGAATAGGCGCCTCAACAATTTCTCACAAATATGATGACCTTTTCAAATCACCCAACGCTCCACTAACTGAACAAATGCCTGGGAATGCAAAAGTGACTAGAAGGTTTGATGAATTAATAAACCAGAACTAATCAAGGGCCAACAGAAGTGATTGAGCATCAAACTCAAGGTGCAATTTAAATTTCACTTCTGATCGGAGTATAAAACACCGACTCCTTCTTTCAATCAGACTTTGAAGTGCCGATTCACTTTAGTCGGCATGTGAAACTCCGATTCAAGTAGTTGTCGGACTTTGGTGTACCGACAAAACCAAAAATCCAAATCACAGCAATATCAAACTATTTTTGAACACTTGGTGCTTCAACTAGACACAATTAGATGGTATTCAGTGGTGTCAAATGGTTGCATGCACAAATTTCAGACAAAAGCAAAAATAGCAGAACATAGACCTAATGAAGAAATCCAAACAACAAGAAGAGCTAGCATATCATATCCGAAATGATTTAATCAACTAGTTGCTTCAGGTGCATCAACAAGGAATGCAAGCAATTAACACCCTGTGGTAAACTGATACAAGCCACACATGGAGCAAAGACAACAATCGGCAGCCAGAAGTTCTTGCTACAATGTCATAACTATATTGCTTCACGGTAGATCGTTGCTCACCCGAGATATGCTGCAGTCCTCTGATCCACGCGCACAGAAAGAAAACTGTCTTCGTGAGAAACACAAGAATCAGAGTCAAAGAAACAGATGCAATCAAATCCGAAAGTTATCAGCTCAAATTATTATTGGCTGAATCATTGATGGAAGCCTTGCGCTAACAACGGCTTGAATCAAGAACTCACAAGAAATAATTCCTGCCGTGAACCATATAAATCCTTGACACACCAATCATGAGCAGAAAAGAACTCACCAATCAGAGAAGCAAATCACACAGGATAAAACTCAATGAGCAGTGAATCCAGAGAGAATAGATCGGCAAGAAGAACACAACCTAGAAGAAGAAATCAAACAATCTGAATCCAAAACAAATTCGGCTGAAAAAACATACTACAAACTTGTGCTTGATGAAGATTCAGACGTTCTGCATAGAGAGAAATCTCACTGTTGGCTCCCGGCAATGGACGGGGAACAGGACCTCTGAGATCTTGCATTGGATAGAGTTTTCCAGGAGAAAACAGAACGATATTTGGTGGAGGAGAAATGGGATTAACAAAAAGTTCTCACCCTCTAAATGAGCAGCCCCCAAAAGTTTTCCAGCCAACAAGTCCCATAAACCCCTAGGCTTGGGGTCCCTTTTATAAACAAACCTATAAAGGTATTTCCCAAAATACCATTAGAATTTAATTACAATGGAATTACCTAAATACCCTTTGGTATTTTTCAGAATTAAAATTCAGAAAAATACACAAAGAATATACCTATTTTATTACAACATTTAAACCTATTCTTTTGGTATTTTTTACGAATTAAAAATTTAGAAAAATACTTAAATATTACACTTAATCTAAACTACTAAACTAAAAAATAAACTCTTATTTCTTGAAATATGAAAAATATTTTTGATACGACGGTTTTTTACCCGAAACCGACAAAGCCCTCCAAATGTGTTACCAATCCGCGAACTCGACCGCCAACAAGTCTCTCCCGCTTTCGATCCCTCGAGCCGCCATGTCACTTGCACTGGACTCCCTTTCGTAGACTTGGTCAACATGCTGTCATGATCATCAGTTCGTCCATGTCTTCATGGAATTCTTGGACAAGTTCATTGTGGTGTTTATAGACGATATACTTGTCTACTCCAAGACCAAAGAAGAGCATGAAGGCCATTTCCGTCTGACCTTGGGAAAGTTACGGGAGCATCATCTGTATGCCAAGTATAGAAAGTGTGAATTCTGGTCATCCGAAGTAAAGTTCCTAGGGCATGTCATATCTTCTGGAGGAATAGCCGTGGATCCAACCACTATGGAAGCAGTAACTAACTGGTTACAACCTCATAATGTATCGGAGATCCGGAATTTTCTAGGATTGGCTAGATATTACCGGTGATTCATTGAGAATTTTTCCAAGATCGCCAAGCCCATGACCAGATTGTTACAAAAGGAAGTAAAATTCAAATGGACTCCAACCTACGAAGAAAGCTTCCAAACCATCAATAAGAGACTCGTATCAGCCCAGTGTTGACACTACCGAACATCCGGAAAGACTTCCATGTCTACTGCGATGCTTCTCGCCATGGAGTAGGGCGCGTTCTCATGCAAGACGGGAAAGTAGTGTCATACGCCTCATGGCAATTGAGACCACACGAGCTAAACTACCCCACGCATGACTTAGAACTAGCGGAAGTAGTCCATGCACTGAAGATATGGAGGCATTACCTTGTGGATAATAGGTGTGAAGCCTTCACCGACCACAAGAGTCTCAAGTACATATTCACCCAACCATATCTGAACCTCAGGCAGAGGAGGTGGTTGGACCTGATCAAGGATTATGACTTAGGCATCCATTACCATGCTGGTAAGGCAAATGTAGTGGCAGATGCTCTAAGGTGGAAGGGATAGTGCAATGCCCTCGCAGTACAAGATCAGGCCCCTCTGCTATATAAAGAGATGGAAAGATTGAACATAAGGATCACCACCAAGGAGTACCTCGCTGTACTTGAAGTAAGGCATGTCTTGATGGACCAGATCCATGAGACACAGAAGGAAGACCCCGACATAGCAGAGATCTAGAAGAATATGAGAAGGGGAAAAGCCCCGGGGTTCTCTGAGGATGAAGTTGGCACCGTATGATTCAGAAACAAGATATATGTGCCCAATAAGCCCGAGCTGAAGGCTTTCATTCTCGAATAAGCCCATGAGACATTGTACTCCATACATCCCGGGAGTATCAAGATGTACCAGGACCTGAAAGAGAAATTTTGGTGGGTCAGTATGAAGAGAGAGATATTTGAATATGTGGCAAGGTGTGACACTTGTCAACGAGTCAAGGAAGAGAACCAGAGACCTGCTGGTCTTTTACAACCCCTCAAGGTTCCCGAGTGGAAGTGGGAAGAAGTAGGGATGGACTTCCTCACTGGACTGCCCAGGACTAAGGACGAGTATGATTCCATTTGGGTGATCATCGATCGACTCACCAAGGTGGCTCATTTTATCCCCGTCAAGACGACGTACAATGGTTTGAAGCTAGCTAAGTTATAGATGACCAGGATCGTGTGTTTACAGGGGGTTCCAAGGAAGATTGTATCCGACCAAGGTAGTTCATTTACCTCCTAGTTTTGGAAGAATCTTCAGGAATAGCTCGGCACCAGGCTGAACTTCAGCACAACATATCATCTGCAGACCGATGGTCAGACTGAACGGGTAAACCAAGTGTTGGAAGATATGCTTAGGGCCTGTGCCATAGACTTTGGTGGAATGTGGGACAAGAGTTTACCCTATGCAGAATTCTCCTACAACAACAGCTATGAGGTTAGCTTGCAAATGTCACCGTTCGAGGTGTTATTTAGATGTAAGTGTCGAACGCCTCTACTATGGGATCAAACTGTTGAATCTTAGTTGTTTGGTACGGACATTCTGTGAGAGGTTGAAGTTAAAGTCAAGGTCATCAAGGACCGATTAAAGATAGTCCAATCCCACCAAAAGAGTTATGCTGACAACCGTCGTAGAGATTTAGCATTCGAGGCAGGCGATTATGTCTACCTTCGAGTCACTCCCCTCCGAGGCACTCATAGGTTCAACATGAAGGGGAAGCTAGCTCCCTGTTATGTTGGCCTGTTTCAGATCATTCGTCGACAAGGAGAGGTCGCATACCAGTTGGAGATACCACCCTCCTTAGTCGAAGTACACGATGAGTTTCACGTCTCCCAATTGAAGAAGTGTCTTCGAGTACCCACCGAACCAGCAGATCTTCAGCAGCTCAACATCCAAGTAGACTTGACCTATATTGAGAAGCCTGTCCATATCCTAGAGGTTAAGGAAAGAGTGACCAGAAATCAAGTGGTTCATTTCTGCAAGGTTCAGTGGAGTAACCACCTTGGCCACCGCAGTTAAGTCCCAATCACCGCCATCGTGGGCCCAAGCTCTGATTAAATGCCGGAATGATGATCCCTGGTACTCCCATGTTTGATTTCCATTGGATCCCCTTGCCGTTATGCTCTAGAACGCTGTAATTAGCCCACTTAACACCTCACCGGAGTAATGGAAATTAATCCCTCGGTTTCCCTCTTTCTCGCCGCTGTTAACCTCGCTGGAGCACCATAAAAAGGCCCCTGGCCACACCGCATTCACCACACCGCTCAATTGCCCTCTCTCACCCAAGCCCGAGCACCAACAGCCCATTTTAGCCGCCGCTCGCCATCGCTAGAGTGCTCCCCTCGCCCTGCTGACGCCACCGGAGTGAACCCCATTGTACCCTCGACCTCGACCACCGCTCCACTCGAGCTCATCGCTGTCAGAACATCATCGCCAATGAGGACCCGAGAGATCACCACCGCCACGCATGTCGCCGGCCTCGTCCAGTCGACCCTGAGCCTTGCCAACAGTACCATCAAGACCCCCTCGCTATTCTCATCGCATTTTTGGGGTTAGGTCAAACTTTAGGCCACTATCGCCGCCGCTAGATATCTTGCTGTACTCGGCCATCGCCTGAGAAGACAACCTGCACCGTAATTATGTTGTGTCGTGCCGGATCTGATCTCGACCGCCCAATCGTGATCGAACGGTAAGGAGTAAATCGTATCTGCGATTTAATCCTGGCCGCTTGATCTGAACAAAGGGGTATCGAGAGATCTCAGTCGTCTGTTTTCACTTAAAGTCCTCTGGTCCATAGCACAGTGCCGTGAACCCTGTCCACCGTGGACCGAAGACTGAATTATGATTCAAATTAAATTTCGGAAATTAGTTTAAAATTAGAAATTCATAACTTTCTCAAATTAACTCCAAATTTGACCATTAAAATTTCAAAAAGTCTATCTTTTTTTCTCTTCCTGTTCACCCAATAAAATTTATATGTTTACACTGGATATTTTATATTATTTAATTGGGATTTAAAATAAAATTGAAGAAATGAATTCCTAACTTCAAAAATTCATAACTCCTTGGAATTAACACTAAAAATTTACATTCCAACTCCAGAAAACTTGTCTTTTTGTTATCTTCAGATTCATCCAATAAAATTTGTATGTTTATACTAAACATTTTACATTGTTTAATTAGAGATTAGAATAGGATTTAAGAAATCATTTTATACTTTCAAAAATCCATAACTTCCTTAAATTAACTCTAAAAATCCCTATTTTAATTTCAGAGGCTTTATATTTTATCCCCTTCAATTTGAACCAATAAAATTTATTTGGTTGTGTTGTGATTATATATTGTTTTGATTGATTGTATTTCTTGATTTGCGTACCGAGAAGATTACGACACCGTCGAAGAGCCGGAATACTATCCCGAAGCTCACCCTTCTCCTTTCAATGAACAAGGCAAGTCACCAACCCCATTTTGAGCATATTGAGCCTAGTTTTCAATTAAATATCGCTAAAACTCATAGGTTATATTTGCATTAGTCAAATGGATAACCCTACATTATAATTATTGAATCCCCGACTTTGATGTGCAAACCCAAGCCATGCTATCGATGCCTAAATTCCTTGTCACCAGTATACTTATTAATATTAGAAGTGTCCAATGTATTGACACAACTTCTATAGGCTTAAAAACGAGTCGTGGGTACTTGGATTCTGATATATGATCCCCTATGTCTCTCACCCTTGGTATTATGTTGGTTTTGTAATTGGTTTGATAAGTTAGCATGGTGGGTTCCAGGTGCAAGCGAGGGCATTGGTTAGTCGCACCCGTGGCACTATAAGGATCGGTCTGCGGGATTCGTCACAAAGCACTTCGTACCAACCACAAGTCTACTGGGTAAGTGTTAACTAGAGGTATGGGTCATTCCAACCCGAGGCACTATGTAGAGAGGGGCAAGTAGCACCTGCAGGTGGCTTTGGCAATGCGGCACAAAATGGGGTGCAACGTTGGTTCGGTGCACCGGCACGAGGCAAAACCTATAGTGTGTGTCATTGAGTTGGAGCGGTTCATGCTAACGGTTTTGGCATAGGTTCCTGTGACTTGGGTCATTTGACACACTGCGGTGTGTGGGAATGAGTGCCTTGTGGGTACAGTGGTACACCTCTGATCAGAGTTAAATCTTTTCAGAAATCCGAGCCCACGGTCAAGGGCGAGTGGAGTGACATTCCACAATTAGTCTATGTTTGAGAAATGTTGCATGATTGTTTGAGCATGTAAGGACTATTGAGCGAGGAGCACTGACTATACTCCTTGAGTTAGAAGATGTTGCATCATCCATAATTTAAATATTTTGTATGAATAAATCTGACTCACATTGAAGGCTGCAAGATAAAAATGTACTTTTCTGCACTTTAAACCATTACCTCCCTTTGTTATTACCTTGCATTATTATTGCACTTTTTGGGTGGCTTGTTGAGTACGTTTGTACTCACCTGTTGGAAAAAACCACTTTAGAGGCGTACTACGATGAGGATGGTCTAGAGTAGCGACCTAGTCAAGGAAGCAACCCTAGAGAAGATGTTCATCGAATTTATTACTTTCGTAGTTTCTTTTATTTTAACGTTTGTGTAATAATATGGTCTACGAGCCACGAATGTTTGACATATGTGCGTCATCGTGTGATGAACATCTTGTGATTATTGATTTTCTATGGAATTTCAATAAAGTCTAAGTTTTCTTAAATCTGGGCGCTACAGAAGTGTAAATGCAAGCTTCTGAAACATGAGTAACAATAATTAAAGTACACAACAGGCATTTGCCTTGAATATTGTATAAAAGTACTGTATGACAAACTCAGTTGAATACTATCCAAACAAGAACATGAGCAAGCATTTTCAGGTTTTAGCAATTAAAAGCATCACCACTCAGGCTAGCATACTAGACATGGCAAGGCATGAGATGCAAAAGCTAACAAATATTAAGCAGATAAGCATATCCAAACACAAGGAGCTTCAGCAAACTTGTTATGCAATTAATTAAATCTTTATGATTTTTTTCTTTTAGTGTCAGGGGTTATTTGCATGTCAACCTTATGCTAACCGACCAAGCTAATCCTAGGTTGAAACCATCAGAAGCTTAAAGCATTGGTCTCAGCATACACTTCAATGTCCCAGTTCATACCAAAGTGCTATGGTAAGCAGTCTAGAACAAAGTAGTGCGATAATGCAAACCTAGTTGGATCTTTTCAATTTCTGCACAAAAACCCAATACTGAGCATTCGAGATCCTCTAGCATGTTCTGAGGGGGAGTTGTGTAGCACTGCATGAGCTTCTGTTATATGATTAATTGCTTTTACAAGTACATGTTTTTTTTACTTTTGAAGTATTTTCTTTAATATTGTTGATTATACTTTGCTTGAATACATCTGTATTTGACATGAGCATGGCTTTTATTTATGAAAATTTTAAAATGATCACAGCTTAGTCTAAAAACTAGCATGAATAGGTTGAGTGCTTTTGTTATCTTTTACATACCTGGTAGCTAGGTCCTTTTCACTTGGATGCTAATATGCAACTTGATCTTATCAAAAATGTTGTGCTGAAAATTAAAAAATTGAAAATGAAAAATGAATGAAAATGAAATTTAAATGATTGATATTCATGTTATTTTATGCTGAAATTGAAAAGATCCAGGTGGGTTTGCTTTGTCGCACTACTTTGTTCTGGACTGCTTACTATAGCACTTTGGTATGAACTGGGACATTGAAGTGTATGCCATGACCATTGCTTTAAGCTTCTGATGGTTTCAACCTAGGCTTAGCTTGGTCGGTTAGCATAAGGTTGACATGCAAATAACCCCTGGCACTAAAATAAAAAAAATCAAAAATTAAAAAGCTTGAATCAATTGCATGTCAAGTTTGTTGAAGCTCCTTGTAGTGAGATATGATTATCTGGTTAGTATTTGATTAGCTTTTGCATCTCATGCCTTTCCATGTCTAGTATGCTAGTCTGAGTGGTGATGCTTTTATTTGCTAAAATTTGAAAATGCTTGCTCATGATTTTGTTTAGATAGTATTCATTTGAGTGTTTCATTTAGTACTTTTAGACAATATTCAAGGCAAATGCTTGTTTGTACTATAATTGGAATTGCTCATGTTTCAGAAGCTTGCATCTATACTCTACCCTCACACCCCTCTTTGCATCTTTTTATCATCTTGATGCTTGCATTTCAAAAGGGGGAGAAATGGTTTACATGATGCTTTTGGGTGATTGCTTGGTTAAGGGGGAGTAATGACTTTCATGATGCATTGATGCTTTTGCCAAAGATAGGGAGAATGTGTTGCATGAGTTGAATTTTTGCCCAAGGAGGAGATCTTTTACCAAGTGACATGTTTCTGCTCTTTTCTAAGTTTTATGGTCACTTGTGCGCTTAACTTGACATTTTCATCATGTTTCTATTTGGGGTTGTCAATGCACTCATCAAGGGGAGATTGTGAAACCAAGTGAGGTCACACTATGGTTTCTATCTTTGTGATGAGTGATTGACAAGGATGAGCGATCGAGTGATTGAGTGAGTGATGGTTTGATTGCATCGAAAGGTTCGATGTGTGTTTATGAATGGTCTATGCGGAGGGTGTTCGGTCTGCGTTGTTTCTCTTGTTTTGGCTTGTCTCATGTGTGTAGGGTGGAGATGCTAACCAACTATCAACGGCGGGTGATCAAGGGTCGACCAGGGAGCTCGATGCCAGAGGATCAAGGATGCCAGGTGAAGTTGGAAATGATCTCAGGAGTGCACGAGGAGATAGAGCAAGACATGGACGGACGAATGGTCGAGACAGGGTGACAATCAAGTCAGTGAAAGGGAGGCCAGTGCAAGTGATCAGGCGGCTCGAGGAGATCAAGAGTGGGAGAGACTTGCTGGCAGTCAAGTTCGCGGATTGGCGTCATATGTCGGTGATCGAGGAGGCTTTGTCGGTTTTTGCTGAAAACCATCGCATCTCTAAAATGTATTTTAAATGTCAATAATTAGGAGTTTATTTTCATTTAGTATTTTAGAGTAAGTGTAAACTTTTAGTATTTTTCAGAAATTGCAAATTTCTGAAAATATATTAAAAGAGTAGAGTCAAGTTGTAATAGAAAGTAGAGTCTAATATGGGTAGTTTTCAGAATATACAATTCTGAAAATAACTCATGTTAATCCAAAAAACTTGAGGGTTTCTTTGTAAGTTTCCCCCCTAGGGTGGCCTATAAAAAGGGTTCCAAGGCCTAGGGTTAAATCTCTCCTCCCCTTTTTGGCTGCTCACTTTGGGGGCTATCATTTGGAGCTTTAATCTAGAAATTTCATTTTCAATCAAGTGCAATGTAGCCATTTTATTCTCTGTTCATGTTGCCGTGACATGCTACAGGAGCCCGATCCAGTGACATGCACTAGCGTTGCAACCTTGAGCGAAGAACCAGGTATTGTTTTGCCTTGTGAGATCACTTTTGGAGTTGATTTTTGAGAAGTTTTGATGCAGTTTTTGGATCTGAGTGCTTCACAACTTTTGTTGTTCAAGGTTCAAGGGTTCCATTTTGAAGTTTGCAAGCATTTCTGATTATAGCTGCATATAGATTTTTTTGGCTTTCTACTCTATTCTTCTATTTCTGTGTATGCGGCTGATGCTCTGGATTTGGTTTTGTTTCTGCTGTTGTTCTGCCAGGTTACCTTGAGAAAAATCTAGAAATATTGATCACTATTATGCTTCATTAAGTGATTGATTTCTGGTTTATTTTGACAGGAATCAGAACTGTTGCCAAGTGTAGTCTTATTCAGATTCTGTTGATTCAATGCACGTGAAATCTCCTGATGTAAATTTTATCTGAATATCATTTGATTACATCTACTGCTCTTTCTTGATGAGATGTGTCAAGTGCTACTGTGTTTATGCTAGATCAGTTACAACAGTGCATGCAGTCAAGAAATTGCTAACACTGATCCTGCTTGTCTGATAATCATATTCACCTTTTTACCAGTTTATGAAAAGCTTTTGTTGTGTAATCTACTGATTCTTTGTCCATTGATTTACCAACCTGAGCTAGCTTCTTGATCAGATTGTTTTTACTACTTTGCCATGAGAGAGCATAGTAGTTGCTTCAGAATTGCCAAGCAGTCTTTACCAAGAAGCTTTGTTTTCAGATGTTTCTCTGATTCTCAAGTTTCTGAACTACAAGTGATTTAGTTCATTTGATGTCATTCTAGATGTTTGTTAAATTGTAACTGGTCTAAATCCATCTTTCCTAGCAGCCCATTCTGTGCTTTGTTGCTACTGATATTCATTGTCAGGCTATGTTCTGTTCAGAATTGTTTTTGACCAATTTTCCCAAAGTATGGCTGCAGGATCATACTGTTGTTCTTCATGTTTAATCTCTATCACCAACTTTATTTTCTATTGTGTCTCACACATTTGTAAAGTATTCAGCCAAAGGCTTATAGCTGATTAGCTACTGGTTTGCTAATTATTGTTACATGCTACAGGGTTGCCAATCTTGCTGAGAATTTTGCTTGCATCAGATTTCCAACTGTTTTCACTGTCTTGTTGTCTGAACTGATTCAGAGAGTACTGCATTGTTTCTGATATGCTACAGTATAGGAAATGTTGATCAAATTGATACTACAAAAGCTATTGAAGTTTAGCATTAGTTTCTTGATGTTTTGAACAAATTTCTGGTTGATCAATCTTCTGATCTGTTATGAAAATTGTTGATCACTGTTTTACATCAAGCACCATAGTAATCCTTGTTCAAGTCTGAGCAGTGTGTGTATCCAATTTGCTAGTCCATCTGAATATTCTGTTTTCAGTTCTTGGCTGAAACTTTGATTGAATGTTATATTAACTTTGATGCTTATCAAATCTGTTTGTCTCCTGCTGTCTGTTTATGAGCCCATGCATGAAATTTCATTTTAGCAACTTTGATCATTAGTTGTGATTTGTCTATTCAATAGATTAATTCAGATTGAAAACTTCAGTAAATTGGTTACTGATACAGCTACACATTTGGGTTCAGATTTGTTGTCTGAACTGCAGTTTTGTTAACTGAAAATTGAAATAGTGATTTGATATTCTCTGCTGTAAATCATTTTCTGATCCAGATCAGATCAGGTCATCTATTTGCTTATGTTGTTCCTGTCCTGTGGTGAAGATTAAATCATTGCATAAGCTACAATGTCAACTAAATATTATTCATTGATGTTTGATCTATAGGCACTTTACTGAATCCAGAAAATTCAGAACAGTGCTGCATGTAATTACTGAAGTTCTTGGTGAATGTTTTGATTCTGCCTAAATGTTTCTCTAGCTAGTATTGATTTCTGACTTTACCTATTTTCAGTGCACTGTCAAGCAAGATTTCTTGATGCAATGCAATCTGTTTTGATCTGAATCTGGTTTGAATTTTGATTCAGGATCCTTTTCTTGGTTCTACACTGTCCTGTAGTAAATTCAGTGTTCTATATCCTTTCTCTCTAAATTAATGACACAAGTGGTTCTTGTTACTTGTCTCTATTCTTTGATTGAGTATCAGTGCAGAGTCAACACAATGAAATCTCTCACTTGATAATGATCAGAGCAATTAGCCATCACTGATGCTTTCAACTTTCATGTGTATTTGTCAATGACTATCATCTAGTGACCATGTATACTCTGTTAAGATTCATGCAACGTCAATCCCTAGTTCATACTTATTTTTGGATGAGTACTTAAGTTTGAGTTTTATCTAGTCATTGAGTTTTCTGCACATGTTTGACGTTTCATTGACCAATTTGAGTAGTCGGTGATTCATATACCGACTAGGATAGAATGTCGGCATCTCAAAGACCGACTGAGCTAGGGAGTCGGCAACTCAAACTCCGACTTAAAGGAATTCGGAATTTCAAATACCGACTCATGAAGAAAAGTACAATTTAAGTTGGTGGTTGTTCTGAGTTTGTACTATGATCTTCAATTTGATTCTACAAATCTTTTAAAGGTGTATTGGGTGATTTGAAAAGGCCATCTTATTCACGAAAAATTATCAAGGCGCCTATTCACCCCCTCTAGTCGCCATTCCGATCCCACGGCTCAGGAGGATGAATTCTATGAATCTGATGTGGTGCTTCTCATTGTGATAAAATATCCCCCTCAACACTTTCCGGAGTTTGAACAATGCTTGCTGAAGTCGATGCTTTAGGCCCTCTTGTAGAAGTGGATGATGCGAGGTCTGCTTTAGGGGATGCAGCAGTAGAAGGTTGTGATACATTTTCATTATCTTCAACATCTGATGGATCTTCTTCCTCGAAGATTGTTTCATTCATATCATGCTCACTTGCAAGTTCAAAAGAGGGACTAACACATGTAGATGACTCATCAAAGGTCACATCGCATGATTCAACAATAGTGTTAGTATCAAGATTAAAGACATGATATGAATGGCCATACAATGAATAGCCCAAAAAGATCCCATCAGACGCACCAGTACTACAAATTGCAACTGTAGTGGCGTTGGGCAAAAACACTGTAGTGGCGGGCTATTAGAGGCCTGCCACTACAGTGGAACCAGCCGCTGCTGTGCCAGCAACCGCCACTACTAGTGTCGGTTGATGCTGACATCAGCACCGACCGCCACTAGTATAGCCACTAGTAGCGGACATCGCTGCTGACGCTAGCACCGACCGTCACTACTTTAGCCACTAGTAGTGGCGGACAGAAAACTGCCCGCCATTGCTACGCTGTCCGCTACTAATGTGATGATGACATCACTTGCGACCGCCACTACTATTCTAGCTATAAATACACACCTTCTTCCTCCACGAGCCCGAGGCTACAGGAGTTCATGATTTGGTTCGTACAATGGCGACAAAAATGTAGAAAAAGAGGGGGAGGCTTTGTTTTCATTTTTTTTCAAGGATTTTGTTCTAGGAGGTAAATCCATGCTGAATATCACATTTATTTTGTCTTTAATTAATTATATAATAAGTTATTAGCGTTTTACTAATCTAGGGTTTGTGATAGAAATTTTCAAATAGTGTTTCATTTATAGTATTTCTTTCTCTCAAATAAACAAATATGACCCTCCTCACAATTATTCATCACTTGTATACATTTTTACGTCGTTTTAATCTATTTTTTAATTTGATTTATGAGTATAGATCTAGATTTATGTTGTTTGGAGAGAGAAACCAATGTAGTTAATTTATTTAATAATTTTTTATTCTACTTAATACTATTACTCCTTTATAATTAACAAGGTTTACATAGTTTCAATTAAAACAGTTTCAATTAATGTTATTATGAGAGATAAATCAATATATTTTTAATTTGTAAATTACTAAAATTAATAATAATGAATTTATTAATATTTTTTAAAATAATATGTTTTAGATGGAGCACAGGTCCTAGATGTACTCATCCAACGACAGAGATGTGGTGGCATATTTTAACCGAGTAACTGAATTTACTGAAGCTGCCGCACAATATGCTTCCCGTTAGAGTGAAGCGACAATATATTATCCTTGTAAAGTTTGTAAGAATGAAGTGATGTATCCGTGTTCAGATCATGAAACCATACGATTTCACTTGTTAAAAAATGGCTTCATGAAGAACTACTATATATGGACGAAACACGGTAAGATGGGTGAAAACCCTCCTTATGATTCTGATGTGCCGCAAAATGCTCATCAACATAGAAGAGGTTGTGATCATACATCTAACATAACACATGATGTTGATCAACGTGATGATGATGCCTTTGATGTGGAGGAACTGATGCAAAATGTTGCGCCTGAGGTGCTGTTGCAGAGAACTACAATGAAAGGCTATGATAACTTTGAAGCACTTGACAAAGCATAAAAACCTTCTTTAAGAGGAACGTCACGGTTGCGATAAGCAGTATACTGTGTTGTATACAACTCTTGAGCCTATGAAACTGAAGGCCAACAATGGATGGTCCGACATTAGTTTTTCAGATCTTTTGTAGCTCCTAAAAAAGGTTTTGACGAAACCCAATGGTCTGCCATCTGATACGTACCAAGCAAAAAAGATGGTTTGTCCATTGACTTTGGACGTTCAGAAGATTCATGCATGCCCGAACCACCGTATCCTATATGTACAAGAGTATGAATTGTTATAGAGCTGTCCACAGTGCAACGCAAGTCGATACAAATGCACAAATGACTGTGTGCAGGACTACAATGACCACTGGAAGAAGAAAAAGAGGTTACAGAAGAGGAAGAGGGATTTTATTATAGATGACGGATATAAGACAGAGAGGAAAGTTACAGCCTTAGTAATGTGGTACCTACCAGTGATTGATCATGTGGAACGTATGTTCTCTAATCCTAGAGATGCTGAACTATTAATCTGGCATTTCACTGGATGAAAGAAGGACATAAAACTTCGGCACCCTGTGGATGCTAGGCAATGGAAATCATTTGACCTGACCCATCCAGACTTCTCAAAGGATCCTAGAAATATCAGGATGGGACATAGTACGGATGGAATGAATCCCTTCGGTGAGATGAGGAACCCACACGGTATGTGGCCAGTCTTTCTGTGCTTGTTCAACATTACATCATGGTTGTGCCATAAAAGAAAGTATCTTATGCTCACTACTCTAATTTCCGGTCCAAAACAACTTGAAAATGACATTGATGTCTTTCTAGAACCTTTGGTGGAGGATATGAAACATCTATGGGAACATGGTGTCCATGTGTGGGATGAGCACAAGAAAGAGCACTTCAATCTAAGAGCCATGATCTTTTGAACCATAGCTGACAACCTGGGGCATATGTCCCTAATAGGACAGGTTAAAGGAAAGACAACATGTGTAGTGTGTGGACCAGACAAAATCTGTGCATCTTCCATCATTCGTTAAGACGATATATATGCGATACTACAGATTTTTACCAAGAAACCACAAATATCAAAAAATAGGAACCATTTCGACGGTACAATGGAGCTTGGGCAGTCGCCATGACATCGAGACAACAAATTTCTATTCGAAATGGTGAAAAATATCAAAGTTGTTTTCGGAAAGAAGAGGAAAAAATCTAAAAAAATTTCATAGGACGCTCCATTTAAAAAGCAGTCAATCTTCTTTAGGTACTTGCCCTATTGGAAGGAGTTGGAGATTGGTCATGCTATCGATACAATGCATGTTGAGAAGAATCTTCGAAAGCACCATCAATATTTTGTTAGACATACCGGGCAAGTCAAAAGATGGACTCAAAGTACGAAGGGACCTTCAAACTCTCTGAATTAGACTCGAGATTCACCTATAGGAAAGGGCCAATGGAAAATTTTTCCTTCCAGCTGCTAGCTATAACCTCACAATTGACGTGAAAAGATCAATCTACAGGTGTCTACATGGAATCAAAGTTCCAACAGGATTCTCAACAAACATAAAGAATATTGTCTCCGTAGCAGATCTGAGGATGAGCGGCTACAACACTCACGATTGTCATGTTATGCTCGGGCTATTCCTTGCCATCGCAGTAAGAGGAATCAAACATTCATTTCTAAAGATGGTGATCACACGCATGTGTCACTTCTTCAACGTCATATCAAATAAGGTGATCGACCCTCAAGAGTTAAATGAATTACGTAAACAAATGAGGGAGACTATGTGTCACCTTGAGATGTGCTTTCCTCCATACTTTGATATTATGGAGCACTATATGATACATATAGTAGACCAGATCATTGTTCTCGGTCCAACATACCTACACAATATGTATGCGTACGAGCGTCTCATGGTTATCTTCAAGGGTTACGTACGAAATCATGCTTATCTAGAGGGTTCCATGATAGAGGGCTACACGACGGAGGAAGTCATTGAGTGCTACGTAGATTACATAAGAGATGGAAAACCAATAGGTGTTATCATGTCCCGGCACCATGGAAGACTCACTGATAAAGGAACTAAAAGAAGGAAAATCATACGAGACAATAGCTACCAAACAGTAAGAGAATCACATTACAGTGTCATGCATCAGTTCGCGATTATGAGATCATATGTTGAAAAACACCTGCAAGAGCTTTGTGAAAAGAATGAAGATCGCGATGAACAATGGATTATGAAAGAGCACAAAATTCATTTCACATCATGGCTGAGGGATCTAAACATTTCGATTGGAGAAACCCACGAAGAGATGATGATAAATAAATTGTCTTATGGTCCATTGAGCATGGTTAAAACATGACAAGCGTATGACATCAATGGTTTCACATTCTATACCAAAGCAAAGGATGAAAAGAGTCAGTGCCAAAATAGTGGTGTCAGAGCAGATGCAGAAGACAACACTGGACAAAAGAATGCTTACTATGGATACATCAAAGAAATATGAGAACTTTACTACGGGAACTCTATAGAAATCCCCGTATTTATGTGCCAGTGGGTCAGACATCTAGAAGGTGTGGAGGTGGATGATTACGGGTTTACGATAGTTGACCTTAATAAGGTGGGTTATAAAGATGACCCTTGGATACTCGCTCAATCCGTGGCACAAGTATTTTACATACTTGATTCTAAAGACGAGAAGAAATATATCGTTGCTCTAGGAAAACAAATAATTGTTTGAGTTGATGGAGTCGAGGATGAAGAAGAATACAATCAGTTTGATGAGGTGTCGTTATTCGTTGACATAGCAAGGATCAATGCGGTTGAAGAAAAACTCTCATTTGTCAGTGTGATTCCTTATCTACGTACCGATGGTGATGAAAAATTAGTGCAAGGATAGATCATTTATGTTTAGTTTAAGAGATTGTTCGTATTTGTAAAATCATTTATGTCATTTGGCAGTGTCATTTATGTTTAAGATATTGGTAATATATGTTTTTATTTATGTCATTAATGTGTATAGCACTAGCAGGCCACCAATGTCATTTTGTTTAAGATATTGGTAATATATGTTATTATTTAATTATTGGTAATATATGTCTAATCTAATAAAAAATTTATTAAGAATAATAATAATAAAAACCAAGTAGAAAATATATATTGAAACCTTTTATTTAATTATTGGTAATATATGATTTTACTAAATAAAAATACAGCTTAGAGTTAGCAGTGGCTGGGGATTTATTTCACAATCGGCCTATTCCCGTGGAGTATACTAAGGTTTAGCTCAATGAGATCACCAATGATAGATTTATCAATGACCCCTTGGATATTCCAATGTCTGATGACGAGATTGAGACAATCGGAGATGCACTGAATAACTTTGTATTATGGGCGAGCCGAGTTATCACTCCAGAGGCAGTCTATGACAAGTTCTCAGAGTAAATCACCTATTTTCTCATCGCAATCCCCCACATATCCTTCATCTCATGATATGCAAAATATAGGATCTTTATCACCTGTTGATGAGCGTGAGATGGAGGAAGAGGTAGAGAAGGAGCCAATGCCCGATAAAGTGGCTGTTGGCGTTATTGATAGCAAAAATGGCATTAATGGCCGAGATTGTCAAAATATCAATTTTGGTAATTTGGGCCAAAAAATACACATGTCCGGGGTCAGGCCGAAGCCTTATTGGGCCGAAGGTCCATTGGGCTGTGGGCTCCGAAAGCCTCTGGCCAGCCCACGGCCTTCGGCAAGGAAGTCTTCGGAGGCCCACGCCACCGAAGCTTCGGCCCGAGGAGCAGGCCTCGATAGGCCTGGCCGAAGCCCACTTTGGCAGAGATAGAGTTGGATGCAATTCCGGCTAAGTTTTATATCTATCCAAGCTGAATTATAACATATTAGACCTGAAGTTTGGCCCCTATAAATAGAGAGGCGAGGCTAGCTTAGAGGCCCCCCAACACAAATCAAACACAAAGCCCTAGCATTGATCGCATTTATTTACCTTTACTTTTCTGTACCTCTTCATGGATTTGCCTGGAAGCCCTACGCCGGCCACTTCGGAACAGTGGTAAACCTTGTTACTTCGCTTGTGAAGTATCCGTTAATCTATGTAATAGATTGCTATCGCCTTGTTACTTCACCTGTGAAGTATCCGCTAATCTGCGTAACAGATTGTTACCTTCGCTACTAGTGCAACACTTAGCAGAATTTTGTCCTCAGGCCGAATTGGTACTTCGAACCCTCTTTGTTGTAGGTTCCCATGTTCGGGGCTACTTCATCGGAGGTGACCGGAGCTAAGAGATCGGTTTCGGAGGTCGTTAGGACACACTTCGGTGAGACTACAGGCTTCGACGACAGGCTTCGCCAGCACACTTCGTCACAACAGGTTTCACCACGATCGTACTCTGCTCTGGACGAAGTTACGCCCGTGCACGGTCCTCGCGTCGTTATTATGTAATTTCCTGTATCGGAGATCTCACGCCGAACCCCGCTGTTCGGAGGTGATCGTCGCGTCCAGATCCGTTTGGGTTTCATCTCCGGCCAGATCAGTCCGAACACCGAAGGCACCCTTCGGCGGGATACTTCGCAGCAGACGCCGAAGGTATACTTCGGCGACCCCTTCACACCAGACTTCAATGTAGACAGGCTCCGACCAGTTTGCTGGGTTTATTCTATTTAGTATTTTTTTTTGGCTAATTGGATTATTTTGTGTGATATGATAGCCTGGCGACTCCACCCCTATCACGACTAAGTGTAGTCGGAACGCGATGTCAGTGCTGCGTCATGCTTAGGCTTGTTCCTAAGTATCCGCGCACTTTTGGATCGTCGAACCGACTCAAGTTCGGGGGCACGTCTTTGTGTCAACACACTTTTTGGCGACTCCGCTGGGGATAGCTACGCCAACATGACGAGTACGTCTACATCGGCTACCAGCACATCTACGCCGACTACTACGTCTACACCGCCGATGGACACCATATGAGGCACAGATATCGACAACCGCAACATCTTGACACCTACACTTGAAGATCTCCCCGCAGAAGACCGAGCAGAGATCGAGGAAAAGTTAAAGGCACTCCAAGACATGATGCTTGGGGGCTACGTTAAGACACGCGTAGGCTTCATCAAGCGTGACATCATCACCCCTACCTCGCTCAGGTCCAGGTAACACCTGTATCGCCTCGTTTATCTTCTTTAGAGATTGAGCAAAAAATAGCCGCATCAGTAGATCAAGCCGTTAGCACTTCGCTAGCCAACCGTTTAGATTCGACAGTCAGCTCCCAAGTAGAGGCAACTCTTAGGAGGTTCGGCTTTACTGAGGCCGTACCCCCGGTTCCTATTGCTAGTGCACCTCCGGCAAACCACGTGTACGACAGAACTAACGACAGCACTGGCACAACCATGTCTCCAGCCTCAACACTTATGGCCGAGACTAATCATTACACTTACGGTCAAACTAGCACTGTGTACCATGCACCACCACCTGCACCGATACCCGCGTTGCCCGGACCGCATGCGTAGGCACCCAGACACGAGCACGTCATGCAGATAGCACGCAGGGAATAAGCCCATGGATGACATGCCGATATCCCACCACGTGTCGCGCCCCCGCATGAGAGGCAGCGCGCAAGCGACATTCCAAGATGACATAGACGAACGGGTCCGTGCACTATTTAGGGAGTGTACTGGCTTCGTGCCTAAGGGACGGGTTAGGGTTTACCATAAGCCATACCCCGACCATCTTGATACAATACCCTACCCCCGCGGCTATAGAATCCCTGAATTCACTAAGTTCGATGGCAAGGGTAGCAAAAGTACACTAGAGCATGTTAGTCAATTTTTAGCACAATGTGGAGAAGTTAGCGGGATAGATTCCCTAAAAGTTAGGCTATTCTATCTCTCGCTATCCGGCACCGCTTTCACTTGGTTTTTGGCACTCCCGCCGAACTCCATTCAAACATGGGATGATTTAGAGCGGAAATTCCATGATTACTTCTACATGGGTGAGACAGAACATAGGCTTTCACATTTGACATCGGTTAAGCAGAAATCTAACGAGAATGACTCTGAGTACATCAAGCGTTTTAGGGATACTAGAAACCGATGTTTTAGCCTTAATATTGCGGAACAGGACTTGGCGGAACTAGCTTTTAATGGGTTGCGTTCCGAGATTAAAGAGAGGTTAGATAACCACAACTTATTAGAAGTTAGCCAAGTTTTACAGCAGGCTCTAGTCCAGGAAGGCCGAACCAAAGATAAAAAGTTTATTAAGACGTTTAACAAGCCTAGGGCTGAAATCCACATTATGGAATGCTCTGACGAGGAGGAATCAGAAGAGGAGGATTTGGCCGACATGTACGCGGCCGAATGGGTTTGGAATGCCATGAATAAACCTGTCACCTGCTCCGAGGTACGGCCATCTCCCACAAATAATCGACCTAGTGAGGTCAAGTACTCATTCAATATAACCAAGTGTGATAAGATATTTGATTTTCTCTTAAAAAGCCAGCTTCTCAGGTTGCCTAAAGGTCAAGTCATTCCATCTACCGACGAGTTAAAGAAGCATACGTACTGTAAGTGGCATGATTCACACTCACATAATACTAATGACTGCAATGTTTTTCGACGACAGATCCAATCAGCCATAGAGGAAGGACGATTGAAGATAGACAATAATCCAAAGATGAAGCTGGATAAAGATCCTTTCCCCGTCAACGCCGTCAGCCTCAGCGAAAAGAAGGTGTTGATTCGGCCAGAACAGGCCGAGTTGGCTAAGGGGAAGGATGTAATTGTTGGAGAGCCACGTACTCGCACGCTCACACCGAAGAACCCCGAGGTAGGAGTGTGGAAACAGAACATTAACACCACTTCGGCTAAGGCTCACAAGAGGCCGAGGGTAACATACAACATGTTGTTGGACAAGCATCGAAGAAGGGCTAGAGAAGAAGGCCCATGCACTAAGAAACTGGGATAGCTGAAGGGTGAAAGACTTTCGAAGGGCGACTTCGGACCGAAGCAGCTGAGCCCTCTGCACAACGGTTTCAGGCCACAGTGGCCTGGCGCCCCGCCCGACATCTTCGAGCCTTAGTGGCCGAACCCCCCGTGCGGTGGCTTCGAGCCTCAGTGGCCGCACCCCCTATATAGCGACTTCGGCCCCCAATGGCCAAACTTCGCACCGTTTTGGATGAGCTCTCCAACGGGAGGCTTTGGCCTGCACTGGCCGAACGTACCTCCGGCGTGGCAGGACCCTTAGCTTGTATGGTTTGAGACGCCGTTGACTCTGCCGAACCCCCCTCCGGGCAACGGGTTCAGCTCACAATGGGCGAGGTCACTAGAGCTGCCGATGCCCTTGCCGTATAACTGGGCAGGAACCCCGTGGGCTCCATATGTATCCGAGTCGGGGTACCATCTGCAACCTAACACTATGCCTTGTTTTCCATTGGAGTATTATGGATGGCAGGGACAAACAGACACAGCGGAGGGGGGCATCGTCCACACACTATACGTGGTGCCTCTGAATCGGACCATGCAGAGAAAAGCTGAAGGGTGCGGGCACGCGGAGGCCGAAGTCAGGGAGTCCGAAGCTATCACGATCAGGGTGGGGTCTCAGGAGGTCCCAATCCTGAAGGCTTCATCGCCGGAGTCTGACAGAGGTGAGTCCCATACTTCGGTCGGAGCCCACGCCGAAGCTGGTTTCGATCGGCCGGGCAAGGCCTGTCTGACTACCGGGGTTCGAAGTGAAGGCACCTCTGAACACAGGGTGCACAAGGCCAAAGGGCACAATACCACTTCAGCCAGAGTTGATAGAAGCCAAACAGTAGCACTCGACACCAAGCCGCGGCCATCTTGGGCACCTCCAGGCATGTCCAAATCACAGAAGAGATGCCTACAATGACTACGGGCACAGGATATGCGCGAGAAGGAAGCTGAGGATGAGCACGACACTATCTTCGAAGAAATCCGCCCTCGACCAGTTACAAAACAGGTATGGAGGGAGAAGCCGGTTGAGATAACCAACCCGGCTCCTAGTCCGAGCGACGACGACAATGACATGCTTGACGATGACTACTCGCCTGTCTACTAGGGGCCCGCGCCCCAGGCGATGGACATCAACATCGTCACGCTGCCCGCCGAGTTTTCCCTATCGTAGGACGAGGCCGAGGTCGCTCAATTGAACCTCGGCCCGCGCAACGCCATCTTCAAGAAGCTCGAGGACTCAGCTCGCCATCTGAAGCCTCTCTACGTTAGAGGTCACATTAATGGAAAGCCAATTTCCTGAATGCTCATCGACGACAGCACCACTGTTAACTTAATGCCTTACACATTATTAAAGAAACTTGGTAGGGACGAGGGTGACCTGAAGAAGACCAACTTGATGCTCAACGGCTTCAACAGCGAGAGCTCCGAGGCCAAGGGTGTACTCTCCATGGAGTTGACAGTGGGTAACAAGACATTGCCAACTGCATTTTTCGTCCTCGATGTGCAAGGTAACTACAGCGTGCTACTCGGGCGTGACTGGATTCACGCGAATTGCTGCATTCCTTCTACCCTACACCAGTGGCTGATACAGTGGGACAGTGATGAGGTAGAGGTCATTCCCGCGGATACTTCAGCCCAAGTAGCATTGGTCGATGTATCTGTTGACGCCATCCATAATAAAGTAGAGTGTCTGTCAGGTAGAGGTCTTTCGGATTACGATTTTGTTAGCGTATCCGGATGACGTTTTGTACCAGTGTCTGTAAACCCGGCTGGAGTAGCATGACTGTTTTTGTATTAATAGTCATGTCTAGCAAGAGTAATCTAGATTAGCTAAAGTCTCGCGTGGAGCAATATCGGTCTAGTAAAGATGGTATTGCCGAGGCCATCGGGGACTTTAGCAAAGTAGAGAAATTAGGACAAGGTTTTGCATCGGCCAATCCCTTGGAGGAGGTTGACATAGGTGATGGTAGCATCCCAAGGCCGACTTTTGTAAACCAACATTTACAACCTGATGAAAAGGCTGAAGTAATAAAGTTACTTCGTTCGTATGTCGATTGTTTCACATGGGAGTATAGCGAGATGCCAGGACTAAGCCGCGAGCTCGTGGAGCATCGGCTGCCTACAAGTCTGGATTTAGGCCTTATAAGCAGCCTCCCCACCGCTTTAACTCGGCTGTCTATGACCGAGTTAAAGAAGAAGTAGAGCAACTACTCAAGGCTTAATTTATTAGGCCATGCATGTATGCGGAATGAGTTGCTAACATTGTGTCTGTAGAGAAGAAAGGGAGCGGCAAGATACGGGTATGCATTGATTTCAGAGATCTAAACAGAGCCACTCCGAAGGATGAGTATCCAATGCCGATAGATGACATGCTAATTAACGATGCTTCAGGACACAAGGTACTGAGTTTTCTTGATGGCAATGCTGGTTATAATCAAATCTTTATGGCCGAAGGGGACGTCTACAAGACTGCCTTTCAATGCCCTGGTTTTGTCGGTTTGTTCGAGTGGATCGTCATGACTTTTGGTTTGAAGAATGCCGGCGCCACGTATCAGCGCGCTATGAACTTAATCTTTCATGACTTGCTAGGGGCTATGTTAGAAGTTTACATCGATGATGTTGTAGTCAAATCGGATGCTATGGGAAACCATTTAGCCGATTTGAAGGTTGCTTTTGAGAGAATGCGACAGTATGGTTTGAAGATGAACCCGCTCAAGTGTGCTTTTGGTGTGTCGGTGGGTAAGTTCTTAGGGTTCATGATCCACGAGAGAGGCATAGAAATTGATCCTAAGAGGTTGGAGAAGATTAGAAACATTGCAGCCCCGACATGCAAAAGAGATGTACAGAAGTTGCTAGGCAAGATGAACTATTTGCGTCGCTTTATATCCAACTTGTCCGGCAAGATTGATGCCTTTGTCCCCATACTCCGGCTAAGAAAAGAAGCTGAGTTCACTTGGGGGGCAAGCCAGCAAAGTTTCTTTGAGAAAATCAAGGAGTGCTAGTCATCACCACCTGTGGTGAGAGCACCCAAAGCTGGGATTCTGTTTCAGCTATACATCATTGCTGAAGATATCGTGATTGGGGCCGTGTTAACCCAGGAGGTGGAAGGGAAAGAGTACATCATCACGTTCTGGAGCCGCCGCCTACTGGACGTCGAAACCAGGTACGCGTTTGTGGAACGTTTGTGTTTATCACTTTACTACGCGTGCACCAAATTACATCATTATCTTCTCCCCACTACATGTGTTGTGGTTTGCCAAACCGATGTTATAAAGCACATGTTACAAAAGTCGATTCTAAGTGGAAGAATCGAAAAATGGGCTTACGCGTTGATCGAATATGATTTGGCCTACGAACCCCTGAGAGCTATGAAAGGCCAAATTGTAGCCAACTTTATAGTTGATCACCACATAGATATCAGCTAGAGTGATAATGTTGCTCTAGTTGAGGTAGTGCCATGGAAACTCTATTTTGATGGTTTCGCTTGCAAGAGTGGCCAAGGTATTGGAGTGGTTCTCATATCACCTAATGGGATGCACTTTGAAACTTCGGCCCGTCTGTAATTTCCTTACAATAATAACCAAGCTGAATACGAAGCTTTATTGCTAGGTATCGAATTACTAGAATCTGTAGGCGCTAGACATGTCCATGCATATGGTGATTCTTTGTTAGTAGTGCAACAAGCGGCTAAAAATGCTCAATGCTTTAACGGCTTGCTGAATAGTTACTTGGATAAATGTCTGAACATAGTTGCTATTTTTGATGACTTCAAAATATCGCACGTGTCAAGAGAGGCCAATTCGATTGCAAATGATTTGGCTCAGCAAGCATCTGGTTACCAAGTCAGGAGAGGAAAATTTTCTATATTGGAGAAGCCAATGCTTGGTCTCACTGCCGAAGCTAGTGACAGTGGGCAAGCGCACCCTCTGGGTCGGACCCCTCTGGCCGAAGGTCACTACGTGCCGAGGTCCCTAGACCAGAGTACTTTGCCAACCAAGGTTCCTGGCACGCCGGAGGCCATAGGCCGAAACCCCCCACACGGTGAGGGTTCCCGGGAGTCCGGACCCTCCGGAGGGCTTCAGGCCAGCACACTCCGAATGGCCAGCCCGGCCAGGCTTCGGCAGAAGTAGGATCGGGGGGCACCCCGAAGTCAGTAATTTAGAAATTTTTTCAGAAGGTGAGCTAGCGACACCCTCTGAAACCTATAAGGGTGATTGGATAATCCCACTCGTCCAATATTTGAGAGACCCTAGCCAAAGGTTTGATCGGAAGGTTCAGTGACAAGCATTCAAACTCGTGTTGATAGACGACATATTGTACCGCCGAACCATTGATGGAGTACTATTGAAGTGTTTAGACCACTGAACAATCTCAGGTGGCTATGGGAGAAGTCCATGAAAGACTTTGCGGCACTCATCAGTCGGCCCAGAAAATGAGTTGGATGCTCAAAAGAGCAGGTTTTTATTGGCCGACTATGACTGAAGATTGTTTCAAGTACTATAGAGGGTGTGAAGCATGTCAGATGTTTGGAAATATTCAGTTGGCTCCTGCCTCATTGCTCAATCCTATTATCAAGCCATGGCCGTTTCGAGGTTGGGGTTTAGACTTCATCGGCCAGATTCACCCTCCTTCCTCAAAAGGGCATCGGTTCGTGTTGATGGCGACGGATTACTTCACTAAGTGGACTGAGGTCGTGCCTATCAAGAACATGACTCACAATGAGGTACGATATTTTATCTTGAAGCACATCATACATAGGTTTGGCATTCCTCAAACTCTTACTACATATCAAGGTAGTTCATTTGTTTCTGGAGAAGTGAGGGACTTCATCAAATATTATGGTATTAAGTTGATAAACTCTTCACCTTACTATGCTCATGCCAATGGTCACGCCGAGTCTAGTAATAAAAACGTGATTAAGCTTATTAAGAAGAAAATTGAAGAGTTTCCTAAAAGGTGGCATGAAGTGCTTTCCGAGGCGCCATGGGCATGTAGAATTGCAAAGCACGGTGCTACCAAAGTCAGTTCATATGAATTGGTATATGGACAAGAAGCCGTTCTGCCTGTAGAGGTAGATCTTGGCTCCTTAAGAGTGTTAAAGCAAGATGGCTTATCGGTCAATGAGTATGAAACTCTTTTGAAGGATAATCTAGAGGAAGTGACCGATAAGAGACTAAGGGCTTTAGAGGCCATAGAAGTAGACAAGAAGAGAGTAACTAAAGCCTACAATAAGAAGGTTAAGCCAAAATCGTTTCAAGTAGGAGATTTGGTGTGGAAGACGATTTTACCCTTAGGCACGAAGAGTCCCAAATTTGGTAAATGGTCACCTAGTTGGGAAGGTCCTTTTAAGATAGCAGAAATCACTCCCGGTAATGCATACGTGTTGGAATCTCTGCAGGGAGAGCGGTTTCGAAGAGCTTTGAATGGTTGGTACTTGAAAAGGTATTTCCCAAGTGTGTGGCAAAGAGCATAAAGGGTGTCGAAAAGCTGATATGGACGGTATCGTCTTCAGCTCATTGTGCTTTTGGTTCACTCAGTTCACTAAAAGGCAGGGGGCATGTGTTGATAGCAAAAAATGGCATTAATGGCCGAGATTGTCAAAATATCAATTTTGGTAATTTGGGCCAAAAATACACATGTCCGGGGTCAGGCCAAAGCCCTATAGGGCCGAAGGTCCATTAGGCTGTGGGCTCCGAAAGCCTCTGGCCAGCCCACGACCTTCGGCCAGGAAGCCTTCGGAGGCCCACGCCACTAAAGCTTCGGCCTGAGGAGCAGGCCTCGATGGGCCTGGCCGAAGCCCACTTCGGCAGGGATAGAGTTGGATGCAATTATGGCTAAGTTTTATCTCTATCCAAGCTGAATTATAACAGATTAGATCTGAAGTTTGGCCCCTATAAATAGAGAGGCGAGGCTAGCTTAGAGGCCCCCCCCAACACAAATCAAACACAAAGTCGTAGCTTTGATCGCATTTATTTACCTTTACTTTTCTGTACCTCTTCGTGGGTTTGCCTGGAAGCCCTCCGCCGACCACTTCGGAATAGTCGTAACCCTTGTTACTTCGCTTGTGAAGTATCCGTTAATCTACGTAATAGATTGCTATCGCCTTGTTACTTCGCCTGTGAAGTATCCACTAATCTACGTAACAGATTGTTACCTTCGCTACTAGTGCAACACTTAGTAGAATTCGGTCCTCAGGCCAAATTGGTACTTCGAACCCTCTTTGTTGCAGGTTCCCATGTTTGGAGCTACTTCGTCGAAGGTGACCGGAGCTAAGAGATCGGTTTCGGAGGTCGTCAGGACACCCTTCGGTGAGACTACAGGCTTCGACGACAGGCTTCGCTAGCACACTTCATCACAACAGGCTTCGCCACGATCGTACTTCACTCTTGACAAAGTTACGCCCGTGCGTGGTCCTCGCGTCGTTATTCTGTAATTTTTCGTATCAGAGACCTCACGTTGAACCCCGCTGTTCGGAGGTGATCGTCGTATTTAGATCCGTTCGGGTTTCATCTCCGGCCGGATCAGTCCGAATGCCGAAGGCACCCTTCGGCGGGATACTTCGCACCGGACGTCAAAGGTATACTTCGGCGACCCCTTTGCACCAGACTTCGAATCAGATAGGCTCCAACCGGTTTGCTGGTTTTATTCTGTTTAGTATATTTCTTTTGGCTAATTGGATTATTTTGTGTGATCTGATTGCTTGGTGACTCCACCACCCTTATCACAACTAAGGGTAGTCAGAACGCGACATCGGTGCTGCATCACGCTTAGGCTTGTTCCTAAGTATCCACACACTTTTGGATCATCGAACTTATCCAAGTGTGGGGGCACGTCTTCATGTCAACAGGCGTAAAAGATTACGCTAACAAGTTTAGGAAATTAAGTGTCTGACAAACGAAGTGTTTGTTTGAGTAAACTATTCCAAGCCTCCGAGATGGATAATAGCTTGAGATAGTTTGAAGTGTGTATTGAATATCTGAGAATTCAATACCCTTTACAGAGTGAAGAGCGGTATTTATAGACCAAATACATGGGAAAAGACTTCTTTACCCTCTAATTACAACTGACTAAGAAGATACTATTTAATATTCTTCATAGGGGTAAAGGAGTAAAAGACTAGTCTAATTAGTGAGAAGATAAATCTTCTGACCTCACTAGCAACCCCCCTTCGAGTGAAGAGGCTTTGGGTGGCTTCGGTAATGAAGCCTTGATGAAGGTCTCTGTAGTTTAGGGCCTCGAAACCGATGAAGCCTTGTTGCCTTTAGGGTCTTCGGAGATCCAAGTTCCTGACTTCAGTTTCTTCTGCTTGTTCTGACATGAAAATGTTCTTGGCCTTTGGAGGATGAAATATTTTCCCCCCAACAGCAGCCCGTCGAATACTTCTCTCCGAATTGTCTATGCAATGAAGAGTGCAGTATACGCAAGAAATAATTTCATGCTTAGAATTTAGAAAGGAACATGAAAAACTTTACTATTCTTAGAAACATTCGGAAACTGAGGGTCTTTGGACCAACTTCTGTGCGGAGATATTTACTAAAACAACTTCGGAAATGGATCTTTGGCAGAGCTAATATAGCCGTTGGACTTCAGAGCCGTTAGACTCAAAAAGATAGCAGTTACTCCTTGAGGATGGCTAACGGTCATTTCATCTCCGTAGGAGTGACTTCTCATGAAACGTCTCTGCAAATTATGACAGTACTGAGGATGTAACAGGGCACCCAAACGGCGCACCACAATGTATAGTACAAAGAATACATGCTATAAATAAGAAAGTAAAAGTAGATTTCAGATACTTTACTGACTGCTTTCACATTTCACATTTCACATTTCTTCTTCCCGAGATCATCTTCTCCAACTCTCCTTTTCTCTGATGGCAAAGACAAGCCCAAAGTTCCCGTCCCTGCCTCATCTCTGGCTCAGTAGCAAGCGATGGCGGCGGCAGCGGCAACGGGGCCTCCAGACAACCCTCGTCCAGCCAATCCTCAAGACCTTTGCCCGACATCTGCCAAGTATATGGATCAATCGTATAGCTTGGGGGCGTCGTCGTGCTCGAAGAAGTCGAGTGCGGAGGCAATCGCTGGGAAGATGGGACCTGGAGTCAAGATTCACCAGCCTAGGGGTGAAGTGATCTCGGCACCACGCACCAGAGAGGTGGTGGTGTTTGAGGCATTCTTCGAAGCTGGATTGGGACTTTCAGCAGTGGAGTTCCTCTCCAAGGTACTGAGGTTGTTCCATGTCACCCTGCCCCAACTTTCCCCAAATACAATTTCTCGCCTGGCCATCTTCGAATGGGCGATGCGGGCCGAAGGATGTGCTGGGAGAGCGGATATCTTCGCGGCTCTTCATAAAGCTTCGTGCCAACCAAAGACCTTCACCGGAGCCGGAGGGGAGAAGATGGTGATTGCCTTCGGTAGCATCAACTTCCAACTTCATGAATATTTCCACGACCGGTTCCAGCGAAGTCCATTAATGACAGATGGTACTTAGATTGGATCCTGCGTTGGTTCTACGCTGAGGTAGGGATGGACTCACCTTGGCCGGACCCTTGGAGGACATCTTTTACCAGAGGGAAGCGGAGGTCCAACCGGACCCAAGCCATCTTGAAGTCCACCTCGGGTTGTTGCACTCTGTGAGTCATCGCATGAGCATGCACGACTCGGCGGAGGAGTTCATCGGACTCCGGATTGCTCCTCTGATGGCTGTTTGGCTGATCAACTTCGAGGAAAACCCGGAGGGGGGACTTCGGGAGATCCCTTCAAGCTCCGCAGGTAAGATTTTCATATAACCTGTATTAAAGTGTTTTGCATACATTATCGATTTTACAGAAATGACTTAATCAAGATGACATCTTATCTTTCAGCTCCGCGCGTGACCTTTACTCCAGAATAAATCGTGTGGGATGCAGAGAAGGTTCTTGGAGCCCCTATGCCTGTTGAAAAGGAGCGGAGGGTGATGTTGGTTGGGACATGGGAGCGGTTCAACCGAATATGGAGTGTGCTCGGAGTTGAACCCCCAAACCTTCCAGACTGGTCCGCCTTGGACCAGGCTCCAAAAAAGAGGAAGGCGGAGGCCGGGTCTTCGGGTCTAGTGAAGACTCCTCTGAAGAAAGTGGTCCAAAAGCCGAAGGCCCTGTAACGCCCAGATTTAATAAAACATGTACTTTATTGAAATTCCATAGAAAATCAATAAAACAAGACATTCGTCACACGACCGCATACAATACGCCAATCAATCATGGTTCGTAGACCATATTATTACAAAAGAGATAAATAAAATAGAAACTAATAAAATAAATTCTCTAGATGAACGCCTCCTTCCAGTCTCGTGCCTTGACTGGGTCGCTACTCCAGACCTTCCTCCTCGTAGTAGACGGCCTCTGGTGGTGTAATTCAAAGGGGGTGAGTACAATCGTACTCAGCAAGCCACCAAATGCAATTATAATGCAAGGTAATAACAAGGAAGGTTGTGGCTCATGTTTGCTGAAAAGTATAGTTGTAAAGCATTTAATGAAGTCAGATTATTAGTACAGAATGTAAACATGTAATGCTTCATCTTCTAACTCAAGGGGTATAGTCAGCCCACCCTCGCGCAACAGTCCTTACATGCCATGAATCATACAATCATTCAAAATATTATACTCTGATCAGAGGCGTACTACTGTACCCACAAAGCACTCATTTCTTGCACACCGCAGTGTGTCAAATGACCCATGTCACGGGAACTCGTGCCAAAACCTTTAGCATGGAACACACCAATTCGATAACACCCTCTTATAGGTTTCATACGGTGCCCCGACGCGTCGGGTCAACACCGTAACCCCCTTGAGCATCGTCGGTACAAGTCACCCGTGGTTGCCCCTTGCAACCTCCACTATGGTGCTTCAAGTTGGTATGATCCATACCTCCATTTAGGACATACCCACTAGACTTGTGGTTAGTACGAGTTTGTTTTGCAACAGATCCCGCAGACCGGTCCTTATAGTGCGCCGGGTGCGACCAACCAATGCCCTAGCTTGCACCCGAAACCTAGAGACGAGAATAACAGGGAAATCATATAGTAGAATCCAACTATCTATGACTCGCTTTTTTATCCTATAGAAGCTGTGTCGATACATTGGACACTAGCTAATATAATATTTAAAAGTGACAAGGAGTTTAGGCTCAATAAACATGGCTTGGGTTTTGTAACACCCCAAATTTTCAAAAAAATAAAAAAATTATTTAATCCAATTTCCTGGAATTAATTATTTGGAAATACCTTTAATGCCCTCCTTAACCTTTTTGAACTAGAACCTAGAAGAAAAGACCAAACCAGGGGCTAGAAAATTTTGTATATGATCCAAAGGCCACGATATATTTTTGAGAATTTTTACATATTTTTATCAACCTTGGAGGTAGCCCTAATATTTTAATCCATTATCTGTAATTATTTTTAATCAGAAAACCTTTTAAACAGTAACGAGCCTCCCCCTCTCATTCTCTCTCTTCCGGCCGGCCCAGCCCACTCCTCCCCACGTGCCCCGTCTGACTAGTGGACCCCGCCCGTCAGTGACCTCCTCTCCGCACGCGTGCCTGGCCCCACCTGTCGGCGCCAACCGAACTCCTCGCACCCGACCGCTCGACCCCACCCGTCAGTCTCTACGCCCGATCGCTCGCGCCCGCTGGCATGTGGCCCCCACCTGTCAGATCCGTCTTCCCCGCGACATCCGCCCCCAAATCCCCCCCCTCGCCAGCCGAAACCCTAACCCCACCTTGGATTCGCTCCTGCCGGCCCCCTCCCTTTACTCCCTCGATGGCATTGAATTCACCGCATTCCCCCGACCGTTTCCCCTATTACTCCACCGCGTCATCGCCCCCGGATCGAGCGCACGCATGCATGGCAGGAGATCGCCGGTGTTGAAGAGAGACTTTACTCCCGGCCTCCCCTGATTACGCCCCCTCTGCCCGCGCCGACGACCCTATTTAAACCCCGGCCACCCCCTCGTCCAGCCCGCACGCCCGATCGCACTGAGAACGAACCAGAGCACCCCAATTAGACTTTTTACATTCCACCGCTGCCCGCACTCCAACCGTCACTCGCCGTCGCCAGAGTCCCCCTCCGTCCTCACCAATCGCACTGCTGCGACCGCAAGGACCTCGCCGACCTCGGCCACCCCTCCATCGCCGACGAACCCCGCCGGATCTCCCCCGCCGACGAGGCCCGAACATCTTCGCCGCCTCCGCTCATCGCCGGCCATGCTCCGTCGACCATTCGCCCCACCAACGGTACCTTCATGTTCCCCTAGTCGTCCTCTATCCGTTTTAGGCCTTAGGCTCGACCGCCGTCGCTCGTCGTGGCCTCTGGCCCGCTCACCGTCACCGGAGAAGACGACCGGCACGGGTCGAGTACCCGTGCCGTGTCGGATTCAATCCCGACCGTGCGATCGCGATCGAACGACGCCTGTATCACCTCATGCGCGATTTAATCTGCACCGTTGGATCTGATCGAAACGTTACGTTTTAATCTCGCACGTTCGTTTCTATTTAAAACCTATGTTTGATCTGAGCCGTTCATCGCATACCGATTCGATGTTTTAATCTTAGCCGTCCACATCACTTTAACTCCCCCGCCTCGCCCTCGCGCGTTGGATCTGGATCCAACGGTCCAGATTGGGCCAGACCACGCGCACAGTGCGTGGGTTCACCGTGGGCCTGGCTCACCGTGGACCCAAGGCTATTTTGAGTTTAATTTAAATTCCAGAAATGCTTTTAAACTTCAAAAATTCATATCTGACGCATGTAAACTTCAAAAATTACCATTTCAATTTGAGAAAATTTGTAATATTATCCTCTACATGTTAATACAATAAAAACAATGTGTTTACTTTGATTATTTCATTCTTATTTAATAAAGTATTCAAATACCCTTAGGCAAAAATGCAAATTTGATTATTTAATTCACAACAAAGTTTATATTTATCCATTCCCTGTTAGGAAAAATGAAACCACTAAGTTTTCTCTGAACCTTTCATTTTAAATTAATTAAATAAACTTAAAATTAGGTTACTCACATTTAAAACCCCTTTTTACAAAGGACAACATTTCATTATCATTCCTTTTAAAATTGTTTATAAAATAAATTTCAGAAACTTAACAACTTGATTTCCTTTAAATTAAACCAATTTAAACCTATGCGCTTGTTGTGTGGCTTTATATTGTTTAATTGAGTGTTGTATTTATTTTATTTTATTTTATTTTATTTTTATCGAGAAGACTACGACGCCGCCGAGGAGCCGGAGTACTTTCCCGAAGTTCCTCCCTCTCCTTTCGCTGAACAAGGCAAGTCACCAAACCAATCTTTTGAGCATATCGAACCCATGTTTTACTAAACTATCGCTAAAACACATAGGATATACATGCATTAGTCAAATGAAACCTTTACAATATATTTATTAGGATCCCCTGACCTTGATGTGCAACCCAAGCCATGCTATCTAGCCTAAACTCCTTGTCACCATATGATTAGTATTATTAGCTAGTGTCCAATGTATCGACACGATTGCTATAGGATCAAAAATGAGTCATAGCAATTTGGTTCTACTATATGATCCCCGTTATCCTCATCCGTGGAATTCTATTGGTGATAGAGTTTTGGTTGTGAGTGTATGCATGGTGGGTTCCGGGTGCAAGCTAGGGCATTGGTCAGTAGCACCCGGGGCACTATAAGGACCGGTCTAAGGGATCCGTTGCAATACACTTCCGTCCTAACCACAAGTCTAATGGGTAAGTCCTAACTAAGGTATGGAGTGTTCCAAACCAAGGCCACTATTTGGAGATGGGTCAAGCAGCACCTGCGGGTGGCTTGTACCGACGTGGCGCAAAAGGGGGTGCGACGTTAGCCGGGATGCAGCCCGGCGCGCTGGCGAAACCTAGAGCGGGTGGTTATCGCTTGGAGCATTTCATGCTGAGGTTTTGGCACGAGTTCCCGTGGTATGGGTCATCTCGTTACACTTTGGTGTTTGGGATGAGTGCGTGCCTTGTGGGTACAGTAGTACATCTCTGATCAGAGTCATAAATCTTTTCGAAAAGCCGAGCCCACGGTCAAGGGCGGGTTGCGTGACATCCCACAGTTAGTTTACTTTTGATATGTATGTGCATGATGGTTTGACATATAAGGACTGTTGTGCGAGGAGGTAAAACGTACTCCTCGAGTTAGATGATGTTATTGATGTTCATGTTTATTATTCCGCATGATAAAATTTGACTACACTAAATGCAATAACTGAAAATGTACTTTTCAGCACTTTTAGCCATTATCCTTCCTTTGTTATTATCTTGCATTATTACTTGCATTCATGGTGGCTTGTTGAGTACTTTTGTACTCATACCCGTTGGACAAACACTTCAGAGGCTGCGTACTACGAGGAGGATGGTCTGGAGTAGCGACCCAGTCAAGAAAACAATCTTGAAGAAGGCATTCGTCATGCAATTCTACTTTTATTATTGTTTTTATTAAACTCTGATGTAATAAATATGGTCTGCGTACCATGAATACTTGTCGTATGTACAATTGTCGCATGATGAACCTCTTGTATTATTGTTTTTCTTATGAAATTCAATAATGTTCCGATTTCGATAAATCGGGGCGTCACAAGATGGTATCAGAGCCGACTTGACTGTAGGAAGCCAAACAGACCAGCTAGCCAATAGCTACAGAAAATTATTTCTCGAAAATCTACTTTATAAACTTTGTTCCTCCCCTCACTTTTCTTCAACTTGTTGTTTTTGTAGATGCTTGTCTACCAAGTGCACAACTACTGCCGCCACTTCGAGGGCTTCGTCAGGGAGCTCCGTATGATGCTCACCTTCCTCGGGTTCCTCTTCGAGCCCGAATTTTAGGGAGTATACATGGAAGAGTTTGCCGGGCCTTGCGACGTCTCCCTCACCGTCCACAGCTCCGGAGAGCACCTGCCACCCTACACCACCGCACTTGGGGGCCCGAATTTCGACGTCGCGTGCCAACAAGTCGCCCTCCAGGCCCTTATGGACTTGAGGATGATCTATGATGATCATCTTCAAAACTCGTCCTTCTGGCTTGTACCGAAGCGCACTCCCGGCGCCCACTGTAGTATCTACATCGGAGTTCACTCCGTTCGTGATCCAGTCATGGCCCGGTAGTCGCGTCTTCTTCAGGCCATGGACGACCTCCATACTGAGGCAGTGCTCAACGCCGACGAGCATCATGAGGCGGTTGAGTTTCTTCGTGAGGAGATGAAGAACTTGATCCAACAGAACGGCGAGTTGCAGCGCAAGATTATGCAGCTGCAGAAGGACATTGCGGAGATGGTTCCCCTCCTCCCGAGAAAGAGGAAGCCCATCCGTGAGCTTGCCACTCCCCCAAGAGGATCCCGCCACATGTGTTATAGCGGTAATTATGAAAAACTGGGCTCAAATATGATCAACTTTGGGTTTGTGACTTGCCTTGATCCACGAATGGAGAAGGTGGAACCTCTGGGTAGAACTCCGGATCCTCGACGGCGTCGTACTCTTCCAGTTCGAAAAATAAACACGACACTCAATAAACAATCAAAAATCACCAATGCAAGCATATAAGGTTTTTATTGGTTTAAAATAGTGAAATTAAGTTATTATATCCCTTGAATTTATTATCTGAATTTTTAAGGTATTTTTAGAGAGTTCAGAATTTTTATTATATGAAATAAACATTTATCCGAAAAGGGTTTTGGAATTATTATTTAATAATAATAAATTGTGCAAAATAAGCATACTGTTTTTATTGCATAAATGTGTAGAGAATAAAAAGACAAAGTTTTCCAGAATTAAAATGGTCGAATTTGGAGTTAAATTGAGCAAGATATGAAATTTTGAAGATTGAACTATTTTGTGAATTTTATTTAAACAGGAAAACAGTCTCTGGTCCCTGGTGAACCAGGTTCACCGTGAACCTGTGACTGTGCGCGTGGGCCGGCCGGGACTTAGTGAGATCCAATGGCCCAAATCGCTGCGTACCCCTTTGGATAAGATGGACGCTCGGGATTAAATCCCATGAGGGATTTATTCCCTGCCATCCAATCATGATCGCATGGCTAGGAAAGAATCTGGCACGACACGCGTTGGGGTGGGTAAAATACCCTTCTTCCCCGACTCCAGCGGCGCAACGGCGAGGAATTATGGCGACTGCGATGGATAAACGACCATGCTAAAGGCTAAAATGGATAGAGGGGATCACGGGGAACACGGGGGTACTGGCGGTGACGACGGTGGGGCAGTGGTGGCGGACAGCGACAAGAGAAAGCGGAGGAGGTCTTCGGGTCGATGGCGGCGATGGAGATCCGGCGGTCTTCACGGCCAATGGGGATGTGGCCAGGGATGGGGCGACGTCGCTGGTCTGGGAGGTGTCGTCGGCGAGGCCGACGGTGGCCAAAGGCGCCGGTGATCGGCGGCCAGAGATCAAGTAGAAGGAAGGGGGGAGAAAACGGGTGGCGGTGCTCTGGAACGCTAGAGATAAAGCGTTTTTGGACGGCAGGGGCTGCGGTGGAGGTCGGGGTTAAATAGGGAGGGGTCGCTGGCGTATACTTGGAAGAGGATCAGAGGTTTCCATTGCCTCCCCCTGGAGAACTTTCCAAAGCTTCGGTTACTTGCCATAATGGACTAATCCGCGTCGGCTAAGGGTGGAAGGGGATTGCTGGAGTTAGGGGATCATGATCCCGGCCACGGTTTGACGAATGGCGGCAAGGGGCGGCAGCTAGAAGGAAAGGGATCGCCGGAAAAAGGAAAGGTGGTGGGGGGATTCCATCGGAGACGATGGATCCGATACGTGGGTCCCACCTATCATCAGCCGAGCACAAAGCCACAATGCCGATAAGCGGGCCCAATCGGTCAGAGGCCGAGGGTGCGGGAGTGCGGCTGACGGATGGGGCCAAGGTGGGCGCGGGTGGGAGAGAGAGGAGGGGGACGGTGCCGACAATTGGGTCCCACATGGCAGCGAGAGTGGGACTGGTTTGGGCCAAGCTGGAGGATGTTTGCGGGTTGCGGCCCAATTTCATTTAAAATGTATTTTCGATTTAAAATAATTTTAGAAAATCAATTATTTGTTTTGTGCTTGAATCATTGTCGCTAAAATTTTGTAAAAATTCCTAAAAATTTGTCTTGGCTCATAGATTCCATCATAAATTTATCAGCCTTAAACTTGAAGTATTTTTCCCTCTTTTGCTTCATTTGGGTTCTTTTATCCTTTCTTCCAATAAAATAATTCCTTTTATTTTAGAAATTTTATTTCCCTCATTTTTATTTTATTTTTAATTGTGGGATGTTACAATCCTATCCCCCTTACAGGGAATCTCATCCTCGAGATTCGGATCAATCCTCAAATAACTCTGGGTGTTGCGCTTTTAGCTCCTCTTCTTTTTCCCATGTAGCTTCCTCTACTGGATGATTGCTCCATTGAACCTTGCAAAAGCAAATAACCCGACTCCTGGTTATCCTTTCTTTGACTTCCAAGATCCGGACGGGATTCTCAACATAGGTCATATCCTCTTTGATATTCAGCTGCTAAAGGTTGACTTGCTCTGTCAGAACTCGAAGACACTTCATTAACTACGATACGTGAAACACATCATGTACCCCAGCAAATGATGGTGGCAGTTCCAACTGGTAAGCGACCTCACCTTGTTGTCGGACGATCTGGAAGGGTCCAACGTATCGAGGTGCCAACTTCCCTCTCATATTAAATCTTTGGGTGGCACGGAGGGGAGTGACTCAGAGGTAAACATGATCTCCTTCTTCAAAGGCTAGATCCCGGTGGTGGTTGTCAGCATAGCTCTTCTGTCGAGATTGGGCTGTCTTTAGTCTGTCTCGGATGATTCTTACTTTCTCTTCAGCTTCCCGAAGAACGTCCGTACCAAAAACTTGAGAGTCACCGGTCTGATCCC
The DNA here is from genome assembly GCA_019279435.1 of Zizania palustris. Classification (NCBI taxonomy): domain Eukaryota; kingdom Viridiplantae; phylum Streptophyta; class Magnoliopsida; order Poales; family Poaceae; genus Zizania; species Zizania palustris. The sequence continues at coordinate 62,429,516 of JAAALK010000284.1, read as the reverse complement.
ATAACAAGGGTGTCCTACACTTGCGTCCATATAAAGCTTCAAACACAGACATCTGTAGGCTGGCTTGATAGTTATTATTGTACGAGAACTCAGCGTTCGGTAAACTCTTGTTCCATGTTCCTCCAAAATCTAGGGCGCATGCCCTAAGCATATCTTCCAATATCTGATTCACCCTCTCGGTCTGTCCATCAGTTTGGGGGTGGTAGGTTGTGCTGAAGTTCAGTCTCATCCCCATCTCCTCTTGGAGGTTTTTCCAGAACCGAGACGTGAACCGACTCCCTCTATCAGAGACTATCTTCTTAGGCACTTCATGGAGGCACACTATGCGGGCCATATACAACTCTGCCAATTTAGGGCCGCTGAAGGTTGTCTTGACGGCTATGAAGTGAGCTACCTTTGTAAGCCGATCGATGATTACCCATATGGAGTCATATCTAGCTTTTGTCTTTGGGAGGCCGGTGATGAAATCCATACTAATCTCTTCCCATTTCCATTCGAGCACCTTGTGGGGCAGCAACAATCCTGCTGGCCTCTGATGTTCTGCTTTTACTCATCGTCAAGTGTCACATTCCGCTACGAACTGAGTAATCCCCTTCTTCTTACTAACCCACCAATATCTTTCCTTCAAATCCTGGTACATCTTTGTAGTTCTGAGATGAATAGAGTACGAAGTGTCATGGGCCTCTCTTAGAATAAGGGTCCTTAACTCCAGTTTACCAGGAACACACAACCTGGTTCCAAACCATACGGTGTCGTTCTCGTCTTCTGAGAACCCTAGGGCCTTGCCTTGTCTCATGTTCTTCTTGATCGCTGCTATATCCGGATCTTCTATCTAAGCTTCATGAATTTGATCGATTAGGACTGGTCTTGCCTCAAGTGTGGCTAAATAGGTTCCCGTGGTTATTCCGAGGTTTAAACTCTCCATCTCTTTATATAGCAAAGGTGTGTGATCCTGAATAATGATGGCAGTACAATATCCTTTACGACTCAGAGCATCAGCCACCACGTTTGCTTTGCCGGGATGGTAATGAATGCCTAAGTCATAGTCCTTTATCAATTCTAGCCATCTCCTTTGCCTAAGGTTGAGATCCGGCTGCGTGAAAATATACTTCAAACTCTTGTGGTCTGTGAAGAATTCACAACGGTTTCCAACAAGGTAGTGCCTCCAAATCTTCAGAGCGTGCACTACAGCAACCAATTCTAGGTCATGGGTGGGGTAGTTCAGCTCGTGTGGCCTCAATTGCTGGGAGGCGTGTGAGGCAACCTTTCCGTCCTACATAAGAATACAACCCAAACCCTGATGAGATGCGTCGGAATAAACATGAAAGTCCTTCCTTATATCCGGTAGGGTCAATATTTGTGCTGACACCAATCGCGACTTGAGGGTCCGAAAACTTTCCTCGCATTCTAGAGTCCATTCAAACTTCTCTCCTTTCTATAGAAACTTGGTCATGGGCTTTGCTATCATGGAGAAATTTTCAATAAATCAACGGTAGTAACCTACTAATCCTAGAAAACTTCGTATCTCAGATACGTTGGTGGGTGGCAGCCAATCCGTAACTGCCTCCACGGTGGCAGGGTCTACCGCGATGCCTTGTGCTGAGATAATGTGCCCTAGGAACTTTACTTCCGCCGTCTAGAACTTGCACTTGCTGTACTTGGCATATAACTGATGTTCCCTGTGTTTTCCTAGGGTCAACCGGATGTGGGTCTCATGCTCTTCTCGACTCTTGGAATAGATGAGGATATCATCTATGAATACCACGATAAATTTATCCAAGTACTCCATGAACACTTTATTCATCATATGCGGGAAGTGAATGTCGTCTTAGGTATGTCTTCCTCTCGAATCCTCAGCTGATGATATTCGGACCAGAGGTCGATCTTGGAGAATACCGTGGCTCCTTTCAGTTGATCGAATAAATCGTCGATCCTGGGTAGAGGGTACTTATTTTTGATGTTCACCTCATTCAAAGCTCGATAATCCACACACATTCTCTTAGCCTTATATTCTTTCTTCTCAATGAAGATAACGGGGGCTCCCCACGGGGATGTGCTGGGTCTTATATATCCTTTCCGCTCAAGATCTTCTAGCTGCTGCTTCATTTCTGCCAATTCGTTTGCAGCCATCCGGTAGGGTCGCTTGGAGATGGGAGTTGTCCCGGGCACTAGGTCAATCCTGAACTCGATATCCCTCTTGGGTGGCATCCCTGGAAAATCCTCAGGAAAGACATCCGGATACTCACAAACTATTGGGACTTCTTCTAAGGTGATCTGATGCAGGTGAAGTCTTTAGGGCTTTTGGCTTGGCATCTGAAACATGACGACAGCTCCTTCTTCACTGGTCATGGTCACTTTCCTTCTTGCGCACTCTATCATTCCTTGGTGGTTGTTTAGCCAATCCATCCCTAAGATAAGGTCCAACCCTTTACATTCTACTAGGATGGGGTCGGCCCAAAATAATACGCCTTGGATATATACCCATACCCTTGGACTATAGAAGTGGGCTAGGGTCTGCTTGCCAGGGGTTGCTATCAGTACCAGTCTTGCTAGTTCACACTCATTCAGATTATATGTTTTCATAAAACTTGCTGATATAAACGAATGAGTAGCTCCAGTGTCGAATAAGATAACTGTGGGTACTGAATTTACGAAGAACTTACCCATGACTATCTTTGGCGCGGCCTGAGCTTCTTCTGCGGAGACGTGATTGACACGGGCGCGAACTACGAGATTCGCCACGATCCCTTGTGGATGCTTGGGGTGAGGACACTGGTGGGAATAGTGTCCATCCTAATGGCAGTTGAAGCATATTACCGGCTTGCCGTGCTTGTCGCGCAGAACCTCTGCTTTCTTGGCGGGGGCAGGTGGAGCAGCTGGTGCGACGGGAGTAGGGCGAGGGTTTCTGGCTCCCAGGTTACTGGCCGGCGGGGCTGGCCTGTAAACGGGGCACGGATGATAGTGGGGCGCCGGTGGGGGAGGTGTGAAGCGGGGCCTCTGCGCCATCCCCTAATGCTGTCAGAAGGCGATCATGATCTTTTTCTTCAGATCTACCTTGTTTTGCTCGGTCTCTTGTATGATTGCTTTATTCACCAACCTCTGGAAGTTGGCATAGTCTCTGGAGACCAACTAAAGTGATAGTTCATCCTTCAGTCCCCGGAGAAACATGGACTAACGGGCCGCATCCGTGCGTACCTCCTCTGGTGCATACCGGGCTAGCCGATTGAACTCATGTAGGTATTTCGTAACGGACCTGCTTCCTTGTTGCAAATCCTAGAACTCTTGCTGCTTCTGGGCTATGACGCCCTTCGGGACATGAGCGGCGTGGAAAGTGGCAGTGAACTCAACCCATGAAATGACGTGACCCTCGGGCTGAGTCTCGTGAAGGTTGTCCCACCACTGCGTGGCGGGTCCATGGAGTTGATGAGCAGCAAATGCCACTCGCTCCTACTCGGAATATGGCAGAAGGTCTAGCTTCTTGCGATTGTTCTCAACCAGTCACCCGCCTCCATCAGGTTGGTGGTGTTGGAGAACAATGGGGGTCAGACACACAGGAACTCCGAAAGCTGAGAGGTCGGCGCTGGTGCCGGGGTAGCTGGTTTGAGGGGAGGTTCCAGTTGCTACTACTGAAGACGGAACAGTTGGGCCTGCTGCTCTTGCATCTTGTTTTGCTGGTGCTACATCTGGGTCATCATTGTGGCGATCAATTGATTTTGATTCACCATCTGTTGGGGGAAAATACTTCATCCTCAGAGCCATTGCTATGCCAAGACAAAGGCAGGTGATTTAATCAAAGGCTTCCAATATCTAACTTCAGGAGCACATTGGATCAAGCTCGAAGGATGAAGGCAAGCTCTAGCTCGAAGTATATCTTCGAAGCTAGACTCTCTAGAGAACCTCTTTGCCAGCTAAGATGGAAGATTTATCTTCTATCTCGGCAGATTAGTATTTTACCACTTTAGCCCTATCCAGGGTACCGAATAGTTTCCACTATGTCGGTTGTAATATAGGGGTAAAAGGTCTTTTCCTTAATGTTTGGGCCTATAAATACCCCCCGTTTTGCCCTGTAATCGAGATGGAAAGACTAAGTTGTTCAATACACATCTTCGAACTGTTTTGAGCTATTATCCAATTCAGAGGCTTGAAATAGTTTACCCATGAACACTTCGTTTGTTAGTTTCTAACCTCTCGAAACCTGTTAGCATAATCTTTTACGCCAACAGTTGGCGCCGTCCTTGGGGAATCTAGTCCAAAAAACTTCGTTCTCTACTAAGTTTCCAAACCATGCCTCCCAAGCGGAGTTCAGGTGGTAGTCCTACTCGGAGGTCCCCTCGGACCTTCGGAGCAAGATCTTCAAACACGGTTGAGGCCGGAGGACCTTCGACATTTCCTCCACCTCAGACTCCGGAAGGGATTCCCCTTCCTCGAGCATACGGAGTTCCTCCCCCAACTCCATCCATACTTCGGCCAATTGGAGTTCCTCTTCCACCTCAAGTTCCACTTTGAACAGATGCGTACAGTTCTCAAGACCCGAAAGGTCCTTCCGGAGGAGACGAAGACGGTCTTGGCGATATGGCCGCTCAAATGGCCAGTCTCCAAGCTGAAGTAGCAAGGTGGTGGCAAGAAGCTGTAGATAGGCTTCGTTCTCAGGCCACCCCAGTCATCCTCAAAGTGCCCGAAGACGACGAACTTCCTTATCCTGAAGCCCCGGAGAATGCTTCCTTCGACATCGAATCTCCACTGCATCCTGAGTTACAAAAAGTGTGCTTCGACCCTAAGTTCAAAACTTCAAAGCTTTGCAAATATTCCGGAGAAGAAGACCTTGGGGAGTTCTCCCGCTCTTATGCATTGGCAATTGAGGCCAGTGGGGGAGTACGAGACACCATGGCCAAATGTTTTCCTTTAGCTCTTGAAGGAGTGGCACAACGGTGGTTCTGGTCCTTGAAGCCAGGGTCAATCAGAACCTGGGAGCAATTAAGGAAGAAGTTCATAAGCAATTTTCAGGGTACCTTCGTACCTCCAATGTCCACAGGAAGTCTTTTCCAGGTGAAGCAGCTCCCCGGAGAGACCTTAAGGCAGTATTTCAAGCGCTTCGCTCATACAAAGTCGCAAATTCGAGGGTTAACTACATCCTCTGTAGTTGATGCAGCTCGAGAGGGAGTTACCCATGCGGGCCTCCTTGATAAACTTCACCAGAAGCAGATATCTTCTGTTGCTCAGTTGATGTCTTATTTCGAGGAGTATGCCATGTCAGAAGAGGGGTGGCTTCGGAGAACTGCCGCAACTCCGTCAGTCGTGCAAGAAGTCAAGCTGGAAGTGAAGACTTCAACACAGTCGCAGGGGCCTAGCTTCGAAGCTCAGCATGACAGGCGTCGGGGGCAAAAGCATCCTCGTTCAGAAGTCTTGAACATTGCACCTCCGCAAAAATTTTCCCCAAGGACTTCGCAACCTTTAGGAAGCAAGACCAGTGGCTTGAGGCCGCCAGGGAAACCGGCTGGCAAAGCCCAAGCCGTTTTCTGTTGTGTTCATGGTGAGAATCGGAGTCACATGACTGATGCGTGCAAATCTATACTTGATTTAAGAGGCGAGTACCTGGAAAGAACTTTGGGTCGAGGCACTACTGACCGAGTTCCGACCGAAGTGCGTCCGGAGCCTGTCCAGGCTGTGGCACGGATAGAGAACTTCAACCCTGCAAGACGGCCTCCGGTGGTCAATGTTATGCCACCTCCGAAGTAGGAAGAGGGTCAAGATCGAGGGAAAAGAGTAGTCCTTCCCATCTCTGGAGGAGGGACCCTCGGAACTATGTCGAAGAGGCAAAGAACAGAGTATGTTAGAGAGGTGGGCCATATTGGAACTTCTTCGTCTACAGCGGCTATGCCTGAATGGTCCCATGTGCCGATATCTTTTTCCGCATATGATGCAGTTGGCATAAAGTTTCCACACGCAGACCCACTTGTCATCACTGCTGACATAGCAGGGACTGAGGTCCGAAGAGTGTTAATTGACAGAGGGAGTTCAGCAGATATTATCTTTGTCCAAGCTTTTGATCAACTCTACATCTCTAGGAAGCATCTTCTCCCAGCAGCCCGTCCTTTGCAAGGCTTCGCAGGACCCCCTCTCGATGCCCTCGACCAAATTGGCCTGGAAGTTACTTTCGGAGAGGGGCTACTAGCCAGGACGGAGGAAGTGATCTTTGATGTGGTGGACGTCCCGTATGCATACAATGTTATCTTCGGAAGGGGCATGTTGAATAAATTTGGAGCGGTGACGCATCATAATTATCTGTGTATGAAGATGCCCACACAGGCGGGAGTGCTCACTATTTTCAGAGATCAGGTCACTACGCAAAGAGCAGAGTATGGTCATGGCCCTCCTCTTGACCCGAGACAGGTGAACAGTGTGCAAGATAACCCGGAGGTTTTTTCGGCTCCGGTAGAATCCTCGAAGAAGTCCTTCCCAAGGCCAAGCCCTGAAGGAGAGATTGCAACGAAGGTTATTGTCAAAGATGGCAAGGAATATTCATTTCAGTTTGGCAAGGACTTGCCTCCAGAAGTAGCTACTTCGTTAGAAAGAGTAGTTGGGGAAAATTTGGATGTCTTTGCTTGGTCTGATGAAGACATCACCGGAGTCAGTCGGGATATTATTGAACACAGTTTACTTGTGAACCCAAAGGCTCGGCCTGTTCGGCTAGGACTCTGAAAGTTGTCTGCGGAGAGGGATATCCTTGCCAAAGATGAAGTGGAAAAGCTGCTGAAGGCTGGGATTATCAGAGAAGTGGCTCATACAGAGTGGTTAGCCAACCCAGTCTTCGTTAGGAAGAAATCCTCCGGGAAGTGGCGCATGTGTATTGATTTTACATCTTTGAATAAAGCATGCCCCCGTGACCCCTATCCCATGCCCCGAATTGATCAATTGGTTGACTCTACTGCTGGTTCGGAGTTATAAAGCTTCCTCGACGCGTATTCCGGCTATCATAAAATCTGGCTAAAGCGCGAAGATGAAATCAAGACAAGCTTTATAACTCCTTCGGGAGTCTTCTGTTATGTAAGAATGCCTTTTGGCTTAAGAAATGCCAGGGCTACTTTTCGAGGTTAATTGCTAAGGCTCTAGGCCATCAACTAGGCCGCAATGTAGAGGCCTATATGGATGATATTGTAATAAATAGTGCTTTAAAGCACCAACATAGCCTAGACCTAGCAGAAACATTTAATAGCCTTCGGGCATGTGGAATCCGTCTTAACCCCGAAAAATGTATCTTCGGGGCTCAGGCTGGAAAATTGTTAGGATATCTAGTTTCGAGCAGGGGAATCAAAGCTAGTCCCACCCAGATAACTGCACTACAAAGGATGGTTCCTCTAGAGAATTTAAAGCAAGTACAAAAGCTGACGAGTCACCTTGCAGCACTTAGCAGATTTTTGGCAAGGTCTGCGAAGAGAAGTTTGCCCATTTTTAAAGCATTGAAAGGGTCTGAAGATTTTGCATGGACACCGGAGTGTTAAAAAAGCTTCGAAGATATTAAGAATTATCTCAGTAATCTTGCTACACTCACGGTGCCTATTGCGGACGAAAACCTCCTCCTCTACCTTGCAGCTACTGGCTCTGCTGTCAGTGCAGTCCTTGTCAGAGAGGTTGATTTCAACAGAAAGTTGGTACAGAATCCAGTCTATTTTGTGTCTGAAGCATTGTCCGGAGCGAAAATAAGATATTCTGAGCTTGAGAAGTTCACTTATGCTCTAATAATGGCTTCGAGGAAGTTAAGGCATTATTTCTTAGCGCATAATGTAATTGTACCAACTTCATATCCCTTGGGAGATATGCTCCGAAGTAAGGATTCTACAGGAAGAATTGGGAAGTGGGCTGTTGAATTAGCACCCTTTGGCATATCCAATGTGGCAAGGATAGCAATTAAGTCACAGGTGTTGGCGGACTTCGTGGCCGAGTGTCCACTTACTCCGACGGAGAAGCCAAGTGAAGGAATTTGGACCATTTACTCCGACGAAGCTTTCCAAGCATCTAGAGTAGTTGTCGGAGCAGTGATAATTTCGCCTTCACGGCAAAAGGCAATGTACTCCGCAAGACTCAATTTTAAATCTACCAATAACACAGCAGAGTATGAAGGAATTTTACTAGGACTTCGAAAGGCACGTGCTCTAGGGGCTACAGGAGTTGTTATTAAGACATACTCTCAGATTGTAGCAGGGCACGTATACAAGAGTTTTCAAGCTCGGCATCCACATCTTGCAAAATATTTGGAAGAGATACGTAAAATTGAAGCAGCATTTAAAGGGATTTCCATCCGGAGTATACACAGAGCAGAAAATGCACAAGCTGATATCTTGGCAAAAGCTGCAGCCAAAACTATGGACATTCCAGAAGAGACTTTTTATGAAGAACTCAGTACACCTTCGGTGCCACAGATCCCTTCTGCAGAAGTCCTTTGCATTCCAAGTATAGATTGGCGAAGTTCAATTATGGAATTGTTGCAAGGAGAAGCAAGTATGTCTGAAGGGCCACAACTTTCGAGGTTGAAACTCAGAATTCAGAATTATCATATAATCAACGGTATTTTGTACAAGGCCGGAGTATGTTCCCCTTTGCTCCGACGTATATCTCAAGCCGAAGGTCAAGAAATTCTTCGAGAAATTCATGAAGGACTCTGCGGTAGCCATTTGGCCCCTCGAGCTTTGGCAAGAAAGACACTTCGCCAGGGGCTTTATTGTCCTACAATAGTAGCTGATGCGGAGAGCTTAGTCCGCACCTGCCAAGGATGTCAGTGGATGGGACGAAGAAGTCATCGCCCACCAACAACTCTTCAAGTCATTGCTCCAGTATGGCCCATGGCCAGATGGGGCATGGATCTTATTGGCCCCTTCCCAATAGCAAAAGGAAATTTGAAATTCGCAGTGGTAGCAATTGAGTACTTTTCCAAGTGGGTCAAAGCAGAGCCCCTAACAGCTATCACTTCGAATAATGTACAAAAATTTTTCTAGAAAAATATCATATGTCGGTTCGGAGTACCTCGACAGCTGACAGTTGACAATGGAACACAATTCGATGCAGAACCCTTCAGGAAATTTTGTGAAGATCTAGGCATCCAATTATGTTTTGCAGCAGTAAGACATCCTCAGTCTAATGGAGCTGTTGAAAGAGCCAATGGTAATATCTTGTCAGGGCTGAATCGAAGAATAGTGGGATTGGCAAAAGGATTGTGGACCGAAAAGCTCCCGAAGATCCTATGGTCTATTCGGACAACTCAGACAAGGTCTACCGGTTTCACTCCTTTCAGACTATTATTCGGAGACGAAGCTATGACGCCGACGGAGCTTAAAGGAGGATCCCTTCGCAGCACCAAAACGGAAATAGAAGCAGAAAGGCAAACTTCGCTTGATCTAACTAAAGAGACAAGACTTCGAGCTGTCGCTAATTTGTCAAAGTATCAGCAGCAGACGAAGACTTGGTTCGACCCGAAGGTCAAGATTAATGAACTTAGGACGGGTCATCTCGTTTTGCGAAGTATTGTAGCGCCAGGGAAATTAGGAAATAAGTGGGAAGGTCCATACATAATTGTCCGCTCAGGGCGCCCTGGTTCTTTTAAGTTAGCTAATTTGGAAGGCGAAGAGTTAGCGCATACATGGCATGCAGAGCACTTAAAGCGATATTTCGCATAGGGGCTCCTTGTAATCATTTGTAAACGCCTTCCGAATTAATAAAGTTTATGGTTCAGATAACGCCTACCCCCCAAACACTTCCTACTTCTAGTGGACGCAGTGGAAGAACGAAGTTGGCTGGAAGGGAAGTGTCATTAATTTGAATTATCTTTTTCGGACTTTGGACCACTGGTCCGAAGCTTTCGACGAGGTGGGAAAGTCACTGAGAAAATGGATTCCAAGACACCGGCTTGAAAGCATCCGTAAAAAGAGTCGAAGGAGACCAAATAATGCGGATTCCAAGCTTCGGCTTGAAAGCATCCGTAAAAAGAGTCCAAGGAGACCACTGCGAATTCCAAACTACCGGTTTGATAGCATTCGCAAAAAGAGCCGAAGGAGGCCAAAACAAAAGAGAGTTTGAGCTGATGAGCTTCGAATATCTGTGAAAAGAGTCCAAAGTGACCAATCGTTTGGGACACTAAAGAGTCCGGAAAGTTGTCTGAAGTGATTTCTTTCAAAGCAAAAGGTACTAAGTTACCAGTTTTCAGACTTCAAGTAGTCGAAGACACTTTATAAGATTTTAATCAATCTTTAAATTGCTGAGGGGCTCCGAGCCTCCAAAATTGTGCTCCTAAGTTTTTCATTGGGCCTAACTATCTTTGACTATAGTTCGAAGTTGCTTACGCCCAAAGAGGGGCTGGGAAGTAGGGAGACAATTTTAAAAATCAATATTTATTATCCGAACAGATTACAATTACATCACGATAAATTGGTATCTATGCCAAGAAGGAATCGAAGACCCCTTCGATCTCTAGAGCTATTGCTAAGGTTGGAATGACTAGTTCCAGAGCCGGGAGTTCTAACAACTTTGCGTTTAACTCTTCTACCTCCCTTCGAAGCTCTAAAATCCTTTTGTTCTTGTTGAAGTTTAGCCCAAGTTCGAAGTCGTTCGGGGCTCCTTTCCCAGCTTCGAAGTTCTTCAGGGTTTTTCCCTTGGTCTTCAGCAATACCTTCATCCTCAGACCATGCAATGTCTTCAGAAGATGAAGTATCCAAGTTAACTTCTTTTTCTTCCTATTTAATATAAGATAGTATATCTTTACATATTTCGGGCGCAATTGCACCGGAGCTATCTCGAGGAATTAAAAATCGACGTCGCTTGTGAAGTTTCAAAAGATCGAAGGTAGCCCATAGCAGGCGGAGTTCTTCGGTAACGTTTAACACTTAGACATCATCCATATGAGGTGAAGCCTAAAAACACGATAAGCAAATTTTCATTCATAATATATGAAAAACATGATTCTTTACATAGTCAGGATCCTAAAGCAAATCTAGACCCGCGGGTTTGGCGGAGGCTGGCTGCTCGAAGCTTGCGACCGAGCTTTCTTCTGGCGTTGCCCTTCATCAATCCAAGCCTTGATCGCAGTACGACCTTCGGCTCTCCACGAAGCTTGGAAGGCTTGCCAAGCAGCGGCCACATCTTCAGAAGGATTAAGAAGTCGGCTTTCGTTGAAGGTAATGGGAGCCACCCCTGCATTTGGAATTATCGATATTCCCAGATCTTCGTAGTAGCAAAGTATGCCGAGAGCAGCCACTTGTCCGGAGATTTCTCTGTACCGAATGTCTGTCATCTTCATCGTCTTCGCAGCTCCTTGGATCATTTTTAGCCATCGCAGCAGGGAGACGTTGTCATTTGAAGGAAGTGTCCCAGTAGTACCGAAGTACTCTAGAACACCTAGGAGTTGGTTCATGACCTCCGCAGCTACCTTCTCCGATTTCAGCTTATCTTCAAGTAAAGCGTCCTTCGATGAAGTCAACTCCTCCACCACAGCGGAGAGCCTAGCTGCCTCCGTAGCTAGAGAATTTTTCTGGTTAAGCAAGTTGCTAGCCTCCTCTGTAGCTTTGGCCTTTTCCTCTTGGAGCTTGACAAGTTCAGCTTCCGCCATAGCATGCTCTGCCCGCATCTTTTCTATTTCTGCCCGAAGCAGAATTTGTTCTACTTCGAGTTTTTTATTCGTAGTTTCCGAGCTTTGTCTGGCCCTCCGCTCTACTGAAACCATGTTGTCTAAGTGGGAAACCCGGCCTTCGGAGATGTTAAGATTTCACTGAAGAGCAGTAATTTCTTCTTGAAGGCGAAGGCTTCCGCGCTCGTTTGAGACAGCCACAGCTCGGGCCAAGACTATTTGCTAGAAAGAGGAAAAACCAAGGTGAGAAATTATTTGTAGGTGAGATTAATTTTGTTTTGCAGATACTTCATACCTGGTACGCTGCACGCTCCATGGCGGCATTGAGCTCCGAACCCTCAGCTTCGCTTAGGATGGCTACCAAGTTCGTTTGCCTGACTTCGCGGCTAGCTCGATCCAAAGGCTCGAGCAAAGTCCGAAGTCCGGTTCTTCGCTCCCAGAAAGGAGCTAAAAGAGGGAGAATAGACAAAGCCCTCTGGTTATCTTCGTTCGGCGAGGGGTCGGAGCGCTGGGCCGCATCCTCAGAAACTCCGGCAGATTGGTCCCCCTTCGTAGTTTGACCCACGTCTGTTGATTCAGACGGAGTTAATCCTGAACTCGGAGCAGGGAAGGGGTCCATTTTGCCTTTACCTTTTCCAGGTCCCATTTGGGTGACTTCTGGAATTGGCTCCGGAGCTGCTGAAGTCTAAGGAACCGTATATTTGGGACGAACCTCTTCCATAGGAGTGAACCCTGTTGAGGCAAAGGTATTATACATTATATAATTTTGCAGGAAAAAAGAACAAAGGGATTATGCGAAGTTTACCCCCGAGGTCTTGTCGGCGGGTGAGCATTGGGCTGCTTGGAGGGTCAAAAGCTACCCCAAAGTCTTCGTCGGAGTCAAAATTCAAGACTGAAGCTTCGACTGTCAGAGCCTCTTCGGGAGCTACAGTCGCTACTTCGTCCGGAATCAGAGCTGACTCTGCAGTCACTTTGGTTCTGCTTTCGGTCATGGGGGCTCTTTCACGTGGCAAGTTTTCCTGAGCAATAGAAGTCCCAACCTGCCCAGGGCTATTTGGAACCTTCGGCACGTTTGCAGCATTGCCGGTGCTTGCATCTGCTTGGGCTTCATCCGTGTCAATTAGGTCGACGAGCATTCTACCTTCATCCTCCGAGGAATCGGAGACCGAAGCTATCGGACTTGAAGGCATTGCAGTTCTTGGCTTTCGAGATACCTTCTTTGCTGGAGTCTTGGCAGGGGCTGAAGCTCCAACTTCTGCCTTCCTTTTCTTAGGCCCTTGCTCCGAAGGCACCCAATCCAAAAGAGGAGGGGGAACAACTTCGAGTAACCCCCATACTCGGTTGAACCGTTCCCAAGTACCCACTAACTTTTTCCTCCATTCTTTCTCGGCCGGAGTCAGAATTCCCAAAATTTTCTCCAAAGCTCGCACAATTTGCTCCGAAGTCATAGGAGCTAGAGAGGCTGAAGGATAAGTTGACATTGGTTATTTCTTCAAATAAATATATATAAAACATGTTGTTTTCGAAGTTACCTGCAGGGCTCGAGCTCGAAGAGATCTTTCGGAGGCCGCCCTCCGGATCTTCCTCGAAGGTGATAGGCCAGTTGGCCATCAGAGGGGAATCTAAAGTTCGATGAACTCCTCCGCCAGATCTCGCATGCTTAGGCAATGGCTAATGCATTGAAGTAGGCTAAGGCGAGCTTCAAGCTGGCCTGGATCCGAGTGGACAAGGGCTTCCCTCCAGAAGTTTATGTCCTGTAGAGGTCCAGCTAGGCGGCTTCCTGCCCCAACTTTGGCGTAAAACCACCGGAGGATCCAATCCGTATACCATCTGGCATTGATGGCCTTGGCTGGAAATCGAAGAGCATACTCATCCTGAAGCCGGAAGTTAATACTCCCGAAGGCCACCACCATCTTTTCACCTCTGGGGCCTACGAAGGTCTTGGGTTGGCAAGACGCTCGGTGTAGGGCTGCGAAGATTTCTGCTCTTCCTTCGCAGCCTTCAGCTCGCAACGCCCATTCAAAGATGGCAAGGCGTGCTATCACGTTCGGAGAGAGTTGGGGGAGAGTAACATGGAATAAATCCAGTACCTCAGCTAGGAAGTCGACAGCTAGAAGCCCTAATCCTGCTTCGAAAAAGGCTTCGAAGGCAACCACTTCTCCGTGCCTTGGCGAAGGAATAGCTTCTTTTCCAGGTTTGCGGATCACAATCTCCGAACTAATCTTCCCTTCTATTGCTGCTACGAGCGATTCCCTCTTGCAGGTTGATGGTCCCAGCTGGTAATATTGGTCTGCATACTTCGACGATGCTGAAGGAGATCATGAGGACTATCATGTTGGGGATTTCTTCCTGGCGCCACCATTGGCGCTGCTACCGCCGCTGTCGGAGTCGTCGTCGTTGATGTCGCCGCCGCCGCTGCTACCGCGGCCTGCTGCCAAGCCAAGGCTGAAGCCGCCCCAGGGACTTTGAAACTGGTCTTCGCCATGGAATTGCTCTGGTTGCTCAAGGAGGAAGATGGAGGCTAGGTTTTGTTTGCACTAAAGCGGTGAGAAGAGTACTCGAGAAGGGGCTGGGCCCTCTATTTAGGGAAAATTACTCACATGTCATTATAATTTTCAGAAATTGCTTATATGCCACTGTCAGTGTCTGTGGCGGCCCCCATCTGTTAGTGACACATCGATGGCATATTGGCAAACCGCAAAAATTGTAATGGCACGGAAAAAATTAACCCCTCTATTTATAGTCCAGGCCATGATTTTTTACCATTTGTGTTTGTCATTTCGCATTCCTGACTGTTATCCCTTTGCGAAGTTAACGCATTACGTAATTTCCGTTGGAGGAAAAAGCCAACGGTTATTTCTTCTAAGTCTAAAAAAAAGCTTTCGGACTTTTTAAGTTAATTCTAAAGTAGTTCGAACATAATTTTCTTAGAAGTTGATTCGATGTTTCAAATCTCTGCATATTTCAAAGGTTGATTAAAACTGTTAACCTCTGCGCATGATTATTTTTCTTGCGTATACTGCTCTCCTAACATCACAGGTCTAGCGGAGAAGCGTATTCGAGGGGCTACTGTTGGGGGAAAATACTTCATTCTCAGAGCCATTGCTACGCCAAGACAAAGGCAGGTGATTTAATCAAAGGCTTCCAATATCTAACTTCGGGACCACATTGGATCAAGCTCGAAGGATGAAGGCGAGCTCTAGCTCAAAGTATATCTTCGAAGCTAGACTCTTCAGATAACCTCTTTGCCAGCTAAGATGGAAGATTTATCTTCTATCTCAGCAGATTAGTCTTTTACCACTTTCGCCCTATCCAGGGTACCGAATAGTTTCCACTATGTCAGTTGTAATATAGGGGTAAAAAGGTCTTTTCCTTAATGTTTGGGCCTATAAATACCCCCCGTTTTGCCCTGTAATCGAGATGGAAAGACTAAGTTGTTCAATACACATCTTTGAACTGTTCTGAGCTATTATCCAATTCGGAGGCTTGAAACAGTTTACCCAAGAACACTTCGTTTGTTAGTTTCTAACTTCTCGAAACCTGTTAGCGTAATCTTTTACGCCAACACCATCATCTCAGCCAAAGTGGGATGATTGGCGATTGGGCCCTGCCGTTGGCCGGTGGCTCCCCACTGGGGCAAGTTTCCAGAGTGTCTCCCGTTGCATGGGGCATCCGATCCTTGCTCGTTGGTCATCTTGAAGGTAAGGGGTTTCCAAAAGAGATATAAATTTCAAGGGGGGAACATTACTAGCTTTGTTTCTAAAACAAAAGTTTAGACTTAGATGCTTACATCTTTATTTTTAAGTTCTTATTTAATTCTCACTCATGCCTTATATTTGACATGAGAGGCACTACAAGCATAACAAAATCAAAAACAACAAATCATAAACTAGCATCTAAAACAGCTCGGGAGAGGGCTCGATCGTCAGCTCGGCGGGGACGGTCAGTGCAGGAGTAGTGGAACTGGAGGGTCTGGCGGAAGATGTGCTGCGTGAGATCCTCTTGGGCCTGGCTGAGGGGGTCATAAGCGCCTTCCTCTTACGCAGTGGAAGGGGAGCGACCTCCTCGAGATCCTTCTACAGCTCCTCGATCTAGCGATGAAGCTAAGCGGTGTTGGCGATGCCCTAGCGCAAAATCTCATTCTGCCACTGCAACCCTGCTGGACCTGGCGACAGAGCTCTCCATTCTCGCGGTTCAGACTCTCCGTCATGTGGTGGTAGTAATTGATGGTGTCATGCTGGCTATCGGCGTCGAGTACTGCCTCCGTGTGAAGATCACCCATCGCCTGAAGTAGACGTGTGGTGCGGGCGATGACTGAGTTGCACTGGGAGTAGGTGCTGACGTAGACACTGCGATGACTCCTCAGGGTGCGCATGGGCATGAAGCAGTAGGCGGTGTCGTGGAGCTACCCGTCGTAGACCATCCAGAGCTCGGAGAGGGCCTGAAGTGCGGCGCGCTGGCTAGCCACCTCGAAAGTGGGTCCTCCAACTCCGTGGGTGTAGAAAGTTGGGTGTGTGCCAGAGGAGCGGATGACGATGGTGACCTCGCAGTACCCCTCGTTCACATCAGGAAAAATATTGTGGAACGCAGGATCGTGCTCAAAACCGAGGAAGTCTATGAGCATGCGGAGCTCGCGAACAAAGCCGGCGCGATCGCGAAGAAAACCACCCATGGTGTGAATCGGCATCTACAAAAAGAGAGAATTTTGGTAAAATTTTTGGAAGATGAGATAGTAAGTAGTTTGTAAAAATACTGGTAATATAAATCCTAGGGTTAGGTCTGTTTGGCTTCCTACAGTCAAGAAGGCTCTTATACCATCTTGTAACGCCCAGATTTAATAAAACCTGGACTTTATTGAAATTCCATAGAAAATCAATAAAACAAGACATTCATCACATGACCACGTACAATACGCCAATCAATCATGGTTCGTAGACCATATTATTACAAAAGAGATAAATCAAAGAGAAACTAATAAAATAAATTCTCTAGATGAACACATCCTTCCAGTCGCGTGCCTTGACTGGGTCGCTGGGGCTCGTACCCCCCTTCGTCTCCGACTCTGGCGACCTCGAGTGCGACGGTGACGGTGACGGCGAGGGCCTAGGGGCCTAGCTCTCGGTGGAAACGGAAAGAGGGGAGTGAGGGGAGTGCGATGGTACCAGAGATGGTGACGGTGGACGACTGACGGCGACCGGCGGCGAGGGTAGATGGCGAAGGCTCCTCTGGTGCTTGTCGGCGAGGACGATTCGGCGGTCCTCTCGGCGAGCGGAGGTGTGGCCGAGGACGGGCGGGCTCCGGCGGTCACGTGGGTGGCTGTGGCATGGATGACGGCGGTCTGAGTCAATGGTGAACGGTGGTCGGAGGCGAAGCAGGGGCGAATGCCAAGAAGGGGGTGGCGGCCTCTGAATTGCTTCGTCTAGGGCCATAGGGGTGTGGGCGGAGTGCGGTGAGCCGAGGGGTATAAATAGGGGGCTTGCCGGCGTCTAAACAGAAGGGAACCGAGGGGTTTCCTTTTAATCTCCGGTGAGCTTTCCATTTGCATGGCCCAGCTTCTATAAGCACGGATACGCGTCGGCTAAGATGGAAGGGGGTCGCGGTGGTCCAAGGAAGGGAGTCCGGGGCAAATCCGGTCGGATCGGGGCGGCCGGCGGCGAAACAGGGAAGGGTGTCGCCGGGAAAATGGAAGGGGAGATCCCCTTCCAACGAGGAAGATGATCCCGACAGGTGGCTCCCACCTGTCGGTGCGTGAGTGCGGGGAGGAGGGGGCCGACAGCCGGGCCCGATGTGTCAGTGGCGAAGGAAGGCATCAGCGAGGCTGACGGGTGGGGCCGAGGCAGAGCGCGGGCGGGAGAGAGAGGAGGGGAGCGGCACCGATAGGTCGGTCGCACCTGGCGGTGACACGGCGATGGACTGGGCTAGGCTCGGGGAGCATCCAGGGTTGCGGCCCATTAAGAATTAAAATGATTTTCTGAATTAAAATAAATCCAGAAATTCATTTATTTGTTTAAGGGTTGAAGCACTCTTGATAAAAATTTGTAAAAATTCCTAAAATTATATCTTGGCCTCTAGATTCTATCATAAATTTTCCAAGTTGAAATTTTGAATATTTCTCCCTGTTTGGCTTTAGTAGGGCTCTTTAAGATTTTCTTTAATTAAATAATCCCATTAATTCCCTAAAAAATATATTTCCTTTATTTTATTTATTTTTAAATCTTGGGGTGTTACAATCCACAACATCGAAAATTACTTCATCCGTTCTTGCCAGGAGCCCCTCTCCGAAAGCAACCTCAAGACCTATTTGGCCGAGGACATTAGGAGGAGGTCCTGCAAAGCCTTGAAGGGGACGAGCTGTGGGAGGAGATGCTTCCTGGAGATACAGAGCTGATCGAAAGCTTGAACAAAGATAATATCTGCCGAACTCCCGCCATCGACCAGCACTCTCCGAACTTCAGTTCCTGCAATATCGGCATTGATGACAAGGGGATCTGCATGTGGGAATTTTATACCTGCTGCATCATCTACAAAAAAAGATATAGGCACATGGGACCACTCGGGCATTGTGGCTACTGACGAAGAGGTTCCAATATGACCTACTTCCCTAACATACTCTCTCTGTTGCCTCTTTGACATGCTGCCAAGAGTTCCTCCTCTAGAAATAGGAAGGACCACTCTTTTGCCTCGGTCTTGGCCATCTTCTTGCTTCGGGGGTGGAATAACACTGGCCACCGGAGGTTGTCTTGTGGGGTCGATGTTGTCTACACGTACGACAGCCTGCACAGGCTCCAGACATGCCTCGGAGGGGACTCGGTCAGTAGTGCCTCGACCATAGGTCCTTTCGAGGTACTCGCATCTTAAAGCTAGTATAGACTTGCATGCATCGGTAGCATGGCTTCGATTTTCACCGTGAACACAGCAGAAGAAGGCTTGGCTCTTGCCAGCCGTCTTCCCTAGCGGCCTCCAGCCGCTGACCTTGTTTCCTGAAGCTTGCGGATTTCTGGGGGAAAATTTCTGCGGAGAAGGAGCAATGTTCAAGACTTCGGAGTGAGGATGTTTTTGCCCCCGATGCCTGTCATGTTGGATGTCAAAGTTGGGTTCTTGCGAAGGTGCTGAAGTCTTCACCTCGAGCTTGACTTCCTGGATGATTTGTGAAGTCGAAGCTGTTCTTTGGAGCCATCCTTCTTCTAACCTAGCATACTCTTTGAGATAAGCCATCAACTGTGATACAGAGGATATCTGCTTTTGGTGGAGCTTGTCGAGGAGGCCTGCATGAGTGACTCCTTCTTGGGCTGCATCGACGATGGATGATGTAGACAGTCCTCTTATTTGCGACTTCATATAAGCGAAGCACTTAAAGAATTGTCTTAAAGTTTCTCCAGGTTGCTGCTTCACCTAAAAAAGACTTCCCGTAGACATAGGGGGCACAAAAGTACCCTAGAAGTTACTTATAAATTTTTCCTTAACTGCTCCCAAGTTTTAATTGATCCTAGCTTCAAAGACTAGAACCAACATAAAGCAACTCCTTCAAGTGCAAGGGGGAAGCACTTGGCCATGGTATCTTGAACCCCTCCGCTGGCCTCAATCGCCAAAGCATTCGAACGAGAGAACTCCCTTGGATCTTCTTCCTCAGAGTACTTATAGAGCTTCGAAGTTTTGAACTTGGGGTCGAAGTGCACCTTTTGTAAATCGGGGTGCAGTGGAGACTCGCTATCGAAGGAAGCATTCTCGGGGGCTTCAGGATAAAGAAGAGAGTCGTCGTCTTGAGGCACCTCCGGAATGACAGGGATAACTTGAGGATGAAGCCTATCTGCTGCTTCCTGCCTCCACCTTGTCACTTCGGCTTGGAGACTAGCCATCTGGGTCGCCATGTCACCAAGACTATCTTCATTTCTTCCGGAAGGAGCTTTCGAGACTTTAGAACTGAACAGGTCAGTTCGGAGTACAGTCGGAGCTAGAGGAGGAGCTTCGTCTATTCGAAGCATAGACGGAGTCCCTGAAGGGGCTTCGTATGCTCAAGGAAGAATATTCCCTTCGAGGGTCTGGGGTGGGGGAACTATCGAAGGTCCTCCGACATCAACCGTATTCGAAGATCTTGCTCCGAAGGTCCGAGGGGACCTCCGAAGGGGACTACCACCTAAACTCCGCTAAGGAGGCATGGATCTAAAAACTTGGTAGAGAACGAAGTTTTTTGGACTAGGTTCCCCACGGACGACACCAACTATTGGCGTAAAAGATTACGCTAACAGGTTCTCGAAGATTAAGAACTAATAAACGAAGAGTTTGTGAAGCGGACTATTTCAAGCCTCTGAATAGGATAATAGCTCGAAGTAATTCGAAGTGTGTATTGAATAACTGAGTATTCGATGATTATTACAGGGTGAGAATGGTGGTATTTATATGTAAAAATCTTAAGGAAAATACCCTTTTACCCCTCAGTTACAACCGACATAGTGGAAACTATTTCGGTACCCCTAATAGGGTTAAAATGGTAAAGGACTAATCTAATTAGAAAGAAGATAAGTCTTCTATCCTTGCTGGTAGCTATGCGCTCCAAAGATTGAACCTTCGAAGTTATACTTCGAACAGAAGTCTGAACAGATTCTCCGAGCTTGATCATACGTGAGGGCTTAGTTAAGTCTTGGACTTCGGTATAGTAAATTGTCTTTGTCTTATAACCTTAAATACCCTGGGGATGAAATATTTTTCCCCAACAATACCAAAGAACCCTAAGGTAGGAGTAAATGTAGACAAGCCGTCTTTGGCTAAATCCCGCAAAAAGTCGGAGGTAACTTTTGAGATGCTTCTCTAGAGGCATAGGAGAAAGGCCGAGGACAAACACCCTCAACCACCCCCGCCAAAGAGGTCGAACACTCAACAAGAGCATGAGTTTGGCCCGCAGGTAGCTAAGGCCATTCTAGGTACACCCCGTTCGGCCGAAGGTTTTGGGAGCGAATTTGTGATGCCCGGAAATAAGCCGCGAGCTTCATGGGTGCATCCTGGGATGACTAAGTCCCAAAAGAGGCGATTGCAACATCTTTGTGCCAAGTATCTTAGAGAAAAAGAGGCCAAAGAATGCAAAGGTAGCCCACCCGGCGAGTCCACAGCTGTAGCTAGGACACGCCAGGTGTGGAGACCGAAGTTGGCTGGCAAGCCAGCTTCTACCTCACTAAGTAAGGACCGCGTCCTAATGAGGGGCCCGGTGGGCAAGACAAGTAAAATTACTAAAGGCCTATTTGGTGAAAAATCTGGCGCTTAAGTCCCATGGTCATATTAATGAGTCGTACAAATCGTCCTCATCAAATTCAAATGTCTTGGGTTATGAAATGGACGATTTGGTAGGTAAACAAATAGAGAGTACCGCCCGTGGCTCACTGTGCTTTTAGATCACTAAGTTTGCTAAAAGGCAGGGGGGCATGTGTTGACACTCGAATATGGCATTAATGGTCGAAATTGTCGAAATATCAATTTTGCTAATTTGGGCCGAAAATATGCCATCTCCGGCACAGGCCGAAGCCCTGAAGTGCCGAAGGCCCGTCCTGCGTTGGGCTTTGGCAGCACCTTCGGAGGCCTGCTTCGCAGGCAGGCTTTGGCCCAGTGGGCCCCTTCGGCAGCCTGTAGGCTTCTGTCTAGCAGGCTGGCTTCGGCGGGGCCCGTAAAGGCCCACTCTGGCTGGCAGAGTTCTATTCAGATTAGTATAATTCGGTTGTTCTTGATCTCTTATCCAAATCTTAACCACCTGGCCAAATCCTACTCAAATTAGGTGAGACTAGACCCTATAAATATAGGGGTGAGGCCGATTCAAGAGGACCCCCTGCTTTCATATCAACACAAAGCCCTCGCTTTGAATCATTCTTTTACCTTTCAATCTACTTCCTTGCCCTAGGATTAGCTCAGTAATGTCCATCTTCATGGGTTTGCGCCGTAAGCCCTTCGTTTGCCGCATCGAAATCACGGTAACCGTTGTTGATTCACTCGTGAATCTCCCGTTTAATCCACGAAACAATTTTTTATCATTTTATCAGTTTTCTCCTACTACCCTCGGAAGTTCGGCCTGTAGGCCGGATTTGCACTTGATATTTTTACTATTTTGCAGGGAATTACCTTCAAATTTATCGCCAAGGAGTTTCGGGGTGATTGCTATTCATCTACAAAGTCGCTAGAGCCCTTAGGTGTTCAGATCGGAACCTGTCGATCCGACCGATAGGGCTTCACCAGGCCGTCAGGATATTCTCAGCATGGTCTTCAACACCCTTCACCATCATGCCAAAGCCCTCTTTGGTGAGAACCCTTCGCAATATATTGCTGCGCACCGGACTCCGCGGTGCCGAATGAGGAGTCATGCTGAAGAGCGCGGGCTTCATGGCTCCAGAAGTGATGAGTCATTGTCAACGGAAGTCAAAGAGGACTGAAGAAGAGAGAAGACCTGCTATGTCTGGGCCGCTTGTGACTTAGGTACACGGGCAGCAAGCGACTGTCGAGCAGAGGGGCCATGAAGTCGGGCTGGCCTAATCCGGGTACATGGGCTAGGATCAGCAGAGGATCCACTGGGCTGTTGACCACGATTGACTCAGGTACATGGGCAGCGAGCGATTGCCGGGCTGAGAGAGCTGCGGAATCGGGCCGGCCCAATCCGGGAACCTAGTGCAAAGTTGGTAGACGCTTTGTCAGTTTTGGTGCAAAACTGACGACCGCTGATCTTGGATCAGACCGTCCTAGAGCGAAGCCGTAGTCACTACGAAAGCTCCGCTTCTAGATAAGTCATCTGTAAATAGGAGTTTTCTATTTTGTCCTTAGGCCCACAGTCAGTCAGTTAAGTCTGTAAAAATATCCTAAGGGCAGTTTGGTCTTTTCCATTTATTTCAGCGTCTGTAAAAAACCCTAAGGGTTTGTTGGAATATTCCTAGGCTATTGTGCTGCCTATAAATAGGGCCCCAGTCCATGGGGTTAGGGTTACCCCTTCTGAAATCACTTTACTAATCAAGAGATTGGGTCACTTTTTGTTCTTCCTCCTGGTGTCTCTTTCCTCTCAGCCGCCGTTACTCTCATCGAGCGCACACCGAGATTTTGCCTTCTCTGGTTACACATCGAACTGAATAAATCGTGTTGCATGCCTTGCAATTTCCTCTCCGTGCGAGTGGTTTTTATCTCTGGTTGCCTTGGTTTATGTGCTGAGAACTAGTATATTTTAATCTGGGCATTGTTTCCTTCGTTGTGGCTGGTTCTTGTTCTGCGCAGCAGTACAGGTTGCTTTTGTAGTGCTATTCTTCATATACGCAGAGATCTCATGCATCAAGTATAGGATGAACAGTCTAGTTGTTGTATAGGTGCTAGTTTTCTTGTCTAGCTCCTGCTGGTGTCAGCATAGGATTTTTTCTCTCTCGGGTTCTGGTGCCTCTCTATAGTTTGTCTCCCAGCATCCTGTTCGAAGTCCTACTTTTTTATCAGAGCTGTTTATGTTTGGAATTTAGGCTTCGCAGGGTTAGTGTTTTGAAACTTCGTACTTTTTATCCCTCTGGCTGACCGAAGGCTGCTGCTTCGTAGTAGCTGTGTGACCTTCGCTGCACCACAGACCTCACTGTCTCTGAAATTAAACATAAAGGCTCCGCTGGTGTTTTTGAAGGTCATGCAGTTCAAGGGATAGCTTCGAAGTATTGCTTGTTTTTGTTCTGTGTTTGTCTCATTCGAAGTCCAGTTCGAAGGTACTTCGAAGCCGAAGCTGGTTCTTGAACCAAGCTCTAATAGACTTCGGCTTCTTCGAAGTTGGCCTCGACTGGCTCTTCCCTTGCATACTTCAGAAGTTTTTCTCGCTGTTTCCTAGCCTCGCTTTACGTATTCTGAAGCCCCACACAAGGTTCCTGCTTGTTCACTGTACAATCAAAGTTTGCGTGTCTAGGCTTCGTCTTTATGTGTTAGGTTCGGAGTCTGTTTTTGTGGCTTTGGTACTGAGATTTTAGGAGTAGGCTTCGACAGCTACGTGCTTCGCTGCTTCATAGCTTTGCACTAGTCTTCGAACTCTCTTCTGCATAGCCTCGAATTCGAAGGGTTCGGGTATACATCTACAACCTTCGCACGACTGCTCCGAACCAGCTTCGACTCCATCAGCCTTCGCACGTCAACTTTGAAGCAGGCTTCGGCACGTCCACTACATGCTTCGACAACTACAGGCTTCGCACCACATAGGCTTTGTCAAGTACCAAACAGGAGACAACGTTGAACAGTAAGACTTCTCATTTTGCGTGCACCTAGATTAAATTTCTATGAAGTTCTATTACTGTGAGACTTGGTTATCTCACGTGTTAAATGCTTGGTTAGTTTGCCTATTAGCACTGTGTTGGTGTCTTCTTGTTTAGGACACCGGTTGTTTTTAGGCTAGATTCTTTTAGGCTTTGTTGATCGGGTTACTTTTTCCCTGCTTAGTCAGTTGAGGTGCGTTGGGTGTTGGGACTAGGCCATTGATTCGAAATAATTTTTTAGGCGCCCATTCACCCCCCCTCTGGTCGCTACTTTTGGTCCTACAAGTGGTATCAGAGTCTGGTTAGAGTTTTTCCATACCTTAACTGGTTCTAAACCCCAGTAGTGATCATGACGTCTCCTAGAAACGTCCCGTCCTTGGAAGCTTATGGCTATAATTATTGGAAGACTCGGATGCGAGCCTATCTCATGAGCCAAAGCTCGGACATCTAGGACATTTGTATTCACGCTACTTTCACAGTGTTGCCTGTTGCTGAGCGTAATTCTCCTGATATTATCGCCCAGCATCAGAACAACAACAAAGCGGTGAATATTTTGTTTTCTGGTTTAGGTCGCACTGAATTTGAGCGTGTGAGCCATCTCACCACTGCGAGAGAGATCTGGGCTACCCTCCAGGCACACCATGAGGGGCAGCCTAGGTCAAGGCTCGGCTCTATCAGACCTACTAGCGTGAATATGAGAATTTCACACAGAAGTCGGGTGAATCTATTGAAGCGTTGTTTGGTCGTTTTCAATCGATCATAAACAAGCTTCGAGCCAACAAGGCTGACGGTGTTCAGTTAGTCTCAGATCATGAGCAGGCTCTCAAGGTTCTCCATACCTTGGACCCTAAGATCTGGGAGATCAAGGTATCCTCTATCATTGAGAGCACATCTTATGATACCTTGACAATTTCTGAGTGGTTTAGCAAGTTGAAGGACACTGAGGTTGATACCCAGTAGAGATCAAATCTCACTGGCTTTGGATGGCTATCACTGAGGACCAGCTACACGTTCTACTAACCCGTCCTCTGTGAGCTGTGCTGGGTTCTCTTTGATGGCTATCACTGAGGACTAACTCGAGTCGTTAGGAGATGATGACCTTGTCTTTTTAACAACCGGGTGCGTCGTGTTTATGACAAAAGAATGTTCAAAAGACACGGCACAAAGACCGGATGTTTTGAGTGTGGTGATCCAGGTCACTTTATCGCCGACTGCCCCAAGTGCAATGGTCACAAGAAGGGTACCGGTGGTGGCTTCTACGACTCCAGCAAGCATGATAGCTCATCCATCACAAAGGGCAAGCCAAAGACCAGATTCTTCAGAAAGGCCCTGAAGGACTACCGGCGTGAGAACAAAAAGCGCGACAAGGCCTTCTTCGCCGAGATGGAGAAGAGCTACTCCAAGCGGTCCATGTCTTCTTCCTCTTCATTGAGCTCAAGCGATGAGGAGATTGTCATCAGGAAGGGGAAGGACAAGGACGATCCAGCGGGCCTCTGCTTCATGGCCTTCGGGGATAGGCCGAAGATCCACTCACACCAATGTCGAAGATCCCACAAGAGCTTCTGTTCAATGGCTCTTGGGGATAAGGAAGAAAAGGGCTCCTCCGATGACTGCGACGACGACGACAATGAAAAGGTATCATCTTACGAATGTGAAATCGTTGATTTACTTTAAAGTAATCGTCAGGAGTTAAAATATCGGGAAAAACTGCTTAGAGGGGCTAAGAAGAGGATAGATGAACTGGAGAGTGGGCTTACCGTGGCCAATGGCATAATTGAGAGCCTATCTTCTTCCCCTTGCTTGGGTGATAGCAGTGAGTGCCCAAAGTGTGAGGTGCTTCTGTGTGACCTGACGACTCTGAAGTCCAGGTACACATAAAGGGTTGATGAGAGGGACGCTTTGGCCACTTAGCTTGAAAGCGCTCAGCTGGAGCTGAAAGATGCTCATGCCACTGTCATCGTGCCCTGTGCTGATTGCCCATCCCATCTAACCAGTCTAGCTGAGCTGAAAGCCAAGGGTGATGAGCATTTGAGCGAGTTGGAGAGAGTTAGAATTGAGTTGGGGCAAGCTAGGCTAGAGCTTGAGACACTGTCAGTTCCACCCACTGTTTGTGAGAACTACTTGTCTCTTAGATTGGAGTTGATCAAGCTGAAAGCCGAGAAGTCTGTCCAGGTTGATAGAGAGTGCGAGACCTGCTTGTCTCAGGTGGAGGTACTAGCTTCCTTGAGAGAGGAGCTAGCTGATGTCCAAAATGAGAACTTTTACCTCCGTTCAATCCTGAGTTGGGTGAGTGCCAAAGAGCCACAGCTCGGCATGATGATCTAGCAGTTTAAGAGGCAGGATGGGTTTGGGGTAGGCTACACCTACACCAAGGCTGACTTTTGAGAGTGCCATTAGCCGGGCAGTGGAGTGGAGTAAAATGACTCATGAATAGAGATACCCCAAGACTCACTCCACTGAGTCTTTCCAGGCTAGTCAGCCCAAGGATGGAGTGTTCCAAGAATAGCCTAAAGCTCCACCCAAGAAGCCCATCTCGGTTCCAAAGCCCAAACACCTCCGCACTTCTCTTGACTCTCTTCCTGGACCCTCTCACACCAAGCAGACTACACCTAACACCACCAAGCCCAAGAACCCCAAGCCTCAACCACATCCCAAGAAGCCCACCTACCACTGTGAGCATTGTCAAAGATGGGCATCTTGTGGAGTTTTGCTTCAGGAGGAAGTGGGTTGAGAGAGCAGAGAGAGCTCGTGGTGGCCAGGAGCAGTTCTACCAGCAGGGTGGTAGACTGAGAGTTCCTCGACGTGGGGAGAGGATGGAGGCCAGGCTGTGTCGTGTAGGTGGTGGTAGAGGAGACAACTTTCATGCCCGTGCTCCAGATGGTGGTGTTCGAGCCAGCAGATCTCCAGGTCGTTCTGGATACGGTCCTCGACCTCGTAGCCGAGTTTTTAGGCAGAACCGTGGACCGCGCTTTGGTCCAGATTCTTATGATGATTTCTGCTTTCCGTCTTTTGAGTAGATGGCTCGACACTGGTTTAGTTCTTTTGCTAAACCTGGTGCCGGACCATTTGCTCCCCCTTACAACCCCTGATTGTGCAGGATCGGGGACTGGAGGACGTTTGGATGATGGACTCAGGATGCTCTCGCCACGTGACGGGACATCGCAAATGGTTCTAATGTCTCTCTCCCTCGAGCTCCAAGGAATACATCACCTTCGGGAACAGTGGTCAAGGGAAGGTACACGACATTGGCTCAATTCGCATCTCTGACCATTTCTCTTTGAAGAACATTCCTTTGGTTGGAAATTTGAACTTCAATTTGATTTCTGTTTCGCAACTTCTTGAGGATGGTTTGGAGGTTTGTTTTAAGAAGGGCAATTCTTCTGTGATTGATTCTAGAGGGTCTTTGATTTGCCAGATCTTACCTTTCGGTAAGGTTTTTCAGATTGACTTCTCTAGTTCTTTTGGCCCTTCTCGATGTTTGATTGCTGGATCCTCCTCTGAGCTCTGGAAGTGGCATAGGAGGTTGGGCCATTTGAGTTTTGATCTGCTAGTCAGGTTGAGCTCTATGGACCTCATCCGAGGATTGCCCAAGCTTAAGATGGAGAAGGATCTAGTTTGCCATCCCTGTCATCACGAGAAAATGGTTGCCGCTTCTCACTCACCTGTGACTCAGGTGATGACTTTGTATCTGGGCGAGCTGTTACACATGGACACTGTTGTTCTAGCTCTGATACGCTCAGTCGGTGGGAAGTGGTACGCACTTGTGATTGTTGACAATTTTTCTCGATTCTCGTGGGTTTTCTTTTTGGAGTCTAAGGATGAGACTTTTCATTTTGTTCATGACCTGATTTTGAAGCTGAAGAATGAGAACAATGGTCAGATGCGAGCAATTCGCTCTGACAACGCCTCTGAGTTCAAGAACTCTCAGTTCGTTAGCTTCTTTAGTGATCAGGGTCTTGATCATCAGTTTTCTGCTCCTTACACTCCCCCACAGAATGGCATTGTGGAACGAAAGAACCACACGCTAGTCGAGATGGCCAGGACGATGCTCGATGAGCACAGGACTCCTAGGCGTTTTTGGGCTGAAGCCATGAACACGGCTTGCTATCTGGCAAAACGCATTTTTCTTAGGGCTTACCTAGGTAAGACTTCATATGAGTTGCAGTTTGGCAGATAGCCCAAAGTGAGCCACTTGTCAGCGTTTGGTTGCAAGTGCTTTGTGCTCAAGAAGGGAGGGCATTTGGACAAGTTTGAGTCTCGTTGCTGGGATGTAGTCTTTCTTGGTTATGCATTGCATTCTCGAGGCTTCCGTGTTTGGAACCTCGACTCCCAGCAGCTTGTTGAGACTTGTGAGGTTTCTTTTGATGAGTCCTTGCCTTCTTTGACTCTTTCTTTTGAGCTTTCTGGAGATGGTGAGCTCGGAGAGTCCATCTTCGAGGAAGATGATGACACTCTAGCTGTTGATGAGGGAGGGCCTTCTGCACTTCCTGCAGAACCCACAACTTCTGAGACTTCGACTGAGGACGAGGGCGGAGCTCTGATCACTTCTTCCACTTCGATTGAGCCCCCTCAGTCGAGTCCAGAGGTGCAAGCTGCTGACTCCGGTGAGGTGACTTCAGATCACCAGGGATCCCGAGCAGTTCAGCGTGATCACCCCTCAGAGCTCATCATCGGTGATTTGACTGAGAGGATTTTGCGTTCGTCTGTTGACTCTCTTGTTATGTTTGTTAAATCTGCTTTTGTTGCATCTTTTGAGCCCAGAGACATTTCTCATGCTCTTTCTGATTCAAATTGGATTAATGCTATGCAAGAAGAGCTTGAGAATTTTCTCCGCAATCGGGTTTGGACACTGGTTGAGCTGCCACCCGGATGCAACCCCATAGGCACCAAGTGGGTGTTCAAAAACAAGCAAGGTGAATATGGGGTTGTGGTGCGCAACAAAGCTCGACTAGTTGCCCAGGGTTTTTGCCAGAAAGAGGGTATTGACTTTCAAGAAACTTTCGCCCCTGTTGCCCGTCTTGAGTCGATCCACATTTTCTTAGCTTTTGCCGCTTCGAAGGGTTTTAAGCTATTTCAAATGGATGTCAAGAGTGCTTTTCTGAACGGGTACATAGAGGAGGAAGTCTATGTTAGGCAGCCCCCCGGTTTTGAGAACCCAAAGTTTCCTTGACATGTTTTTAAGCTGCAGAAAGCCTTATACAGTCTGAAGCAAGCCCCAGAGCTTGGTATGACCGGTTAAAGCAGTTTTTGTTGGGGAAGGGCTTTATGATGGGTTCTGTGGATAAAACTCTTTTCTTGCTCAGAGATGCTTCAGATTTCTTAGTCGCTCAGATTTACGTGGACGATATTATCTTTGGTTGTACTAATGATTTTCTTGTGTCCAAGTTTTCAGAGCAGATGCACAGTGAGTTTGAGATGAGCCTCATGGGTGAGCTCAAGTACTTCCTAGGGCTCCAGATCAAGCAGACCAAGGATGACACCTTCATCCACCAGGGCAAGTACACTCGCGACATGTTGAAGAAGTTCGACTTTGGTGGAGAGTTGAAGCCTCAGATGACCCCATTGGGCACATCTAGGGGCCTGAACAAGGACGCGAGCAGCGTCAAGGTCAACGAGAGAGAGTTTTGAGGGATGATCGGTTCGCTGTTGTACTTGACGGTGACAAGGCTAGACATACAGTTCATCGTGGGACTTTGCGCGTGTTTCCAGTCTTCACCACGCGTGTCTCATCGGCAGGCTGTCAAGCGCTTTTTAGGTATCTTACCTATGCGCCTGATCTAGGTCTTTACTATTCACCATCATCATCTCTTGATTTATCTGGCTTTTCGGACGCTGACTTTGGTGGGTGCCGGTTGGATCGCAAGTCGATTTCTGGTACTTGCCAGTTTCTTGATTCGTCTCTTGTGTCTTGGTCTTCTCGAAAGCATTCCGGAGTTGCTCTTTCGACCACTGAGGCTGAGTATGTAGCTACTGCTAGCTTCTGCTCATAG
Organism: Zizania palustris; assembly: GCA_019279435.1. NCBI lineage: Eukaryota > Viridiplantae > Streptophyta > Magnoliopsida > Poales > Poaceae > Zizania > Zizania palustris. The sequence goes on along the minus strand of JAAALK010000284.1, from coordinate 62,399,682 downwards.
TTGGTTTGGATGATTTCAATGTTGCGAGACTTTGGGTTATTCTTTCCTACCAGAGTTCCTATGTTTTGCAACAGCACCAGTGCTATTAGTGTAGGGAAAACCCTTGTCTCCATTCAAAAACCAAACACATTGATGTACGCTTTTCACTTTCTGCAGGATCAATATGAGAAAGGTGTCATTGACCTTGTTCATGTTGATACCCATCATCAGTTTGCTGACATTTTCACCAAACCCCTAGATCAGTCTACTTTTGAGCATTTACGAGGGGATTTGGGTGTTGTGTATCATTTTTAGGATATTTTGAGTCAGTTTTATTTCTTCTCTACTCTTTTCTTGAGTCGTTTTGTGTGTGTTCATATCATTCATATTCACATATCACACTTTGAGCCTGCTTCTGTTATATGATTGAACTGCTTTACTTATTCTAGCTGGTACATGCTTTTGATTACTTGTTGATGATCATGCTTTGCTTCAGTTCACATGATATGTCTGATATCTATCATATGCATGGCTTTTCTGCTTTAAACTTGAAAAATGATCACCATTGCTTCTTGTAACTAGCATGTGTAGGCTGAATGCTTTTGCTATCTGTTACATGCCTTGTAGCTAGTTCCTCACATAGATGTAGATATGCAACTTGGACATCTATATGCTTTTACATGGATAATGTGCTATGAAAATGATAAAAAATCAAAAAATGAATGAAAATTCCATGCCTTTTATGCTTAAATTGAAAAGATACAGGTGGGTTTTCTTTGTCGCATTGCATTGTTCTGGACTGCGTACCATAGCACTTTGGTATGAACTAGGACAGTGTAGTGTATGCCAAGACCAATGTCTTAAGCTTCTGATGGTCCAGTTCTGGCCTAGTCTTGACTTGTTCGGTTAGCATAAGGTTTGACATGCAAATAACCCCTGGCAAAAATGAAAAAGGAAAATGAAAAAGCCTGAAAATTAAAAAGATAACAAGTTTGCTGAAGCACTTTGTTTTGGACAATGCTTATCTTGGTAGATATCAGTTAGCTTCTCCATCTCATGCTTTACCTTGCTTGTCAACTGGAAAATGTGGTGATGCTTTTGTTTATGAAAAATTAAAAATGCGTGCTAATGACTTTCTTTAGATATCATCTGTTGCACTGATCATGCCATGTGTCTTAGACAGTATGTCTTTTGCTATACCTGTTAGATGTTGTAATTGCAGTCAATCATATCTGAGAAGCATGCTTTCTTCACTCCACCTGCACCCCAGTTGCATTCATTGCATATTTTGAGGGGGAGTTGCATTTCAGGGGGAGTCTGTGTCACTTTAGAGTGCATTTAGTCTCGCTTGATGAGTCCAATTGTGAACAAGGGGGAGAAATTTTGGGAGAAGAGTTTAAGGGGGAGTTTTGGCTTTCTTTGGGATTTGTTTCAGGGGGAATTTTTGTCCTGTTTGTCCTTACTCTTTGGATATCGTTGTTGATAATTCTGAGATTGCACTCGTTTTGAGCTTTTATTTTTGGTTAACCATAATGACCGCTTTCTTGCTTTTGTTTGGCTTTTGGTCATTAGGGTTAAACTTTTATTTTACTTTCTTCTTCTCTGTTTTCTTGTGCTTTGTTTTCGTGTTTCCACATGTGTTCGCAGGTACTGGAAAGCTGAAGAAGATAAGTGTTGACAATGCACTCATCAAGGGGGAGATTGAGGAGCCATGCTGAAGAGCGTGGGCTTCATGGCTCCAGAAGTGATGAGTCATTGTCAACGGAAGTTAAAGAGGACTGGAGAAGAGAGAAGACCTGTTTTGTCTAGGCCGCTTGTGACTCAGGTACACGGGCAGCGAGCGACTGTCGAGCAGAGGGGCCGCGAAGTCGGGCTGGCCCAATCCGGGTACATGGGCTAGGAGGAGCAGAGGATCCACTGGGCTGTTGACTAGGATTTACTCAGGTACACGGGCGGCGAGCGATTGCCGGGCTGAGAGAGCTGCGGAATTGGGCCGACCATATCCGGGTACTTGGTGCAAAGTCGGTGGACGCTTTGTCAGTTTCGGCGCAAAACTAACGACCGCTGATCTTGGATCGGACCGTCCTGGAGCGAAGCCATAGTCACTACGAAAGCTCCACTTCCAGATAAGTCATCTGTAAATACGAGTTTTCTATTTTGTCCTTAGGCCCACAGTCAGTCAGTCAAGTCTGTAAAAATATCCTAAGGGCAGTTTAGTTTTTTCCATTTATTTCAGCGTCTGTAAAAAACCCTAAGGGTCTGTTGGAATATTCCTAGGCTATTGGGCTGCCTATAAATAGGGCCCCAGTCCCTAGGGTTAGGATTACCCCTTCTGAAATCACTTTACTAATCAAGAGATTGGGTCACTTTTTGTTCTTCCTCCTGGTGTCTCTTTCCTATCAGCCGCCATTACTCTCATCGAGCGCACACCGAGATTTTTGCCTTCTCTGGTTTTTGATCTTCGGTTCTCAGCCATCGACATCTAGCAGGTTACTCATCGAACTGATTAAGTCATGTTGCATGCCTTGCAATTTCCTCTCTGTGCGAGTGGTTTTTATCTCTGGTTGCCTTGGTTTATGTGCTGAGAACTAGTCTATTTTAATTTGGGCACTGTTTCCTTCGTTGTGGCTGGTTCTTGTTCTGCGCAGCAGTACAGGTTGCTTTTTGTAGTGCTATTCTTCATATACGCAGAGATCTCATGCATCAACTATAGGATGAACAGTCTAGTTGTTGTATAGGTGCTAGTTTTCTTGTCTAGCTCCTACTGGTGTCAGGATAGGATTTTTTCTCTCTCAGGTTTTGGTGCCTCTCTGTAGTTTGTCTCCCAGCATCCTGTTCGAAGTCCTTCTTTTTGATCGGAGCTGTTTCTGTTCGGAGTTTAGGCTTCTCAGGGTTAGTGTTTCGAAGCTTCGTACTTTTTATCCCTGTGGCTGAGCGAAGGCTGCTGCTTCGAAGTAGCTGTGTGACCTTCGTTGCACCGCATACCTCATTGTCTATGAAATTAAACATAAAGGCTTCGGTGGTGTTTTTGAGGGTCATGTAGTTCAAGGGATAGCTTCGAAGTATTGCTTGTTTTTGTTTTGTGTTTGTCTCGTTCGAAGTCCAGTTCGAGGGTACTTCGAAGCCGAAGCTGGTTCTTGAACCAAGCTCTAATAGACTTCGGCTTCTTCGAAGTTGGCCTCGACTGGCACTTCCCTTGCGTACTTTGGAAGTTTTTCTCACTGTTTCCTAGCATCGCTTTACATACTCCGAAGCCCCACACAAGGTTCCTGGTTGTTCACTGTACAAGCAAAGCTTGCGTGTCTAGGCTTCGTCTTTATGTGTTAGGTTCGGAGTCTGTTTTTGTGGCTTCGGTACTGAGATTTTCGGAGTAGGCTTCGACAGCTACGTGCTTCGCTGCTTCATAGATTTGCACTAGTCTTCAAACTCTCTTCTGCATAGCCTCGAATTCGAAGGGTTCGGAGTATACATATACAACCTTCGCACGACTGCTCCAAACCAGCTTCGACTCCATCAACCTTCGCACGTCAACTTCGAAGCAGGCTTCGGCACGTCCACTACATGCTTCGACAACTACAGGCTTCGCACCACACAGGCTTCGTCAAGTACCGAACAGGAGACAACATTGAACAGTAAGACTTCTGCTTTTGTGTGCACCTAGATTAAATTTCTGTGAATTTCTATTACTGTGAGAATTGGTTAGCTCATGTGTTAAATGCTTGGTTAGTATGCCTATTAGCACTGTGTGGTGTCTTCTTGTTTAGGACACCGGTTGTTTTTAGGCTAGATTCTTTTAGGCTTTGTTGATCGGGTTACTTTTTCCCTACTTAGTTAGTTGAGGTGCGTTGGGTGTTGGGAGTAGGCCATTGATTCGAAAGAATTTTTTAGGCGCCCATTCACCCCCCGGTCCTACACCGAACCCCCCGTTTGACTGAAGCTTTGCTGACGGTCTGACCGGGTATCCTCCATTGGTCTGACCACCCGGAGACCACTTCGCACTAGAACGTCGAAGCCCTCTTTGGCGACCCCTTTGCAGGAGTCAGTCCAACCGCAGGTTTCACTCCGGTTCGACCAGCCAACAGGCCAAAGCCTCCTCCTTTCTAGGTACTTCGGATCTATCCCATGCTGAGCACCGAAGGGTACCCCTTTAGTGATACCTCGCATCACTGGGCTGACCGGGAGTATACCTCCAGTCCGACTGATCAACAGGTCGAAGTCCCCTTCGGGACGCTTCGGACTCCCTTCGCTACAGATATAAATCGGCCTTAGGCTGGCCGATTTGCTTTATTTTTTTTACTCACATTGGCTAATCAGACTTTATTTCTTAATATTTGTTTGATTACCTGGTGACTCTGTTACCGTTACAACCATTAAGGATTTCTCAGAACATGACGTCGGCACCGCGTCACGCTTAGGTTTATCCTAAGTATCTGCGCTTTTGGATTGTCGAACTGACCCATGTGTGGGGGCACGTTTCATGTCAACACTTGCTTCGTTCAATTCCATCCAGTCTCCGAAGCCATGCTTCGCCTACTTTAAATTCGCTCTAGAGCCCTGCTTGCGCATATTTACTATCTAAAATCAAGCATGCCGAAGCCACGCTTCGCTTAATTTGAGTACACTAAAGCCTTGCTTTGCTTCAAATAAAGCGTTTGAAGCCCAAAAAAGGCCTCCGATCGACACGTTATAAGTGTCCGAAGCCACCAAAAGGCGCACCCCTTCGCATTTTATAATTGCGCGTACCGGCAATACCCAAGGCCCTAACCGTCGCGCGCAAGGGGGGGCCGAGGTATGTATGTGAAGTGTGTGAATGAAATGCGCACTATGAGCGTGACAAACTAAACGTTTGGAACACACAATTCTTGCGAAGCATGCGAGGGAAGTATGCAAATATAACATAAATTCCATTCATTGAATGCTAAAAGTGAAGTATGTTACAAATAAACTTCGAGAACTAAAAACTATGAGTAATTTGTATCTAAGCCTAGGAAAAAGCAAGCTCAAGGCCCCAATATGTTCGGCCCTCGCTTGCTCTTCTTCCGGGCAGGCCCCCTCGGCTGGACGAATCCCCGTCAGAGCCTGACCTCCTACGGTCGGACCGTCCACGCTCCGAAGCCCACAGATCTCGTCTTTCACCTTGCAGGTTGGTCCAAGTCTGAGACGCAGGCGGTGCCGCACCGAAGGCTGAAAAGTCTAGGTCTCCATTGCCTTGTAAGGCCGTACCCAAAGATTGCACCCCCTCGCCACTTAAGCCTACTTCAAAACAGCTCAAGTATGGCAAACATGATGAACTCCGAAGGGGCTCCGTCTTCACGGTAGCCAGCAGCTCCTAAGCTACTTCGGGAATAGCTTCACCCCTAAGACCGCTCAAAAGTTTGAACCGAGGGGGGCCTTCGGACCTAGCTACTTTGAGAACCACCCAAAGTTGGCGAAGCTCTTCTAATTCCTCAAGCATTTCGAAGTCAACATCCAAAGGCTGAGCTTGGGAAGGTATAAAGTACCCCCGTATTTCTATTAAAAAACTGACAAGTCATTTACAGGCCTACGACTACAAATTACAAAAAGCCTAAGGAGGTCTGCACCTTCGGTGGCGGAGGGTTCGACATCAAAGGTTGAGCCGGCGAGGTCTCTGCCCTGGCTCGGCGAAGGCATGACGCCCGTTGCAGGTCGAGGACCTCTTCGCACCCTTGGGCCTTCCAGGGTTCTTGAAGCCAGTGCCATGCTCCGCGGACTTCCGACGGTGGCGTAACCAAGTGAGGGCCTCCGAAGGCCACCAACGTGGCCGAGGTCGCTGCCTCGAGGTGGTTGCACCCCACATTGTGAAGCATTTGCAACACCCCTTTGCCAGCCACTCGCTATGCCATCAGAGCGAAGGCCTTCAACGACACCTTCGCCATCACCGTGGCCATTTGAAGGAACTCGAGGCGGTCCCCGACTGGATCTTGAGGATTGAAATCTAGGGCCGGGCACTCGGTCCCCAGGTGCTCAAGGACTTCAGTCAAGCTCGAGGCAGCCATGTCAACCCCTCGGACCATGAAGTCTTCTAGAGATCGACTGGCTATGCGAAGGTCAGAGCACTCTGCCGCCAGCTTCGCTCTGGTCTCCTCCGAAGCCCGATGTACTTCTCGAAGCTTTTCTGTCTCCGAGGCAAAGGCTTCCCTTGCATTGACTGCTTCGGACCTCGCTGCCTCTGCCGCTACTTCAGCTTTCCTCCGCCTCTCGGCCTCCTCCAAAACCTAGTGCCAAAGGTCATCCCTCTCCTCTAATAAAAGGGTCACCCGATGGTCTTCGGAGGCTGCTGCCGCAGTGTTTAGTGTGAAGGCCTAGAAAGATTCAAGAAAATCTTCAGTACTGATTGAAAAAGCTAAGTAATGCTCGAAGCTCATGTGAAGCTTCACTCACCAGGATGAGGGCTTCGTGGGCATTTGCAAAGAGATCGAGATGGCTAGCGCGGATAAGTTGTGCCACTAAGTCCCCTTGCGCCGCAGCAACACAGCCCTCGTAAAAGGAGTTGATGGCCGCCTCCATCACAAGTCCCCTAGGAAGCAGAGGCCAGACCATTTGCGTCACAGGCTCCACCAGAGCAGGCTCTGCCTGAGTCGTGCTCCGGTATACTACCTAGACCACCTCTTCAGCTTGCTCCTAAGGGGCCCCTCCATCGTGGTTGTCCCCTTCATCCTCTTTAGACGAAGAGCTCTCAAACTCCGAGCTGCTACTGCTGCTCCTGCTGCTGTCGGAGGTCCCCTCTGGCTCTGCCACGACAGGCCTCGCGTCGTCACCAGTGCCTGAAGAAAAATACAAGTTAATATGCATGAATATAAAGAGAATGGTGATTAAGTTTCTACCTCCAGCGACATCCTCTTCGCTCGAGGAGATGTCCTGAAAAGATGTGGGAGCGATGTGCGCTCCCCAATCCCTTCGCTGGGCTGGCTAAGCCCCAGCCCCGCGCTCGAAGGGGTCATCTTCGTAGCCTCCGGTGCCACCACCTCCGTCGCTGTTGCAGCCTCCGGCGCTGCCACTTTGGCCATCAAAGCCAGAGCATCTGCGGGCTCCACTCCAGCATCAAGGTCTGCAATTGCAAGCTCCGTCATGCTAAGGGCTTCTTCTGCCGAAGGCTCCGAGTGAACCCTCGAGGACTCTGCAGACTTCGAAGTCTTGGGTTCCTCGTCGTCCACCCTCTTTCTTTTGGAGCCGCTCGTCGAAAGTGCCAAGCTGGTGATGTCTGGGAGCGCTTGGACCCCCTCGATGCTAAGCCAGGTCCACACCTGGTTCCAGCGCTCCCAAGACCCCACCAGAGCAAGCCTTCGAGTCTACTCATCCAGTGTCGGAGCCCCAACGACGCGCTCGGCGGCCACAATTGCCTCTTCCGGAGGCCACACATCACGCGCGGCTTCATCAAGATTTCAAGTTAGCACAAGTTAATTTTGCGAAGTATGAAGATGAAGAAGTTCGAAGTCTTACCAAGGCGCTCCACAGATACTTCGCTCGGTCCCTCCGAGCCCAAAGCCTAGAACAAGTTCTCTGGCCAGGAGAGTGCGAGGGGGCTAAGATGAAGGGTGATGAACTTTTCGGCTAAGTCCCTCATGCTCATCTTCGAGGCCACCCTTCGCAGGAGCAGGATCCTCAATTGGAGGCCTTCGAAGCTCAACTTCACCACGCCCTCGCGTAGGTAAGAAATGAGCACGTTGGTACTCCAAAGGGGGGAGTCCGCGCCCACCAAAGCATAGAACCACTCTTGGTCCCACTTCGAGTAACACTTGTTGTTCACGACCCTCGCTGGGAAGTCATCTTGGAACTCTCTATGGAGCTAGAAATATGCACTCCCAAAGGCTAAAGCCCTCTCCACGCCATCTGGCCCCTCCATTCGCTTCGGTTGGCAGCTTGCTTCGTGAAGGGCGACGAAGATGTCCACGTGCCCCTCGCAGTTGTTGGCCCTCATGGCCCATTCGAAGATTACTAGTCTCGCCACGGCGTTCGGGGACAAGTGAGGGAGCTTGAAGTTATATGCCTTTAGTACCTCGCTCAGCATGTCCACTGCTGGCATTCCAAGGCCCGCCTCAAAGAAGGCCTCGAAAACAACAACTTCGTCGGGCTAGGGCCTCGGAATGGTCTCTGTCTTCGCGAGCACCCGAAGCTGGATGCCCTCAGAAATCATCCCTTCGCAAATCCTCCGAATGGACTCCTCCGTGGAGGCCAAAGCCTTTAGCTCTAGTGTTTTCTCAAATCTGTCCGATGGCGACTGAAGGTCCCTTGGCCCCAGGCACCTCATTGTAGGCTTCGCCGCCACCACCACCGCTTGGGCCTAGACGGAGATCGAGCTCATGCCCGGGACCAAGGTCTTCTTCGTCGCAGCCTTCTCCAACATCTCACAGGGCTTCGGCGCAAAGGGCGCTAAGAAGCTTCAAAGCAGGCTGCACGCGAGGCCAAAGGTGGAGAGAAGAGAGCGAAGGATACTAGCGGCTGAAGAAGAAAACAAATGAGTGCGTGGGCGGAGTCGTGGTACGATGAGCCCTCTTTTTATAGGCAGTAAAAAGTGACCACGCGCCCCTGCGCCGAAGTCTTTTTTCACCGGTTACCCTAGCCTCCGCAGTCTCTGAAAGATGGGCCCAGGGTGAATTTGAAGCGAACCGTCGCCCCTCCCCCTGCGCTGCAACGGTCAGTTTTCTGACGGTTGTAGGGTTGCTTGGGCTCCCCAAGGGTGTCCCGTCAATCTGAACAGGCATTTATTGCTTGCGCAGTTCGAAGCCAACCTTTGGCCAAGGTTCCGAAGGCCTACCTTCTCCGAATATTCACTTACTCTAGGTCATTTTATCCCAAGGCGCACGCACCCCTTCGCTCCGAAGGGCTACGTGCGAGGGGCTACTGTTGGTGGAATTAGTTTTCCCTTGAACAGGGGCCAAATGATGTCACCCTCCGAAGACCTCAGGCCTAGAGCCTCTCAACTAGCGAAGCCTGAAGATGAGCCTCAGCCTCCTTTGACGAAATCGACTCCAAGAATAGCCAAGACCTGCCTTTCTAGGGCCAAGCCTCCGGGACCCTTCTGGAGCCCTATGGAGCCAAGCCTCCGGAGCCCTCTAGAGACAAGCCTCCGGGACCCCTCCGGACCCCTTTGGACCCCTCTGGACCCCTCCAGAGCCATGCCTCTGGGATCCCTCCGGGACCCCTCTAGAGCCTTTCGGAGCCCTCTTCGAGGTCCGCTTCGGAGAGCCCCCTCGGCTTCCTCCGACTGAAGCCCGCCAGCAAGTACTCCGGACCAGGAGAAATATCCAAGCATCACTATAGTGTAAAGCCGTACCGGGGCCCCTCGCCCCTGGTACTCCGTATACCTACTCCATAAGTGACGTTTGTCTACCGAGTCTGTAAAGTCAAATGTACAGTAGTCTAGCCTTTTTCCCTTCTTGCCCCTGTAAAGCCTACGGCTTGTAGAGGGAAATTGGGTCTTTTCCTTTGGCATGCGTGCCTATAAAAGCAAGGCGATGCCCTTGTAATAGACAGGTTGTTCAGTAGAGGCAAAACTTATGCCAAATCCACTGTAAACTGAACGTAGGGCTATTATCCCTCGGAGGAGGCCTGAACCAGTATAAATTCTCTCTCCCTCTGTGAGAACCCTTTGAGGTTCACTCTACACACCATATACCACATAAAAACCTGATGTAGCTAACACAATTTCTATAACAGCAGGCGCGGACGCTGCCTCTGGTAAAGCCTTCGTCAAGCATACCTCCTCTGGACCTAAAGGTCTAGCTCTCCTTAGGACCTTGTTATGTAAAAACTTGTAATCCTGTCTTGTTTTTAATGAATGAAAAAGACTTATTTGGAATGCTTTTAGGATTTTTTGTACTTTCTAGACGATGACCTTGAAGTACTAGAGGTTAACGAAGGGCTCCGCCAATAGTGGGCTCCCTTCGAAGCCTTAAGGCTTCATAGGCATCCTAGATTTTCCATTCCTCGAGGGAGTCACGAAGAGGTTGCGCCTGATATTTGTAGCGAAGTGCTTTCTTATATTAAGAAAAGGAGGAAGTTGTAATTCAAACATCCTCATCTTCGGAGGACATCGACTGGTCCTAAAAGGAGTGGTCTAAAGAAGACTCAGCGGAGACTAGCTCTAAAAGACTTCGGACCTGGGCCGAACTCCAACAAGAGCAGAAGGACGTCAGGGCTTTGCAAAGAGGGAAACAGATTAAAAGAAAACTTTTGAAGACTCCGGGCTCAGGAACGAGTCGTCTTCAAAGTCAGGCGAACCCCAAAGCTAGCCTTTGTTGGAGAATAAGGGAGCTACACTAGCTGGCAAATTCAAAATTTCTACACTATGGCCTTAGGCTCATGCGCATGTGAGATCATAGATCGGTACCTTCTAGCACAAGACGCGCTAGGTGCAGTAGAAGAAGATGTTGGAGCAGCGTGTCTAGCCTCTCCTCGCTTCGTCATTGTCGTCCTTCGCTGATCCAATTGATGAAGACGACGTAGTCATTCGCATGTAGACATTCACGAGCATCGCTATTGGATCAATGCCTCCACGGAGTCCACACGTACAGGGATGGAGTACCTCCCACGGTAGCGTACTAGCACCGCATGTGAGAGACGTGGATCCTTGACCTCAATGTTTGAGATCAAGAAGGGGAGGAGAGAACTCTTGGGTGGCTAGGTCTAATCTAGCCTTATTGTTGTACCCAAGATGTCCTCCTACTCTCCTTATATAGGGTTAAGGGCCCTTGGGTCGTGCTTATCTCAAAAACCTAGAAACTGTAATAGATCCAATCTGTTTGCCTACGTCGAAACTTTCAATCCTGTATTGGAACTTTTGACAGGGTATTTTAGGTCTCCTAACACAGTACGACACGCAACAGATCCAATCTATTGTTGCCTACCTCAGAACTAACTTCTGGTTCGTCGGAACTTCCGATACCATATCAGAACTTCTGAAGAAATAATTGCTCTCTGTATCGAGACTAGAAATTAACTAGAACTTCTGATACTACCTATTGGAAATTCTGATCCATTGAATTTTCTTAGACACAACCTTTAGCCTTAGGGATCGAAGGGGTTTTCGCTTCATTCTTGGTTTAGACATCGATTTTTCATAATGTAATATAATCGATTGAGTAATATAAATTGTTGAAAAGCGTTGAAATTGTGTCTTACCTCCTAGCCCCTCTTTGTGGGTGGGTGTCTTCGGTTATCAAATGAGGTCGGTCGTGCACAACGCCTGGCATGCTTACTTAGGATTCACTTATTTATGTTTAATGGACAATTTTCATAGAGTTTTTTGACCCTACACGATCGGAACCCCTATTGTATTGAACAAATAATTCGAACCAGTGGTTCGAAATCCGAATTTATGGTTGTTATGGACCTCGTAGAATTCTTCGAACCTAATGGCTCGGAATCCATAATTGGTAGCTTAGTGCTCTTTTTCGGATGTATTGGAATCCGGTAATTTTGGTCACCTTCGACTCTTTTACGGATGCTTTCAAGCCAATGGCTTGGAATCCATTTTTCATGGTCGCCTTTGACTCTTTTCCGAATGATTTCAAGCCAATGGCTCGAAATCCGTTTTTCATGGTTTCCTTCTACTCTTTTCGGATGCTTTCAAGTCAATGGCTCGGAATCCATTTTTCATGGTCACCTCCGACTCTTTTTCGGATGCTTTCAAGACAATGGATCGGAATCCGTTTTTCATGGTTGCCTTTGACTCTTTTCTGGATGGTTTCAAGCCAATGGCTCAGAATCCATTTTTCATGTAGTGCTTTCCCACTGTTACGGATGCTTTGAGTTGGTAGCTCGAAGTCCATTTACCGGCTTTGTATGAATGATGCATACCTCTGCAATCAGCTCTGTTCCCCTAGTGCGTCCACTAGGGGTAGGAATCATTTTAAGAGGTAGGCATTATTTGAACCATAAGCTTTATTTATTTATAAAGGTGTTTACAACCCATTACAAGGAGCCCCTAAGCAAAATAACATTTAAGGTGCTCCGCATGCCATGCATGTTTTAATTCTTCCCCTTCTAAATTGGCTAATTTAAAAGATCTGAGGCGTCTTGAATGCAAGATGATGTATGGTCCTTCCCATTTGTTTCCCAATTTTTCCAAAGCAATTATGCTTCGTAGAACCAAATGACTCAACTTAAGTTCATTAAGCTTTACCTTCGGGTCATACCATGTCTTTGTCTGGTCCTGGTACTTCGTCAGATTGGCAATAGATTGAAGTCTTGTTTCTTCGATCAAGTCAAGCGAAGTATTCCTTTCATTATCAACCTCTGGTACCGTGGTGCAGAGAGAACCGCCTTTTAGCTCCATTGGCATCATGGCTTCATCTCCGAACAATAACCGAATAGGAGTGAAACCCGTAGACCTAGCTTGAGTGGTCCATATGGACCACAAAATCTTCGGGAGGTCCTTAGTCCACAGCCCCTGTGCCAACCCTACTATCCTCCTATTTAAGCAGGACAAAATATTACCATTAGCTCGCTCAACGGCTCCATTGGATTGGGGATGATGGACAGCTGCAAACCACATTTGGATACCAAGGCCTTCACAGAATTCTCTGAAAGGCTCGACATCGAACTAGGTGCCATTGTCAATTGTAAGCTGCCTAGGTACTGCGAATCTGCAAATAATATTTTGCTAGAAAAATTTTTGTACATTTTTGGAAGTGATAGCAGTGAGGGTCTCGACTTCGACCCATTTAGAAAAATATTCACTTGCAACTACTACAAATTTCAAACTACCATTTGTCATCGGGAAGGGGCCAATGAGATCCATTCCCCATCGAGCCATTGGCCATACTAGAGTGATAACCTGAAGAGGTGTCGGGGGACGATGGCTCTGTCTTCCCATCCACTAACATCCCTGACAAGTGCGGACTAATGACTCAGCGTTAGCTACTATAGTAGGACAATAAAGCCCTTGGCGGAGTGTTTTGCCTACTAGAACTCGAGGGGCTAGATGACTACCACACAAGCCTTCGTGAATTTCTGGAAGTATATATTGTCCTTCGGGTTGAGAGATACATCGGAGCAAGGGAAAGCAGACTCCGGCTTTGTATAATATACCGTTGATAATATGATAATTTCGTACCCTTGACTGTAGTCTTAACAACTCTGGGCCTTCGAGCAAATTAGCTTCATCTTGCAACAAGTTCATTATTAGACCCCACTAATCACTGCTCGGTATGCAAAGTACCTTAGCAGGAGGAAGTTGTAGCACCAACGGGGAGACAAGTTCTTCATAAAAAGTCCCTTCCGGGATATCTAGGGCTCCGGCTGCAGCTTTGGCCAAGACGTCCGCTTGCTGGTTGTCGGCTCGTGGAATGCACCGGACATAAATCCCTTTAAATACTGCTTCAGTCTTGCGAATTTCTTCCAAATATTTGGCAAGATGTAAATGTCGAGCCTGAAAACTTTTATCAACATGCCCTGCAACAACCTGATAATATGTTTTTATGACAACCCTCGCGACGCCAAGCGTGTGCGCTTTGCGGAGGCCGAGCAGGATCCTTTCGTACTCCACAATATTTTTGGTGGACTTAAAGTTGAGCCTTGCGGAGTACATCGCTTTTTTCCCTAAAGGAGAGATTATGACTGCTCCGGCGCCTGCTACGAATGACTGGAAAGCTCCGTCAGAGTACAGGGTCCACACACCTTCATTTGATTCTTCGAGAGCCCATACCGCAGATGGGGTCCACTCCGCTATGAAGTCAGCTCCCACCTGTGATTTAATGGATGTTCTTGTTGTGAAAGAAATGCCAAAAGGGGCTACTTCGACAGCCCATTTCCTAATTCTTCCCTTGGAATCTTTGCTTCAGAGCATATCTCCAAGGGGGTATGAGGTTGGAACAATTACATTGTGCGCCAAAAAGTAATGCCGCAGCTTCCGCGAGGCCATTACCAAGGCGTAAGTGAATTTCTCGAGCTCGAAGTACCATGTTTTGGCTCTGGACAAAGCGTCTGATATGAAGTATATTGTATTCTACACCAGCTTTCCGTTGAAGTCCACTTCTCAAACAAGTACTACACTTACAGCGGAGCCTGTTGATGCAAGATAAAGTAGGAGAGTTTCGTCTACAAGGGGCTGAGTAAGTGTTGAAAAATTGCCAAGGTAGTCCTTAATTTCATCAAAGCTCTTCTAGCACTCAGGTGTACAGGCGAAACTTTCGGACCCCTTCAAAGCTTTGAATATTGGGAGGCTCTGCTCTGCAGACCTTCCCATAAATCTGCTAAGGGCTGCGAGGCATCCGACAAGCTTCTAGACTTGCTTTAAATTTTCTAGCGAAGCCATCCTTTGTAGTGCACTTATCTGCGTTGGGCTAGCTTTGATTCCTCTGCTCGAAACTAAATACCCTAATAATTTTCCTGCTTGAGCCCCGAAGATACATTTCTCAGGGTTGAGGCGAACTCCACGTGCTCGGAGGCTCTCAAAAGTTTTTGCTAAGTCTAGACTATGCTGGTGCTTCAAAGCACTCTTTATTACAATGCCATCCATATAGGCCTCGATATTGTGGCATATCTGGTGACCTATAGCTTTAGCAATTAATCTTGAAAAATTTCCACAACATTCCTTAAACCGAAGGGCATTCAAACGTAACAAAATACTCCAAAAGGAGTTTTGAAGCTTGTCTTGGCTTCGTCTTCGCGTTTTAACCATATTTGATGGTATCTGGACTATACGTCAAGGAAACTCAAGAGCTCGAAGCCAGCTATAGAATCAACGAGCTAATCAACGCAGGGCATGGGGTAGGGGTCACGTGGGATGCTTTATTCAGAGATGTGAAGTCAATGCACATGTGCCACTTGTCGAAGGCCTTTTTCTTGATGAAGATGGGGTTGGCCAACCACTCTGTGTAGGCCACTTCCCTGTTGATCCCGACTCTTATTAATTTTTCTACCTCCGCCTTAGCGAGATCTGCTCTTTCTGTTGACAACTTGTGGAGCCCCTAGCGAACAGGTCGAACCTTGGGGTTAATGAGCAGGATATGATCGATGATGCTTCGGTCGACTCATGGGATATATTTGTTTGACCAGGAAAAGACATCAAGATTATCTAGAACCACTTCCTCCTATGAAGTGGAAATTTGCAAGGACAACTCATTGCCGAATTGGATGGGATAGTCCCTGCCCTCCTTGATGATGATCTTTGTTATAACTTCACCTTATGGGGTCGCCCTGAGGGAGGGGACCTTTGAAGGGTCTCTTGACACCGAAGCATCCTCCGAATGCTCCTACACATTATTTACTTGCTTAGAATCGATGGGTGGGTCGTGGCCGTACTCCACCCTCCGCGCTGTAGCTTGGTCACCGAGGACCACAAGTACTCCTCCTTGCAGTGGGCATTTTTATGCATAAATAATTATGATGTGCAACAGCTCCGAACTGATTCAACATTCCCCTTCCGAAGATAACATTGTAAGCATAAGGGGCATCGACGATGTCGAAGATAACTTCCTCTGATCTGGCCAGGTGCCCCTCTCTGAAAGCGACCTCGAGGCCTATTTGGCCGAGGGCATCGAGAGGAGGGCCTGCGAAACCTTTTAGCATACGGGCCGAGTAAATGCTTCCGCGAGATGCATAATTGATAGAAGGCTTGGATGAAGATGATGTCTGCGGAGCTCCCACCATCAACCAACACTCGCCAGACCTCAGTTCCTGCAATGCCAGCTGTAATAACAAGAGGGTCTACATGGGGGAACTTAATTCCAGTCGCATCAACTGGGGAGAAGGATATGGGCACATGAGACCACTCGGGCATTTCTACCGCTAATGATGAGGTCCCAATGTGCCCACTTCGCGTGTGTATTCCCTCCACTGATGCTTCGACATGCCGCTCAGGGTCCCCCCTCTGGAGATGGGCAAGACTACCCATTTCCCGCGATCTTGGGTGTCTTCTTGCTTCGGTAGTGGCATAACATTGGCCACCGGAGGCTGCCTTAGGGCTTTGAAACTGTCCACACGCCCAACAGCCTTCACTGGCTCTGGACGTGTCGTGGGAGGGGCTCGGTCAGTAGTGCCTCGACCAGAACTTCTCTCGAGATATTCGCTCCACAGAGCTAATATGGACATGCACGCGTCAAGTGTGTGGCTTTGATTTTCACCATGCACACAACAGAAGAAGGCCTAGCCTCGACTAGCCTACTTCCCTGGCAGCATTGAGCCGCTGGCCTTGTTGCCTTAAGCCTGTTGATATTTAGGAGGCAATTTCGAAGTAGAAGAGGTAATATTTAGAACCTTGGAGCGGGGATGCTTTAGTCCTCTTGGTCCATCGTGCTGATGATTTTCGAAGAGAGACATTTGTGGTGGACTTGAGGCCTTCGGCTCAGTTTTGACTTCTTGGAGGAAGGTCAATGAATACGAAGCATTCCTCTGAATCCCTCCTTCTTCTGACTTGTCATATTGCTCGAAGTAGGCCAATAATTGTGCCACCGAGGAAATATGTTTCCAGTGAAGCTTGTCGAGGAGCCCCGAGTTTGTGACACCTTCGCACGCTGCGTCGACGACGGATGATGTAGATAACCCCTTTATCTGAGACTTTGTATGGGTGAAATGCTTGAAGAATTGTCGCGGGCTTTCTCTGGGCTGCTACTTCACCTGAAAAAGACTTCCTGTAGACATTGGGGCCACAAAGGTCCCTTGAAAAATTGCTCACAAACCTTCTCTTCAGCTGCTCCCTAGACTTGATTGATCCTAGTTTTAGGGACCGGAACTAACGGAGAGCCACCCCTTCGAGCGCAAGGGGGAACACTTGGCCATCATGTCTCGAACCCCTCCACTAGCTTCGATTGCAAGAGCATAGGAATGGGAGCTCTCCAGGGTCGGCCTCTTCGGAGTATTTGAATAACTTAGAAGCTTGAAACTTGGGGTCGTAGCGCACCTTCTGCAGGTCAGAGTGCAATGGAGATTCATCATCGAAGGAGGCGTTCTCGGTGCCTCTCTAGATCTCAGAAGTTTCGAGATAGTAGATAGGGTGATGAGGACATCACTCCTTTGGATACAAACAACATTCCAGGTCCAATCACTAGAGCTCGAGCATGACAATTGAATCTAGAGGTGAGCTCGTTCCTAAACTCCTCTTCTTATGATTATGAGAATAGATTGCTACCGAATGACTATATTGTGATTAGGAACCATGGAGAAGGCCAAGGAATACTTGGAGAAGGGCTTGGAGGCATGGAGGACAGCAATGTTCCACACGTTGGTGTCCAAAATCTATCTCAGTGCTGCTCCACTGTCTTTTGTCCTTTGGGTCGTGTATCTTGTCTTGGCCCACTAGGGTTCCGTCTAGGGGGTCTTGGCCGCCCCCAAACTCCTCTTATCTAGCCTGACCCTCCTCTAGGGTTGAGTTTTTCTTAATTTCATTCTGTCAAGAACAGGACACCGATTCTTCGGTTGTGGAACCCCATTCGTGAGTTGAATCCAATTCTTTTTGTGATTTGGTTTTTTCTCCATGCACTTGCTTGTGTTCTTTGATTTTGCAGGCAAGAGTAATCCTTCTTGGCAAGGTCAATCGAGCTGCAACTTGTTTGATAACCAGAAGGATTCGTGGTTCTATGGTTGTGGGGTTCATTTCTTTGGATTTGAAGCCAGATCGGTGTGTCTCGAATCCACCCAAATCGATAGTTATCTGAACCTTTCGGAAGGTCGGGAATCCAAGTTTCATCATGTGGTATCATAGCTAAGGTATATCGTTAGGATCGCATTGAATCCCCTAGTTCGAGTGTTTATTTTCGACGTACAGTCCACAACCATATCGTTTTTCCGCTTCCTAGAACCTTCTGCGCCATAGCCTCTGCATTTCTTAATTTATGAGTTCGTAGTGTTGAGTTTGCGTCCTTGTCAAAGTCTTGTTGTGTAAGAACACAACGAAATTGCAAGAAACACAAGATATGGTCGAATTCTCACACTGAATTCGCTTCAGTGGAGCCACCGCTAGCCAGCCTTCTTCAGTTCATTTGATAAAAAGATAAACAATCAGGGTTCTGTTATGGGTCCTTTTATACCCTATACACATGCGCACACCATACCAAACTAGATTACATCAACGGATCCATTCCGGCCCAGTTAAGCGAACATTCCCCTTCCTCTGCCTTTTTCCCGCGTTCACCACTTGTGATGCTCGTTTTTGGGTTCTATAGGTAATCCGACAATGCTGCAGAATCACCTCCTTGAAGACTGGTTTGCCCCCAAGCCAATGTATGCTGAAATCTGGTATGGATATCATCCATGCTCTCCCATGTTGCCTTGGCTTCCGGATCATGAACCCACTGCACCAAAACCTGAACAATGTTAGATGTACCTTCAGGCTAAAAGCGATAGTCCAGAAACCACCATGGTTGTTGTCCATCCACGTTGCTCTGTTCCAAAGGCTGGAATCCTTGAGCTCTTTTCAATTGATACACATGGAAAACTAGATGGATAGAACTGTTAGCAGGAAGTTGCAATTTATATGCCACCACCCCCATCTTGGCCATGATTTGAAAGGTCCAAAATAGCGAAATGAAAGTTTATGATTGGCCCTTCTTGTCAATGACGGACATAAGGCTGTAATTTCAGATAGACCCAATCACCAATTTGGAATTCTCAAAAGTTGCGATGCTTATCAGCTTGTTGCTTCATGTGTTGCTGGGCTCGGTGTAGATGTTGTTTGAGTAATTGAGTAATCAATTTCCTACCAGCTAGCCATTCTGCAAGATCTGACACTGCACAAGAATTGTGGTTGATACCAAGCTGACTAGGAGGATACCCATATATAACACTTCAAAAGGAGTTTTACGCAATGAGGAGTGATGACTACTGTTGTACCAATATTCTGCTAAGTGAAGCCAATTGATCCACTTAGTGGGGCATGCATAAGTAAAACATCTGAGATAAATCTCTAGGCATTGATTGACACGTTCAGTTTGACCGTCAGTTTGTGGGTGATATGTAGTGCTCAAATGCAAGTTGGTTCCTGAAAACTCAAACAATTGCTGCCAAAACTGACTGGTGAAAATCTTATCACGATCTGAAATAATTACCCTTGGAAGACCATGGAGCTTGTAAACATTGTTCATGTATGCCTTAGCCACCTCATGAGCTGTAAATGGGTGTCGCAATGGAATGAAATGACTATATTTTGAAAACTTGTCAACAACCACAAATATGCAATCAAAATTCCCAGACCTTGGCAAACCTTCAATGAAATCCATTGTGACTACTTGCCATGCTCCTTCAGGTACTGGTAGAGGCTGTAAAAGTCCTGGATACTTGGATCTGTTAGGTTTGGCTTGTTGACAAATAGCACAGTTTAACAGCTGCGTTTTTATCATGTGTTTCATGCCCTTCCAAACAAACAAGTTTTTAATCCTCTCGTGTGTCACCGAAAATCCAGAATGACCCCCTACCGGGCTAGCATGCAATGAGTTCACCAACTTGTTCTGCAATTCCGGATTATCTCCAATCCAAATTCTGTTTTTCTAGCGAATTACCCCATCAACAAGTGTATAATCCTTCCGAGCTGAAGAGTCAAGACATAGTTCACTAAGAAGTTGCTTAGTGAATGGGTCCTGCTGGTACCCTTATTACACCACCTCGGTGAGCCATTGAGGATGACAACTAGAAACTGAATTAACTTCCAGTGCTTCAGATGTGTCTCTTCTGGATAAAGCATCTGCAACAACATTTGTGGAACCCTTTCGATATGATCTTCAGTGATCCACGGCCAACAAAATTGCAGGGCACTCCTTCTCATATGTAGATAACCCCTTAGTTTGAGGACCCAAGGCTCTGCTTACATAAGCAATAGGATGATGATCTTGAGAAAGCACTGCTCCAATGCCAGATTCACTAGCATCAGTCTCCACCACAAATGTTTTACTAAAATTTGGTAAGGCCAGAACATGAGCATTACTTAAGGCTTTCTTTAAGGTCAGGAAGGAAGTTTCAGCTTCTGGTGTCCATCTAAGTGAAGACTCCTTCTTAAGCATGTTAGTGAGTGCTTTACTGATGATTCCAAATCCTTTAATGAACTTCCTATAATACCCCTCCAATCCCAAGAAACCTCTTAACTTCTTAAGAGTTGTTGGTCTTGGCCAATCCAGAATTGCCTTGATTTTTGATTGATCAGTTGACACCTCTTCTAAGCTAATAACATGACCTAGATAAGAAAGTTTATGTTGATCAAAGGCACACTTGCTAAGTTTTATCTTCCATTGGTGCTGTTGCAGCAGTTGTAACACCTTATGTAGATGTAGCACATGTGATGGAAAATATGGGCTATATATTAAGATGTCATCGAAAAATACCAGAGCAAACCTTCTTAACACTAGGGCCAAGGTATCATTCATGGCTCCCTGAAAAGTACATGGAGCGCCTATTAAGCCAAAGGACATCACTCGATATTCATAATGACCCATGTGTGTTTGGAAAGCAGTCTTATATTCTTCTCCTTCAACCATCCGAATCTGGTGGTATCCAGCTCTTAAATCTAGCTTGGAGAATACCTTAGATCCATGCAATTCATCTAATAGCTCATCAATCACAGGCAATGGGTATTTACTCTTAATTGTAATGGCATTAAGTTGTCTATAATCAATCACCATTCTCCAACTTCCATCTTTTTTCTTAACTAAAATGGCAGGAGAAGAGTAAGCACTTGTACTATTTTGTATAACTACTAACTCTAGCATTTCCTTAACCTGACGCTCAATCTCATCCTTCTAAGCTGGGTTATATCTATATGGACTGATATTGACTGGCTTGACATTCTCAATTATAGGTTTGTGATGGTCATGAGAAACCAAGGGTTGGTTTCGGAGTCTGTGATGAGTGATTGACAGAGTTTATCCTCTGATTCGAAGGGGTCCATCCGACGGGGTTCGGAGGTTGCTTCAACGAAGGGTTCGGTGGGTTTTGGCTGCTGCAGCTATTGCAGCGGAGTGTGCCTGTCGGAGGGGTCCGACAGTACACGATGACTTGGTCGTACCAAAGGTCTCGGTACTTTGGGCAGTACACCGGAGTGTGTGCCGAAGGTTGCTTACCCGGAGAGGTCTCCGGGGTAGTGGATACACTTGTCTGTTTGTCTATGGTGTGCAGGTGACTTCGAAGGCGACGGCCGGTTCGCATCAAGTGAACCTGGGTCAAGCGGGAGGCTTGATGCCAGGCGAGCGGGGAGCTCGGTCACGTAGGCTGTGAAGGGGTCGAGGTCGGACCTCGGGTCGAGGTGTGCCAGACGAAGGCAGAGAGTGCGGAGCATGTCTCCGGGTGAAGGTACTCCGAGATGAAGTCCTCGGAGGTGAGGCACTTCGAAGGGTACTCCGAATGGAGTGACTTCGGAGTATGGTGGGCAAAGTCCTCAGCAATGAGGCAAGGTGTTCGAAGTGTGCTCCGGAGGGAGGCACTCGAAGGTATACCCGATGAAGGTCTCAGAAGTCGAGGTGCATCGAAGTCATAGTCCGGGTGAGGTTCGTCGAGGAGTGTGCTCGGGGAGAGACACTACGACGAAGTGCTCATGGAATGCTTCATGCGGAGGATTTGGACAAAGGAGGGACTTCGAAGGGTGGTACTCCGAAGGTGGGGCTTCGGAGTGTGGCTGACTTGAGGTACTTCGGCCATGCATGGCTTCGGTACACGGACTGACGGAGTTCGAGCTGGATGAAGCTACGAAGCCATGGTGGTCCACTCCGGAGGTGATGGCGTGAAGGCCCAAGGGCTTTGATGGCTTCGGCTCAAAACCGTCACTGTATCGAAGGCTGACTTCGGTGAAGCGAAGGCCGTCAGGCTCAAGGCTTCTCAACGAAGCTACCGCACCCCTCGCGTGCGAAGGGGGCTTCAGAAGGCTCCAAAACTGCAAAGGCTGACCGTGTCTGCTCTGCAAAAGTTGATGATGTCTCCTCTGCGAAGATGACAAAAGAAGCCTCCAAATAAAGTAGACTACCAGTTGTACCCCCTTGTTCTGATGAGACAAAAACAGTGTAAACCCTAGGGGTAAAGTAGTCTATTCACTAGGCTAAATAGTGCCTATAAATAGTGGAGGCTAGCTAGGTCACATCAACACTTTGAGCAGCCATTTTTGAGCACTTTGCTAGCCGCCACATACTCTTGGATTCAGTCTGTGAGTTCATTTTGTATTCCCTGTTCAAGCAATGAAACTTTGATTCTGTCTTCATTTATTATTTGAACTTGTATGCCTACTTTGCACTACATTATTTGATTTCTCTGTGCACCACCTTCTTCTGGGTTGAGTTTGTGCACTGTATCTCTTCTGGAGAAGTGTGTGAGAAGTATGTTCGTGTGAAGTGTGTGTTTTTCAGTGTTTGTTCGCTCTGTGTAAACTGGAGGCAAGACCTCTCTGATTACTAGCGAAGCACTGTTCGAAGCCCGTTTTCTTCCCTTGTCGAAGCCCTCGGCGAAGTGTGTTCAGTGTGCGTTTAGACCTTCGAAGTATGAAGCCTAGCACCAGTTGCTATCGCTGAGTATTTGGTCGAAGTACTCAAAGGGAAGTCTGCTCTTGGGAAGGGTGAAGTGCGAAGCCTACTCGAAGGCACCTAGTGTGCGGGGTCTGCACTGACTTAGCAGAGTTGAGTTTATGGTGTTGTGGGTGGAGCGAAGTCTTCTTGACTTCGAACTTTTGCTCCTAGCGAAGCCTGGTTTGAGAGCTGTGAAATACCTCTGAACCAGAACTTCGAAGGGTGTGTTCGAAGCCTGTTCCGCAGAAGACAGAATTAAAACAGAAGACCATTTTTAGTCTGAAATTTTAAAAGCTCCCATTCACCCCCCCTCTGGTCGCCATTTCTGGTCCAACAATTTGTATCAGAGTGGGTTAAGATCACCAGTTGACCTTAACCGGTTTTGTGATCTGTTGGCGACATGGACAGAGTTAGTAAAATACCTCTGTTCGATGGGACAGACTTTGCATACTAGAAGGTGCGCATGGAGGCTTACTTGCTAATCTAAGGAAATGCAATTTGGGAGATTGTGGACTCACAATACTCCATCCCAGAAAATCGCACCTCTCAAACAGAGAAGGATCAGTATAATGCCAACTCCAAGGCAAGAAATATATTGTTCATTGGTTTGAGTAGAAGTGAGTTTGATAGGGTGCAGCACCTTAGGACAGCTAGGGAGATTTGGACTACACTCACTATTTTTCATGAGGGCTCTACACAGATTAAGGCTAGGTGCCAAAGCACATACAATCAACAGTATCAGCTGTTTGTGCAGGCACCTGGTGAATCTATAGATGACATGTTTTCTCGCTTTGATGCGATAGTGAGTAACTTGTGGTCCAACGGGACGCTTGCTTACAATGATCATGACAGGGCTATCAAGCTTATCTATGCTCTTGATCATAGCATATGGGAAGTGAAGATATCCAGCATTGAGGAGTCCGCAGGTTATGACACATTGACCTGTGATGAGCTCTTCAGCAAGCTGAAGTCCACATAGATTGCCAAGGCATCTCTTGCAGTGCATAGGAACTCATTGCCACAGCCATTGGCACTAGTTTCTAGCACTAGCCGTGGCACCACTATAGAACCAAGCACATCTGGCACTTGTGTTCTTGCAGATGGTTTTTCTTTGTCCTCCCTGGCCTCCGTCACTAAGGAGCAGGTGGATACTCTGGATGATGATGAGCTTGCTCTCATTGCTAGAAGGTTCACCCGTTTTCACCATGAGAGATGGGATCAGAGAAGAAGTGGTTTTAGTGGTTGTTTTGAGTGTGGCGACACTTCTCACATCAAGGCCAATTTCCCTAAAATCAAGAAGAGAGATGACAGTGAGCGCCCCAAATACCACAAAAAGGAGAGGAAACCCTTTGTGAAGGGCAAGCACGGTAAGGTGGCTAAGAAAGTAGCCAAAGCCGCTTCTAGAGCATTTGTTGCTGCTCTCAGTGACATCGACACTTCCTCAACTGAGGAGTCGAGCTCTGAGGAGGAGTCTCCAAGGAAGGAGGAAAAGAAGGACAAGAAAGGACGAGATTTCACCGGCCTTTGCTTCTTGGCCAACAGCGATCACAGCGGCGATGAGCTTGACTCATCTGAGGTACCTCTATCCTATGACCAGCTTTCAATTAAACTAGATGAACTAAATGAAGTAGTTCTTGGTCAGGATAGGTTGCTTGTGCAAGCCGATAGAGATAGAAATGACCTTAGACTTAGGCTAGAATCTGTTTCTACTGATTATGCCAAGCTTAAGTCTAGGATTAATGATGCTGAATGTGAATCTTGCACTGTTGTCATGGGTGAGCTTGCTCAGTTGCGTTCTGTGAATGCTCAAACTCTTTCTAAGCTTGAGACTGCACAGAAGCAGCTTTTGATGGTGGATTCTAGTCCTCATGATATAATT
Source organism: Zizania palustris (assembly GCA_019279435.1). Lineage (NCBI taxonomy): Eukaryota > Viridiplantae > Streptophyta > Magnoliopsida > Poales > Poaceae > Zizania > Zizania palustris. The sequence goes on along the minus strand of JAAALK010000284.1, from coordinate 62,375,388 downwards.
GAATGCATGAATTGTCCCTTATTACGTGAGAGCATTGATTTACGTGATAAGCATGTTCAAGATTTAGAGGCTAGATTGGAGAGGGCCAGTAGTTCTAAGGATGTGCAACCTGTGTGTGACACTTGCATAACCCTTAAGGACCGGCTAGGCACTGTTAGAGAGCGAGCTGAAAACCTTATGACTGAGAATGAGTACCTTCTTTCTGTGATTAACAAATGCACTGAGGGAAAAGGTATGATGGACTTGCTCTTGGCCAAAACGAAGATGTGTGCTGATAGGGCAGGGTTAGCTCTGGGATTGGATTTTGAGAGGATTCCTTCAAACAATGAGAATAAAATTGTTTTTACCTCACCCACTACCTTAGAGAAAGAAAGAGCTCTGTTAGACACACCATCAACCAAAAAGCCTACCCAAACCTCAAAGAAAACCACTCCTCCTGCAAAGAAAACTCCTTCCAAGAAAACCACTCAGCAAAAGCTCAAGGAGCCTATGAGGATTGCTTATATGACCCATGAGAGTACCCTTCGGAGAGTTTTTCATTGTTCCTACTGTCAGAGGGCGGGTCACTTGGTTGGGTTCTGTTTTCGTCGCATCAAGGATGAGCGACGCTCTCAGGCGATGAGGTTCCAGAATATGCACTAGCCATCTTTAGGTATGCATGAGTCTGAGTTTTACACTAGTCCTATTTTCGAGGCTCCTCGTACTTCTCGGAGAGGTTTTTCTCCTCGAGGTGTACACCATGTTCCATATGGTGGTAGACCCCGGGTGAGTAGCTTTGTACCTCGAAAGAGTAGGAGACCTCGTCATGCATTTGGAACACAGCATGTAGGTAGACCTCACACTTTGCATCATTCTGATTATCCTATGCGTAGACAGTCTATTTTTACTATGCCTACTACTCGTATCACTCAGTGTTGGATGCCTCGTCATGTATTCACTCACCCTAGCACTGAGCGATCGAGATATTCTTATCATGTGTTGGCGCCAGACCGAGGCCTGGAGGGCACGTGGATCATGGACTCTGGTTGTTCACGCCATATGACCGGAGATGCAGTATGGTTCTCCAGCCTCACAACAACAAAGAAAAAGGAACATATCACCTTCGACAACAATCGAAGAAGTAGAGTGAAAGGTAAAGGTGTGGTAAGAATCAACTCGAATTTCAATCTCAAAGATGTTGCATTGGTTGAAAACTTGGGATACAATTTGCTTTTTGTATCTCAATTGCTTGATGGGGGCTTCGAAGTGCGATTCCATCGCGGTACTTCGCAAGTACTCAATTCTAATGGCGTTGTGGTTTGTAAGATCTTTAGAGTTGGGAGAGTTTTTGGAGATGATTTTTCTGAGTCATCTGGTTCTTCTCATTGTCTTGTTGCACATTCGACTTCTGATCTTTGGAAGTGGCATAGGAGACTAGGGCATATAAGCTTTGAGTTGCTTGCTCGTCTGAGTGCCCTAGGTCTGATCCGAGGATTGCCCAAGCTCAAGTTTGAGAAGAATTTAGTTTGCGCTCCATGTCGACATGGAAAAATGATTGCCGCTTCGCATTCGCCAGTCACCACGGTGATGACTGAACAATCCGAAGAACTTCTCCACATGGACACTGTAGGTCTTTCTCGGGTTAGTTCTTTAGGTGGCAAGTGGTATGTATTAGTCATTGTCGACGATTTCTCTCGCTACTCTTGGGTCTTCTTTCTTGCCAGCAAGGATGAAGTGTTTTCACACTTTCGGAGCTTGGCTTTGAGACTTTTCACTGAACTCCCTGGTGCATTGAAATTCATTTGAAGTGATAATGGCACTAAGTTCAAGAACAGTCTCTTTGTTGTCTTTTGCATGGAGCATGACATAGAACATCAATTCTCTGCTCCGCGGGTTCCTCAACAAAATGGTGTTGTTGAGAGAAAAAACCGCACTTTGGTTGAGATGGCTAGGACGATGCTCGATGAGCACAAGACTCCTAGAAAATTTTGGGCTGAGGCCATGAACACTGCTTGTTACATCTCAAACTGAATCTTCTTACGCTTAATTTTGAACTTGACATCTTATGAGCTACGTTTTGGGAGACAGCCCAAAGTTACTCATCTTCGAGTCTTTGGTTATCGTTGCATTATCCTAAAACGTGGAAATTTGGATAAATTTGAGTCGCGCTCTTCTAATGGGATCTTTTTGGGTTACACTACACATTCATTCTTATCGTGTTTATAATTTGGAAACTAACACTGTCATCGAGTCATGTGATGTGACTTTTGATGAATCAACCCCCTCTATTAGTTCTACCTTTGAACAGGCAAATGGACACGACATGGAGCAGACCATCTTCGAAGAAGAAGATCTCAGAGATTTCGAGGATGAACCCCTACTACCCTCGATATCAACCCTCAAAGCCGACCCCGCTTCGACCACTTCGCCACAAGGTCCCGAAGCAACTACCTCGACATCGGTTATCTTGGACCACTCCAACGCACAAGTTGAGGGGGAGACTGCATCCCGCCGTGAGGCTCTACATCATGTTCAAAGGATGCATCCTCCCGAGCAGATCATTGGTGAGCTTGATCAAAGGGTAACACGTTCTCATGCTCATTTCATTGATTCCACTTTTGTTGCTTCTTTCGAGCCCTTAGATGTTAGTCATGCACTTTCTGATTCTAGTTGGATCAATGCCATGCATGAAGAACTTGAAAATTTTGAGAGAAACCAAGTCTGGACTTTAGTTGATCCTCCACCAAATGTTCATTTCATTGGAACAAAATGGATTTTCAAAAACAAACAAGGGGAGGATGGGACTGTAGTTAGAAACAAGGCTAGACTTGTAGCTCTAGGTTATTCTCAATTAGAAGGGATTGATTTTACTGAAACTTTTGCACCTGTTGCGCGTCTAGAGGCCATTAGGATTTTGCATGCCTTTGCGACATCGCGGGGATTCAAACTCTATCAAATGGATGTCAAAAGTGCATTTCTTAATGGCTTCATAGGCGAAGATGTTTATGTAAAACAACCACCTGGCTTTGAAAACCCCAAATACCCACATAAAGTCCTTAAACTTCATAAGGCTCTTTATGGACTCAAGCAGGCCCCTCGGGCATGATATAATAGACTTAAGTCTTTTCTGCTTGAGCGGGGGTATTTGATAGGATCTGTTGATAAAACCCTGTTCACTCTCGAGCATGGCAAAGATTTCCTCCTAGTCCAGATTCCCTCCGAGTTTGCAGATGCCATGAGCAGGGAGTTCGAGATGTCCATGATGGGCGAACTCACTTTTTTCCTTGGTTTGCAAATCAAGCAAAGCAAACAAGGTACTTTCGTTCACCAGACGAAGTACACCAAAGACCTACTCAAGAAATTCGACATGGCTGATGCGAAGCCACTCGCCACTCCAATGGCTACATCTGTAGCATTGGATCCTGACGAAGATGGAGAAGTCATAGATCAGAAGGAGTTCCAAACCATGATCGGCTCCCTCCTCTACTTGACTGCTACGAGGCCGGACATACACTTCGCAGTGTGTCTGTGCGCTCGTTTTTAGTCTTCACCACGAGCTTCGCACCGCCAAGCAGTAAAGCGCATTCTCAGGTATCTCAAACATATCCTCGAATTTGGCATTTGGTATTCGGCGTCTTCCTCTTTGTGTCTTCGAGGATATTCTGATGCGGATTTTGCTGGGTGTAGGATTGATAGGAAAAGTACCTCTCGTACTTGTCATTTTCTGGGTACTTCGCTGGTTTGCTGGTCTTCCCGCAAACAGTCTAGTGTTGCACAATTGACGGTTGAGGCCGAATATGTTGCTGCAGCTAGCTGTTGCTCTCAGATTTTGTTGATGGTTTCCTGATGAGGACATCACTTCACATGATACACACATGGCGCCTCCACCTACAATTCAATTACAAGGACCAATCACACGCGCCCATGCCCGTCGCTTGAACCATGAGGTTAATTCTTTCCTTAGCAACTATGTTAATATTTGTTTGGATGGGATGCTACTGAATACTAGTGATATTTTTTTGCTTAGGAACATGGGAGACGGAATAGGAGAGTTGGAGTTGAAGACGGAGTCGCGCGGATGATTTGAAGTCAAGAATTTGCTGGTTCGGACTACATCAACCACCATGCTCCAAAATGAGCGTAACTTCCTCATACGAAGTCCGATTGGCGTGTTCTTGGACTTTTTGGAAAGCTAAGGAGAAGACGGATCTTTTGGCTTTGGTTTCACCTCATTTGGAGTCTCGAGTCATCCTGTGTGACTGAAACAGTCCTTGCGTGACAGAATTGGGCCGAGTTGGACCTTGTACTGAGTTGGAGGCCGTGTTGGCCCATAGTCCGAGTCGTGTGTGCCTCCTACAGGCTGCCCACGCCCTATATACTCACGACAGCCGTCATTAGGGTTAGGTTTTGCTTTGTTTGCATCTACACTCGTGTGTTTAGATCCCGCTCTTGCACCAAACCGATTGGCTGCTGCAGCGGCGTTTGTGAAACCTCTCCTCATCATAGTTCATCTATGATTTGGCATTCGATTCGTGTTCTTCCTGTTCTTGCTTGTGTTCTTGGATTCGCTTGCAGGAACTAGCCTTCATGGCGAAGTCAATCGCACCCTGCGTGGTTGATAACCAACGGAGACAGTGGTGTAGCGATTGTAAGGTTTTGATCCGTCAGACCAGAGCCTTGGATCGTCAACGTCGAGATTCTCCACCAATCCAAGTTATCCTTACCTAGCGGAAGATCGGGACCCATCCACCTGTTAGTTGGTATCAGATTTCAGGTTTCTCGTTAGGTAATCTCGATCTTCTTTTATTTTTATCTAGAGTCCAGAAAACCCTCACAAAAAAATCCCCACCGAGAACCCCTTTGTGCCTTGCGATTTTAATTTCAGTTTTTAGCTTTGTTGAGTTTGTGTTCTTGGTCGAGTCTTGTTGCTGGTTTAGTCCTCCCTTTGTGTCGTTTGAGTAGTAGTTGATCTTGTGTCTCAAAAAAATTACCCCACCTGAAACCCCCCTCCACAACCCTAGTCGGTTTCCACTTGGTTCCTACTCGGTTTTCCACATCGAGTCCTTGTGACCCCCCTTCGGTAAAACAGGCATAACTTTTCGCTCGTTTGTCAGAAAAATCTGAAATTTTTTGAGCATCTTCTTCTCCTAGAACTTCGAAGGGTGTGTTCAAAACTTGTTCCGTAGAAGACAGAATTAAAATAGAAGACTATTTTTAGTCTAAAATTTTAAAAGCTCCCATTCACCCCCTGGTCGCCATTTCTGGTCCAACAAGTCACAACATTGTTTTGGAGGTAAACCTTTAGGTTCTTCAAAAATATTCTGATACTTGTCAAGAATTTTCTGAATTTTAACAAGAACTATCTCTTTCTGTGGATCTGTTACTGAATACAGACAAATCATGTGCATCAATGCCTCCTATTTATATATTCCCCTGAGTTGTTCATTAGAGATGGGAGTGCATTGGTCAAGCTTAGGAAGGATTCCCTGTACTCTAATCAACTGCTCTTGTGAACTGAACTCAAGCCATTTGTTGGTCCAGTTAACTCGCATAGGACTGTGTTGTTGCAACCAATCCATTCCCAAAATTGCATCATAGCTGCCCAATGAAATGAGGCGAAAGTCATTAGTGTAACACTTACCCTGCATCCACCATTGACATTGGGGTACTACTAAAGTACACTGCAAGTAACCACCATCAGCAATCTTCACTTGCACTGAATGCCCCAATGGCTTGACACCCGATAATTTCAGTCCCAGTTGGTGATCAATAAATGAATGGGTGCTCCCAGAGTCAATCAACATTAATAATTCCAAACCTTGAATGCAACCCTTAACCCTGATGGTCTATGAAGAATCGGTGCCCACCAGAGTGTCAGCGACCAGGAAGGAATTCTGTTGCCGGAGCTGTTGCCGGACACGCTACAAGGTGAAGAGGATGCTGCGAAGCCAACCACGCGCGTGAGGAAGCCAAGTAAGCGCTACAGTGGGCCAGAATGGGCCGTGTAAGGTGTGAGCGTTGCGTGAGTTGGTGGCTTGTATATAAACACTTAAACCTCCCGTGAACCCTTCTATGCGATGAACAAAGGTGGTGGCGGCTGGCTGGTGGTGCACTAGACTAAGATTGCGTATGTATCTGGTTCTTGGTGTTGAGTTTCAATTGATCTGGTGATTTCGTTCTGAGGGTCTCACAATCTGGTATCAGAGCTACTTCGATCTATACCCTCTTGGCTCAGCTGCAAATTCCTCATCGAGGCTAGCACTTGTGGATTCCACAGGAGCTATAAGGCAATTCCTTGATCGGGTTTGCTGAGTTCGGAGCAGATCGAATCAACTCTGGAAAACTAGAGAAGCCATGCTACCTCACCAAGAAGGATGCAAGTATGATGGAGAATGAAAGCAAAATGGATATCATGATGAGGAGGATGGAGGAATCGGATATGAGACGGGAAGAATTAGAGTAGCGAATGCATGCCGAGTTGCAGTCGTTGAAGAATACAGTGGAGTCTTAGAATTCAGATGTGGAACACAAGATTGAGGGATTACAAGTCACCGTGGCCCGATTACAGATCAAGGTGGAGAAATTGGGAGAGGCCAAGGATCTGGAAGATGATAAGGGATTTGTACCCCAAGGTTCTCGCCGAAGCCAAGAAGGGTCCATAGAAGATTATGTGGAACGGTTTGATGGCTTGATGCATCAAATGTTGGTATATGATAACACACTCAGTGAGGTTTATTTCGTCACTAAATTCATGGAGGGGCTCAAGGATGAGATTCAGTCAGCTGTGATGCTTCAGCGGCCACAAGATCTTGACGCTGCATGCACTTTGGCTTTTTTACAAGAGGAGGCCATGGAAGGTTCTCGGAGAACTGATCAACACAAGGTTACTGTGGCTAGGAGTTATGCCAGAGGTACTTCTTTACCACCGCCATCTGTAATGAAGACTTCCCACGGTGTGAAACCTGAAGAAAAGAGGGGAGCTGAGTCCATAAGAACACCATCTACAAATGATAGGGTTTCGGCCTTAAGGGAATACCACAGATCAAAGGGTCTTTGTTTTGTTTGTGGGGAACATTGGTCTAGGGATCATGTATGTTCCACGTCGGTACAGTTAAATGTGGTGGAAGAGTTAATCAACGCAGTGCAACTTGATGCCATTGACAAGGAAGGATCTGATATCAAGTCTAAACCAATGGAAGAGACCCTGATGGCCATATCACAATATGCTTGGGACGGAATTGATTCGATCCAAACTATACGGGTTAGGGCCTGGATTCAAGGAAAGGAAGTTTTGATGTTGGTTGATTCTGGAAGTACACATTCATTCATTGATGAGAAATTGGGCTTCAACTATCTGGAACAACAACATTGACTTGGACCATTCCGGTTCGGATTGCTGATGGTGGATATTTACATTGCACTAGGATATTGAAGGAGTGTCAGTGGTGGCTGAAAGGAAGGTCCTATGTAACAGATTTCCAGTTAATTCCGCTGGGTAGCTATGATGTCATTTTGGGAATGGATTGGCTGTAATAGTTCAGTCTAATGAGAATTGATTGGAACAACAAATGGCTAGAGTTCTTGTACCAGGATACGATGGTAAAGATTCAAGGACTTGTCCCACAACTAACTTCCTGCCACTGCATTAGTCAAGAACAAGCTTTACAACTCCAACAACAAGACGCTTTATGGTGCATGATTAGCCTCTGTATTAGTAAACCTGAAACAGAAGGTGACATTCCAAGTGAAATCTAGAGAATCATTACAGGCACCTACAGGATTGCCCCTAAAAGATATTGTGACCATCAGATTCCATTGATTGAAGGGTCACAGCCAATCAATGTCCGGCCATACAGGTATAATCCTACCCAAAAAGACGAGATAGAAAAGCAAGTGAAGGAAATGTTGCAAAATGGAGTGATTCAACACAGTACTAGTGCATTCTCATCACCTGCGTTGTTGGTATGGAAAAAAGATGGTACATGGTGCATGGTTATTGATTATCGAAGATTGAATGATGTCACCATAAAAAGTAAGTATCTGTTACCTTTCATTGATGAACTATTGGACGAATTGCATGGATCCAAGTATTTCTCTAAGTTAGACCTAAGATCTGGATATCATCAAATCCGGTTAGTGGAAGGAGAGGAGTATAAGACAGCGTTCCAGACCCATACTGGCCATTACGAGTATAGGGTGATGTCCTTTGGTTTGACAGGAGCTCCTGGCACGTTTCAGGGCGCCATGAACAATACCTTGGCTCCTGTCTTGCGAAAGTATGCACTAGTATTCTTTGATGACATATTAGTGTATAGTCCTGATTTGCATTCCCATGCACAACATTTGAGACATGTCTTAGAGCTGCTGCGTGAACATCAGTGGAAGGTGAAGCTCAGTAAGTGTTTATTTGGTCAATCAAGTCTTTCGTACTTGGGTTATACCATCAGTTCAGATGGAGTATCTACGGATCCGTCAAAAGTTCAAGCAATTGTTGATTGGCCAAGGTCGAGGACAGTTAAAAAATTGAGGGGATTTCTTGGCCTGGCAGGATACTACAGGAAGTTTGTAAGAAATTTTGGAATCATTAGTAAGCCATTAACCACTCTATTGAAGAAGGATACAGATTTTAATTGGACCCCTACTGTTGAATCAGCTTTCACTGCATTGAAACAAGCTCTGGTTACGTCTCCTATCTTGGCCCTACCGGATTTCTCTAAACAGTTTGTGCTTGAAACTGATGCCAGTGAAGTGGGCATTGGAGCAGTGCTGTCCCAGGAGGGCCATCCAATTGCATTAGTTAGCAAGGCATTGGGCAAGAAAACTAAGGGGCTCTCGACTTATGAGAAGGAGTGCCTCGCAATATTATTGGCTATTGACCATTGGAGGTCGTATATGCAACATGGAGAATTCCTCATGTATACAGACCATCGTAGCTTGACTCATTTGTCAGAACAGAAACTAACTACTACACTGCAACACAAGGCCTTTACCAAATTATTGGGATTACAATACACATTGTGCTACAAGAAGGGAGTTGCCAACAACGCAGCTGATGCCCTGTCTCGAAGAGATAACAATGGGGAACATGTACTTGCTGTTGTATCTAGTTGCAAGCCATCATGGTTAGAAGAAGTGATCCAAGGGTATTTTGAAGATCCATATACAAAACAAATTGTTTCAGAACTATCGATCAACGCCACTGCACGACCTGATTTCACTTTAAGTGATGGGCTACAGAGGTACAAGGGACGAATTTGGATTGGCCACAACAGCCAATTGCATTCCAAATTGATTGATAACCTGCATAGCAGTCCGATCGGAGGCCACTCTGGATTCCGTGTTACATATCATAAGTTAAAGAAGTTGTTTGCATGGAGGGGAATGAAGGGCACTGTCCAGGAGCACCTTAAAAGTGTAATGTTTGTCTGCAAGACAAACCAGAGAGAGTCAAGTATCTAGGGTTGTTACAACCCTTATCAATTCCCGAAGGAGCCTGGCAGCTGATAACATTGGATTTTATAGAGGGATTACCTGTATCAGAAGGATGTAACTGCATTTTGGTGGTTGTCGGTAAGTTTTCCAAGTATGCCCATTTCATCCCTTTACGACATCCCTTCACTGTCAAGGAAGTAGTGCGAGCCTACATGCGAGATATGTATAAATTACATGGGCTACCAATGGCAATCATATCAGATAGAGATAGAATCTTCACCAGCCAATTCTGGCAGCAGCTGTTTGAACAATCTGGAACTAAACTGCACTTAAGTACTGCATACCATCCACAAACAGATGGGCAAACCGAAAGGGTAAATCAGTGCTTGGAAATATATTTGAGGTGCTTTACACATTCTTGTCCAGCTAAGTGGATGAAGTGGCTCTACCTAGCCGAATTTTGGTACAATACCAGTCCCCATTCTTCATTACAAGTCACTCCATTTGAGGCTCTTTATGGTCATCCGCCTAGGCACTTTAGCATTAATTCTAATTCTTGTACAGTTCTAGATTTGCTCACTTGGCTCGAGGACCGCAAGGTCATAAACCAAGTCTTAAAACAACACTTGCATAGAGCTCAGCAGCAGATAAAGCTTCAAGCTGACAAGAAGAGGAGTTTTAGAGTCTTTGCAATGGGAGATTGGGTCTATGTTAAACTCCAGCCTTATGTCCAGACTTCTCTGAAGCGAAGAGCAAATCACAAGCTCACCTTCAAGTACTTTTGTCCTTCCAGGATCACAGCTAAATTAGGTTCAGTGGCGTATCGGCTGCAACTACCAATTAACAGCAGGATCCATCCAGTGTTTCATGTCTCCTAGCTGCGTGGTGCACCCATTGGAGTGGTAATCGAGCAAGACCAGGCTACTAACCCTTCACCAGACAAGGTTCCTGATCACATCCTAGACTATCGTAACAATGAAGATCAAGCCAACCCTGGAATTCAGGTTCTAGTTCAGTGGCAAAACACATCTGCAGAGGAAGCCACATGGGAAGATCTGGAGCTGCTGCACAAGAGGTACCTGCAGGCGTTGGCTTGGGGTCAAGCCAATTCTCAAGGGAGGGCGATTGTTAGCGACCAGGAAGGAATGCTATTGCCGGAGCTATTGCCGGACGCGCTACAGGGTGAAGAGGATGCTGCGAAGCCAACCGCGCGCGTGAGGAAGCCAAGTAAGCGCTACAGTGGGCCAGAATAGGCCGTGTAAGGTGTGGGCATTGCGTGAGTTGGTGACTTGTATATAAACACTTAAACCTCCTGTGAACCCTTCTATGCGATGAACAAAGGTGGCGGCGGTTAGCTGGTGGCGCACCAAACTAAAGATTGCGTATGTATCTGGTTCTTGGTGTTGAGTTTCAATTGATCTGGTGATTTCGTTCCGAGGGTCTCACACAGAGCTTGATAAGATATTGCCATTAGCGAATTGCCTTCTTCACCTTCTAACTCTGCAGGTTCTATTTCATTATCAGCACATATTGCACTAAGTAATTCTTCCACAATGTGCAACTGTATAGAAAATGCACACTTGTGTTCTCTGCTCCACCTATTCCCACATGTAAAACACAAGCCCTTGGCCCGCCGATATGATCGTAGTGCACTCAACACTCAACCGATCATCTCTAGAAGTATTTCTGTTGGCATCTCATTCCTTCTTAATTTCTGGAGTGTGGACTGTCCTGGTTGGAGTGGGCAGTGGCAGTGGTAGCCTTGCTCACTGTCTTATTGTATCTACTGATATAAGTCCTAGGTGTATCCTTCTTGTGGCTCCCCTCCAGTACTTCTTCCTGAAGAAAAGATAAAGCACAAGCAGCATCAAGATCTCTTGGTCGTTGCATCATTACTGCAGATCGAATCTCTTCCTTTAGCCCTTCCACAAAGCGTGTAACAAAATAAAGTGGAGTCAAAGCATTGTCATATGCCAATAGTTGATGCATGAGGCTGTCAAATTTTTCAACGTACGCCGCTACTGTCCCTTCTTGTCGAACAACATACCATTGTCGAATCAGTGACTCTTTCTTGTCTCTAGTGAAATGGGCACACACCTTCTCACATAACACCTCCCATGAAATTCCCACAAGCTGAGATCTTACTGATTGCAACCAAAAGACGGCGTTTCCCGTGAAATTCATGGATGCCAATCTCACCCAATGCCCTGGATGAATTCCATATGTTTCAAAATAGGTCTCACAGTTGGCACGCCACATCTGAGGACTATCACCATTGAACTGAGGACAATTCATAGAAGGGAGACTACCGTACCCCATGTATCCCCACCAACCCGGAGCTGCAAGCACAGGGGATTCATGGCCCAACCCTCCAGCAACAAAATTTGGACGCCGGCTAGTACTTCCCAAGAGGTTAGGAGTTAAAGTTACCTCAGATCGGTTCATTTCTTCCTTAAACTTATGCACTGCATCAGATCCTCCAATTCCAGTCATGAAACTGCACTGAGACCCCAGCAACGGAATTCCCCTGTCTTCCTCCTTTTCCTTCACCTCTTCTAGCTTCTCCACCTTGATTTGTAATTTTCCAACGGCTGTCTGAAGGCCTTCAATCCTCCCATCAGCGTCAGGAAACCACCCTTCTACCGTCGTCTTCAAAGATATCAAGTCAGCTTGGAATTCTTGCTGCCTGACTTCAGCTTCCTCAATCTTCTTGATCAAGTAATCCAGCTTGCTATCATTCTCCATGATCTTGACAGCCTGCCTCGTGAGATGGCGTGGTCGCTCCAGGATCGCTGAACCTCGTTGCTCTCTCCGAATCTAGCCAACCAGTTCGAGGGATAATTTACGGATCCTCACAGTTTCCCGTGAAGTCCCAACCTCTCCCCTGGAAAATTTTTACAGCCAGATCAAGAGGATCACGAGCGGAGGAGGCACTGATACCAGATTGTAAGAACCCAACGAAATTGCAAGAAACACAAGATATGATCGAATTCTTACACTGAATTCACTTCAGTGGAGCCGCCGCCAGCCAGCCTTCTTCAGTTCATTCGATAAAAAGATAAACATTCAGGGTTCTGTTATGGGTTCTTTTATACCCTATACACATACGCACACCAGCCCAAACTAGATTACATCAACGGAACCATTCCGGCCCAGTTAAGCGAACATTCCCCTTCCTCTGCCTTTTCCCGCGTTCACCACTTGTGCTGCTCGTTTTCGGGTTCTGTAGTTAATCCGACAATGCTGCAGAATCCCCTGTCGCTAGTCTCCTGACATGTTGCTGGTTGGGGTCGTGTTAGAGTCCAGTTTATGTCTTTTCCCCTGCTTTTGCATCAAACCCTAGCTGCCACCGCAATTTTTGTGCACGTTATTTCCTTTCTATCATCTAATTCAGAGTGCATCTTAAAGCACGAATAACTTTGGTCTTTTACTTGTTTGACCTCCAATTTGTTGTGTTACTTCTTGTTTGCTCCTGAATCAAAAAATATCAAAAAGAAAAAAACAACAGCCAAAAAATTTTGAAAAAAAAGAGGGCAAAAGAGGATCATCTGCAGGAGCACATAGAGAAGGGTATAGTGAGTTGTGTTGGCGTGTGCTGTCTTGTGCTTTGTTTGTGGCCTTTTTGAACAACATATTTGTTCTCCGCCTTGTTATCATAACTCTGGTACTTGGAACACTTTAGATCAGCAACAAGAACAAGAACTTGGGACTATAATTCATCATTGCTATCTGGTACTAACTTTTGTGCCACATATATATTTATCTCTGGGCATTCCCAAGCTCCACATTTTTCTTCAGATCGGTACAGAAAGAGGACACTTGCAATCTTGGTGTCACCTCCTCACAGGCATCACGAACCAGCCGCCGATTGCACCAACTCTTGTTTTGTGATTGGTAGGAACTTTTGCAAGTGCTTGTGGAGGAGCTGCCATTTTGCATGATTAAGAGGCACCACTACAGCTTGTAGTCATTTATTAGGGATAACCTTCACTGCTTGCTGCTGTTTTGGTGTTTGCAATGGTAGGGGATGAACAGACAAACTCTCCCAAAGATTTCGATGATTGTGTTAGTAGAGCTCAACTTTAAGCTGCCATGGAGGAATCCCAGAAAAGGATGAATGATGCAATCAAGAAGGCTGTCACCGATGCACTAATTGATCTCAAGCTTGGTAGCAGCATAGAGAGGTTGGATAGGCGGATATCAACTTTAACCGATAAGGTTACAAAGTTAGAAAACCGTCTACCAAATGAGGAAGATATGTGTTGGCGTAAAAGATTACGCTAACAGGTTCTCTAAGATTAAGAACTAACAAACAAAGAGTTTGTGAAGCGAACTATCTCAAGCCTCTAAATAAGATAATAGCTCGAAGTAGTTCGAAGTTGTGTATGCCTATTACAGGGTGAGAAGGGGGTATTTATAGGTAAAAATCTTAAGGAAAAGACATTTTACCCCTCAGTTACAACCAACATAGTGGAAACTATTTTAGTACCCCTAATAGGGCTAAAATGGTAAAAGACTAAACTAATTAGAAAGAAGATAAGTCTTCTGTCCTTGCTGGAAGTTATCCACTGCGGAGATTGGACCTTTGAAGTATATCTTTGAATGGGAGTCTGGATATATCTTCCGGACTTGATGACACACCAACCCGGAGATAGGTCTTGGACTTCAGTCTAGTAATTGCCTTTGTCTCACGACCTTGAAGATCCTGGAGATGAAGTATTTTCCTCCAACAGTAGCCCCTCGAATATGCTTCTCCGATAACCTGTAGGGTAAGGGAAGCAGTATACGCAAGGAATATTTTCATGCCCAAGGACTTAGCAAAATTTACCATCTTTGGAAACATCCAGAAATTCACACTCTTCGAATCGACTTCTATGCGAAGACATCATCGAAGCAACTTCGAAGACAGTATTTGCGAAGCTGAGATGACCGTTAGACACAAAAATAGCCGTTACCCCTTTCTGCGGAAAGAGTTATGGCGCCGCTTCATTTCTGCAGACAGGTTATCACGAAGAGTCATGATACATCATAACGGTACGGAAGACGGAAAGGCATGTATGAATGGTAAAATGCCTGTGAGCACAGGCTATAAATAGAGGGGTAAAAGTGCGGGTGAGATACTTTACCAACTGCTCACATATTCTCCCCTTTCTGCTTCCCGAGCTTGAACCTTGAAACTCCAACCTCTCTCATGGCGAAAACTAGACACAAGGCTCCCGTCCCTACTTCAACCCTGACCAGGCAACAGGCGATGGCTGCAGCGGCTGCTGCGGCACCTTTGGGTAACCCTCGTCCGGCTGGCCCCCATGACCTTCTCTCGGTATCATCCAAATACTCCGATCAGTCATACAGCCTGGGGTCATCGACCTGCACGAAGAAATCTATTGCGACGGCGATCGTGGGGAATACGAGCCCGGGGATTAAGATCCGTCAACCCGGCTCAGAAGCAATCCCCTCGCCTCGGACCAGAGAAGTGATCGTATTCGAAGCTTTCTTCGAGGTGGGGTTGGGACTTCCTGTTGTGGGCTTCCTCTCTGAGGTACTGGAGCCCTTTCACGTTACTCTTCCTCAGTTGTCTTCCAATGCCATAGCGCGCCTGGCCATCTTCGAGTGGGCGATGCGAGCCAAAGGCTGTGAGGGGAGAGCGGACATCTTCACAGCACTCCATAAGGCTTCCTGCCAACCAAAAACTTACCAGGGCATCGGAGGAGAGAAGATGGTGATTGCCTTTGGCAGCATCAACTTTAGGCTTCAAGACGAGTACTAGACCTGGTTTCCAGCGAAGGCCATCAACGCCAGATGGTACACGGACTAGGTCCTTCGCTGGTTTTACGCTGAAGTAGGAGCGGACAACGCTCTGGCTGGACCCCTGAAAGACATCTTCTATCGGAGGGAAGCGGAGGTTCACTCGGACCCGGGCCAGCTCGAAGCTCGCCTCAACCTGCTACAAGCGATAAGCCGCCGCATGAGTATGCGGGACGTAACAGAGGAGTTCATCAGGCTCTGAATTCCACCGTTGATGGCCAGCTGGCCGATCAACTTCGAAGAGAATCTGGAGGGTGGACTCTGAGAAATCTCTTCAAGTGCTACAGGTAACTTTGAATGTCTTGCAAAATGTTTTGTACGTAGTATTGACTTTATAAAAATGATTTAACTGAAATAAAATCTTATCTTTCAGTTCCACGCGCCACCCTCACTCCGAAGCAAATTATTCGAGCTTCGGAGAAGATCCTCAGAGCTCCTACACTCGCCGAGAAGGAGTGGAGGGTGAGGTTGGTTGGTAGCTGGGAGCGATTAAACCGAGTATGGAGCGTATTCGGAGTTGAAGCTCCCCTCCTTCCAGATTGGGATACCTCTGAGCAGGCTCCCAAAAAGAGGAAAATGGAAGGAGGGACTTCAACATCGACCAAGACACCTATGAAAAAGGTGGCCCAAAAACGAAGGCCCTGGCCGCTGCTAGATCTACTTCGTCTTCGGAGTCATCCGAAGATGAAGCCAACATACAAATGGGAAGGGAGTTTGAATCCCTTCTCACAGGTTATGAGGAATCTCGGATGGGGGCTGGAGTCCCTGCTCAATATGAAGTGGTGGCGGCACCCGTCACTGCAGATAACCTCGAACAGGCAGAGACTCAAAATGTCCTGCCTGGTCAAGAAGCCCCCGCTGCAGCAGAAGGTGGAGTCGAGACAATGGAAGCCCGAGTCTCGCCTCCGGACGAAGTGATAGCTGCAGTCGTCGAAGAAGTCTTGGCATCTAATCCTTCGGTTCCAAGCCCGGAGTCTGAAGAAGACTTTGATTAGATGTTCGAACCTCTAAGTAGTCCCGTACTCGTTCGGCAGCATAACATCGAAGGTAAACTTCAGCAGAGTACCTTTCCTTTTTCTCTTCATGTCATGCAAAATTTATGTAATATCGAATACCTTTGGCTTTTACAGGATCGACTCCCATGGAGGTGGCCCCTGCTACGAAGGTGGCGCCGGAGGCTACCAAGTCTCCGAAGCCAATTCCGTAGGTAGCCATGAAAATGGGTCCGGGGAAAGGTAAAGGTAAGGGGGACCTTTGCCTGCTCCGGTCCTAGGGTGGACTCCATCGGAGTCTACAGAAGGAGGCCAATCCATGGAGGGAGGCCAATCCACGGAAGCCTCTGAAGACGCCTCGCTGTGCTCCGGCCCATCTCAGAACGAAGACGATCAGAATGCCTTGTCTATGCTCCCCCTCCTAGCTCCTTTTTTGGAGCGAAGGACTGGACTTCGGACTTTGCTGGAGCCTCTGGCTCGGGCTAGTCGTGAGATTAGGGAGACTGACTTGGTTTCCATTCTTGGGGAAGCTGATGGGTCGGAGTTGGACGTAGCTTTAGAGCGATCAGCCTACCAGGTACGAAGTATCTGCAACAACAGAGTTAGTTCAAACATATGTAAATAATTTACTTACATTGCTCCTTTTCTCTCTTCGCAGCAAATAGTCCTAGATCGAGCTGCGGTTGTATCAAATGAACGAGAGTGTAACCGACTCAAGGAGAAGATAATAGCTCTTTAGGGGACTCTTGTTAGCTCCGATGTTTGGACCTCTAGCTTGGAAGAGATGGTGGCCGTAGAAAGGAAAGCTAGACTCAGCTTGGAGGCTACCAACAATAAGCTTGAAGTTGAGCGGGTCGTGCTTCGGGCCGAAGTGGAAAGGCTACGGGAGGAGCAGGCAAACGCGGGAGTTGAACTGGTGAATCTCCGAGAAGAGCAATAGAAGCTGACGGAGGAGGCCAACAACTTGCTCGGGCTAAAGAATTCTTTGATTACAGAAGCAGCTAAACTTGCATCTTCAATAGACGAGTTGTCTTCATCGAAGGGTGCTTTATCCGAAGAGAAGATGAAGTACGAGAAGGTAGCCTCAAATACCATGGATAACCTTCGGGGTGTCTTGGAGTACTTTGGCATTTCCTGGACCTTATCTTTGACTGGTGATGTCCCTCTGCTGCGAAGACTGAAAATGATCCAAACAGCGGCGAAGACTATGAAGACAACGGGTATTAGGTATGGAGAGATCTCCGGCCAAGTAGCTACTCTCGGAGTGCTTCGCTACTACGAGGATCTAGGGCTATCTGTAGCACCAGAACCGGAGGCAGCCCTTGTCAACTTCAGTGATGACCGGCTCCTGACTCCTTCCACCGATGTGGCCGCGGCTTGGGAAGCCTTTCAACCCTCTTGGAGAGCCGAAGGTTGATCCGCAATCAAGACATGGATTGACGAAGGACTTCGCCAAAAGCAAGCACGGTCGCAGCCTTCGAGCAGCCAGCCTCCTTCGGACCCGAAGGTTTAGCTCTTCCTAGGGCCCCAACTATGTAAAAACTTATGTTTTTATCCTTTTATGAATGAAAAGACTTATTTGGAAATGTTTTTAGGCTTTCCAATCTTTTTTTAATGATCTCGAAGTGCTAGAGATTAACGAAGAGCTTCGCCTGCAATGTGCTATCTTCGAAGCTCTAAGACCTCACAAGCAACCTCGGTTTTCAATTCCTCGGGGAACCTCCGGTGAAGTTATACCCGAAATATGTAAAGAAATACTAGCTTATATTAAAAAGGAGGAAAGGAAGTTAACTTAGAAACTTCGTCTTCTGAGGACATTGAATGGTCCGAAGAAGAAAATGCTGCTAAAGAACAACTAGAAAAGAGCCCCGAACAACTTCGAAGCTAGGAAAGAAGCCCCGAGCGACTTCGAAGCTGGGCCGAACTTCAGCAAGAGCAAAAAGACTTCCGAGCTTCAAAAGAAGGGAAGAGGGTTAAGCATAAAGTTGTTAGAACTCCTAGTTCCGGGACAAGTCGCCCCCAAAGTCGCACTAGTAGTTCTAGGGATCGAAGAGGTCTTCGTTTCCTTCTTGGTATAGATACTGATTTTTCATGATGTAATGTAATATGATTATTCAATTAATACAAACTGTTTTAGAAGCATGGCTTGATTGTTCCTTATCCTCCTGCCCCTCCTTGTGGGTCGGGGACCATACGCATTGCGATAGGGTCCGTCGGACACAATGATTGATATAACAACCTGATGCTTCGCATAACACATGGTAATCATATTTTACTCTTTCGTAGAATTCTTCGAACTGTACGTTCGTATTATGATGTTTATAAGTTTCGGAACTAAGTTTATACTTAGCTCCAACAACAGTCACTTAGGACTTTTAAAAAGTGTTTCATTGGGCTGGAGCCTTGAAACCTTATTGCTTGGTCGCCTACGACTCTTTTACAGATGCTTCGAACCCGGAGGCCGGAAATCTATTCTTTTAAAGTCCTTAGACTCTTCTACGGATCCTAACAAGCCGGAGCCTGGAATCCGTAGTCTGGCCACCTACGGCTCTTTTATAGATGCTTTGAACCTGGAGGGCGGAAATCTGTTTGTTGGACCGAAAACGGTGACCAGAGGGGGGTGAATGGGAGCTTTTAATTCGGTCTTCTGTGGAGCAGGCTTCGAACACACCCTTCTAAATTCTAGTTCGAAGGTATTTCATAGCTCCGAAACCAGGCTTCGCCAAGAGCAAAAGTTCAAAGTCAAGAAGACTTCGCTCCACCCACAACACCAAAAACTAAACTCTGCTTAGTCAGTGCAGGCTCCGCACACTGGGTGCCTTCGAGTAGGCTTCGCACTTCACCCTTCGCAAGGGCAGACTTCCCTCTAAGGACTTCGACCACACTTCACCCGGACAGACCTCTCACACACCTCTCGAGAAGAGAGTCAAAACACAAACTCACTCAGGAAGAAGATGGTGTTCAGAGGAATCAAAAACATGCAGTGCAACACAGAATACAAACTTCACCCTAGGGTTTACACTGGTTTTGTCTCATCAGAACAAGGGGGTACAGTTGGTAGTCTACTTTATTTGGAGGCTTCTTTTGTCAGCTTCGCAGAGGGGATAGCATCAGCTTTTGCAGAGCAAACACGGTCAGCCTTTGCAGTTTTGGCGCCTTCTGAAGCCCCCCCTTCACACGCGAGGGGTGCGGTAGCTTCGGTGAGAAGCCTTGAGCTTGACGGCCTTCGCTTCACCAAAGTCAGCCTTCGATACAGAGACGGTTTTGAGCCGAAGCCATCAAAGACCTTGGGCCTTCGCACCAACACCTCCGGAGTGGACCATCACAGCTTCGCAGCTTCTCCTAGCTCGAACTCCATCAGTCCGTGTACCGAAGCCATGCATGGCCGAAGTACCTCAAGTCAACCACACTCCGAAGCCCCACCTTCGGAGTACCACCCTTCGAAGTCCCTCCTTCGTCCAAGGCCCCGCACGAAGCATTCCATGAGCACTTCGTCGCAGTGTCTCTCGCCGAGCACACTCCTCGACGAACCTCACCCGGACCATGCCTTCGATGCACCTCTACTTTTGAGACCTTCGTTGGGTATACCTTCGAGTGCCTCCCTTTGGAGCACACTTCGAATGCCCTGCCTCATTGCTGAGGACTTGGTCCACCATACTCCGAAGTCACTCCATTCAGAGTACCCTTCGAAGTGCCTTGCCTCCGAGGACTTCGTCTCGGAGTACCTTCACCCTGAGTCACACTCCACACTCTCTGCCTTCTCCTGGCGCACCTCGACCCGAGGTCCGACCTCGATCCCTTCGCAGCCTTCATGACCGAGCTCCCCGCTCGCCTAGCATCAAGCCTCCTACTTGACCCAAGTTCAGTTGCTGCGAACTGTCCGTCTCCTTCGAAGTCACCTGCGCACCACAGACAAACAGACAAGTGTATCCGGTACCCCGGAGACCTCTCCGAGTAAACAACCTTCGGCACACACTCCGGTGTACCCCCCAAAGTACCGAAACCTTCGGTACAACTAGGTCATTGTGTACTGTCGGACCCCTCCGACAGGTACACTCCGCTGCAACAGCTACAACAAATAGACCCACTGAAGCCTTCGGTGAAACAACCTCCGAACCCCTTCGGAGGGACCCCTTCGAATTAGAGGATAATGTCTGTCAATCACTCATCACAGACTCTGAAACCAACCCATGGTTTCTCAATCTCCCCCTTGATGAGTGCACTGACAACCAAATTCAAGTTAAAGAAAATTTGAAAAATTTCAGCACACAAGTGACCATAAAACTCAGAAACGAGCCAAACCATGTCACTTGACAAAAGAATTTTCCTCCCCCTTTTCAAAAGAGTAAAAGCCCCTTCGGCAAATCTTTCCCTTTGCAAGATAAAACTCCCCCTGAGTTATTTTACCCCTTGCTACAGAGAACTAAAAAATTTCTCCCCCTTTGGCAATGCAAGCATCAAGGAGCATTCAAAAGATGCAAAGCTTCGAAATGGACAGAATTGCAAAGACATATAAAGCAAAAATATGAAAACATTAATACCAATTGTTGGACCGGAAACGGTGACCAGAGGGGGGTGAATGGGAGCTTTTAAAATTTCATACTAAAAATAGCCTTCTGTTTTAATTCTGTCTTCTGCGGAACAGGCTTCGAACACACCCTTCGAAGTTCTGGTTCGGAGGTATTTCACAGCTCTGAAATCAGGCTTCGCAAGGAGCAAAAGTTCGAAGCCAAGAAGACTTCGCTCCTCCCACAACTCCAAAAATTCAGCTCTGCTAAGTTAGTGCAGGCTCCGCACACTAGGTGCCTTCGAGCAGGCTTCACACTTCACCCTTCGCAAGAGCAGACTTCCCTCTAAGGACTTCGACCAAATACTCAGCGATAGCAACTGGTGCTAGGCTTCGTACTTCGAAGGTCTAAACGCACACTGAACACACTTCACTGAGGACTTTGACAAGGGAAGAAAACGGGCTTCGAGTTAAGCCAAGAACAGTGCTTCGCTTGTAATCAAAGAGGTCTACCCTCCTGTTTACACAGAGCGAACAAACACTGAAAAAACACTTCACACACATAGACCTCTCACACACTTCTCCAAAAACACTCTAGTGCAATAAACTCAACACAGGAAGAAGTGAGACACATAGAAATCAAAACATGCAGTGTGAAGTAAGCATACAAGTTCAAGCAGTAAATGAAAATAGAATCAAAGCTTCATTGCTTGAACAGGGAACACAAAATGAACTCACAGACTGAATACAAAGTGTGGCGGCTAGCACAGGAGCTCAAAAATGGCTGCTCAAAGTGTTTTTGTGGCCTAGGCTAGACTCCACTATTTATAGGCACTATTCAGCCCTGTGAATAGACTACTTTACCCCTAGGGTTTACACTGATTTTGTCTCATCAGAATAGGGGGGTACAGATGGAAGTCTACTTTATTTGGACGCTTCTTTTGTCAGCTTCGCAGAGGAGACAACATCAACTTTTGCAGAGCAGACACGGTCAGCCTTTGTAGTCTTGGATTCTTCTGAAGCCCCCCTTCACACGCGAGGGGTGCGGTAGCTTCGGTGAGAAGCCTCGAGCCTGACGGCCTTCGCTTCACTGAAGTCAGCCTTCGATACAGTAACGGTTTTGACCCGCAGCCGTCAAAGCCCTTGGGCCTTTGCACCAACACCTCCGGAGTGGACCACCACGGCTTCGCAGCTACTCCGAGCTCGAACTCCATCAGCCCGTGTACCGAAGCCATGCATGGCCGAAGTACCTCAAGTCAGCCACACTCCGAAGCCCCACCTTCGGAGTACCACCCTTCAAAGTCTCTCCTTCGTCCAAGGCCTCCGCATGAAGCATTCCAAGAACACGTTGTCGCAGTGTCTCTCCCCGAGCACACTCCTCGATGAACCACACCCGGACCATGCCTTCGATGCACCTCGACTTCTGAAACCTTCGTCGGGTATACCTTCGAGCTCCTCCCTTTGGAGCACACTTCGAATGCCCTGCCTCATTGTTGGGGACTTTGTCCACCATACTCCGAAGACACTCCATTCGGAGTACCCTTCGAAGTGCCTCGCCTCCGAGGACTTCGTCTCGAGGTACCTTCATCCGGAGCCAGGCTCCGCACTCTCTGCCTTCGTCTGGTGCACCTCGACCCGAGGTCTGACCTCAACCCCACGCAGCCTTCATGACGGAGCTCCCCACTCACCTGGCATCAAGCCTCCCGCTTGACCCGGGTTCACTTGCTGCGAACCGTCCGTCGTCTCTGAAGTCACCTGTGCACCACAGACAAACAGACAAGTGTATCTAGTACCCCGAAGACCTCTCCGGGTAAGCAGCCTCTGGTACACACTCCATTGTACCGCCCAAAGTACCGAACACTTTGATACAGCCAAGTCATCGTATACTGTTGGACCCCTCCGACAGGCACACTCCGCTGCAACAGCTGCAGCAAATAGAGCCCACCGAACCCTTCGGTGAAGCAACCTCTGAACCCCTTCGGAGGGACCCCTTTGAATCAGAGGATAAACTCTGTCAATCACTCATCACAGACTCTGAAACCAACCCTTGGTTTCTCACCAATTATCATGTGCTCAGCTCAATTTAACATTCTATAAAAAACATGATGACAGCATGTGATTTTATCATTTTGAAATAAAAGCATCACCACTAAATCAAGGTAACTAGACAAGTAAAAGCAGGGACTGCGCAAAGCTAGTCAATTTCTACTCTAGACAGACAAGTCCAGTTCAATTTCTAATGTCAGGGGTTATTTGTTTGTCTACCTTATACTTTCTAATCAAGCCAAGCCTAGGCATGAAAACCATCAGAAGCTTAAGGCGGTGATTTTGGCATACACTACACTATCCCAGTTCAGACCAATGTGCAATGGTAAGCAGTCTAGAATAGAGTAGTGCGACAAACAAACCCACCTGGATCTTTTCACTTGAAGCATGCAAATCATGGAGTTTTGGATTTTAATTAAGTGAACAATTTGTTTAGCCCTTGATGAATATCCATGAGTAAGTAGAACAATTTTTCAAGTTGCAATATTTAGCATCCAGAGAAAAGGAGTCTTGCTATCAAGTAGATAAAAGATAGTTAAAGCAGTCCTGTCTAAACATGCTAGACTCAAGACTAAGCAGTGAGCATGATTTGATTTTAGAAAGAAGAATCATGCACATAATGTTTCAGACATATTAAATAGAGCTGAGCTGACATGATTTCATGAATTAAAATCAGGCAAATAAGTGCAAAAGATGTAAATGCAATTTCACACACAATGAGCATATGCAAGACAATCAAAATCTGCTCCCCCTTACAAAATGTCGTAAGGGTGACAAACACCAAGTTCCCCACGCAAGTAGGCAAAACGAGAAGCATCGAGGGGTTTTGTGAAATATCGGCTAGCTGGTGTTGGGTATCAACTTATTAAAGTTAAATATCACCCTTCTCATTATGATCTCTAAGAAAATGATATCACACATAAATGTGTTTGGTTCTAGAATGCTGAACCGGGTTGTTTGCAATACAAATGGCACTAGTGTTATTACAGAAAAGTGGAACACTCTTATAATCTAACCCAAAATCCTGCAAAGTGGAAACCATCCACAAAATCTGAGAGCAATAGCTAGCTGCAGCAACATATTCGGCCTCGGCTGTTGATTGTGAAACACTAGACTGTTTGCGGGAAGACCAACAAACCAATGAAGTACCTAGAAAATGACAAGTACCGGAGGTACTTTTCCTATCAATTCTACACCTAGCAAAATCTGCATCGGAATAACCTCGAAGACACAAAGAGGAAGATGCAGAATACCAAATGCGGAATTCTAGGGTATGTTTGAGATACCTGAGAATGCACTTTACCGCTTGGCGGTGCGAAGCTCGTGGTGAAGCCTAAAAACGAGCGCACAGACACACTACGAAGTGTATATCCAGCCTCGTAGCAGTTAGGTAGAGGAGGGAGTCGATCATGCTTCAGAACTCGTTCTGGTCTATGGCTTCTCCATCCTCGTTAGGGTCTAATTCTATCAAAGTAGCCATTGGAGTAGCGAGGGGCTTAGCATCAGCCATGTCGAACTTCTTGAGCAGATCCTTGGTGTACTTTGTCTGGTGGACGAATGTACCTTGTTTGCTTTGCTTGATTTGCAAACCAAGGAAAAATGTGAGTTCGCCCATCATGGACATCTCGAACTCCCTGCTCATGGTATCTGCAAACTCGGCAACCAAAGCATGAGAAGAGCCACCAAAGATGATATCATCCACATAAATCTAGACTAGGAGGAAATTTTTGCCATGCTTGAGAGTGAATAGGGTTTTATCAACAGATCCCATCAAATACCCCCGCTCAAGCAAAAAATATTTAAGTTTATCATACCATGCCCGAGGGGCCTGCTTGAGTCCATAAAGAGCCTTATGAAGTTTAAGGACTTTATGTGGGTATTTGGGGTTTTCAAAACCAGGGGGTTGTTTTACATAAACATCTTCGCCTATGAAGCCATTAAGAAATGCACTTTTGACATCCATTTGATAGAGTTTGAATCCTAGGTGTTGTAGCATTTGTGTTAGCTACAGCGCAGGTTTTGTATGTGTGTATATGGTGTATAAAATGAACCTCGAAGGGTTCTCTCAGAAGGAGAAAGGATTTATACTAGTTCGGACCTCCCCTAAGGGATAATAGCCCTACGTCCAGGTTGTGGTGGATTTGGCATAGTATGCCTCGGTGTAGTATAGTGAGTTCCAGGGTTCTCATGGCCCTGGAGAAGCTAAGTTGTTACAAGGGCTTGGCCCTGCTTTTATAGGCACGCAGGCCAAAGGAAAAGACCAAAATGCCCTCTATAAGTCATAGGCTTATAGAGGCAAAAAGGGGAAAAGGAGCTAGCTAATGTACAAAGTGCTTTACAGCTTTACAGACGTGTCAGATAAACGTCACTTATTGACCAGCTAAATGACATACTAGGGGCAGAGGGGCCCCTGGTATGGCCCCTACACTGTAGCAGGGTGTAAATATCTTCTGGATTCGGAGTTGGGGCTGGAGCTCTTTAGGCGAAGGCCGTAGGGAAGGCTTCGAAGTACACTCCAAAGTAGGCTTCGAAGCATACTCCGAACTGGGTTCCGAACTGGGTTCTCGGAGACTTAGCTTTGAATTTTGCTGGAAAGGTTCCGGAGACTAGCTTTGAGGGGCTCCGAAGGGAGCTCGAAGGTTAACTCCGAAGGGAGCTTCGAAGGTTAACTCCGAACAAAACTTCGAAGGTTAACTCCGAGCAAGGCTCGAAGGCTAACTTCGAAGCTAGCCTGAGCCTTAGCTTCTAGTAGACTTCAACAAGATCTTGAGGGCTTCGCTCCATAGGGCTCCGAAGGGGTTCGGAGGCCTTGCTCCAGAGGGCTTCAAAGTGAACCTTGGGACTTGGAAACAGCTTCTTCAGAAGGAACAGGCTTCGATAGTGTTGGGCTCTGGGCCGAAGGATGTCGGAGGCTGACGTCATTTTGCCCCTGTTCAAGGGAAAACTTATTCCCCCAATAGTAGCCCCTCGCTTGCAGGCCTTCGGTATGAAGGGGTGCGTGCGCCCTTGGGACAAATGACAGAAAATTACAACTTTAGGGAAAATAGGCCTTCAGAGCTTGGACCAAAGGTGGCTTTGAAATGCGCAGGTAATAAATGTCTGCGTCAGCTGTCAGAATGACCCCGAGGGGATCAACTGACCCCACAACGGCTATAAAATTGACCGTTACATTGCGCCGGGCCACTGCGCCTTCGCTGGAGGCCCACCTGTTAGTGGCTTCAGCCAACGAACCGTCGGGATTTTTACTGCCTATAAATAGGGGTTTACCGCACACGGCTTCGTCACACTTCTCATTTGTTTTCTTCTCAGCACCTTTCATCCTTCGCTCTCTTCTCCTTCTTAGCTTCGCGCGAAGCACCCCTCGCAAGCTTTAGCCCCTTCACGCCGAAGCTCCACAAAATGCCGAAGAAAGTTGCTTCGAAGGCTTTGGCCTTGGGCTCGAGCTCGAGCTTCGCCCAAGCGCAGGCAGCGGCAGCAGCGGCAGCGAAGCCTGCACTGAGGCGGTTGGGGCCGAAGGACCTTCGGTCACCATCCAACAAGTTCGAGCAGACACTGGAGATGAGGTCCTCGATTTCCACAGAGGAGTCCATCCGGAGGGCTTGCGAGGGGAAGGTTGCTTCGAAGATTCAAGTTAGAGTGCCGGAGAAGTCGGAGGCCATACCGAGGCCTCAGGCTGACGATGTGGTGTTGTTCAAAGCCTTCTTCGAAGCCGGCCTCGGACTGCCGGCACTGGGGATGTTGAGCGAAGTCCTGAAGGCTTACAACCTCGAGCTTCCTCAACTTTCGCCCAACGCTGTGGTGAGGCTTGCTGTGTTTGCATGGGCCATGAGGGCCAAAGGTTGTGAGGGCCGCGCAGACGTCTTCATCGCCCTCCACGATGCCAACTACCAACCGAAGCCGAGGGAGGGTGCAGACCGCGTCAACAGGGCTTTGTGTAACACCCAAAATTTTCTAAGGAATAAAAATATTAATTAATTCAATTTCCTTGATTTTATTATTTTGAAAATACTTTTAAATACCCTTCTATACCATTTTGAACTACAACATAGAGTTAATGACCAAACCAGGAGCTGGAAATTTTTGTATAAACTCCCAAGACCAAGATATATTTTTGAGAATTTTTACAAATTTTTATCCACCATGGAAATGCCCCAAAAGATTTAATCTATTTTCTGCAATTATTTTAAATCAGAAAACCTTTTAAAACATTAATGGGCCACCCCTCCCTTTCTCTCTCTCCCAGCCGGCCCAGCCCACTCTCTCCCGCGCGCGCCATCTGACTGGTGGAGCCCACCCGTCAGTGACCCCCCTCTCCCCTCGCGCGCGCGCCCGACAGCCCGACCCCACCTGTCGGCGCCAACCAGCCCACTCCCTCAGCCGAGCCCGACCCCACCCGTCAGCCTCCACACTCTCCCGCTCGCGCCCACTGGCATGTGGCCCCCGTTTGTCAGACCCTTCATCCTCGCGAGATCCGCCCCAAAATCCTCCCCCCTCGCCGGCCGAAGCCCTAATCCCGCCTCGGATCCGCCCCCGCCGGCCCCCTCCCTTTAATCCATCGCCGACAATGAATTCCCCTCAACGCGCCGACCGTTTCCCCCTCTTCAATTCTGACCAAATCGCGTCCAGGTGCATTGAACCCTTGCAACCGAGCTCGCCGGCGTTTAAAAACGCGTTTACTCCCGGTCACCGCCAATCACGCCCCCTCTGCCCCCACCGACGACCCTATTTAAACCCCCTCGCCATCCGCATTGCACCCCTACGCTCACACGCTGCGAGAACAAATAGAGCTCTTACATTCTGCGTTTTAGCGCACCACCACCGCCCGTCCTCCAGCCGTCGCTCATCGTCACCGAAGTCCCCCTCCGCCCTTGCCGACCGCACCGTTGCGACCGCACAGACCTCGCCGACCCTGGCCACCACTCCGTCGTCGATGAAACCCGCTGGATCGCCGTCAGGGCCGAGGACCCGAACGCCTTCACTGCCTCCGCTCATCGTCAGCCTCGCTCCGTCGACCTTTCTTCACCGCAAGGGTACCCTCGTGACCCCCTTGTCGCCCTCTTTCCGTTTGAGGCCCTAGATACGACCGTCGTCGCTCACCGTGGCCGCTGGCCCGCTCGCCGTCGCTGGAGAAGACGACCGATATGGGTCGAGTACCCGTGCCATGTCGGATCTGATCCCAACCGTGCGATCGCGATCGGACGACGCCTGTGACCCCACGTACGCGATCTAATCCGCACCGTCGGATCTGGTCAAAGCGTTACGTTTTAATCCCGCGCATTCATTTTCATTTAAAACCCGCGCTCGATCTCGTGCGTCCACGTGGTACCCTTTCGCGCGTTTTAATCCTAGCCGTCCATTATCACTTAAGCGCCCCGCCTCACCCTCGCGCGTTGGATCTGGATCCAACGGTCCAGATTGGGCTGGACCACGCGTACAGTGCGCGGGTTCACCGTGGGCCTGGCTCACCGTGGACCCGAGGGGATTTAAATTTAGAAATAAATTCCAGAAACTGTTTAAACTTTTAAAATTCATATCTGGCGCATTTGAACTCTAAAAATTGTCATTTCAATTTCAGAAAATTTATAATTTTATTCTATACATGTTCATACAATAAAAACAGTAGGTTTACTTTGGACTTTTCATGTTTATTTAAATAGGTATTCAAATGCCCTTAGGATTAAAATATAATTTCAAATATTTAAACTTCAGTAAAGTTTATATTTATTCCTTTCTGTTTATATACTAAAACCACTAAGTTTTCTCTGAACCATTCATTTTAAATTATTTAGAAAACTTAAAATGAGATTATTCACACTTAAAATCCCTTTTATGAAAGACAATATTTCATTATGGTTCATTTTAAATTATTTATGAAATAAGTTTCAGAAACATAGCAACTTGCTTTCTTCAAACCAAATCAACCAAAACATATATACTTGTTGTGTGGTTTTAGATTGTTTAAATTGAATGTTGTATTTATTTCTTTTTATTTATATTTATATTGGAAAGACTACGACGCCGTCGAGGAGCCGGAATATTTCCTGGAAGTTCCTCCCTCATCCTTCGCTGAACAAGGCAAGTCACCAAACTAATCTTTTGAGCATATTAAACCCATGCTTTATTAAACTATCGCTAAAACACATAGGAAATATATGCATTAGTCAAATGAAACCCGTACAATATATTTATTTAGGATCGCCTGACCTTGATGTGCAACCCAAGCCATGATCTCTAGCCTAAACTCCTTGTCACCACATGATTAGTATTATTAGCTAGTGTCCAATGTATTGACACGATTGCTATAGGATTAAAAATGAGTCGTAGCGAAATGGTTCTACTATATGATCCCCATTGTTTCTTATCTTTGGAATTCTGTCGGTGATGAGTTATGGTTGTGAGTGTATGCATGGTGGGTTCCGGGTGCAAGCTAGGGCATTGGTCGGTAGCACCCGGGGCACTATAAGGACCGGTCTGAGGGATCCGTTGCAATACACTTCCGTACTAACCACAAGTCTAATGGGTAAGTCCTAACAAAGGTATGGAGTGTTCCAAACCGAGGCCACCATTTGGAGATGGGTCAACCAGTACCTGCGGATGGCTTGTACCAATGTGGCGCAAAAGGGGGTGTGACGTTAGCCGGGATGCGGCCCGGCGCACTGGAGAAACCTAGAGCGGGTGGTTATCGCTTGGAGCATTTCATGCTGAGGTTTTGGCATGAGTTCCCGTGGAATGGGTCATCTCATTTGGGATGAGTGCGTGCCTTGTGGGTACAATAGTACATCTCTGATCAGGGTCTTAAATCTTTTCGAAAAGCCAAGCCCACGGTCAAGGGCGGGTTGCGTGACATCCCACGGTTAGATTACTTTGAATACGAATGTGCACGATGGTTTGACATGTAAGGACTGTTGTGCTGATACTCTTGTTTACTTTTCCGCATGATTAAATTTGACTACACTAAATGCAATAATTGAAAATGTACTTTTCCGCACTGTTAGCCATTTACCCTTCCTTGTTTATTACCCTGCATTATTACTTGCATTTGCGGTGGCTTGTTGAGTACTTTTTGTACTCATACCCATTGGACCCCACAGAGGATGTCTACTACGAAGACGGTCTAGAGTAGCGACCCAGTCAAGAAGAAAGATCCTGAAGAAGACGTTCGTCATGCAGTTTATTTTTATTATTTTAATTACACTCTTATGTAATAATATGGTCTGCGTACCATGAATGCTTGTCGTATGTACGTTGTCGCATGATGAACCTCTTTATTATTGTTTTTCTTTGGAAATTCAATAATGTCTCGATTTTGATAAATCGGGGCGCCACAAGATGGTATCATAGCCGACTTGACTGTAGGAAGCCATACAGACCCACCTAGCTATTAGCTGCAAAAAATTATTTCTCGAAAACATACTTTATAAACTTTGTTCCTCCCCTCACTTTTTCTTCAACTTGCTGTTTTGTAGATGCTTGTCTACCAAGTGCACAGTTACTGCCGCCACTTCGAGGGCTTCGTCAGGGAGCTCCGGATGATGCTCACATTCCTCGGGTTCCTCTTCGAGCCCGAATTCCAAGGAGTGAACTTGGAGGAGTTCGCCGGACCCTGCGATGTCTCCCTCACCGTCCACGGCTCCGGAGAGCATCTGCCATCCTACACCACCGCGCTTGGAGGCCCGACGTTCGACGTCGCATGCCAACGAGTCGCCCTCCAGGCCCTTATGGAGCTGAGGATGATCTACGATGATCGCCTTCAGAACTCGTCTTTTCGGCTTGTGCCGAACCGCACTCCCGGCGCTTACCGTAGCATCTACCTCGGAGTTCACTTCATGCATGATCCGGTCATGGCCCGGCAGTCACGTCTTCTACAGGCTATGGAGGACCTCCATACTGAGCCGGTGCTCGACGCCGATGAGCACCATGAGGCGGTTGAGTTTCTTCGCGGAGAGACAAAGAACTTGATCCAGCAGAACGGCGAGCTGCAGCGCAAGATCATGCAGCTGCATAAGGACATCGCCGAGATGGTTCCTCTCCTTCCTAGGAAGAGGAAGCCCATCCGTGAACCCGTCCCTCGCCCCAAGCGGATCCCACATCACCCCTCCACCGCCGGACCATCTACCACCAGCGCCCCTGCACCACGTCCCGGCCTCGTCTCCGACCCCATCATCGAGAATTTTCTCGAGCCCACCATCCCTCGGGAGCCGCGTACTCGTGGTTCCGAGAGCACGGAGACCGCCTCCGGTTGCGATTAGGCGTTAGAGGCCGCTATTTTAAATAAAGCAAAATTTTGTATGTGGTGCTATCCACAACAAGTGTGTTGTGGGTAGAATAAAAGCTTGATTGTAATGAACAATTTTTACCACTTTATATATATGCTTGAGCCTTATGAGGTATTTTTGATTGTATTATTGTTTCATCATCTTTTTGCCTTATAACGTCGTATATTCAGAAAATGGCCGACCACCAGAACATCGGCTCCAACAACGGAGAAGAAGGAAGCCGCGACGCGCCCGAGGGTGTTATACCCAACTGGGGTGCAACAGGCCCACGTCAGTCTGGGTCGCCATCCGCCAACCACCCTACTTTGGCAGAGATGATGGCGAATCAAAACCAGCTGATCACCGCCGTCCTCACTCAGATGCAGCACCAACAGACTCAGTTGGACCGTCTACAGAATGGGGAAGTCACCCCTCGTGCACCAGCACCTGCACCCGCTCCCCAACTCTCGGAGTTTCTGTGCGTGCGCCCGCCCATCTTCTCAAGCACCACCAACCCAATGGAGGCCGAAGATTGGCTCCGCACCATTGGAAAGAAGCTTGACCTCCTCCCCTGCACCGACCAGGAGCGAGTGGCCTTCGCCACTCACCAGCTCTAGGGTCCCGCCACTGAATGGTGGGACAACTATTGTGAGTCCCAGCCGGAGGACCATGTGGTGACCTGGGCGGAGTTCACCATCGCCTTCCGTGCCGCCCACGTCCCCGCCGGTGTCATCGCGGTAAAGCAGCAGGAGTTCCGTGACCTGCTGCAAGGCAGTCGGACTGTCATGGAGTACCTCCATGAGTTCAACCGCCTCGCCCGCTACGCACCGGAAGAAGTGTGCACCGACGCCCTCCGCCAGGCCAAGTTCCTTCGGGGACTTAAGGATGAGCTGTCCATCCAGCTCGTCGCCACCGACTACGCCGACTTCCAACGGCTAGTCAACAAAGCGCTCATCCAAGAGACTGAGCAAAACAGGTTGGACCTCAAGAAGAGGAAAATGATCGCCTTCAAGCATCAACAGGCGAACTCTCAGAGGCCCCGCTTCGTCCCTCCGCCACCAGCGCCCGCCTACCATCCTCGGCCTGCCTACAGGCCACCTCACGCCGCCGGTGGATCCAACGCCGGGCATCCTCGCCCCACTCCACCAGCTCCGGCCGCTCAGCCGACGCCAGCCGCCAAGGCCCCGATCTTGAAGGATCACCAAGGGAGGCCGGTCGTCTGCTTCAACTGCCGCAAGGAAGGGCACTATTCGTACCAGTGTCCCCACCCCAAGCAGCCCCAAGGCGTGGCACCCAACCAGGCAATGCGTGCCCGCGTCAACCACATCAACGCGGAGGAAGCTCAGGAGGCTCCCGAAGTCGTGCTCGGTACGTTTACTGTGAATTCCGTACCAGCCGTGATATTATTTGACTCTGGAGCAACACACTCCTTCGTCTCGGAAGATTTTGTGAAAATCAACGAATTGGATGTACTCCCTCTATCCGTCCCCATGGTGATTGCCACTCCAGGCAATAGAACCTTAGCCCGCTTATACAGCCCTAAGGTTCAGATAGAGATCCAAGGAGTATCATTCCGGGCCGAGCCAGTCCTCATAAAATGCACCGGACTCGACCTCATCCTAGGGATGGATTGGTTGATGAAGCACAAGGGAGTGATCGACTGTGCCAACAAGTCCGTCACAGTGGCCAACCCTGAAGGCAAAGCCGTCACCTTTCGGATGACCAGTCGCAAACCACTCGAAGTGTCCCTCCACTCGCTAGCCCTTGAAGAAGTACCCATAGTCAAGGAGCTTATGGACGTCTTCCCAGAAGACCTACCAGGAATGCCTCCCAAGCGGGAAATCGAATTCAGAATCGAACTTGTCCCCGGGACCACTCCAATCTCCAAGCACCCATACCGGATGGCCGCCAATGAATTAGCCGAGGTCAAGAGCAACATCGAAGACCTAGAGCAGAAAGGGTACATCCGACCGAGTACCTCACCCTGGGGTGCACCGGTCATCTTCGCTATGAAGAAAGACAAGACCAAGAGGATGTGCGTGGACTATAGAGCCCTGAACGACGTAACCATAAAGAACAAGTACCCATTGCCTCGGATCGACGACCTGTTCGATCAGCTGAAGGGATCCTCAGTATTTTCCAAGATTGACCTCAGGTCAGGTTATCACCAATTGAGGATTAGAGAAGAGGACATACCCAAGACTGCCTTCACCTCCCGCTATGGACTCTACGAGTATACAGTGATGTCGTTTGGACTCACGAATGCCCCGGCCTTTTTCATGAACATGATGAACAATGTTTTCATGGAGTTCTTGGATAAGTTCATCGTGGTGTTCATCGACGATATCCTCGTCTACTCCAAGACCAAGGAAGAACATGAAACTCACCTCCGTCTGACCCTCGGAAAGCTAAGGGAGCAGCAATTGTACACCAAATACAGCAAATGCGAATTTTGGTCGTCTGAGGTGAAGTTCCTAGGCCATGTCATATCTGCCGGAGGAATAGCAGTTGACCCAACCACCGTGGAAGCAGTGACCAACTGGCTGCAGCCCACGACCATGACCGAGATCCGGTGTTTTCTCGGACTGGCTGGATACTACCGCTGGTTCATCGAGAATTTTTCGAAGATCGTCAAACCCATGACCAGACTGTTGCAGAAGGAAATAAAATTTGAATGGACCCCAGACTACGAAGAAAGCTTCCAGACCCTCAAGAAGAAGCTCGTGTCAGCTCCTATTCTAACTCTGCCAGACATCCGGAAGGACTTCCACGTCTACTGTGATGCCTCTCGTCAAGAATTGGGATGCGTCTTAATGCAAGAAGGGAAGGTGATATCCTACGCCTCCCGACAACTGAGACCGCATGAGCTGAACTACCCAACCCACGACCTGGAGTTAGTATCCATGGTTCATGCCTTGAAGATATGGAGACATTACCTTGTGGGGAATCGGTGTGAGGTCTTCACCGACCATAAGAGCCTCAAGTATATATTCACCCAACCAGATCTGAACCTCAAGCAAAGGAGATGGTTGGAACTGATTAAGGATTATGACTTGGGCATCCATTATCATCCAGGCAAGGCAAATGTGGTGGCAGATGCCCTTAGTCGAAAAGGGTACTGCAACGCCATCATGATTCAGGACCAAGCTCCTTTACTTTACAAGGAGATGGAAAGGCTGAATTTGGGGATCACCACCCAAGCGTACCTCGCTGCCTTGGAGTCTCGGCCTGCTTGATAGACCAGATTCGAGAAAAGCAGAAGGAAGACCCAGATATCTTGGAGATCCAACAGAACATGCGGAAGGGTAAAGCCCCCGGATTTTCCGAGGACGAGCATGGTACCATCTGGTTCGGGAACTGGATATGAGTACCCGACCAGCCTGAGTTGAAGACTCTCATCCTTCAAGAAGCCCACGATACTCTATACTCCATTCATCCCGGGAGTACCAAGATGTATCAAGATCTAAAGGAAAAATATTGGTGGGTCAGCATGAAGAGAGAAATAGCTGAGTATGTGGCCAAGTGCGACACATGCCGGTGAGTCAAGGCAGAGCATCAAAGACCTGCCGGACTTCTTCAACCCCTTAAAGTCCCTGAATGGAAGTGGGAAGAGATAGGGATGGACTTCATCACGGGACTGCCCTGGACCCAAGCTAGTCATGATTCTATCTGGGTGATCATTGACCGACTCACCAAGGTAGCTCACTTCATCCCGGTCAAGACAACTTACACTGTCGCCAAACTGGCCGAGTTGTATATGACCCGGATCGTGTGCCTTCACGGAGTTCCTAAGAAGATTGTATCTGACCGCGGGAGTCAGTTTACCTCCAAGTTTTGGAAGAACCTTCAAGAGGAACTCAGCACCCGGCTAAACTTTAGCACCGCCTATCATCCACAGACCGACGGTCAAACCGAAAGGGTCAACCAGATATTGGAAGATATGGTTAGAGCTTGCGCTCTAGACTTTGGCGGAATGTGGGACAAGAACTTACCGTATGCGGAGTTCTCCTACAACAACAGCTATCAAGCCAGCCTGCAAATGTCCCCGTTCAAAGCACTCTACGGACGTAAGTGCAGAACGCCGTTGCTCTGGGATCAAACCGGAGAATCACAACTGTTTGGGACAGACATACTAAGAGAAGCTGAAGAGAAGGTCAAGATCATAAGGGACCGGTTAAATATAGCCCAGTCCCGATAGAAGAGCTACGCCGATAACCGTCGAAGAGACCTAACCTTTGAGGAGGGCGATTATGTCTATCTCTGAGTCACTCCCCTCCGCGGCACTCAAAGGTTCAACATGAAAGGCAAGCTAGCACCCCGCTACGTCGGACCTTTCTAGATCCTCCGATGGCAAGGAGAAGTGGCATATCAGCTTGAACTGCCTCCATCATTGGCAGGAGTTCACGATGTGTTCCACGTCTCCCAGTTGAAGAAGTGTCTTCGCGTGCCCACCGAGCAAGCCGATCTTCAACAACTCAACGTCCAAGAAGACTTGACCTACATCGAGAAACCCATTAAGATCTTGGAAACCAAGGAAAGGGTAACCAGGAGTCGTGTAGTTCGCTTCTGCAAGGTTCAGTGGGACAACCACCCCGCCGAAGAAGCTACATGGGAAAAGGAAGACAAATTGAAAGCCCAATACCCCGAGTTATTCGAGTAACGCTCCAATCTCAAGGACGAGATTCTTTGTAAGGGGGATAGGTTTGTAACAACCCAAATTTTCAAAGGAATAAAAATATTAATTAATTCAATTTCCTTGATTTTATTATTTTGAAAATACTTTTAAATACCCTTCTATACCATTTTGAACTACAACATAGAGTTAATGACCAAACCAGGAGCTGGAAATTTTTGTATAAACTCCCAAGACCAAGATATATTTTTGAGAATTTTTACAAATTTTTATCCACCCTGGAAATGCCCCAAAAGATTTAATCTATTTTCTGCAATTATTTTAAATCAGAAAACCTTTTAAAACAGTAATGGGCCTCCCCTCCCTTTCTCTCTCTCCTAGCCGGCCCAGCCCACTCTCTCCCGCGCGCGCCATCTGACCGGTGGAGCCCACCTGTCAGTGACCCCACTCTCCCCTCGCGCGCGTGCCCGACAGCCCGACCCCACCTGTCGGTGCCAACCAGCCCACTCCCTCGGCCGAGCCCGACCCCAGCCGTCAGCCTCCACACTCGCCCGCTCGCGCCCACTGGCATGTGGCCCCCGTTTGTCAAACCCTTCGTCCCCGCGAGATCCGCCCCCAAATCCCCCCCCCCTCGCCGGCCGAAGCCCTAATCCCACTTCGGATCCGCCCCCGCTGGCCCCTCCCTTTAATCCATCG
This sequence comes from Zizania palustris, assembly GCA_019279435.1. Lineage (NCBI taxonomy): Eukaryota > Viridiplantae > Streptophyta > Magnoliopsida > Poales > Poaceae > Zizania > Zizania palustris. Next base: position 62,339,043 of record JAAALK010000284.1, on the reverse strand, counting down.
CCGGCAATGAATTCCCCTCAACGCGCTGACCGTTTCCCCCTCTTCAATTCCGACCAAATCACGTCCAGGTGCGTTGAACCCTTGCAACCGAGCTCGCCGGCGTTTAAAAACTCGTTTACTCCCGGCCACCGCCAATCACGCCCCCTCTGCCCCCGCCGACGACCCTATTTAAACCCCCTGGCCGTCCGCATTGCACCCCTACGCTCACATGCTGTGAGAACAAACAGAGCTCTTACATTCTGCGTTTTAGCGCACCACCGCCGCCCGTCCTCCAGCCGTCGCTCGCCGTCACCGGAGTCCCCCTCCGCCCTTGCCGACCGCACCGCTGCGACCGCATAGACCTCGCTGACCCCGGCCACCACTCCATCGTCGACGAAACCCGCCGGATCGTCGTCGCCGTCGAGGACCCGAACGCCTTCACCGCCTCCGCTCGTCGCCGGCCTCGCTCCGTCGACCTTTCTTCACCGCAAGGGTACCCTCGTGACCCCCTTGTCGCCCTCTTTCCGTTTTAGGCTCTAGATACGACCGCGGTCACTCGCCGTGGCCGCTGGCCCACTCACCGTCACCGGAGAAGACGACTGGCACGGGTCGAGTACCCGTGCCGTGTCGGATCTGATCTCAATCGTGCGATCGTGATCGGACGATGCCTGTGACCCCACGTACGCGATCTAATCCGCAACGTCGGATCTGGTCAAAGTGTTACGTTTTAATCCCGCGCGTTCATTTTCATTTAAAACCCGCGCTCGATCTCGTACGTCCACGTGGTACCCTTTCGCGCGTTTTAATCATGGCCATCCGTTATCACTTAAGCGCCCCGCCTCGCCCTCGCGCGTTGGATCTGGATCCAACAGTCCAGATTGGGCCGGACCACGCGCACAGAGCTCGGGTTCACCGTGGGCCTGGCTCACCATGGACCCGAGGGTATTTAAATTTAGAAATAAATTCCAGAAATTGTTTAAAACTTGTAAAATTCATATCTGGCGCATTTGAACTCTAAAAATTGTCATTTCAATTTCAGAAAATTTATAATTTTATTCTCTACATGTTCATACAATAAAAACAGTAGGTTTACTTTGGACTTTTCATGTTTATTTAAATAGGTATTCAAATGCCCTTAGGATTAAAATATAATTTCAAATATTTAAACTTCAGTAAAGTTTATATTTATTCCTTTCTGTTTATATACTAAAACCACTAAGTTTTCTCTGAACCATTCATTTTAAATTAATTAGAAAACTTAAAATGAGATTATTCACACTTAAAATCCCTTTTATGAAAGACAATATTTCATTATGGTTCATTTTAAATTATTTATGAAATAAGTTTCAGAAACATAGCAACTTGCTTTCTTCAAACCAAATCAACCAAAACCTATATACTTGTTGTGTGGTTTTAGATTGTTTAAATTGAATGTTGTATTTATTTCTTTTTATTTATATTTATATTGGAAAGACTACGACATCGTCGAGGAGCCGGAATATTTCCCGGAAGTTCCTCCCTAACCCTTCGCTGAACAAGGCAAGTCACCAAACTAATCTTTTGAGCATATTGAACCCATGCTTTATTAAACTATCGCTAAAACACATAGGAAATATATGCATTAGTCAAATGAAACCCGTACAATATATTTATTTAGGATCCCCCGACCTTGATGTGCAACCCAAGCCATGCTCTCTAGCCTAAACTCCTTGTCACCACATGATTAGTATTATTAGCTAGTGTCCAATGTAATGACACGATTGCTATAGGATTAAAAATGAGTCGTAGCGAAATGGTTCTACTATATGATCCCCATTGTTTCTTATCTTTGGAATTCTGTCGGTGATGAGTTATGGTTGTGAGTGTATGCATGGTGGGTTCCGGGTGCAAGCTAGGGCATTGGTCGGTAGCACCCGGGGCACTATAAGGACCGGTCTGAGGGATCCGTTGCAATACACTTTCGTACTAACCACAAGTCTAATGGGTAAGTCCTAACTAAGGTATGGAGTGTTCCAAACCGAGGCCACCATTTGGAGATGGGTCAAGCAGCACCTGCGGGTGGCTTGTACCAATGTGGCGCAAAAGGGGGTGCGACGTTAGCCGGGATGCGTCCCGGCGCGCCGGCAAAACCTAGAGCGGGTGGTTATCGCTTGGAGCATTTCATGCTAAGGTTTTGGCATGAGTTCCCGTGGAATGGGTCATCTCATTTTGGATGAGTGCGTGCCTTGTGGGTACAGTAGTACATCTCTGATCAGAGTCTTAAATCTTTTTGAAAAGCCGAGCCCACGGTCAAGGGCGGGTTGCGTGACATCCCACAGTTAGATTACTTTGAATATGTATGTGCATGATGGTTTGACATGTAAGGACTGTTGTGCGAGGAGGTAAAACGTACTCCTCGAGTTAGATGATGTTGCTAATACTCATGTTTACTTTTCCGCATGATTAAATTTGACTACACTAAATGCAATAACTGAAAATGTACTTTTCTGCACTGTTAGCCATTTACCATTCCTTGTTTATTACCTTGTATTATTACTTGCATTTGCGGTGGCTTGTTGAGTACTTTTTTGTACTCATACCCGTTGGATCCCACAGAGGATGTCTACTACGAAGACGGTCTGGAGTAGCGACCCAGTCAAGAAGAAAGATCCTGAAGAAGACGTTCGTCATGCAGTTTATTTTTATTATTTTAATTACACTCTTATGTAATAATATGGTCTGCGTACCATGAATGCTTGTCGTATGTACGTTGTCGCATGATGAACCTCTTGTATTATTGTTTTTCTTTGGAAATTCAATAATGTCTCGATTTTGATAAATCGGGGCGCCACACTTTGGCCTTCGGAAGCGCCAACTTCTAGCTTCGGAAGGAGTACCAAGATGTCTTCCCGGCAAGGGCCGCCAACAGCAAATGGTACTCGAAGTGGGATCAAGAATGGTTCTATGCCTCCGTCGGCGCGAACTCTCCCCTTCGGAGTACCAATGCACTTATCTCTTATCGGCGCGAAGGGGTGGTGAAGACGAGCCCGGACACCCTTCGCTCGAGGATCTCGCTCCTTCGAAGGGTGGCCACGAAGATGAGCATGAGGGACCTCGCGGAGGAGTTCATCACCCTCCGGCTTAGCCCCCTTGCGCGCTCTTGGCCGGAGGGCCTTTTCCAAGCTTCGGGCCGAGGGGCCCTAAACGAGGTGGCATTTGAACGCCTCGGTAAGACTTCGAAGCTTTTCCACTTTCATACTTCGCCAAGAACTTTACTCTGACTTGGATCTTTATGAAGCCAATCTTGAAGTGAGGACTCCGGAGGAGGCCATCGTGGCAGCGGAGCGTGTTGCCGGGGCCCCGACACCTGAGGAGCAAGCCCAACGACTCGTTTTGGTGGGGACTTGGGAGCACTGGAACAGGGTGTGGACCCTGCACGGCTACGAAGAGGTCCAGGCTTTGCCAGACTTCTCCCATCTTGTGCCTTCGACAACCGGCTCCAAGAGAAAAAGGGGGGATGACGATGAGCCCGAAACTTCGAGGGCTCGGCCGGAGGTCCCCGCGACCGAATCCTCTACTCCGGAGGAGGCAACGACCACGGACCCTCAAACAGAAGCGGAGCCAACAAATGCTCCGGCAAAGGCTACCAAGGTGGTAGCAAAGACCTCGACGACGATGGCTTCGGGCACGAAGGTCGACGTGCTAGCTTCGAAGTGAAGGGATTGGGGGGCACACATTGACCCCTCTACCTTCGAAGAAATCTCTGACGAAGGTAAACACTTCAAACATACTTCTCTTTTATATGCGGATATTGACTTGAATTTTTTTTTGCAGAAGATGATGCCGGTGTGAGGCCCACTGCGCCGAAGCTAGCGGAGGCCTCTGGCAGCAGCAGCAGCTCAGAGTCCGACAGCTCCTCGTCTGAAGAAGACGACGGTAGTGGCTGTGATGAAGGGGACCCTCGAAACAATGAGGAAGTCGAGGTGGTGGACCAAAGCCCAGCTCTGCCAAAGCCTATGCAGGTGGTTGCGTTGGAGGAAATCGTCCGGCCTCTACTGCCGAAGGGAGTCGTGACGGAGGCGGCCATCAACAACTTTCGCGAGGGCTGCACAGCTGCGGAGGCAGGAGGCTTGGTGGCTCAACTCAGCCACTCAAACCCCATGGACCTCTTCATCAACGCGAATGAAGCCCTTATCCAGGTGAGTGAAGTCCTACACAGCCTTCGAGTTATACTTTGGTCTTCGAACAACACTTATGATTTTCTTGAACTCTTTTAGGCCTTCGCACTGAACGCAGCAGCCTCAACTTCTGCTGACAGGCGGATGACGTGCTTGGTGGAGGAGAAAGTGGCCCTCCGACGCGAAGTCTCGGTGGAAGCCGAGAAGCGAAGGCGGGCCGAAGCTTCAACCGAGGCGGCGAGGGCCGAGGCTGACAAGGCTAGGGAAGCCTTGGCCTCGAAGACTGACAGGCTCCGAGCAAAGCTTCAAGCTGCGAAGGACGCTGAAGCCTAGCTGGCAAGGGAGAACTCCGAGCTTCACCAAAGAGCTCACTGCCTTGAAAACTTTGTCGTTGGCAACATCGACGAAGCTACTCTGAGCCTGACCGAGGTCCTAGAACAAATAGGGACCGAGTGTCGGGCTCCAGACTTCGGCAGCTAGGACCCAATTAGGGACCGCGCCACATTCTTGAAGGTAGTGGCTGCGCCGGCGGAGCAATCCTTGAAGGGCTTCGCCTTGATGGCTGGCCGAGTGGCGGGTCAAGGGGTGTTGCAAATGCTTCACGACGTGGGGTGCAACCACCTCGAAGCAGCAACCTCGGCAACCCCTGTGGCCTTCGAAGGCCAACACTTGGTGGCGCCTGCGGCCAGCGTCCACGGAGCCTGGAGGCGACTTCAGGAGCCTTGGAAGGCCCAAGGCTGCGAGGCAGTCCTTGAACTTCAGAAGGCCATCCGCCTTCACCCAGCCAGGGCGCATGCCTCGCCAGCTCAGCCTTTGACGTCGGCACCTCCACCTCCGAAGGTGTAGATCTCCTTAGGCTCCTTGTAATTCTTAGCTGTAGGCTTGTAAAAACTTATCAGTTTATTAATATAAATGCGGGGGTGCTTTATACCTGCCTAGGCTCAGTCTCCGAATGTTGACTTCGAAGTACTTGAGGACTTTGAAGAACTTCACCAATTGTGGGCGGTCCTCGAGGTAGCTAGGTCCGAAGGCCCTCCTCGGTTTAAACTTCCGAGGGGGCCTAACGGCAAAGCCATCCCCGAAGTAGTCCAGGATCTGCTTGCTACCGTGAAGACGGAGTCACTTCAGAGTTCTTCATCCTTGCCAGACTTAAGTTGCTTCGCAGTAAACTCACGTAGCGAGGGGTACAACCTTCGTGAACGGTCTTGGCAGGCAATGAAGCCTTAGACTTCTCTGCCATTGACACGGCACCACCTGCCTCACGGACTTGGAGTGACCTGCAAAGTGGAAGACGAGGTCTGCGGGCTTCGGGGCTTGGATGAACCGGACGTGGGAGAGCAGGCTCCGACGAGGCTTCGTCCAGCCGAGGGGTCCTTAGCCGAAAGAAAGGCAAGCGAGGGTTGGGGCCTCGAACTCGCTTTTTCTTTGGCTTAGATACAGACTACTCATAATTTTGTTTTCTAAGTATATTTGTAACATACTTCTCAATTATCATTTAATGAATGGAATTTGTTGTATTTGCATACTTCGTCTGCATGCTTCGCATAGTTTGATGACTTCGAATGTTTTAGCTTGTCAGACTCGTACTGCGCATTACATTCGCACACTTCGCATACATACTTCCCCCCTTGCTCGTGGCAGCTAGGGACTTAGTCGATGCTGGTGCGGGCAATTAAAAAATGCGAAGGGGTGCGCCTTTTTTGGCGGCTTTGGACGCTTATATTGCATCGGGCGAAGACCTTTTTTGGGCTTCGAACGCGTTAATTTGTTGCGAAGCAAGGCTTCAGCATAGCCAAATTAAGCGAAGCATGCTTCGGCATGCTTGGATTTGGATGTTGTACGTGAGCAAGGCTACAAAACGCACTTAGATTTTAATCGAAGTATGACTTCGAGATGTTTAAATTTTAGATTACTTCACGTCACGCGAAGCTAGGCCTTGGTGCGTGTTCAGATAGCGAAGCAAGGCTTCGGAGCTTGATTATGTACTGAGAATTGATAATTGGTGTGGATTCACCAAACCTGTAATTGTGAGTTGCCTTCGCTCTGAGCCACCTTCGACTCTGAATACCGAGAACGAACCTTGGAATTCCGGGATACCTCCAGCCGGTGGCCTTCGGATCCTGGACGCATCAGGTCGATGACCTGGAGTCCTTGGACGCATCGGGCCAGTGGCCCGGAGTCCTTTAGCCCACTGCTACGGGCCCGGAGGCGCTGTGTAGCCTTCGGAGGGACGCTCCAGATTTTGTAAAGCGAAGCAAGGCTTTGAATTTTAAACAAGGCGAAGCAAGGCTTCGGGTTTTTTATAAGATGAAGCAAGGCTTCGAATTTTTAAAAGGAAATGAGGTTTCAATTTCAAAACACGAAGCATAGCTTCGGTTTTAAAACACGAAGCGAGGCTTCGACTTTTAACAAGATGGAGCAAAAATTTGCTTTAAAGGCAAAGCAGGGCTTCAATTTTATATTAATGTAACTGCATATTGGTACATCGAAGAGATGCTTAGGTAGTGTACATACCTCATAGACCCTAGGGCTTTGACGGCCTTCGACATATGAAGCGGAGCCCCTTGCTGGAGGGTGAGCTCCGAAACGCGAAGGATGGAGGAAGGCGAAGAAGACCTTCGAACTGCACCCGAAGCCCCTTGCCGGAGGGTGCGCGAAGCTATAAAACTTCGAAGCTCCCCCCTCAAGCGCACTTCGAATTGCAGACAGTGGCAGAGAACTTAGCTTTTAGGACTAAGGTCCCCACGGTCGGCGCCAACTGTTGTAGCATTTGTGTTAGCTACAGCACAGGTTTTGTATGTGTGTATATGGTGTATAAAATGAACCTCGAAGGGTTCTCTCAGAAGGAGAAAGGATTTATACTAGTTCGGACCTCCCCTAAGGGATAATAGCCCTACGTCCAGGTTGTGGTGGATTTGGCATAGTATGCCTCGGTGTAGTTTAGTGAGTTCCAGGGTTCTCATGGCCCTGGAGAAGCTAAGTTGTTACAAGGGCTTGGCCCTGCTTTTATAGGCACGCGGGCCAAAGGAAAAGACCAAAATGCCCTCTATAAGTCATAGGCTTATAGGGGCAAAAGGGGGAAAAGGAGCTAGCTAATGTACAAAGTGCTTTACAGCTTTACAGACGTGTCAGATAAATGTCACTTCTTGACCAGCTAAATGACATACTAGGGGCAGAGGGGCCCCTGGTATGGCCCCTACAATGTAGCAGGGTGTAAATATCTTCTGGATTCGGAGTTGGGGCTGGAGCTCTTCAGGCGAAGGCCGCAGGGAAGGCGTCGAAGTACACTCCAAAGTAGGCTTCGAAGCATACTCTGAACTAGGTTTCGAACTGGGTTCTCGGAGACTTAGCTTTGAATTTGGCTGGAAAGGGTCCGGATACTGGCTCTGAGGGGCTCTGAAGGGAGCTCGAAGGTTAACTCCGAAGGGAGCTTCGAAGGTTAACTCCGAACAGAACTTCAAAGGTTAACTCCGAGCAAGGCTCGAAGGCTAACTTTGAAGCTAGCCTGAGACTTAGCTTCTGGTAGACTTCAACAAGATCTTGAGGGCTTCGCTCCGGAGGGCTCCGAAGGGGTTTGGAGGCCTCGCTCCAGAGGGCTTCGAAGTGAACCTTGGGACTTGGAAACAACTTCTTCAGAAGGAACAGGCTTCGATAGTGTTGGGCTCCAGGCCGAAGGCTGTCGGAGGCTGACGTCATTTGGCCCCTGTTCAAGTGAAAACTTATTCCCCCAACACTAGGGATGTCGCAAAGGCAAGCAAAATCCTAATGGCCTCTAGAAGCGCAACAGGTGCAAAAGTTTCAGTAAAATCAATCCCTTCTAATTGAGAATAACCCTGAGCAACAAGTCTAGCTTTGTTTCTAACTACAGTCCCATCCTCCCCTTGTTTGTTTTTGAAAATCCATTTTGTTCCAATGAAATGAACATTTGGTGGAGGATCAACTAAAGTCCAGACTTAGTTTCTCTCAAAATTTTCAAGTTCTTCATGCATGGCATTGATCCAGCTAGAATCAGAAAGTGCATGACTAACATCTAAGGGCTCAAAAGAAGCAACAAAAGCGGAATCAATAAAATGAGCATGAGAACGTGTTACCCTCTGATTAAGTTCACCAATGATCTGCTCTAGAGGATGCATCCTTTGAACATGATGTGGAGCCTCGCGGCGGGATGCAGTCTCCCCCTCAACTTGTGCGGTGGAGTGGTCCAAGATGACCGATGTAGAGGTAGTTGCTTCGGGACCATGTGCCGAAGTGGTCGAAGCAGAGTCGGCTTCGGGGGTCGATGTCGAGTGTAGTAGGGGTTCATCCTCGAAATATCCGGGATCTTCTTCTTCGAAGATGGTCTGCTCCATGTCGTGTTCATTTGCCTGTTCAAGAGTAGAACTAACAGAGGGGGTTGATTCATCAAAAGTCACATCACATGACTCGATGACAGTGTAAGTTTCCAAATTATAAACACGATAAGAATGACCATGTGTGGTGTAACCCAAAAAGATCCCGTCAGAAGAACGCGACTCAAATTTGTCCAAATTTCCATGTTTTAGGATAAAGCAACGACAGCAAAAAAACTCAAAGATGAGTAACTTTGGGCTGTCTCCCAAAACGCAGCTCATAAGATGTCAAGTTCAAAATTGAGCGCAAGAAGATTCAGTTTGAGATGTAACAAGCAGTGTTCATGGCCTCAACCCAGAATTTCCATGGAGTCCTGTGCTCATCGAGCATCGTCCTAGCCATCTCAACCAAAGTGCGGTTCTTTCTCTCAACAACACCATTCTGTTGAGGAACCCGCGGAGCAGAGAATTGATGTTCTATGCCATGCTCCATGCAAAAGTCAACAAAGAGACTATTCTTGAACTCAGTGCCATTATCACTTCGAATGAATTTCAATGCACCAAGGAGTTCAGTGAAAAGTCTCAAAGCCAAGCTCCAAAAGTGTGAGAACACTTCATCCTTGCTGGCAAGAAAGAAGACCCAAGAGTAGCGAGAGAAATCGTCGACAATGACTAACACATACCACTTGCCGCCTAAAGAACTAACCCGAGAAGGACCAATAGTGTCCATGTGGGTAAGTTCTCCGGGTTGTTCAGTCATCACCATGGTGACTGGCGAATGCGAAGCGACAATCATTTTTCCATGTCGACAAGGAGCGCAAACTAAATTCTTCTCAAACTTGAGCTTGGGCAATCCTCCGATCAGACTTAGGGCACTCAGATGAGCAAGCAACTCAAAGCTCATATGTCCTAGTCTCCTATGTCACTTCCAAAGCTCAGAAGTAGAATGTGCAACAAGACAATGAGAAGAACGAGATGACTCAGAAAAATCAGCTTCAAAAACTCTCCCAACTCTAAAGATCTTACAGACCACAACGCCATCAAAATTGAGTACTTGCGAAGTATTGCGATGGAATCACACTTCGAAGCCCTCATCAATCAATTGAGATACAGAAAGCAAATTGTATCCCAAGTTTTCAACCAAAGCAACATCTTTGAGAGTGAAATTCGAGTTAATTCTTACCACACCTTTACCTTTCACTCTACTCCTTCGATTGTTGCCGAAGGTGATATGTTCCTTTTGCTTGGTTGTGGTGAGGCTGGAGAACCATGCTGCATCTCCGGTCATGTGGCATGAACAACCGGAGTCCATGATCCACGTGCCCTCCAAGCCTCGGTCCGGCGCCTACACATGATAAGAAAATCTCGATCGCTCAGTGCTGGGGTGAGTGAATATATGATGAGGCATCGAACACTGAGTGATACGAGTAGTGGGCACAGTAAAAATAGACCGGCCATGCACAGGATAATCAGAATGATGCAAAGTGCGAGGTCTATCTACAAGCTGAGACCCAAATGCATGACGAGGTCTCCTACTCTGTCGAGGTACAAAGCTACTCGCCCGGGATCTACCACCATATGGAACATGATGAACACCTCGAGGAGCAAAACCTCTCCGAGAAGTGCGAGGAGCCTCAAAAACAGGACGTGAGTACAACTCAGACTCATGGATACCTAAAGACGGGTAGTGCATGTTCTAGATCCTCATCGCCTGAGAGCGTCGCTCATCCTTGATGCGACGAAAACAGAACCCAACCAAGTGACCTGCCCTCTGACAGTAGGAACAATGAAAAACTCCCCTAGGGGCACTCTCATGGGTCATAGGAGCAATCCTCACAGTCTCCTTGGGATTCTGTTGAGTGGTTTTCTTGGGAGGAAATTTATTTGCAGGAGGAGTGGTTTTCTTTGTAGTTCGGGTAGGCTTTTTGGTTGATGGATTGTCTAACAAAGCTCTCTCTTTCTCTAAAGTAGTGGGTGAGGTAAAAACAGTTTTGTTCTCACTGTCTAAAGGAATCCTCTCAAAACCCAATCCTAGAGCTAACCCTGCTCTGTCAGCACACATCTTGGTTTTGGCCAAGAGCAAGTCCATCCTACCCTTTCCCTCAGTGCATTTGTTAACCACAGAAAGAAGGTATTCATTTCCAGTTATCAAGTTTCCAGCTCGCTCTCTAACAGTGCCTAGTTGGTCCTTAAGGGTTATGCAAGTGTCGCACACAGGTTGCACATCCTTAGAACTACTGGCCCTCTCCAATCTAGTCTCTAAATCATGAACATGCTTATAATGTAAATCAATGCTCTCATGTAATAAAGAACAGTTCATGCATTCATTTATATCATGAGAACTAGAATCAACCATCAAAAGATGCTTCTGTGCAGTCTCAAAGTCAGATAGAGTTTGAGCATATACAGAATGCAACTGAGCAAGTTCACCCATGACAACAGTGCAAGATTCACATTCAGCATCATTAATCCTAGACTTAAGCATGGCATAATCAGTAGAAACAGATTCTAGCCTAAGTCTAAGGTCTTTTCTATCTCTAGCAGCTTGCACAAGTAATCTATCCTGACCAAGAACTATTTCATTTAGTTCATCTAATTTAATTGAAAGCTGGTCATAGGATAGAGGTACCTCAGATGAGTCAAGCTCATCGCTGTTGTGATCGCTGTCGTCCATGAAGCAAAGGTCAGTGAAGTCTCGTCCCTTCTTGTCCTTCTTCTCCTCCTTCCTTGGGGACTCCTCCTTCTCATCAGAGCTCGACTCCTTAGTTGAGGAAGTGTCGATGTCACTGAGAGCAGCAACAAATTCTCTGGGAGTGGCTTTGGCTACCCTCTTAGCCACCTTGCCGCGCTTACCCTTCACAAAGGGTTTCCTCTCCTTTTTGTGGTATTTGGGGCGCTCACTCTCATCTCTCTTCTTGAGTTTAGGGCAATTGGCCTTGATGTGAGAAGTGTCGCCACACTCAAAACAACCACTAAAACCACTTCTCCTCTGATCCCGTCTCTCATGGTAAAAACGGGTGAACCTTCTAGCAATGAGAGCAAGCTCATCATCATCCAGAGTATCCACCTGCTCCTTAGTGACGGAGACCAGGGAGGACAAAGCAAACCATCTGTAAAAACACAAGTGCCTGATGTGCTTGGTTCTGCAGGGTGCCACGGCTAGTACTAGAAACCAATGCCAATGGTTGTGGCAAAGAGTTCCAATGCACTGCAAGAGATGCGTTGGCAATCTCTATGGACTTCAGCTTGCTGAAGAGCTCATCACAGGTCAATGTGTAATAACCTGCGGACTCCTCAATGCTGGATATCTTCACTTCCCATATGCTACAATCAAGAGCATAGAGAAGCTTGATAGCCCTATCATGATCATTATAAGCAAGTGTCCCGTTAGACCGCAAGTTACTCACTATCGCATCAAAGCGAGAAAACAGGGCATCTATAGATTCACCAGGTGCCTGCACAAACAGCTGATACTGTTGATTGTATGTGCTTTCACGCCTGGCCTTAATCTGTGTAGAGCCTATTGGGAGAAAATATTCCATCCTTAGGTTTATTGCAGTAACAACACAAAGGCAGATAATGGATTCGAAGGTTTCCGACATGCATCTTCGGAGGTGCCTTGGGTCAAGCTCGAAGTATGAAGATGGACCTTAGTTCGAAGTATATCTTCGAGCATAGACTCTTTTGAGATCTTTTCTGCCAGCTAAGATGGAAGACTTATCTTCTTTCTCATTAGATTAGTCTTTTACCATTTTAGCCCTATTAAGGGTGCCGAATAGTTTCCACTATGTCGGTTGTAACAGAGGGGTAAAAGGGTCTTTTCCTTAATGTTTGGGCCTATAAATACCCCCCGTTTCATCCTGTAATAGGGACCGAATACAAGTTATTCAATACACACTTTCGAACTATTCTAAGTTATTATCTTTTCGAAGGCTTAGAACAGTTCACTTCGCAAACACTTCATTTGTTAGTTTCTAATCCTCAGAAACCTGTTAGCGTAATCTTTTACGCCAACAGAGCCCTCATGAAAAATAGTGAGTGTAGTCCAAATCTCCCTAGTTGTCCTAAGGTGATGCACCCTATCAAACTCACTCCGACTCAAACCAATGAACAGTATATTTCTAGCCTTGGAGTTGGCATTATATTGATCCTTCTCTGTTTGAGAGGTGCGAGTTTCAGGGATGGAGTATTGTGAGTCCACAATCTCCCAAATTGCATTTCAGGGGCTTAGCAAGTAAGCCTCCATGCGCACCTTCCAATATGCAAAGTCCGTCCCATCGAACAGAGGTATTTTACTAACTCTGTCCATGTCACCAACAGATCACAAAACCGGTTAAGGTCAACTTGTGATCTTAACCTTGCTCTGATACCAATTGTTGGATCGAAACGACGACCAGAGGGGGTGAATGGGAGCTTTTAAAATTTCAGACTAAAAATAGTCTTCTGTTTTAATTTTGTCTTCTGCAGAACAGGCTTCGAACACACCCTTTGAAGTTCTGGTTCGGAGGTATTTCACAGCTCCGAAACTAGGCTTCACGAGGAGCAAAAGTTCGAAGTCAAGAAGACTTCGCTCCACCCACAACACCAAAAACTCAACTCTTCTTAGTTAGTGCAGGCTCCGCACACTAGGTGCCTTCGAGTAGGCTTCGCACTTCACCCTTCGCAAGAGAAGACTTCCCTCTGAGGACTTCGACTAAATACTCAGCGATAGCAACTGGTGCTAGGATTCAAACTTCAAAGGTCTAAACGCACACTGAACACACTTCGCCGAGGACTTCGACAAGGTAAGAAAATGGGCTTCGATTCAGCACAGAGACAGTGCTTCGCTAGTAATCAGAGAGGTCTAGCCTCCAGTTTACATAGAGCGAAGAGACACTAAAAACCACACTTCACCTGGACAGACCTCTCACACACCTCTCCAGAAGAGAGTCAAAACACAAACTCACTCAGGAACAAGATGGTGTTCAGAGGAATCAAAAACATACAGTGCAACACAGAATACAAGTTTAAGCACGAATGAAAATAGAGTCAAAGTTCCATTACTTGAACAGGGAACACAAAATGAACTCACAAGATGAACATAGAGTATGTGGCGGCTAGCACAGGAGCTCAAAAATGGCTGCTCAAAGTGTTACTGTGACCTAGCTAGCCTGCACTATTTATAGGCACTATTCAGCTCTGTGAATAGACTACTTTACCCCTAGGGTTTACACTTGTTTTGCCTCATCAGAACAAGGGGGTACAGCTGGTAGTCTACTTTATTTGGAGGCTTCTTTGTCAGCTTCGCAGAGGGGATAGCATCAGCTTTTGCAGAGCAGACACGGTCAGCCTTTGTAGTTTTGGAGCCTTCTGAAGCCCCCCTTCACACGCGAGGGGTGCGGTAGCTTCGGTGAGAAGCCTTGAGCCTGACAGCCTTCGCTTTACCGAAGTCAGCCTTCGATACAGAGATGGTTTTGAGCCGAAGCCGTCAAAGCCCTTGGGCCTTCGCACCAACACCTCCGGAGTGGACCACCACGTCTTCACAGCTTCTCCCAGCTCGAACTCCATTAGTCAGTGTACCAAAGCCATGCATGGCCAAATGAGGAGCCATGCTGAATAGCGTGGGCCTCATGGCTCCAGACGTGATGAGTCATTGTCAACGATAGTCAAAGAGGACAGATGAAGAGAGGAGATCTGTTGTTTCATGGGCCGCGTGTGACTCAGGTACACGGGCAGCAAGCGACTGTCAGGCAGAGGAGGCTGCGAAGTCGGGCTGGCCCAATCCGGGTACATGGGCCAGGAGCAGCAGAAGACCCACTGGGCTGTTGACCAGGATTGACTCAGGTACACGGGCGGTGAGTGATTGCCGGGCTGAGAGAGCTGCGGAATCAGACCGGCCCAATCCGGGTACCTGGTGCAAAGTCGGTGGAGGCTTTGACAGTTTCGGCGCAAAACTGACAACCGTTGATCTTGTATCCGACTATCCAGAAGAGAAGTCGTAGTCGCTACGAAAACTTAGCTTCCGGATAAGTCATCTGTATCTCTAGGCCCACAGTCAGTCAGTCGTGTCTGTAAAAATTCCTAAGGGCAGTTGAGTCTTTTCCTTTATTTTAGCGTCTGTAAAAACCCTAAGGGGCTGGTGGAATATTCTAGGCCATTGGGCAGCCTATAAATAGGGCCCCAATCCCTAGGGTTGGACTACCCTTCTAGAATTTACTTTTCAATCATTTGGGTCATTTTTATTCTCTTGGTTCCCTATTCTCTCTCCTGTTTGTGCGCCGCCAGGAAGCTTCCCTCTGTTCACCGTGAGTTCATCTTGTCTCCGCACGGTTGTGGACTTTTCTGTTCCTGCGTTTTGAGTGTGCAGTGTTTCGTGTGCAAGTCATGAAGTTTTGATTGGCGTGTGTCCAGTTTGTTCCTGAGTTAATGCTTCTCTAGATGCTTCGTTGTGTTCTTCACGAGAGGAGTACTAGTTCATACTAGTTGCAAGTAGTACTACTACACTGTTGCAACAGTACAAAAGTACTCAGGCTTTGCTTTTATTGCACAGCTTTTTGATCGAGTTGATAGGACTAAAGACCCTTTTCTGGCCGTTCTCTAGCGAAGTCCTCTCTCTGTTCGAAGCCCCTCAGCTCCATGAGGCAGGCTTCGATCTGACATCCTCGAGGGCTTCGTTTGAACCTCGAACTTTATTTCATGTTCTAAGTTGGTAGCTTCGAAGTATTGTTTAAACTGTCAGCGTATCATACTTCAAACGTCTGTGCGAAGGTACTCCGACTTGAGCTCTTCGAAGTCCATACTTCGACAGGATTTGAAGTTGGTTTCGAAGCTTGTCTTTCTGTTAAACCTCGCTCGATGTGAGTTCCTTCTTGCTGTCATTTTTCGAAGGTCTTGATGTGTTTTGTTCGAAGGTAGAGTGTAGGCTTCGATTTTAGATTCTTTGTTGCGTGTCAGGCCTCGCTATCCTTTGGAAGGTTGTTTGCTCTGTGTGTGTTCGAAGCTTTGTTCGAAGCCTTGCCTTCGAAGTACACTCTTCGAAGAAGGCTCCGACTTTGTCATACTTCGCTCTCTTTCACACGACTTAGGATAGACAACACACCTTCAACAGACTTCAACTATTACCTCCGAACCAGACTTCGACCAACAAAGCAGGCCTCGACCTCCGAAGCAGGCTTCGACCCAGCGAAGCGGGCTTCGACCAGCGAAGCAGGCTTCGCCAAGTTTCGAACAGGAGACAGATTTCGAACGGTAACTTCTCATTTCACTCTTTGTGCTTTTATACTGAGAAGTTTATCTTGTCTTGTCTTTTGTATATTGTTTATCTGTTTATTAGCACTGTAGTGGTATTTCTCTGTTTTACACATCAGTTGCTTCTAGATTGATACCTTTAGACTTAGGAAATATGTTCGTTCTTTGCTGCTTAGTCTTTGAGGTGCGTTGGGTATTGGGAGCAGGCCATTGATTCGAAAGAATTTTTAAGGCGCCCATTCACCCCCCCTCTGGTCGCTAATTTTGGTCCTACACCGAAGTACCTCAAGTCAGCCACACTCCGAAGCCCCACCTTCGGAGTACCACCCTTCGAAGTCCCTCCTTCATCCAAGGCCTCCGCAGGAAGCATTCCATGAGCACTTCGTCGCAGTGTCTCTCCCCGATCACACTCCTCGATGAACCTCACCCGGACCATGCCTTCGATGCACCTCTACTTCTGAGACCTTCATCGGGTATACCTTTGAGTGCCTCCCTCTGGAGCACACTTCGAATGCCCTGCCTTATTGCTGATGACTTGGTCCACCATACTCCGAAGTCACTCCATTCGGAGTACCCTTCGAAGTGCCTCGCCTCCGAGGACTTCATCTCGGAGTACCTTCACCGGGAGTCACACTCCGCACTCTCTGCCTTCTCCTGGCGCACCTCGACCGAGGTCCGACCTCGACCCCTTTGCAGCCTTCGTGACCGAACTCCTCGCTCGCCTGGCATCAAGCCTCCTCCGAAGTCACCTGCGCACCACAGACAAACAGACAAGTGTATCCAGCACCCCGGAGACCTCTCCGAGTAAACAACCTTCAGCACACACTCTGGTGTACCGTCCAAAGTACCGAAACCTTCGGTATAGCCAAGTCATTGTGTACTGTCGGACCCCTCCAACAGGCACACTCCGCTGCAACAGCTACAGCAAACAGACCCACTGAACCCTTCGGTGAAACAACCTCCAAACCCCTTCGGAGGGACCCCTTCAAATCATAGGATAATGTCTGTCAATCACTCATCACAGACTCCGAAACCAACCCTTGGTTTCTCACTGTTCTTTTAAAGTCGTTAGACTCTTCTACGGATCCTAACAAGTCGGAGCTTGGAATCCATAGGCTGGCCACCTACGGCTCTTTTACAGATGCTTCAAACCCGGAGGCTGGAAATCTGATCTTTTAAAGTCCTTAGACTCTTCTATCGATCCTAACAAGCCAGAGCTTGGAATCCATAGGCTGGCCACCTACGGCTCTTTTACAGATGCTTCGAACTCGGAGGCTGGAAATCTGTTCTTTTAAATTCCTTAGACTCTTTTATGGATCCTAACAAGCTGGAGCTTGGAATCCGTAGGCTGGCCACCTACGGCTCTTTTACAGATGCTTCGAACCCGGGGGCCAGAAATCTGTTCTTTTAAAGTCCTTAGGCTCTTCTACGGATCGTAACAAGCCAGAACTTGGAATCCGTAGGCTGGCCACCTTCGGCTCTTTTACAAAATCCTTGAACCAATGGTTTGAAGGCCGTTTGCTGGGTTCCTTGAAAGATTCTTACCTCCATAAGCATCTCCGTTCTCCTGATGCGTCCACTAGGAGTAAGGAATAGTTGAAGAGTAAGCATAATTCGAACCTCCATCTTTATTTATCTTAGAAAGGTACTTTTACAATTGATTACATGGAGCCCCTAAGCGTAATAATGTTTAAGGTGCTCCGCATGCCATGCATGCTTCAACTCTTCCCCTTCTAAATTAGATAGCTTAAACGACATGGGGCGCTCTGAGCTTAGGATAATATATGGTCCTTTCCATTTATTTCCTAGCTTCCCCGGAGCGATTACACTTCGCAACACGAAATGACCTGGTCTAAGCTCGTTCACTTTTATATTCGGGTCATACCATGCCTTCGTTTGGTCTTGGTTCTTCGTCAGATTGGCGACAACTCAAAGCCTTGTCTCTTCTGACAAGTCCAGCAAAGTGCTTCTTTCATCGTCATTTACAGGTTCCGTTACGCGGAGGGATCCACCTTTAAGCTCCATAGGAGTCATGGCCTCATCTCCGAATAGCAGCCTAAATGGGGTGAAGCCCGTGGACCTAACTTGAGTGGTCCGAATGGACCATAAAATCTTGGGGAGCTCTTCGGTCCACAGCCCCTTTGCTAACCCAACAATCCTTCGATTCAAACCGGAGAGAATATTTGCATTGGCCCGCTCGACGGCTCCGTTGGATTGGGGGTGGCGAATAGCTACGAAGCATAACTTGATGCCCAGGCCTTCGCAAAACTCTCTAAAGGGCTCGGTGTCAAACTGAGTGCCATTATCAACAGTTAACTCCCTGGGAACTCCAAACCTACAAATAATATTTTGCTAGAAGAATTTTTGCACATTTCTTGAAGTGATAGCAGTTAGGGGTTCAGCTTCGACCCATTTAGAAAAATATTCGATTGCTACCACCGCAAACTTCATGCTGCCTTTTGCCATTGGAAAAGGGCCGATGAGATCCATTCCCCATCGAGCCATTGGCCATACCGGAGCAATAACTTGAAGAGGTGTCGGTGGATGGTGGCTCCGCCTACCCATCCACTAGCACCCTTGGCAGGTTCGAACCAACTCTACTGCATCTCTTACAATTGTTGGCCAATAGAGCCCCTGTCGAAGTGTCTTTCCTGCTAGAGCACGGGGGGCTAGATGGCTGCCGCATAAGCCTTCGTGAATCTCCCGAAGTATATATTGACCTTCAGGTTGTGAGATGCACCGTAGTAGGGGAGAACAAACTCTGGCTTTATATAATATTCCGTTGACAAGCTCATAATTTCAAGCCCTTTCTTGCAACCTTCGGAGATCCGAACCTTCTAACAAGGCTGCGCTGTTTTGCAAAACAACCATTATCGGAATCCGCCAATCGGCGATTGGGATGGAAAGGACTTCTGCGGAGGGTAGTTGATGCACCGTAGGCTTGATGAGTTCTTCGTAGAAAGCGCCCTCCGGGACGTCCAATGTTCCAGCTGCAGCCTTCGCTAGAATATCTGTAAGTTGATTATCTGCTCGGGGGATGCTTCGAATAGAAAATCCTTTAAACATTGCTTCGGTCTTTCAGATTTTGTTGGTGTAAAAGATTACGCTAACAGGTTTCTGTAGATTAGAAACTGACAAACGAAGTGTTTGCGAAGTGAACTGTTCTAAGCCTCTGAAAGGATAACAACTTAGAATAGTTCGAATGTTTGTATTGAATAACTTGTATTTGGTCCCTATTACAGGGTGAAATGGGGGGTATTTATAGGCCCAAATATTAAGGAAAAGACCTATTTACCCCTCTATTACAACCGACATAGTGGAAACTATTCGGTACCCTTGATAGGGCTAAAATGGTAAAAGACTAATCTAATAAGATAAAAGATAAACCTTCCATCTTAGCTGGCAGAAAAGAACTTAAAGAGCCTTAGTTCGAAGATATACTCTGAACCAAGGCCCATCTTCATACTTCGAGCTTGACTCAGGACATCTTCGAAGATGGACGTCTGGAAACCTTCGAATCCATTATCTGCCTTTGTGTTGTTACGGCAATAACCCTGAGGATGGAATATTTTCCCCCAACAGTAGCCCCTCGAATACGCTTCTCCGTTAAACCTGTAATGTTAGGAGAGCAGTATACGGAAGAAAAAATAACCAGGTGTAGGGGTTATTGGATTTTAATTTATCTCCGAAATATTTGAAGATATTAAACTCCGAATCAGTTTTAAGACAATTACTTTCGAACTATCTTAGAACTGACTCAGGAAGCTCGAAAGCCTTTTAGACTTAGAAGAAATAGCTGTTAGCTTCCTTCTTCTAACGGAAACTACGGAATGCGTTAATTTCGGACAGAAGTAACGGGCAAGAATGCGAAACGGCACAGACTAACGGTAAAAATGTAAAGTCTAGGCTATAAATAGAGGGCCTAGAACTTTCCTGAGTACCTTTCCACCGCTCTCTTGCAAACAAACACTCTTTGAGCCCTAGCCTCCATTCTTCCTCCAAAACAGCCCAGTAGCTTCAATGGCGAAAACCAAGAGTACTGGAGCCCCTTCGGCCTTGGCTCGATAGCAGGCGGCTGCAGCAGCAGCGGCTGCGGCATTGGCGACGGCTCCTCCAACACCCGCAACGGCATCCATGGCGGCAGGAGGGGGAAATCCCCAAAATGTTGGTGATCAAGGTCTCTGCCCGCCATCAACGAAATATTTGGATCAATCCTTCCAACTAGGACCTTCTACCTGCAAAAGAGAATCCCTAGCGGTCGCAGTAGAAGGGAAGATTAGTACTGGAATCATGATCCGCAAACCTGGAAAGGATCTTATCCCATCACCAAGGCCCGGAGAAGTGGTCGTATTCGAAGCCTTCTTCGAAGCTGGCTTAGGCCTTCCGGCAGTGGACTTCTTGGCTGAGGTACTTGATTTTTTTCACGTCACTCTTCCTCAACTTTCTCCGAACGCAGTAGCTCGTTTAGCTATCTTCGAATGGGCGTTGAGAGCCGAAGGCTGTGAGGGAAGGGCAGAGATCTTCGCTGCACTACACAGAGCTTCGTGCCAGCCAAAAACCTTCGTAGGCCCCGGAGGTGAAAAAGTGGTAGTAGCCTTCGGAAGTATTAACTTCAGGCTTCGGGATGAATACGCCCTTCAATTTCCTGCTAAGGCCATCAATGCAAGATGGTACACCGACTGGGTCATGAGATGGTTTTATGCCGAAGTTGGTGCGAGCAATCCTCTGGCCGGACCTCTGAAAGACATCCAATTCCGGAAGGAAGCCCTAGTGCATCCAGACCAAGGTCAGCTCGAAGCTCGCCTTAGCTTACTTCAGAAGATCAGTCGAAGGTTGAGCATGCGAGACTTAGCCGAAGAGTTCCTCGGATTACAAATCCCTCCGCTGATGGCCAACTGGCCTATCATCTTCGAAGAGGATTCGGAAGGCGGTCTCCGAAAAATCACTTCAACTTCGAGCCCTGCAGGTAACTTCAAAAACAACATATATTATGCATATTCATTCGAAGAAGTAACTAACTTAATTCATTTTTTAGCTTCTTCAGCCCCTATTACTTCGGAGCAAATCGTGCGGGCTTCGGAGAAGATTTTGGGCGCTCCAACTCCGACCGAAAAGGAATGG
This sequence comes from Zizania palustris, assembly GCA_019279435.1. Lineage (NCBI taxonomy): Eukaryota > Viridiplantae > Streptophyta > Magnoliopsida > Poales > Poaceae > Zizania > Zizania palustris. The sequence goes on along the minus strand of JAAALK010000284.1, from coordinate 62,318,231 downwards.
AGAATCAAGTTGGTCGGGAGTTGGGAAAGATTTAACAGAGTGTGGGGAATGCTGGAAATCGCTCCGACCCCTTTGATGGATTGGGTACCTTCGGAGAAAGGGCCCAAAAAGAGGAAAGCCGAAGCTGGGACTTCGAGCTCCGCCAAGACTCCAGTCAAGAAGGTGGCTCGGAAACCAAAGAATCCAGCACCTTCGAGCCCAAGGGCTTCAGTCTCTGACTCCCAAGAGGACGAAGGGAGGTTGCTTGTGCGTTTGATAGACGAAGATGCATCTCAAAGGACTGCACAAGCCGAAGTACCTACGAACGTGCCGGAGTCTCGAGATAACCTTGAGCAACCAAGGACTTCGGCAATTCAAGAGGATTTACCTCAGGACGAAGTTCCTGTGGATGAAAGTGGAGTCGAAGTCACTATGGCTTCGATTCCTGAAGAGGCAACAAGGACTGCCCAGGAAAATGTTCCTGCAGTCGAAGATTTAACGGTTGATTCGGACGAAGATCTCGCCTTCGATCCGCCAAACAGCCCAATAATTACCCCTCGCCAGAATGTCGAAGGTAAACTTCGAATAATTCTTTTATGTTTATTTTGTGTATTTATACAATGTATAATACTTTTGTTTTTATAGAGTCCACTTCTGTGGAAGAGGTCCGCCAGGAAGAAATAATCCCTGGACCTTCGACGACTTCGGAGCCAATCCCAAGTGCCACTCAAATGGGACCTGGAAGAGGCTAAAGGAATATAGAACCCCTCCCTGCTGCGAGTTCCGGATCAACTCCGTCTGATTCAACAGACGAGAGTCAATCTACCGAGGGGGGCCAGTCTCCAGGGGCTCCGAAGACTACAGGCCAACACTCCGGCCCCTCGCTGGATGAGGATGACCAATAGGCGATAAGTATGCTCCCCCTTCTAGCTCCTTTCTTAGAGTGAACAACTGGTCTTCGGACTTTGCTCGAGCCTTTGGATCGAGCTAGTCGCTACATAGGGGAGACCAACTTAGTGGCCATTCTGAGCAAAGCGGACAGGTCGGAGCTTAACGCTGCTATGGAACGCGCAGCTTACCAGGTACGAAGCATCTGCGAAATAACATAGAATTCGTCTACAAATAAATTTTTACCTTGGTTTTTCTTTTCGCAGCACAGTCTTGGCCAGAGCTGCGAATATATCGAATGATCAAGAAATCGCTCGTCTTCGAGAGGAAAATAACATCCTTCAACGAAATCTCACCATCTCCGAAAGCCGAGTGGTTCAGATGGATAGTATAGTGTCAACGGAGCGCAGGGCCAGACAAGGTTTGGAGGCTGCAAATAAAGAGCTCGAAGCAGAAAGAATTGTGCTTCGAGCAGAGATTGAAAGAATGCGGGCGGAGCACGCTACTGCAGGGACTGAGCTTGTCAGACTCCAAGAGGAAGCTAGCCAGCTTTTGAACCAAAAGAATATCTTGACTACTGAAACTGCTAGACTTTCTGGGGTTCTGGGAGAGGTAACTTTGATGAAGGACGCACTGATCGAAGATAAGCTGAAGTCCGAGAAGGTAGCTGCGGAAGTTATGAATCAACTGCTAGGTGTTCTGGAGTACTTCGGTACTACTGGGACACTTCCTTCTGATGATAACATTTCTCTTCTGCGCCGGTTGAAAAGGATTCAAGGAGTGGCGAAGCAGATGAAGACAGTAGGCATTCGATACGGATAACTCGCCGAAGGTCGCTCTGCGATCAAGGCCTGGATCGACGAAGGACAATGCCAGAAACAAGCTCGGACCCAAGCTTCAAGCAGTCGGCCTCCTCCGAACCCGCAGGTTTAGAAATATCTTAGGATTTTTGGCTATGTAAAGCTTTGTGCTTATGAACATTTATCAATGAAAATTTGTTTATCATATTTTTAGGCTTTGCCTCATATGGAAGATATCGAAGTGTTAGACATTAACGATGAACTTCGCTCATTATGGACCACCTTCGATCTTCTAAAAGCTTATAAGCGCCCTCGATTTTTAGTTCCTCGAGATAGCTCCGGTGTAATTGCGCCCGAAGTAAGCAAAGATATACTATCTTATATTAAAGAGGAAGAAAAAGAGGTTAACTTGAACAATTCGTCTTCTGAAGACGTTATATGGTCTGAAGACGAAGATGAAGTTCGAAGTAAAAAACCTGAAGAACTTGGAAGCTGGGAAAGGAGCCCCGAATGGCTTCGAACTTGGGCCGAGCTTCAACAAGAACAGAAGGACTTTAGAGCTTCGAAGGGAGGTAAGAGAGTTAAACGTAAAGTTGTTAGAACTCCCGGCGCTGGAACTAGTCGTTCCAATCCTAGCTCTAGAGATCGAAGAGGTCTTCGATTCCTTCTTGGTATAGATACCAATTTTTCATGATGTAATCTATAAACATATTCGTTCGAATAATGAATACTGATTTAAAATTGTCTCCATATTTACTAGCCCCTCTTTGGGGATAAGCAACTTCGAACTGTATTCAAAGATGGTTATGTGCAAAGAAAAACTTCGGAGTACAATTTTTTGGGGTTTGGAGCCCCTCTGCAATTTAAAGATCTTTTAAAATCTTATAAAATGTCTTCGACTATTTGTAGTCTGAAGAATGGCAACTTAGTACCCTTGTTTTTTGAAAGAAATCACTTGAGATAACTTTCAGGACACCTTAGTGTCTTAGATAATTTGTCACTTTGGACTATGTTAACAGACATTCGAAGCTCATGGCTCAAACTCTGTTTTGCTTTGGCCACCTTCGGCTCTTTTTGCGAACTGTCAAACCAATGGTTTGGAGTTTGCAATGGTCTCTTTGGACTCTTTTTACGGATGTCTACCAGCCAATGGCTTGGACTCCGCATGTTTTGGCCACCTTCGGCTCTTTTTACGGAAGTCTACCAACCAATGGCTTGGACTCCACATGTTTTGGCCACCTTTGGCTCTTTTTACGGAAGTCTACCAGCCAATGGCTTAGACTCCGCATGATGTGGTTTTGGGCTCTTTTACGGATGCCTACAAGTCGGTGGCTTGGACTCCGGATTATGTCAGCCCCCACGTCGGAAGCTTCGAACCAATGATTCGAAGTCCGAAAATATGATTCAGCTTTATGACACTTCCCTCTCGGTCAACCCCGCGGTTCCAGTGCGTCCACTCGGAAGTTGGAGGTTTATGAGGGGAAAACACTATCTGGACCATATGCTTTATTAATTCAGAAGATGATTACAAGTGATTTACAAGAAGCCCTTATGTGAAGTATCGCTTTAGGTGCTCCGCATGCCAAGTATGTGCTAACTCTTCACCTTCTAAATTGGCTAATTTAAAAGAGCCAGGGCGTCCTGAACGAACAATTAGGTATGGACCTTCCCATTTATTTCCTAACTTCCCTGGCGCTATAATGCTTCGTAGAACAAGATGACCCGGTCTAAGTTCATTGATCTTAACCTTCGGGACAAACCAAGCCTTCGTCTGCTGGTGATACTTTGATAAATTTGCCACAGCTCGAAGTCTTGTTTCTTCTGATAAATCTAGCGAAGCTTGTCTTTCTTCTTCAATCTCCGGTTCGGTGCTGCGAAGTGATCCTCCTTTGAGCTCTGTTGGAGTCATAGCTTCATCTCCGAATAGTAATCTGAATGGAGTAAAACCTGTGGACCTTGTTTGCATAGTCCGAATGGACCACAAAATCTTCGGAAGCTCTTCGGTCCACAGTCCTTTTGCTAATCCTACTATCCTTCGATTTAGCCCTGACAAAATATTTCCATTGGCTCTTTCTACGGCTCCATTAGACTGAGGATGCCTCACTGCAGCAAAACATACCTGAATGCCTAGATCTTCGCAAAACTTCCTGAAAGGTTCTGCATCGAACTGTGTTCCATTATCAACTGTGAGTTGTCTAGGCACTCCGAACCGGCAAATGATATTCTTCCAAAAGAATTTCTGTACATTGTTCGAAGTGATAGCTGTTAAGGGCTCTGCTTCTACCCACTTAGAAAAATATTCAATAGCTACCACTGCGAACTTTAGATTTCCCTTGGCTACTAAAAAGGGACCAATTAAATCCATACCCCATCTGGCCATAGGCCATACCGGAGCAATAACTTGAAGAGCTGTTGGTGGGCGATGACTTCGTCGACCCATCCACTGACATCCTTGACAAGTGCGGACTAAGCTCTCTGCATCAGCTGTTATTGTAGGCCAATAAAGCCCCTGGCGAAGTGTTTTTCCTGCCAAAGCTCGAGGGGCTAAATGGCTACTGCAAAGGCCTTCATGAATTTCTCGAAGAATTTCGTGACCTTCGGCTTGAGATATACATCGGAGTAAAGGGGAACATAATCGGCCTTGTATAAAATACCGTTGATTATTTGATAATTTCTAGCCCTGAGTTTCAATCTTGAAAGTTGTGGCTCTTCAGGCAAATTTGTTCCTCCTTGTAAAAGTTCCATGATTGAATTTTTCCAATCTGCACTTGGAATGCAAAGAATCTCTGCAGAGGGAATTTGTGGCACCGAAGGTGTACTGAGCTCTTCATAGAAAGCTTCTTCTGGTACATCCACAGCTCCGGCTGCAGCTTTTGCTAAGATGTCCGCTTGCACATTTTCTGCTCTTGGTATACTCCGAATGGAAATACCCTTGAAGTGTGCTTCGATCTTACGGATTTCTTCTAAGTACTTTGCAAGCTGTGCATACCGAACCTGAAAACTTTTATCTACGTGCCCTGCTACTATTTGAGAGTCTGTCTTTATAACAACTCTTGTAGCCCCTAGAGCACGTGCTTTTCGAAGTCCTAGCAAAATCCCTTCATACTCCGCTATATTATTGGTAGACTTAAAGTTGAGTCTTGTGGAGTACATTGCTCTTTGCCCTGAAGGCGAAATTAATACTGCTCCAATGCCTGCTCCAGATGCTTGGAAAGCCCCATCAGAATAAACAGTCCAAACTCCGTCACTTGACTTCTCCGGAACCAAAGTTGCAGGTGGAGTCCATTCTGCTACAAAATCTGCTAAGACTTGCGATTTGATTGCTATCCTTGCCAGAAAATATATGCCGAAGGGTGCTAGCTCAACTGCCCACTTCCCAATCCTTCCGGTGGAATCCTTGCTTCGGAGCATATCTCCCAAAGGATATGAAGTTGGTACAATTACATTGTGAGCCAAAAAATAATGTCTTAATTTCCTCGAAGCCATTATCAGAGCATAAACGAACTTTTCGAGTTCGGAGTATCTTGTTTTCGCTCCTGATAATGCTTCGGACACAAAATAAACAGGATTTTGCACCAACTTCCCATTGAAATCCATCTCTCTGACAAGGACTGCACTGACAGCAGAACCTGTAGCTGCAAGGTAAAGGAGTAGGGTTTCATCCGCAGTAGGCACCGTGAGTGTAGCGAGATTACTGAGATACTCTTTAATATCTTCGAAGCTTTTTTGACACTCCGGTGTCCATGCAAAATCTTCAGGACCCTTTCAATGCTTTAAATATAGGCAAGCTTCTCTCCGCAGACCTTGATAAAAACCTGCTAAGTGCTGCCAGACGCCCGGTCAGCTTTTGCACTTGCTTTAAATTTTCTGGAGGAGCCATCTTTTGTAGTGCAGTTATTTGAGTAGGGCTAGCTTCAATCCCCCTGCTTGAAACTAAATACCCTAACAACTATCTAGCCTTAGCTCCGAAGATACATTTTTCGGGGTTAAGACGGATCCCACATGCCCGAAGGCTATTAAATGTTTCTGCTAAGTCTAGGCTATGTTGGTGCTTTAAAGCACTCTTTATTACAATATCATCCATATAGGCCTCCACATTGCGACCTAATTGATGACCTAGAGCCTTAGCAACTAACCTTGAAAAAGTAGCCCCGGCATTTCTTAAGCCAAAAGGCATTCTTACATAACAAAAGACTCCCGAGGGAGTTACGAAGCTTGTCTTGATCTCATCTTCGCGCTTCAACCATATTTGATGATAACCAGAATACGCGTCAAGGAAGCTTAATAACTCTGAACCTGCAGTGGAGTCGACCAATTGATCAATTCGGGGCATGGGGTAGGGGTCACGAGGGCATGCTTTATTCAAGGATGTGAAATCAATGCACATGCGCCACTTTCCGGAAGATTTCTTTTTGACGAAGACTGGGTTGGCATAACATTGGCCACTAGAGGGCGTCTTGCGGCTTCGGAGTTTTCTATCTGCGCCACAGCCTGGACCGGCTCTGGGCGTGCTTGAGCTGGAACTCGGTCGGTAGCACCTCGACCTGAAGTTCTTTCTAGATATTCTCCTCTTAGAGTGAGTATAGCCTTGCAAGTATCAGTTGCATGGCTTCGATTTTCACCATGAATGCAGCAGAAAAGGGTCTGGCCTTTGCCAGCCGTTTTCCCTGGCGGCCTCCAGCCGCTGACCTTGTTCCCCGAAGGCTGTGGAGCTCTCTGTGTGAACTGTTGCGGGGGTGCAATGTTCAAGACCTCAGAACGAGGATGCTTCTGCCCCCTTCTCCAATCATGTTGAACTTCGAAAAGTGGTTCTTGCGACTGTGCCGAAGTTTTTACTTCTACTTTTACTTCTTGCAATATGGATGGAGCAGCTGCAGTTCTTTGAAGCCAACCTTCTTCCGACCTTGCATACTCCTCAAAGTATGACATCAGCTGAGAAACCGAGGATATGCTTTTCCGATGAAGCTTATCCAGGAGGCCTTGATGAGTGACACATTCCCGAGCTGCATCAACTACCGAAGATGTAGACAACCCTTGGATCTACGACTTTGTATGAGCGAAGCGCTTAAAATATTGCCTCAATGTCTCTCCAGGGAGTTGCTTCACCTAGAAAAGGCTTCCCGTTGACATTGGAGGCACGAAGGTGCCTTGAAAATTGCTTACGAACTTCTTCTTCAGCTGCCCCCATGAATTAATTGATCCTGGATTCAAAGACCAGAACCACCTTAATGCCACTCCTTGAAGAGCTAAGGGGAAGCATTTTGCCATGGTATCTTGAACTCCTTCACTAGCTTCAATTTCTAGGGCATAAGAACGGACAAACTCTCCAGGATCTTCATCTCCAGCATACTTACAGAGCTTCGAAGTCTTAAACTTCGGGTCGAAGCGAACTTTTTGTAGCTCAGGATGCAGCGGAGATTCAGTATCGAAGGAGGCATTCTCCGGGGCTTTGGGATAAATGGGTTCGTCATCTTCAGGCACTTCTGGAATAGTTGGGACGGCTTGAGAGCGAAGCCTGTTCGCGGCTTCTTGCCGCCATCTTGCTACTTCGGCTTGGAGGCTGGCCATTTGAGCGGCCATATCTCCAAGATTATCTTCATCTCCTCCGGAAGGGTCTTCCGGGTCTTGAGAACCGAGAGGATCAGTTTGAAGTGGGATTGAAGGTGGAAGAGGGACTCCGGGTGGTTGAAGTATAGAAGGAGTTGGCGGAGGAACTCCGTATGTTCGAGGGATGGAAACTCCTTCCGGAGTTTGAGGTGGAGGGAATGTCGAAGGCCCTCCGACCTCAACTGTGTCGGATGGTGCCTCTCCGGAGATCCGAGAGGACCTCCGAACAGGATTACGAGGTGTACTCTGCTTAGGAGGCATGATGTAAGAAATTGGTAGAGAACGAAGTTTTTTGGACTAGGTTCCCCACGGACGGCGCCAATTGTTGGTGTAAAAGGTTACGCTAACAGGTTTCTGTAGATTAGAAACTAACAAACGAAGTGTTTGCGAAGTGAACTGTTCGAAGCCTCCGAAAGGATAACAACTTAGAATAGTTCGAATGTGTGTATTGAATAACTTGTATTCCGTCCCTATTACAGGGTGAAATGGGGGGTATTTATAGGCCCAAATATTAAGGAAAAGACCTATTTACCCCTCTATTACAACCGACATAGTGGAAACTATTCGGTACCCTTGATAGGGCTAAAATGGTAAAAGACTAATCTAATAAGATAAAAGATAAACCTTCCATCTTAGCTGGCAGAAAAGATCTTAAAGAGCCTTAGTTCGAAGATATACTCCGAACCAAGGCCCATCTTCATACTTCGAGCTTGACTCAGGACATCTTCGAAGATGGACGTCTGGAAACCTTCGAATCCATTATCTGCCTTTGTGCTGTTACGGCAATAACCCTGAGGATGGAATATTTTCCCCCAACAGATTTCTTCTAAATACTTTGCAAGATGCGGATTTCGGGCTTGGAAGCTCTTGTCAACATGCCCTGCGATGATTTGGGAATCTGTTTTTATTATAATCCTTGCTGCTCCAAGTGCCTTTGGCTTTCGGAGGCCTAGCAGGATCCCTTCGTACTCTGCGATGTTGGTGGTGGTCTTAAAGTTGAGCCTCACAGAATATATAGCCTTCTGCCCTAATGGCGATATTATCACAGCTCCAGCTCCGGCACCAGATGCCTGATAGGCTCCATCGGAAAAAATTGTCCACAAACCTTCGGAGGGTTCTTCCGGAGCCCAAACTGCGGATGGAGTCCACTCGGCCACGAAATCAGCTATGATTTGAGACTTGATAGTTGTTCTTGATGTGAAGGAAATACCAAAGGGGGCTAGCTCGATAGCCCATTTTCCAATCCTACCCATCGAATCTTTGCTCCAAAGCATATCACCAAGGGGATACGAGGGAGGAACAATGAGATTATGTGCTAAGAAGTAATGCCTTAGCTTTTGTGAGGTCATTACCAAAGCATAAGCAAATTTTTTGAGCTCGGAGTATCTTGTCTTTGCTCCGGACAAAGCTTCTGAGATGAAGTAGACTGGGTTCTGCACCAGTTTTCTTTAAATTCAACTTCCCTAACCAGCACTACACTTATTGCGGAGCCCGTTGCTGCAAGATAAAGAAGGAGAGTTTCTTCAAGGAGGGGCACGGTAAGCGTTGACAAATTTCCAAGATAATCTTTAATGTCATCGAAGCTCTTCTGGCACTCCGGCGTCCACTTGAAACTTTTGGACCCCTTTAGAGCTTTAAAAATTTGGAGGCTTCACTCGGCTGATATGGCTAGGAATCTACTGAGGGCTGCAAGCCTTCCTGTCAGCTTCTGGACTTGCTTCAGATTTTCTGGTGGAGCCATTCTTTGCATCGCACTTATCTGCATCGGGCTAGCTTTGATTCCTCTACTCGAAACTAAGTACCCTAACAATTTTCCTGCTTGCGCCCCGAATATACCTTTTTCAAGGTTGAGGCGAACTCCACATGCTCAGAGGCTCTTAAAAGTTTCAACTAAGTCTAGGCTATGATGGTGCTTTACAACACTTTTTATTACAATGTCATCCATATAGGCTTCAACATTTCGGCCTATCTGGTGACCTAGAGCCTTAGCTATAAGACGTGAGAAGGTGTCTATGGCATTCCGCAAGACAAAAGGCATTCGAACATAGAAAAATACTCCGAAGGGAGTTATAAAACTCGTCTTGGCTTCGTCTTCGTGCTTCAGCCAGACCTGATGATAACCGAAGTATGCGTCCAGGAAGCTTAACAATTCAGAGCCAGTCGTAGAGTCCACAAGCTGATCTATTTGGGGCATAGGGTAGGGGTCTCGCGGGCATGCTTTATTCAGTGACGTGAAATCAATGCACATGCGCCACTTGTCGGAGCCCTTTTTCCTGACAAAAACGGGGTTAGCCAACCACTCCGTGTGGGCTACTTCCCTGATAATTCCTGCCCTCAGCAACTTCTCCACCTCCGCCTTAGCGAGATCTACTCTTTCTGTTGATAACTTGTGGAGCTACTGATGCACTGGCCTAGCCTTCGGGTTGACAAGCAAACTGTGCTCGATGATGCTCCGATCAACTCCGAGGATATCTTCGTCAGTCCAGGCGAAGATATCCAAGTTTTCTTTAACTACTTCCTCCAGCAATGTAGATATTTCCGAAGGTAGCCCCTTGTTGAATTGTATTGGATATTCCTTGCCATCTTTTAGGATCATATTCATGATCACATCACCTTCTAGGCTTGGCTTTAGGGAATGGCCCTTCGAGGGGTCTGAGGACCCCAAAGCTTCCTCCGTGTGCTCCAACACACTATTCACCTGCCGAGGGTCCAGAGGTGGACCATGACCGTACTCCACTCTTCAGGCTGCATCTTGGTCTCCTGAAATAGTGAGGACTCCACCTTGCGTGGGCATTTTGAGACACAAATAGTTATGATGTGCTACAGCTCTAAACTGGTTTAGCATTCCCCTCCCGAAGATCGCATTATAGGCATACGGGGTGTCGACGACATCGAAGATAACCTCTTCAACCCTAGCCAGGGACCCCTCTCCGAAGGAAACCTCGAGACCTATTTGGCCGAGGGCATTAAGAGGAGGACCTGCAAAACCTTGGAGTGGGCGAGCTGTCGGAAGTAGGTGTCTTCGGGAAATGCACATCTGGTCGAAGGTCTGGACAAAGAGTATATCTACGGAGCTTCCACCATCCACCAATATCCTTCAGACTTCAACTCCCGCTATATTGGCTGAAATAACAAGGGGATCAGCATGGGGGAAATTTACCCCCACAACATCATTCGCAGTAAAAGAAATAGGTACATGAGACCACTCGGGCATTTCTACCACAAAACTCGAGGTCCCAATGTGCCCTACTTCACGGACATAGTCTCTTCGCTGCCGCTTTGACATGTTACCGAGGATCCCCCCTCCGGAGATGGGTAGGACCACTCTCTTGCCATGATCTTGGGGATCCTCCTGCTTTGGTGGTGGCATAATGTTGGCCACCGGGAGTTGCATCGGTGCTTTGGGGTTGTTGGCCTGAGCCACAGCTAGCACAGGCTTCGAACGCACTGCTGGAGGGGCTCGGTCTGAAGTACCTCACCCTAAGCTTCATCCTAAGTACTGCCCCGAAGGGTCAATACGGACTTGCAATCTTTTGTGTCATGGCTTCTTTTTTCGCCATGCACACAACAAAAGAAGGTTTGATGCCTGCCAGCCATTCTCTCTTGAGGCTTCGAGGTACCAGCCTTGTTAGCTTACGCCTATTGAAAGTTGAAAGGAATCTTTGGGGCCGAGGGTGCAATATTTAATACCTCAGAACGGAAGTGTTTCTTTCCCCATCTATGATCATTGAAGTGATTATCAAGGGGCGCTTGCGGCGGAGTCGGGACTTATGGCTCCGTCTTCACTTCTCGAAGGGTTGGTGCAGGTATTACAATTCTTTGGAGGCAGGCTTCCTCTACCTTGGCATACTATTCGAAGTATGCCATCAGCTATGCTATAGACGACATCGGCTTCTAGTGAAGTTTGCTGAAGAGGTCTGGGTTCAATACCCCTTCACGCACAGCATCCACTACCGAAGAGGTAGACAAGCCTTTGATCTGAGACTTTGTGTGGGCGAAGCATGTAAAATACTCCCGAAGGGTCTCCCCTGCTTGCTGCTTCACCTAGAACAAACTTCCGGTTGACATTGGGGCTACGAACGTACCTTGGAAGTTACTTACAAACTTCCTCTTCAGTTGCTCCCATGACTTGATCGATCCTAGCTTTAGGGACCAGAACCATCGGAGAGCCACACCTTCCAGCGCAAGGGGGAAGCACTTCGCCATTATGTTCCGCACCCCTCCGTTGGCTTCTATTGTCAAGGCATACAAATGAGAGAACTGTCCGGGGTCGGACCCACTAGAGTATTTATGCAACTTCGAGGCCTTGAACCTGGGGTCGAAGGGCACTTTCTACAAGTCCGGATGTAGTGGAGACTCGTCATCAAAGGATGCATTCTCGGCTTCCTCCGGGACTCAAAGAGCTTCGGGATAATTACCAGGACCGTCGTCTTGAGGCACCTCCGGAGCAGGAGTGAAGGCTTGAGAGCAAAGTCTATCTGCAGCCTCTTGCCTCCACCTTGCTACTTTCTCTTGCAACTGAGAAACCATGTTGAAGAATATGGTTTTGATATTCCAGATGTGATGAGTGATTGTCAACGGAAGTCAAAGAAGAAGATAAATAAAGACCTGCCGAGTCTGAGGCGCATGTGACTCAAGTACACGGGCATAGAGCGATGGCCGGGCACAGGAGCCGCGGAGTCGGGCTGGCCTAATCCGGGTATATGGCTAGGAGCGGCAGATGATCCACTGGTCTGTTGATTGGGTTTGACTCAGGTACACGGGCGGCGAGTGATTGCCGGGCTGAGGAAGCTGCGGGGTCAGGTCGGCCCAATCCGGGTAACCGGTGCGAAGACGGTGGACGATTTGTCAGTTTCGGCGCAAAACTGACAATCTATGATTAATTTGAAGTTTTAGGATATTAATATTTAGTTTTTAAGTTTAGAATATTTTTATTTGAGTCAGGTGATTTTTTAGAATATTTTAGTAATTTTTAAGTTCTGAATTAATTTTTAAATTATCCACGTTTTTATTCATTTAATTAGTATTTTATTTCTAGACTGAAATATTAATATCGCGAGTTTTTATCTAGGTATTTTTATTTACTGCTGTATTTTTATTTAGTTTATTTTTAATATTAATTTAATTAGGACACCAGTCATTTTTAAGCTAGAAAACTTTAATTCCTGAAATTTGCTTTGCAAATATTATTTGTCTGGTTTAGTTCTTTTGGGTGTTGAGATTAAAATATAGTTTAGTAAGAAATTTTTAGGCGCCCAATCACCCCCCTCTGGTCGCTACTTTCGGTCCTACAAGTGGTATCAGAGCAAGGTTAGGTTTTTCTAATATCTTAACCGATTCTAAACCTAGGTAGTGACCATGACGTCTTCTGGAAAAATCCCGTCCCTAGAGGCTTTTGGCTATACTTATTGGAAGACTCGCATGCGAGCATACCTTATGAGCCAGAGCTCGGACATATGGGAGATTTGTGTTCATCCTAGTTTCACCATAACGACTATTGCTACGGATATTGTTGCTGATGTAATTACCCAGCATCAAAATAATAGTAAGGCGATGAACATTTTATTTTCTGGTCTAGGTCCTAGTGAGTTTGAGCGTGTTAGCCATCTCACCACTGCTAGAGAGATCTGGGCTACCCTCCAGGCACACTATGAGGGGACAGCTCAGGTCAAGGCTAGGCTCTACCAGACCTACCGGCGTGAGTATGAAAATTTCTCACAGAAGCCGGGTGAGACTGTTGAGGCTCTGTTTGGTCGTTTCCAATCGATCATTAACAAGCTTCATGTTAACAAGGCCGAGGGTGATCAGCTGGTCTCGGATCATGAACAGGCACTTAAGGTACTCCATACCTTGCACCCTAAGATCTGGGAGATCAAGGTCTCTTCTATTGTTGAGAGCACATCTTATGATACCTTGACCATCATAGAGCTTTTTAGTAAGCTCAAGGCCTCAAAGGTCGATATCCAGTTGAGATCAAATCTCACTGGTTCTGGATCAAAGACTCTGGCGCTTGCGACACCATCTGCTGATCCTAATGCCATGAGTTGTACTGTGTTTTCCTTGATGTCAATTTCCGAGGAACAACTTGATACTTTAGGAGATGATGATTTGTGCTTGTTTAACAACTAGGTGCGACGTGTCTATGATAAGCGAATGTTTAAGAGACACGGCACAAAATCCGGATGCTTTGAATGTGGTGATACAGGTCATTTCATTGCCGACTGCCCCAAGCGGAAGAATTACAAGAAGGGAACCGGCGGAAACTCCTACGACTCCGACAAGTACGACAACTCTACAAAGGGAAAGCCCAAGACGAGATTCTTTCGTAAAGCTTTGAAGGACTACAGGCGTGAGAACAAGAAACGAGACAAGGCTTTCTTCGCCGAGATGGAGAAAAGCTACTCCAAGAGATCCTCGTCTTCCTCCTCATCGTCGAGCTCAAGTGATGAAGAGATCGTGATCAGGAAGGGGAAGGACAGGGATGATCCGGTGGGCCTCTATTTCATGGCCTTCGGGGACAAGCCAAAGAGACGCTCACGTGACAGCCGAAGACCCCACAAGAGCTTCTGCTCAATGGCTCTTGGGGAGAAGAAAGAAAAGGACTCCTCCGACGACTCTGATGACGACGACGATGAGAAGGTATCATCCTATGAACAAGAAGTTGTTAATTTATTAGAACAGAACCGTCAGGAGTTGAAGTTTAGGGAGAAACTGCTTAGAGGTGCTAAGAAGAGGATAGATGAGCTTGAGAGTGAGCTTGCCAAAGCAAATGGCAAGATTGAGAGTCTGTCTTCTTCCCCTTGCTTGGGTGTTAGTGGTGAGTGCCCTAACTGTGAGGGGTTGTTGTGTGACCTGACGACTCTTAAGTCCAGGTACACAGAGAGAGTAGTTGAGAGAGACGCATTGGCCACTGAGCTTGAGAGCGCTTAGCAGGAGCTGAAAGATGCTCATGCCACTGTTGTCGCACCTTGTGTAGACTGCCCATCTCATTTAGCTAGTATAGCTGAGCTGAGAGCCAAGAATGATGAGCAGTTGAGTGAGTTTGCTGGAGTGAGAGCTGAGTTGGAGCAGACTAAGCTAGAGCTTGAGATCTTGTCAAGTCCACCCACTGTTTGTGAGAACTGCCTGTCAATTAGAATGGAGTTGATCAAACTAAAAGCTGAGAAGTCTGTCGAAGTTGATAAAGAGTGTGAGATCTGCTTGTCTCAGGTGGAGGTGTTAGCTTCTTTGAGAGAGGAGCTAGCTGATGTTCAGAACGAGAACTTTTACCTCCGTCAGATCCTGAGTTGGATTAGTGCTAGAGAGCCACAGCTCAGCATGATGATCCAGCAGTTCAAGAGACAGGATGGGTTTGGAGTAGGTTACACATATACCAAGGCTGATTTTGAGAGCGCCATTAGCCGTGCAGTGGAGTTGAGTAAGATGACTCCCGAACAGAGATATCCCAAGACTCACTCCACTGAGTCTTTTAAGGATAGTCAGCCCAAGGATGGAGTGATCCAAGAACAACCTAAAGCTCCACCTAAGAAGCAGATCTGGGTTCCTAAGCCTAAAACTCTTCACACTTCTCTTGATTCTTTACCTGGACCTTCTCACACCAAAGATGCTACACCCAACACCACCAAGCCTAAGAACCCTAAGCCACAACAACATCCCAAGAAGCCTACCTATCACTGTGAGTTTTGTCAGAGAGACGAGCATCTTGAGGAGTTTTGATTCAGTAGGAAGCATGTTGAGCAAGCAGAGAGAGCTCGAGGTGGGCAGGAGCAGTTCTACCAGCAGGGTGGTAGACAGAGAGTCCCTCGACGTAGAGAGAGGCTAGAGGCCAGGCCACGTCGTGTAGGTGGTGTAGAGGAGACGGTTTTCATGACCATGCTCCGGAGGGTGGTTTCCGTTCCGGTAGAGTTCCAGATCGCTATGGGTACGGTTTTGGACCTCATGACCGCGATTTTAGGCAGAACAGAGGACCGCGCTTTGAGCAACATTTTGGCCCAGACTCATATGACTCCTTTTGCTTTCCTACTTACGAGCAGATGGCTCGACACTGGTTTAGTACTTTTGCTAGACCTAGTGGTCGACCATTTTCTCCCACTCATGACCATTGATCTTGCAGGATCGAGGACTGGAGGACGTATGGATCATGGATTCAGGATGTTCTCGCCATATGACGGGTCACCGCAGATGGTTCTCCAGCCTCACTCCCCCCATCTCCAAGGAATACATCACTTTTGGGAACAGTGGTCAAGGGAAGGTACAAGGCATTGGGTCGATTCGTATTTCTGATTATTTTTCTTTGAAGAATGTTGCTTTAGTTGGAAATCTGAACTTTAATCTAATTTCTGTTTCACAACTGCTTGAGGATGGTTTAGAAGTGCGCTTTAAGAAGGGCATGTCTTCTGTTGTCGACTCTAGAGGATCTTTAGTTTGCTGGGTCCTACCTTTCGGTAAGGTTTTCGTATTGATTTCTGTGGACCGGAAACGGAGACCAGAGGGGTGGGTGAATGGGAGCTTTTTAAAATTTCGGGCTAAAAACTTAGCCTTCGGTTCTGTTCAGTCTTCTGCGGAACAGGCTTCGAACACAACCTTCGAAGGTCTGGTTCGGAGGTACTTCGACACCTTCGAACACAGGCTTCGGAAGTGGCAAAAGTTCGAAGCCAAGAAGACTTCGCTCCACTTACACACTCGAAAATCTACTCTGCTAAGTCAGTGCAGGCTCCGCACACAGGGTGCTTTGAGCAGACTTCGCACTTCACCCTT
>JAAALK010000284.1:62285056-62301200 GCA_019279435.1 Zizania palustris | reverse complement strand
TCATCTCCTCTAGAGGGAATCTCTGGGTCTTGGGAACTAAGGAAATCAGTTTGAAGCACCGAGAGAGCTGCTTGGGGACCTCTGGGTGCTCGAGGTCTGATGACCCCTTCGGGAGTTGATGGAATGACTGAGGGTCCTGCACCGTTGGTCCGGGGACCTTCGGGGAGGATCGGTGGCTAGGCTCTGTTGGGAGGCATGGCTAACGAAGTTAAGGTCTGAAGATCGAAGACTTCAAATGATTTGGGAAGGCGAGAAAGGGCCTTCGAGCTACACTAGGAATCCCCTTACCAAAGGGTGCGCGGAATCCTGAGATTCCGAAGCTCCCTCCGCAAGTGCTCTTTGAAGTGCAATCAGCGGCGGAGAACTAGCTTTTAGAACTAGGTTCCCCACGGATGGCGCCAACTGTTGGCGTAAAAGATTACGCTAACAGGTTCTCTAACATTAAGAACTAACAAACAAAGAGTTTGTGAAGCGAACTATCTCAAGCCTCCGAATAAGATAATAGCTCAAAGTAGGTTGAAGTTGTGTATTGAATATCTGAGTATTCGATGCCTATTACAGGGTGAGAAAGGGGGCATTTATAGGTAAAAATCTTAAGGAAAATACATTTTTACCCCTCAGTTACAACCGACATAGTGGAAACTATTTCGATACCCCTAATAGAACTAAAATGGTAAAAGACTAAACTAATTAGAAAGAAGATAAGTCTTCTGTCCTTGCTGGCAGTTATCCACTGCGGAGATTGGACCTTCGAAGTATATCTTCGAACGGGGGTCTGAATAGATCTTCCGGACTTGATCACACACCAACCCGGAGATAGGTCTTGGACTTCGGTCTAGTAATTGCGTTTGTCTCAGGACCTTGAAGATTCTGGGGATGAAGTTCTCCAATAATATGGGAGGAAACAACACGGATGAAGATGATGTTTTTGATGAGGATGGAAACATAGATGCTGCAGCCACCCGAACATCGATGCTATGACGTCGTCTACGTGAGAACACAAGAGGTATGGGAGGTCATCGACATCTAATTAAATAGAATAGTAAACAGAATAAATCATCCGACAGTTTCTGGTCATCCATTTATTTTGCTGGTTGTGACTTTATGGTACAATAGTTTTTGGTCATCACTTTATTTAGCTGATAACTCAGTTCTCAAATTGAATTAAGGGATGGACCTAGATCCGCTGGAAAGCTTATGTGATAAGCTTTCTAGGCTAGCCCTAGTTTATTTTCTATGCTTATTTTTCTTCCAAGAGGTTATTGAAAACCAAAATCAGTTAATCTTCTATACATATTTTTCTTCCAAGAGGTTATTGGAAACGGAAATGCGTTCATCTTCTATGTATATTTTTCTTCGAGAGGTTGTTGGAAACCGAAATGACATCATAGGTATTTGTTGCATGCTTAATGACTTGGTGTTGCTCCTTCTAGGATTCTTCAATGTCTTTATATCTTAGAATAATTAATTTGAGAGCATGAGATAATAATTGATTCTCTCACAAGAAATATTATTTTCACTCGAGAGCGCGAATTCACCTATTGAATAATTTATTTAGCATGGACACGTGGAATTAAATTTGAGTATCTTGATCAAGGAAAGAAAATTATAGTGATGCTATGTTGCCAGTATCAATCTTCCTATAATAATATTCGTTACAGATTACAATCGATAAACAGATTTTGGCTAAAGGCCAGCTGTACTGTCAGGAACGAGAACATTTACCACAAATAAAACAAACAACTTAAACTGTTATCGTCTGGCCAATTCTTTCGTCGCAAAACATTTATAGTTTGCTATTGCCAAACAAATCAAAATGGTATCGGAGTAGCTGCTTGAAATGGTGTTGAATGCTCGCCAAGATTTCCACAGAATTTTTTGATATATGACTCAACGCGATCAACATTTCAACAATGACAGGGAAAGATTGCAGCACCTTTCGTAGCATTTTTTTAATAAAACAAAATGTCAGAGTTACATGCCTACAATGTCAATAAAACAATAGGTAAATAGCAGTAACAGGCACCAAAGGTCAACATTGCTTTACACCAGGAACTTCTAGTTTTTCAATTTTCATATACTACCAGACTACAAAATACAATGAATCACTGCCAACCGGGTCTTCCCATGGTGAACAAGGCCATCTAATAAACTTACCATTGATAATCTGTACAAAAAAAGAGCAGAAAAGTTGGTCGATTAGTCACGCTAGGAAACTCAAACTGGTATCTTCATCACATGCTAAAAAGGCAGATGATTTATTTCGTAGATTAACCATAGAACAAGTAGTTTCAACAGACAAGTTAAACAGACCACTTTGAGTTTGGATTATTCGTATTTACCCAGACAATTCAGTTTATGGCACCATTCTTGCTTTCCCATGTCACTAAAATGGATTAAATTTATCTATTATCGTCCCCTATTAGTGACACATTACAGAAAGAGACATAGTCGAAGACAAAATAATAGAGTTCAATCAGTCAGAAATTTGTTTTATATTTGAATCCACCACAAAGCTCAGAATCATAAAACAGTTGAGAAGTGCAAACATAAAAATATACATATATAGAAACTGTCCTGTTTTGATACAAGACACTAACAAAAACACACTCAAGACACGGTAAGGCCCTGTTTGGAAATAAAGTTTTTTGTAGTTTTGGAAACAATACTACAGTATTGAGTAATACTACAGTATTATATACAAAGGTGTTTGGCAACTCCATCTGAAATCTATATAAAGTAAACTGTAGTATTATAAACATTGTACTCAATCTACACTATTGAAAACTTTGGTATGAAGCACGTTTTCCAAAACTGTGGTATTATAAACTGTAGTATTGTCATGAACATAGTATAGTATAGTTTTTGAAATATTGTAGTTTCTAAAAACTATGTTCCCAATCAGGGCCTAACAAGGGCACAGATTTAATAGAAAGATATGCTATTTGTCAGACCATTGGTAAAAATCACTTAAATTTAGAAACTAACATACAAATCTCATGTAACTGTGAAACCAAGCTTTTGCAAATTATGTTAATCAGGTCATGCAATATATCATACCATGGAACAGGCTTAGCACCTACTTCACTCCTGCCAAGTTCCACATATTGAAAATGCACCATTCCCAAGTCTGTTGTATATGCATTTATATACACAAGTTATTAAACCCTTGAACTTGCTTAGACCTTAGTCAAACCTAAGTAAGCTCGCTCAAGTCTGATCAAACACACATTACGAAGGATACATATCTATATATAATCAGGAACTACCTAATCACCGAAATAAATGAAAATGAGAAAAGAGTAAAAGACAGTTTAAATTTCCCTAGCGTCACTCGTGATCAGACTCATCACTCATGATATAATAATTAGCAATTTATTGAGCTGCTCACTATACATACCAAACACAAAGCTAAAATCTCACTATTAAAATTCAATTGTAGATGAGGATCGCAGGCAAAAAGAACTTCGTCCACACACTTTGTACTGACAAAAACATCATTTCAGCATATCAATATCTTAACGCCAATCAATAAAACATTAACTAGCAGCATCCTCATGCCACAGGACTATGTTAGCAAATTCAAACCAGCAGTGTACAACTACAACATTATAATACTAAAACATATACACTATAGGAGAACAAACACCCTAATATCCATGACAATGTTAATTGAGCCAAGTGAGTCTTTACCTTAACTCTTCCTCAACATCAAATGTACGTGGAGGTGGAGAGGAAAGGCAGCACAGTGGAGGAAACCAAATCGGCTGTGCCAATACCATCAGCTGCAGCTCCTGTGTGCTTCTTGGTGCGCTTTGCCCTGGCAAGCTTTACATGTGTGTCCGCAAAGTTTTCCATGCGCTTGACCTCCAACTGCTTGAGGAAGTCAATTCGCTGCCTCTCTATCTCTAGTGCTTGCTTTTGTTTGGCATTCTCCACACGCTCGTATATCTCTGCAAAAGCCTCGATCGCCCTTGCCAGCTCCCTGAAACCTCCATCATCCTCACCTCTGACAGCTTCATGGTGGCTTCGCTTATTGTTATTGCCAGAGCGTGTTGACACAGATTGCGACGGCGACTGCTGGGCGTTGTTATTGTTGTTATCACCAGGGCCTTCAGAATCCTCTGAATCAGACACCGCCGCAGCCGCGGCAGCAGCCTCCTGCTGTATAAGAGCGGCGGCAGGGAGTGGAGAGACGCGACGGTAGCTGGGCAGCGGCAGGGCCATAGGAGGTGGCGGGGAGGGCGAAGAAGAAGGCGAAGGGGGC
The DNA here is from genome assembly GCA_019279435.1 of Zizania palustris. Classification (NCBI taxonomy): domain Eukaryota; kingdom Viridiplantae; phylum Streptophyta; class Magnoliopsida; order Poales; family Poaceae; genus Zizania; species Zizania palustris. The sequence continues at coordinate 62,296,933 of JAAALK010000284.1, read as the reverse complement.
TTCCTCATGGCGGAAGGATGTATGGGCAAGGCGAAGGGAGCGGACGGCGATGTCGACGGCCTCTTGGAAGCGGAAGCGGAGGCGGAGAGGGTAGGTCCTACGAGGCGGTCGATCTCGTTGAAGAAGGACCAGTTGGAGGGCGCGTTGCGGGCGCGCTCCGCTTTGTACTTCTTCTTGAGGGTGTCCACACGGTTCTTACACTGCACGTCGGTGCGCGGCGGACGGCGGCGCGCGGCGGCACCCCGGCGAGAGTTGACGGCGTCGGCCACCTCCTGCCACTGCTTCTGGCGCAGGTTGCCGCGGTTGAGCTCCACGTAGCGGCTCCCCCACGCGCCGACCAGCGCCGCCGTCTCGCCCTCGCTCCAGCAGTCCTCCCTGTACGGCAGGTTAGGATTGGGCGGCGGCAGTCTCATACCTCCGCCTCCCCCCGACGACGCAGCCGCAGCGGCCGCCGCCGCCACGGCCATCTCCCTCACCTCCATTCCCTCCTCCTCCTCTTTCCCCGCTCAGATCTCGGTCGCGCCGAACCCCCTAACCCTAGGCGATGCGACGAAGTCACTGGTGGTGGCGTGAATCGTGGGGCGGTGAGGGTCGGGGTTGGAATAAAAGGACAAAGACGGCGGGCGACGGAGGGGTGGGGCGCCGGCCGAGAGGCGGAGCGCCCGTCTCCGTCACGAGCGTCACACGTGACGCGCAAGGTGCGGGACCGGCGAGGCATCGGGAGGTGACCGGATCGTAGACGTGCCGCCGTTGGATGCGTTGGACTGGGTAACCGGCGAATAGCAGCGGCGCGTGGGGAATAAGGACAAGGCGCGGCAGGGCGACAGCCCCCCGGGGTCCGGAGACTGGACCGAATATGGTGGCGGCAGGAAATTACACGTTTGCCCATGAGGACGGGCGGGGCGGCAGTGGTATCGCGGGTATTTCACGCACGTCATCGCCGCGGGGTTGGTACGAGGAGGTGGGGGGACTCGGGGCACGAGAGGCGCGGTGTATCAGGCAGCAGATTGGGCTGCCGAGGTGGTCGCCATTGGTCGGCGTTGCGTCTCGCTCACTTGGTTTGGGCGCCGAACGAAGAAGAGAGAAAGGGGCTGTTTGGTTATTGTAGAGACTAAACTAAATTTTAGTCTCCTATTTTTTATATAACTAAACTTTTGTTATTTGGTTCTAAGGACTAAAGAACTAAAAGAGGGTGAGGACTGAGAGGTAAGTAGTACTTTTAGTCCCTTTTAGCAAAGTTTTTGGGACTAAAGGGCTAAAGTTTACGGACTAAAGTTTAGTCCATTTTAGTCTCCATGTTTGACAATTTAGAGATTAAAAGGTACTAAAGTTTAGTCCCTAAACTTTAGCAACCCCAAACCAAACACCCCATAACTAGCACAGCGACGAGGAGGGAGAAAGGTTACTACTAGTGTCTAGTCTCTACTCGCTCGCCTCGCGTGCTGGGCAGTGCATGGGCGAATGAGTTGTATCGTGTGGCGGGCCCACCCTCGCACGGGGAGGCTGGCAATTATTATTGTCTCTATCTGGCAGTGGCCGTGGCGACTTGTCTAGGAAATAGGATAACCAATCAACCAATTAATCGTCGAGCACTAGCCGATTACTTGCCCGTCCCTGCCAACTACTCGGTACTTGCTCCCAAAATTATTACCCATTTGTTTGTTATATATAAGTAGAGTAAAAAATATTATAATATCTTTGTTGAGATATTTAAATATGATTTACATATAAGTTTGAGAGCTGTCAATTTTTTTAAAAACATAATATTTTTTAGAAAAAAAATCAATTCTAGTTATCTAATTCAAAAAATTACAAAAATGGACACCCGTTTTTAATTTTTTAAAAAAATTGAGGACGTGGGGTGGAATGTGAGGTGCTAGAGCGAGCTGGCGCGGGCGGCAACGCGGGGGCATGTGGCAGCTTGTAGTGTAGGAGGTGAGGCAGTGGGCTACGGGAGGGGACGCCACATGGTGGGAGTCATGCAGCGGGCGCGAGCGATAGTGTAGGAGGCGAGGCAGTGGGGACGCAAGTAGGGATGGAAATCGGATACGATGGGTACGGGTAGTGCATATCCATACCCGCACCCGTTTGCCCGATGGGTAAAAAGTCATGCCCATACCCATTACCTGCGGCTGCCATATACCCACGGGTATATCCATTTACCCGTGAACCCAACCATAGAGGAAGAACCGCAAACCCAACAACACAGGAAGAAGGACGACAATAGGGCACACGCCGGCATGAGGGGCTACAAGCAGCCGAGTAGTGGCGCAAGGGGCTATGCGAGCAGTGAGATGCGGAGCTTGGGATGGGGCTGCACGCGGGCACCACTTAGGGCCACGCAAGAGGCTACACGTTGTAACACCCCGAAATTTCACAATTTCGAGTCTATTGAATTTCCTTAAGAAAATCAATTAACAAAATGTTCATCAAACGACAATGTCTTACGGCAAACAAAATATAGCTCAGAGTCTATTTTATTACACTGAAAATAATCTAATATAATAAAAGACTCCAAAACGACGAACATCTTGCTCCTATAATCGCGCCTCGACTAGGACATGTTACTTTAGAGCTTCTTCTTCGACAAACTCAACATCTAAAAGGGTTATTCAATAAGAATGAGTACAAAATATACTCAACAAACCACTGAATACAACATAAATGCAAAAATAATATCAAAGGATAGGCATATGGCTTGTTTAGCATAAAAGTATATTTTAGTAGTTAAGCAGTTATAGTGAAAATGTTTAATGAACAAAAAATAAATAAATGATGTGATAAACTGAGAAACCAAGTTGAGATGTGCCTTGGTTTCAGTCTGTGATGAGTGATTGACAGATTCTCTTCTGAGCGAAGGGGTCCCTCCGAATAGGTTCGAAGATGTGTTCACCAAAGGGCTCGGTGTTTGCTGGTTGCACTTGTTCGCAGGAAGGTATATATGTCGGAGGGGTTCGGTAGTATACAGTTCAGAGGTTGTATCGAATGGGTCGGTACTTTGGGCAGTACACTAGTGTGTGTACTAGAGAGTGTTTGAGAAACCAAGGGTTGGTTTCGGTGCTTGTGATGAGTGATTGACAGGCTTTTACCCTCGGGTTCGAAGGGGTACCTCCGAAGGGGGTTCGGAGGTTGGACCTCCGAAGAGTGTACGGAGGTGGCTTCACCGAAGTGTGTTCGGTGGTTTGGTTGCTGCAGCTGTTGCAGCGGAGTGTACCTGTCGGAGGGGTCCGACAGTACACAATGACTGGGTTTGTACCGAAGGCTTCGGTACTTTGGGCGGTACACCGGAGTGTGTGCCAGAGGTTGCTAACCCGGAGAGGTCTCCGGAGTACTGGATACAGTTGTCTGCTTGTCTATGGTGCGCAGGGACTTCGGAGGCGACGGACAGGTTCGTAGCAGGTGAACCTGGGTCAAGCGGGAGGCTTGATGCCAGGGGAGCGGGGAGCTCCGTCACGGTGGCTGCGAAGGGGTCTGGGTCGGTCCTCGGGTCGAGGTGCGCCAGGTGAAGGCAGAGAGTGCGGAGCGTGGCTCCGACTGAAGGTACTCCGAGACAAAGTCCTCGGAGGCGAGGCACTTCGAAGGTACTCCGGATGGAGTAACTTCGGAGTTGGATGGATCAAGTCCTCTGCGGAGGCAAGGAGTTCGAAGTGTGCTCCGGAGGGAGACATTCGAAGGTACCCGACGAAGGTCTCAGAAGTCGAGGTGCATCGAAGGCATGGTCCGGGTGAGGCTCGTCGAGGAGTGTGCTCGGGGAGAGACACTGCGACGAAGTGCTCATGGAATGCTTCATGCGGAGGCCTTGGACGAAGGGTGGTACTCCGAAGGTGGGGCTTCGGAGTGTGGTTGTCTTGTGGTACTTCGGCCTGCATGGCTTCGGTACACGGACTGACGGAGTTCGAGCTGGGCGAAGCTGCGAAGCCGTGGTGGTCCACTCCGGAGGTGTTGGTGCGAAGGCCCAAGGGCTTTGATGGCTTCGGCTCAAAACCGTCACTGTATCGAAGGTTGACTTCGGTGAAGCGAAGGTCATTTGGCTCAAGGCTTCTCACCGAAGCTATCGCACCCCTCGCGTGCGAAGGGGGCTTCAGAAAGGTCAAAGGCTGCAAGTCTGACAGTGTCTGCTCTACAAAAAGCTGGCGCTGTCCCCTCTGCAAAGGCTGACAGAGAAGCCTCCAATAAAAGTTGACTACCTTTTGTACCCCTCAGTTCTGTAGAGACAAAACCAATGTAAACCCTAGGGGTAAAGTAGTCAATTCCTTTGGATGAACTGTGGGCTATAAATATGGGGGCTCGGTAGGTAACATTTAACACTTTGAGCATTTACTATTGAGCTCCTGTAGCCACACACTTCGTTGTATTCATCCAAAGAGTTCATTTTCTGTGTTCCTTGTTCAAGCGGCGAAGCCCTGCTTCTGTGTGCTTTTTGCTTGAGCTCGCTTTACATACCTCGCTAGTTGTAGTACACCGAAGCCTGTCTAGGCGAAGGGTGTTTTGTGTGAAGTGTGTTTTTCAGTGCGCGTTCGCTCTGTGTAACAGGAGGCTAGACCTCACTGCTTACTAGTGAAGCCCTGATCGAAGCCCGTTTTGCTTCTTGTGTCGAAGCCCCTAGCGAAGTCGATTAGTGTGCGTTTAGACCTTCGTGTATGAAGCTGAGAAACCAAGGGTGGTTTCGGTGTTTGTGATGAGTGATTGACTGGATTTTACCCTCTGTTCGAAGGGTACCTCCGAAGGGGCTTCGGAGGTGGTACCTCCGAAGGGTGTTCGGAGGTGTGTCACCGGAGTGTGTTCGGTGTTTGCTTGCTGCAGCTGTGCAGCGGAGTGTACCTGTCGGAGGGGTCCGACAGTACGCGATGACTGGGTTCGTACCGATGGCTTCGGTACTTTGGGCGGTACACCGGAGTGTGTGCCGGAGGTTGCTAACCCGGAGAGGTCTCCGGAGTACTGGATACACTTGTCTGTTTGTCTGTGGTGCGCAGGGACTTCGGAGGCGACGGACAGGGTTCGAGCCAGGTGAACTTGGGTCAAGCGGGTGGTTTGATGCCAAGGGAGCGGGGAGCTCCGTCACGGTGGCTGCGAAGGTGGTCCGGGTCGGTCCTCGGGTCGAGGCGTGCCAGGTGAAGGCAGAGAGTGCGGAGCGTGGCTCCGGCTGAAGGTACTCCGAGACAAGTCCTCGGAGGTGAGGCACTTCGAAGGTACTCCGAATGGAGTGACTTCGGAGTTGGTGGAACAAGTCCTCTGCGGAGGCAAGGTGTTCGAAGTGTGCTCCGGAGGGAGACACTCGAAGGTGCCCGACGAAGGTCTCAGAAGTCAAGGTGCATCGAAGGCATGGTCCGGGTGAGGCTCGTCGAGGAGTGTGCTCGGAGTGGGACACTGCGACGGAGTGCTCATGGAATGCTTCATGCGGAGGCCTTGGACGAAGGAGGGACTTCGAAGGGTGGTACTCCGAAGGTGGGCTTCGGAGTGAGGATGTTTTGCGGTGCTTCGGCCATGCATGGCTTCGGTACACGGACGGACGGTGTTCGAGCTCGGAGTAGCTGCGAAGCCGTGGTGATCCACTCCGGAGGTGGTGGTGCGAAGGCCCAAGGGCTTTGACGGCTTCGGCTCAAAACCGTCACTGTATCGAAGGACTTCTTCGGCGGAGCGAAGGCCAACAGGCTGCAGGCTTCTCGCCGAAGCTTCCGCACCCCTCGCGTGCGAAGGGAGGTTCCAGAAGTCAACTCTGTAAAGGCTGACACTGTCTGTTCTGAAAAAGGCTGACACTGTCCCCTCTGCAGCTGACAGAGAAGCCTCCAAAATAAAGGTGGACTACCTTTTGTACCCCTTAGTTCTGTAGAGACAAAATGGATGTAAACCCTAGGGGTAATGTAGTCACTTCCTTAGGATGAAGCCGTGGGCTATAAATATGGGGGCTCGGTAGGTAACATTTAACACTTTGAGCATTTACTGTTGAGCTCCTGTAGACAGACCTCGCTGTATTCATTCTGAGTTCATTTTATTCAGTGTTCCGTGTTCAAGCGGCGAAGCCCTGTTTCTTTGTGCTTTTGCTTGAGCTCGTGTTGCATACCTCGCTAGTTATTAGTTCACCGGAGCCTGTCTTGGCGAAGGGTGTTTTTATCGCGAAGTGTGCTTTACAGTGTGCTGTCGCTCTGTGTAACTCGAGGCAAGACCTCGCTGCTTACTAGCGAAGCCCTGTTCTTTTCCCGTAGTGCTTCTTGTGTCGAAGCCCTTAGCGTGGTCCGTTTTGTGTGCGTGTAGACCTTCGCGTACGAAGCCCAGCACCAGTTGCTGTCGCTAAATATTTGGTCGAAGTCCTCAGAGGGGTGTCCACTCTTGCGAAGGGTGAAGTGCGAAGTCTGCTCAAAGCACCCTGTGTGCGGAGCCTGCACTGACTTAGCAGAGTAGATTTTCGAGGGTTGTAAGTGGAGCGAAGTCTTCTTGGCTTCGAACTTTTGCCACTCCGAAGCCTGTGTTCGAAGGTGTCGAAGTACCTCCGAACCAGACCTTCGAAGGTTGTGTTCGAAGCCTGTTCCGCAGAAGACTGAACAGAACCGAAGGCTAAGTTTTTAGCCCGAAATTTTAAAAGCTCCCATTCACCCCCCCTCTGGTCGCCGTTTCCGGTCCAACAATTGGTATCAGAGCAGGTTAAGATCACCAGTTGACCTTAACCGGTTTTGTGATCTGTTGGCGACATGGATAGAGGCAGTAAAATTCCTCTGTTCGATGGGACAGATTTTGCATACTGGAAGGTGCGCATGGAGGCTTACTTGTTAAGCCAAGGAAATGCAATTTGGGAGATTGTGGACTCACAATACTCCATCCCTGATACCCGCACCACTCAAACCGAAAAGGATCAGTATATTGCCAACTCGAAGGCAAGGAACATACTGTTCATTGGTTTGAGTCGGAGTGAGTTCGATAGGGTACAGCACCTTAGGACTGCTAGGGAGATTTGGACAACACTCACTGTCTTCCATGAGGGCTCTGCTCAGATTAAGGCCAGGCGCCAAAGCACCTACAATCAACAGTATCAGCTGTTTGTGCAGGCACCTGGTGAATCTATAGATGCCATGTTTTCTCGTTTTGACGCGATAGTGAGTAACTTGCGATCCAACGGGACGCTTGCTTACAGTGATCACGATAGGGCTATCAAGCTTCTCTATGCTCTTGACCGTAGCATATGGGAAGTGAAGATATCCAGCATTGAGGAGTCCACAGGCTATGACACTCTAACCTGTGATGAACTCTTTAGCAAGCTGAAGTCCACAGAGATTGCCAAGGCATCTCTTGCAGTGCACAGAAGCTCTTTGCCACAGCCATTGGCATTGGTTTCTAGCACTAGCCGTGGCACCACTGCAGAACCAAGCACATCAGGCACTTGTGTTCTTGCAGATGGTTTTGCTTTGTCCTCCCTGGTCTCCGTCACAAAGGAGCAGGTGGATACTCTAGCTGATGACGAGCTTGCTCTCATTGCCCGGAGGTTCACCCGCTTTCATCATGAGAGACGGGATCAGAGGAGAAGTGGTTTTAGTGGCTGCTATGAATGTGGCGACACCTCTCACATAAAGGCCAATTGCCCCAAGGTCAAAAAGAGAGATGAGAGTGACCGCCCTAAATTCCACAAAAAGGAGAGGAAGCCCTTTGTGAAGGGCAAGCGCGGCAAGATGGCTAAGAAAGTAGCCAAGGCCGCTTCCAGAGCTTTTGTTGCTGCTCTCAGCGACATCGACACTTCCTCAACTGAGGAGTCGAGCTCTGAGGAGGAGGAGTCCCCAAGAAAGGAGGACAAGAAGGACAAGAAGGGACGTGATTTCACCGGCCTTTGCTTCATGGCCGACAGCGATCACAGCGGCGATGAGCTTGACTCATCTGAGGTAAACCTATCATCTGACCAGCTACTAATTAAATTAGATGAGCTGAATGAAGTAGTGCTAGGTCAGGATAGATTGCTTGTGCAAGCCGCTAGAGAAAGAAAAGACCTTAGACTTAGGCTAGAAAATGTTTCTACTGAATATGCCATGCTTAAGTCTAAGTTTGATGATGCTGAATGTGAATCATGTTCTGTTGTCATGAGTGAGCTTGCTCAGTTGCGCTCTGTACATGCTCAAACTCTCTCTGAGCTTGAGACTGCACAGAAGCAGCTTTTGGAGGTGGATTCTAGACCTCATGAAATTATTGATTGCATGAACTGCTCCTTATTGCGCGATAGCATTAATTTACGTGATAAGCATGTTCATGATCTAGAGGCTAGATTGGAGAGGGCCGGTAGTTCTAAGGATGTGCAACCTGTTTGTGACACTTGCATTACCCTTAAGGACCAGCTAGGCACTGTTAAGAGCGGGCTGAAAATCTCATGTCTGAAAATGAATACCTTCTTTCTGTGGTGAATAAATGCACTGAAGGGAAGGGTAGGATGGATTTGCTCTTGGCCAAGACCAAGTTGTGTGCTGATAGAGCCGGGGTAGCTCTAGGTTTGGGTTTTGAGAGGATAGCTTCAGACAGTAAGACCAAAACTGTTTTTACCTCTCCTACCACCCTAGAGAAAGAGAGAGCTCTGTTGGACACCCCTCCAGCCAAAAAGCCTACCCATCCACCAAAGAAAACCACACCTCCTACCAAGAAAAATCCTCCCAAGAAAACCACTGTGAAGAAACCCAAGGAGCCTGTGAGAGTTGCTCCTGTGACCCATGAGAGTGCCCCAGGAGAGTGTTTCATTGTTCTTATTGTCAGCGGGCGGGTCATTTGATTGGTTTCTGTTTCCGTCGCATCAAGGATGAGCGACGTGCACAGGCGATGAGCTACCAGGACATGCAGTACCCATCTTTAGGTATGCATGAGTCTGAGTATTACTCTCGTCCTGTTTTCGAGGCTCCTCGTGCTTCTCGGAGAGGTTTTGCTCCTCGAGGTGTTCACCATGTTCCATATGGTGGTAGACCTCGGGCGAGTAGCTTTGTACCTCGTCAGAGTAGGAGACCTCGTCATGCTTTGAGTTCTTTGCATATAGGTAGACCTCGCACTTTGCATCATTCTGATTTTTATGTGCGTAGACCGTCTACTTTTACTGTGCCTACTACTCGTGTCACTCAGTGCTGGATGCCTCGTCATTATTTTACTCACCCCAGCACTGAGCGATCGAGGCGTTCTTATCATGTGTAGGCGACAGGTCGAGGCTTGGAGGGCACGTGGATCATGGACTCCGGTTGTTCGCGCCACATGACCGGAGATGCAAACTGGTTCTCCAGCCTCACAACAACCAAGCAAAGGGAACATATCACCTTCGGAAACAATCGAAGGAGTAGAGTGAAAGGTAAAGGTGTGGTAAGAATTAATTCAAACTTCACTCTCAAAGATGTTGCTTTGGTTGAAAACCTGGGATACAATTTGCTGTCTGTATCTCAGTTGCTTGATGAGGGCTTCGAAGTGCGATTTCATCGCGATACCTCGCAAGTGCTCAATTCTGATGGCGTTGTGGTGTGTAAGATCTTTAGGGTTGGGAGAGTTTTTGGAGCTGATTTTTCAGAGTCGTCTGGTTCTTCTCATTGTCTTGTTGCTCATTCGACTTCTGAGCTTTGGAAGTGGCATAGGAGACTAGGGCATATGAGCTTTGAGTTGCTCGCTCGTCTGAGCGCCCTAGGTTTGATCCGAGGATTGCCCAAGCTCAAGTTTGAGAAGAATTTAGTTTGCGCTCCTTGTCGACATGGTAAAATGATTGCCGCTTCGCATTCGCCAGTCACCACTGTGATGACTGAACAGCCCGGAGAACTTCTCCACATGGACACTGTAGGTCCTTCTCGGGTTAGTTCTTTAGGCGGCAAGTGGTATGTACTTGTTATTGTCGACGATTTCTCTCGCTACTCTTGGGTCTTCTTTCTTGCCAGCAAGGATGAAGTGTTTTCAAACTTTCGGAGCTTGGCTTTGAGACTTTTCACTGAACTCCCTGGTGCATTAAAATTCATTCGAAGCGATAATGGCACCGAGTTCAAAAATAGTCTCTTTGTTGACTTTTGCATGGAGCATGGCATAGAACATCAATTCTCTGCTCCGGGGGTTCCTCAACAGAACGGTGTTGTTGAGAGGAAGAACCGCACTTTGGTTGAGATGGCTAGGACGATGCTTGATGAGCATAGGACTCCTAGAAAATTCTGGGCTGAGGCCATGAACACTGCTTGCTACATCTCAAACCGAATTTTCTTGCGCTCAATTTTAAACTTGACATCTTATGAGCTGCGTTTTGGGAGACAGCCCAAGGTTACTCATCTTCGAGTTTTTGGCTGTCGCTGCTTTATCCTAAAACGTGGTAACTTGGATAAATTTGAGTCGCGATCTTCTGACGGGATCTTTTTGGGTTATACTACTCATGGTCATTCTTATCGTGTTTATAACTTGGAAACTAACACTGTCATCGAGTCATGTGATGTGACTTTTGATGAATCAACCCCCTCTGTTAGTTCTGCTCTTGAACAGGCAAATGAACACGACATGGAACAGACCTTGTTTGAAGAAGAAGATCCCGGAGAATTCGAGGATGATCCCCTACTACCCTCGACATCGACCCCCGAAGCTGACCCCGCTTCTTCTACTTCGGCACGAGGTCCCGAAGCGACTACCTCAACATCGGTCATCTTGGACCACTCCAACGCACAAGTTGAGGGGGAGACTGCATCCCGCCGCGAGGCTCCACATCATGTCCAAAGGATGCACCCTCCCGAGCAGATCATTGGTGAGCTTGATCAAAGGGTAACTCGTTCTCATGCCCATTTCACTAATGCTGCTTTGTTGCTTCTTTCGAGCCCTTAGATGTTAGTCATGCACTTTCTGATTCTAGTTGGATCAATGCCATGCATGAAGAGCTTGAGAATTTTGAAAGAAACCAAGTCTGGACTTTAGTTGATCCTCCACCAAATGTTCATTTCATTGGAACTAAATGGATCTTCAAAAATAAACAAGGGGAGGATGGAACAATTGTTAGAAATAAGGCTAGACTTGTAGCTCAGGGCTTTTCTCAACTAGAAGGGATTGATTTTACTGAAACTTTTGCACCTGTTGCTCGCCTTGAGGCCATTAGGATTTTGCTTGCCTTTGCGACATCCCGGGGATTCAAACTCTATCAAATGGATGTTAAAAGTGCTTTTCTTAATGGCTTCATAGGTGAAGATGTTTATGTAAAACAACCCCCTGGTTTTGAAAATCCCAAGTACCCACATAAAGTCCTTAAACTTCATAAGGCTCTTTATGGACTCAAGCAGGCCCCTCGGGCGTGGTATGATAGACTTAAGTCTTTTCTGCTTGAGCGAGGGTATTTGATGGGCTCTGTTGATAAAACTTTGTTTACTCTCAAGCATGGCAAAGATTTCCTCCTAGTGCAGATTTAATGTGGATGATATCATCTTTGGTGGCTCTTCTCATGCTTTGGTTGCCGAGTTTGCAGATACCATGAGCAGGGAGTTTGAAATGTCGATGATGGGTGAACTCACCTTTTTCCTTGGTTTGCAAATCAAGCAAAGCAAACAAGGTACTTTTGTCCACCAGACAAAGTACACCAAGGACCTGCTCAAGAAGTTCGACATGTCCGATGCGAAACCCCTCGCCACTCCAATGGCTACATCTGTAGCGTTGGACCCTGACGAAGATGGAGAGCTGTAGTCAGAAGGAATTCGGAGCATGATCGGCTCCCTCCTCTACTTGACTGCCACGAGGCCGGACATACACTTCGCAGTGTGTCTGTGCGCTCGTTTTCAGGCTTCACCACGAGCTTCGCACCGCCAAGCGGTAAAGCGCATTCTAAGGTATCTCAAACACACCCTTGAATTTGGCATATGGTATTCATCGTCTTCATCTTTATGTCTTAGAGGCTATTCTGATGCGGATTTTGCTGGGTGTAGAATT
>JAAALK010000284.1:62260960-62284956 GCA_019279435.1 Zizania palustris | reverse complement strand
GTCACACTCCGTAACCGTCGCCACGACGAAAGACACTTCGTAACCGCTTGCACGACGCTCACACTCCGTAACCGCTTTCGTAACACTCATGCTCCGAAACCATGCTATTCCCAAGGAGTTTTCCCACTATGCCGAAACTCGGAGACGAATGTTTTAAAATATTGGGCCTAATATTCTGGGCTAAATCATAACATCTTCGCATTCCCTTTAAGCCTCAGAAACTAAAAATGTTCCTTTCGTAAACTGCCTTCTTTCTAAAAAATAGGTTATCTACAGAAAGGCGTATTCGAGGGGCTACTGTTGGGGAAAATTACTTCATTTCCAGGACTTAAAGGTTAACCCTCCGAGGGCTCCAAGAAGATCCCGAAGATGGCTGACTAATGCTCGAAGCATACGTCAGCACGATCGGAGGGTGTCACGATGCGAAATCTCGAAGGACCCTCCGAAGGGAAGGAGGAGGCTTCGAAGCGGGAAGACGTGACTGATTGGATGCCCTGCTTATCCATCTACCCTACAGCACTTTACCGTGTATAACCTTGTTTATAATACTGGAGGTCATTTGTAATATAAGGGTAAATAGGTCTATTCCTTAAGCCTTTTTCCCTATAAATACCCCCCATTGTACCTTGTAAGAAGGATCCAGAACCAGTGGTTCAAACACATACATTCGGACCTCTTGAGTTGTTATCCTTTACGGAGGCTCAAGTTTGTCCTAAAAGCACAAACCTCTTGTTTGTTTGTTCTTAACTACTAAGAACCTGTGGGTGTAACTTTTACACCAACAATCACTAGTTGACCTTAACCGGTTTTGTGTTCTGTTGGCGACATGGATAGAGGCAGTAAAATTCCTCTGTTCGATGGGACTGATTTTGCATACTGGAAGGTGCGCATGGAGGCTTACTTGTTAAGCCAAGGAAATGCAATTTGGGAGATTGTGGACTCACAATACTCCATCCCTGATACTCGCACCACTCAAACAGAAAAAGATCATTATAATGCCAACTCCAAGGCTAGGAATATACTGTTCATTGGTTTGAGCCGGAGTGAGTTTGATAGGGTGCAACACCTTAGGACTGCTAGGGAGATTTGGACAACACTCACTATTTTTCATGAGGGCTCTACACAGATTAAGGCCAGGCGCCAAAGCACGTACAATCAACAGTATCAGCTGTTTGTGCAGGCACCTGGTGAATCTATAGATGCCATGTTTTATCGCTTTGATGCGATAGTGAGTAACTTGCGATCCAACGGGACGCTTGCTTACAATGATCATGATAGGGCTATCAAGCTTCTCTATGCTCTTGACCGTAGCATATGGGAAGTAAAGATATCCAGTATTGAGGAGTCCGCAGGTTATGACACATTGACCTGTGATGAGCTCTTCAGCAAGCTGAAGTCCACAGAGATTGCCAAGGCATCTCTTGCAGTGCACAGAAGCTCTTTGTCACAACCATTGGCATTGGTTTCTAGCACTAGCCGTGGTACCACTGCAGAACCAAGCACATCTAGCACTTGTGTTTTTGCAGATGGTTTTGCTTTGTCCTCCCTGGTCTCCGTCACAAAGGAGCAGGTGGACACTCTAGATGATGATGAGCTTCCTCTCATTGCCCAGAGGTTCACCCGTTTTTATCATGAGAGACGGGATCAGAGGAGAAGTGGTTTTAGTGGTTGCTTTGAGTGTGGCGACACTTCTCATATTAAGGCCAACTGCCCTAAGCTCAAGAAAAGAGATGAGAGTGAGCGCCCCAAATACCACAAGAAGGAGAGGAAACCCTTTGTGAAGGGTAAGCGCGACAAGATGGCTAAGAAAGTAGCCAAGGCCGCTTCCAGAGCATTCGTTGCTGAACTCAGCGACATCGACACTTCCTCAACTGAGGAGTCGAGCTCTGAGGAGGAGGAGTCCCCAAGGAAGGAGGACAAGAAGGACAAGAAGGGACGAGACTTCACCGGCCTTTGCTTCATGGCCGACAGCGATCACAGCGGCGATGAGCTTGACTCATCTGAGGTACCACTATCATCTGACCAGCTATTAATTAAATTAGATGAGCTGAATGAAGTAGTTCTTGGTCAGGATAGATTACTTGTGCAAGCCGCTAGAGAAAGAAAAGACCTTAGACTTAGGCTAGAATCTGTTTCTACTGATTATGCCATGCTTAAGTCTAAAGTGAATGATGATGAATGTGATTCTTGTACCACTGTCATGGGTGAGCTTGCTCAGTTGCATTCTGTTCATGCTCAAACTCTATCTGAGCTTGAGACTGCACAGAAGCAGCTTTTGGAGGTGGATTCTAGACCTCATGATATTACTGAATGCATGAACTGTTCTTTATTACGAGAGAGCATTAATTTACGTGATAAACATGTTCATGATTTAGAGGCTAGATTGGAGAGGGCCGGTAGTTCTAAGGATGTGCAGCCTGTGTGTGACACTTGCATCACCCTTAAGGACCAGCTAGGCACTGTTAGAGAGCGAGCTGAAAACCTCATGTCTGAAAATGAATACCTTCTTTCTGTGGTTAATAAATACACTGAGGGAAAGGGTAGGATGGATTTGCTCTTGGCCAAGACCAAGTTGTGTGCTGACAGAGCAGGGGTAGCTCTAGGTTTGGGTTTTGAGAGGATTTCTTCAGACAAGCAAGACCAAAACAGTTTTTACCTCTCCCACTACCTTAGAGAAAGAGAGAGCTCTGTTAGACACTCCATCAGCCAAAAAGCCTACCCTACCACCAAAGAAAGCCACACCTCCTGCCAAGAAAAATCCTCCCAAGAAAACCACTCAGCAGAAGCCCAAGGAGCCTGTGAGAGTTGCTCCTGTGACCCATGAGAGTGCCCCTAGGAGAGTTTTTCACTATTCTTACTGTCAGCGAGTGGGTCATTTGATTGGTTTCTGTTTTCGTCGCATCAAGGATGAGCGACGCGCTCAGGCGATGAGTTACCGGGACATGCATTACCCATCTTTAGGTATGCATGAGTCTGTGTTCTACTCTCGTCCTGTTTTCGAGGCTCCTCGTGCTTCTCGGAGAGGTTTTGCTCCTCGAGGTGTTCACCGTGTTCCATATGGTGTTAGACCTCGGGCGAGTAGCTTTGTACCTCGTCAGAGTAAGAGACCTCGTCATGCTTTTCGATCACTGCATGTAGGTAGACCTCGCACTTTGCATCATTCAGATTATCATGTGCGTAGACCGTCTACTTTTACTGTGCCTACTACTCGTGTCACTCAGTGCTAGATGCCTCGTCATTTTTTCACTCACCCCAGCACTAAGCGATCGAGATATTTTTATCATGTGTAGGCGACAGATCGAGGCCTAGAGGGCACGTGGATCATGGACTCCGGTTGTTCGCGCCACATGATCGGAGATGCGGCATGGTTCTCCAGCCTCACCACAACCAAGCAAAGGGAACATATCACCTTCGGAAACAATCGAAGGAGTAGAGTGAAAGGTAAAGGTGTGGTAAGAATCAACTCGAATTTCACTCTCAAAGATGTTGCTTTGGTTGAAAACCTGGGATACAATTTGCTGTCTGTATCTCAGTTGCTTGATGAGGGCTTCGAAGTGCGATTCCATCGCGATACTTCGCAAGTGCTCAATTCTGATGGCGTTGTGGTGTGTAAGATCTTTAGAGTTGGGAGAGTTTTTGGAGCTGATTTTTCAGAGTCGTCTGGTTCTTCTCATTGTCTTGTTGCTCATTCGACTTCTGAGCTTTGGAAGTGGCATAGGAGACTAGGGCATATGAGCTTTGAGTTGCTCGCTCATCTGAGCGCCCTAGGTCTAATCCGAGGATTGCCCAAGCTCAAGTTTGAGAAGAATTTAGTTTGTGCTCCTTGTCGACATGGAAAAATGATTGCTGCTTCGCATTCGTCAGTCACCACAGTGATGACTGAACAACCCGGAGAACTTCTCCACATGGACACTGTAGGTCCTTCTCGGGTTAGTTCTTTAGGCGGCAAGTGGTATGTATTAGTGGTTGTCGACGATTTCTCTCGCTACTCTTGGGTCTTCTTTCTTGCCAGCAAGGATGAAGTGTTTTCACACTTTCGGAGCTTGGCTTTGAGACTTTTTACTGAACTCCCTGGTGCATTGAAATTCATTCGAAGTGATAATGGCACTGAGTTCAAAAATAGTCTCTTTGTTGACTTTTGCATGGAGCATGGCATAGAACATCAATTCTCTCCTCTGCGGGTTCCTCAACAGAACGGTGTTGTTGAGAGGAAGAACCGCACTTTGGTTGAGATGGCTAGGACGATGCTTGATGAGCATAGGACTCCTAGAAAATTCTGGGATGAGGCCATGAACACTGCATGTTACATCTCAAACCGTATATTCTTGCGCTCAATTTTAAATTTGACATCTTATGAGCTGCGTTTTGGGAGACAGCCCAAGGTTACTCATCTTCAAGTTTTTGGTTGTCGCTGCTTCATCCTAAAACGTGGTAATTTGGATAAATTTGAGTCGCGATCTTCTGACGGGATCTTTTTGGGTTACACAACACATGGTCATTCTTATCGTGTTTATAATTTAGAGACTAACACTGTCATCGAGTCATGTGATGTGACTTTTGATGAATCAACCCCCTCTGTTATTCTGCATTTGAACAGGCAAATGAACACGACATGGAACAGACCATCTTCGAAGAAGAAGATCCCAGAGAATTCGAGGATAAACCCCTGCTACCCTCGACATCAACCCCCGAAGCCGACCCCGCTTCGACCACTTCAGCACGAGGTCCCGAAGCGACTACCTCAACATCGGTCATCTTGGACCACTCCAACGCACAAGTTGAGGGGGAGACTGCATCCCGCCGCGAGGCTCCACACCATGTTCAAAGGATGCACCCTCCTGAGCAGATCATTGGTGAGCTTGATCAAAGGGTAACACGTTCTCATGCTCATTTCATTGATTCCGCTTTTGTTGCTTCTTTCGAGCCCTTAGATGTTAGTCATGCACTTTCTGATTCTAGTTGGATCAATGCCATGCATGAGGAACTTGAAAATTTTGAGAGAAACCAAGTTTGGTCATTAGTTGATCCTCCACCAAATGTTCATCTCATTGGAACAAAATGGTTTTTCAAAAATAAACAAGGGGAGTATGGGACTATAGTTAGAAACAAGGCTAGACTTGTAGCTCAGGGTTTTTCTCAACTAGAAGGGATTGATTTTACTGAAACTTTTGCACCTGTTGCTCGCCTTGAGGCCATTAGGATTTTGCTTGCCTTTGCGACATCCCGGGGATTCAAACTCTATCAAATGGATGTCAAAAGTGCTTTTCTTAATGGCTTCATAGGTGAAGATGTTTATGTAAAACAACCCCCTGGTTTTGAAAACCCCAAGTACCCACATAAAGTCCTTAAACTTCATAAGGCTCTTTATGGACTCAAGCAGGCCCCTCGGGCATGGTATGACAGACTTAAGTCTTTTCTTCTTGAGCGGGGGTATTTGATGGGCTCTGTTGATAAAACCCTGTTTACTCTCAAGCATGGCAAAGATTTCCTCTTAGTTCAGATTTATGTGGATGATATCATCTTTGGTGGCTCTTCTCATGCTTTGGTTGCCGAGTTTGCAGATACCATGAGCAGGGAATTTGAAATGTCTATGATGGGTGAACTCACCTTTTTCCTTGGTTTGCAAATCAAGCAAAGCAAACAAGGTACTTTTGTCCACCAGACAAAGTACACCAAGGACCTGCTCAAGAAATTCGACATGGCAGATGCGAAGCCCCTCGCCACTCCAATGGCTACATCTGTAGCATTGGATCCTGACGAAGATGGAGAAGCCGTAGATCAGAAGGAGTTCCGAAGCATGATCGGCTCCCTCCTCTACTTGACTGCCACGAGGCCGGACATACACTTCGCAGTGTGTCTGTGCGCTCGTTTTCAGGCTTCACCACGAGCTTCGCACCGCCAAGCGGTAAAGCGCATCTTAAGGTATCTCAAACATACCCTCGAATTTGGCATATGGTATTCAACATCTTCATATTTATGTCTTCGAGGTTATTCCGATGCGGATTTTGCTGGGTGTAGGATTGATAGGAAGAGTACCTCTGGTACTTGTCATTTTCTGGGTACTTCTCTGGTTTGCTGGTCTTCCCGCAAACAGTCTAGTGTTGCACAATCGACGGCTGAGGCCGAATATGTTGCTGCAGCTAGCTGTTGCTCTTAGATTCTGTGGATGGTTTCCACTTTGTGGGATTTTGGGTTAGATTATAAGAGTGTTCCACTTTTCTGTGATAACACTAGCGCTATTTGTATTGCAAACAACCCGGTTCAGCACTCCAGAACCAAACACATTGATGTGAGATATCATTTTCTCAGAGATCACAATGAGAAGGGTGATATTGAACTTCAATATGTTGATACCCAACACCAGCTTGCCGACATTTTTACAAAACCCCTCGATGCTTCTCGATTTGCCTACTTGCGTGGGGAACTTGGCATTTGTCACCCTTACGGCATTTTATGAGGGGGAGCAGATTTAGATGGATGTGCATTTGCTAATTGTGGGTTGACGTTGCATTTACATCTTTTGCATTTATATGCCTGATTATAATCCATGACATCATGACAGCTCAGCTCTTTTTAATTTATCTGAAACATTCATGTGCATGATGTTTTCTTTTCAAAATCAAATCGTGCTCACTGCTTAGTCTTGAATCTAGCATGTTTAGGCAGGACTGCTTTAGCTATCTTTTATCTGCTTGATAGCAAGACACTGTTCATTGGATGCTAAAAATTGCAACTTGAAAAATTGTTCTACATCCTCATGGATATTCATCAAGTGTTAAACAAAATGATTCACTTAATTAAAATCAAAAACTCCATGATTTGCATGCTTTAAGTGAAAAGATCCAGGTGGGTTTGTTTGTCACACTACT
This sequence comes from Zizania palustris, assembly GCA_019279435.1. Lineage (NCBI taxonomy): Eukaryota > Viridiplantae > Streptophyta > Magnoliopsida > Poales > Poaceae > Zizania > Zizania palustris. Next base: position 62,278,087 of record JAAALK010000284.1, on the reverse strand, counting down.
CTATTCTAGACTGCTTTCCATTGCAAATTGGTCTGAACTGGAATAGTGTAGTGTATGCCAAAATCATTGCCTTAAGCTTCTTATGGTTTTCATACCTAGGCTTGGCCTGATTGGAAAGTATAAGGTGGACAAACAAATAACCCCTGGCACTAAGAAAAGAACAACAAAATTCTTTGATCATCAAGTTTGCTTTCATTACTCCATTTGAACTGGACTTGTCTGTCTGGAGTAGAAATTGACTAGCTTTGCGCCGTCCTTGCTTTTACTTGTCTAGTTTCCTTGCCTAAGTGGTGATGCTTTTATTTCAACAATGATCAAATCACATGCTTCATCATGTTTTTAGAGAATGTTAAGTGGAGCTAAGCCCATGTTCATTGGTATTATTGTTGGCATATTTTTGCTTTATATGTCTTTGCAATTCTGCAAATTTCCAAGCTATGCATATTTTTCATGCTCCTTGATGCTTGCATTGCCAAAGGGGGAGAGACTTGCTACGTTCTCTGCCGCAAGGGGTATAATTTCCAAAGGGGGAGAAAATTTGACATAAAGGGGGAGAAGGTTCTCTGTTGCCAAAGGGGATAACTTAACTCAGGGGGAGTTTTTATCTTGAAAAAGGGGAGTTTTTATTGCCGAAGGGGCTTTTACTCTTTTGAAAAAGGGGGAGGAAAATTCTTCTGTCAAGTGACATGATTTGACTCTTTTCTGAGTTTTTATGGTCACTTGTGTGCTGAAAGTCTTTTAATTTTTCTTGGACTTAAAGTTGGTTGTCAATGCACTCATCAAGGGGGAGATTGAGAAACCAAGGGTTGGTTTCGGTGCTTGTGATGAGTGATTGATAGGCTTTTACCCTCGGGTTCGAAGGGGTACCTCCGAAGGGGGTTCGGAGGTTGGACCTCCGAAGGGTGTACGGAGGTGGCTTCACCGAAGTGTGTTCGGTGGTTTGGTTGCTGCAGCTGTTGCAGCGGAGTGTACCTGTCGGAGGGGTCCGACAGTACACAATGACTGGGTTTGTACCGAAGGCTTCGGTACTTTGAGCGGTACACCGGAGTGTGTGCCGGAGGTTGCTAACCCGGAGAGGTCTCCGGAGTACTGGATACACTTGTCTGCTTGTCTGTGGTGCGCAGGGACTTCGGAGGTGACGGACAGGTTCGTAGCAGGTGAACCTAGGTCAAGCGGGAGGCTTGATGCCAGGGGAGCGGGGAGCTCCGTCACGGTCGCTGCGAAGGGGTCTGGGTCGGTCCTCGGGTCGAGGTGCGCCAGGTGAAGGCAGAGAGTGCGGAGCGTGGCTCCGACTGAAGGTACTCCGAGACAAAGTCCTCGGAGGCGAGGCACTTCGAAGGTACTCCGGATGGAGTAACTTCGGAGTTGGATGGATCAAGTCCTCTGCGGAGGCAAGGAGTTCGAAGTGTGCTCCGGAGGGAGACATTCGAAGGTACCCGATGAAGGTCTCAGAAGTCGAGGTGCATCGAAGGCATGGTCCGGGTGAGGCTCGTCGAGGAGTGTGCTCGGGGAGAGACACTGCGACGAAGTGCTCATGGAATGCTTCATGCGGAGGCCTTGGACGAAGGAGGGACTTCGAAGGGTGGTACTCCGAAGGTGGGGCTTCGGAGTGTGGTTGTCTTGTGGTACTTCGGCCTGCATGGATTCGGTACACGGACTGACGGAGTTCGAGCTGGGCGAAGCTGCGAAGCCGTGGTGGTCCACTCCGGAGGTGTTGGTGCGAAGGCCCAAGGGCTTTGACGGCTTCGGCTCAAAACCATCACTGTATCGAAGGTTGACTTCGGTGAAGCGAAGGCCATTTGGCTCAAGGCTTCTCACCGAAGCTATCGCACCCCTCGCGTGCGAAGGGGGCTTCAGAAAGGTCAAAGGCTGCAAGTCTGACAGTGTCTGCTCTGCAAAAAGCTGGCGTTGTCCCCTCTGCAAAGGCTGACAGAGAGGCCTCCAATAAAAGTTGACTACCTTTTGTACCCCTCAGTTCTGTAGAGACAAAACCAATGTAAACCCTAGGGGTAAAGTAGTCAATTCCTTTGGATGAACTAGTGGGCTATAAATATGGGGGCTCGGTAGGTAACATTTAACACTTTGAGCATTTACTGTTGAGCTCCTGTAGCCACACACTTCGTTGTATTCATCCAGAGAGTTCATTTTCTGTGTTCCTTGTTCAAGCGGCGGAGCCCTGCTTTTGTGTGCTTTTTGCTTGAGCTCGCTTTACATACCTCGCTAGTTGTAGTACACCGAAGCCTGTCTAGGCGAAGGGTGTTTTGTGCGAAGTGTGTTTTTCAGTGCGCGTTCGCTCTGTGTAACAGGAGGCTAGACCTCACTGCTTACTAGCGAAGCCCTGATCGAAGCCCGTTTTGCTTCTTGTTTCGAAGCCCCTAGCGAAGTCGATTAGTGTGCGTTTAGACCTTCGTGTACGAAGCCTAGCATCAGTTGCTGCTACCAAGTACTTGGTTGAAGTCCTTAGAGGGTCGTCCACTCTTGTGAAGGGTGAAGTGCGAAGCCTGCTCGAAGCACCCTGCGTGCGGAGCCTGCACTGACTTAGCAGAGTAGATTTTCGAGGGTTGTAAGTGGAGCGAAGTCTTCTTGGCTTCGAACTTTTGGACCTGCGAAGCCTGTGTTCGGAGTTGTCAAAGGACCTCCGAACCAGACCTCCGAAGGTAGTGTTCGAAGCCTGTTCCGCAGAAGACAGAACTAAAACCAAAGGCTAGTTTTTAGCCCGAAATTTTAAAAGCTCCCATTCACCCCCCCTCTGGTCGCCGTTTCCGGTCCAACAGTGTTATACCCGGAGAGGTCTCTAGGGTATCAGATACACTTGTCTACTTGTCGTTGGTGTGCAGGTGACTTCAGAGGCAACAGGACGGTAAGCACAGTAGGTGAACTGGGTTAAGCAAGGATTTTGGCGCAAGGCAAGAGGGGAGCTTGGTCACGGAGGGTATGTGATGTCGAGATCGGGCCTCAGGTCGAGGTGCACCAGTCAAAGGCAGTAAGTGCGGAGGGGGACTCCGGCTGAAGATACCCCAAAGCAAAGTCCTTAGAGGCGAGGCACTTCAAAGAAAGGACTCCAAAGTAGTAACTTCGAAGGCTGGCGTTCGAAGTCCTCAGGAATGAGGCAAGGATCCCAAGTGTGCTCCGGACGGAGACATTTGGAAGGACACCTGTCGAAGGTCTCAGAAGTCGAGGTGCATTGAAGGCATGGTCTGGATAAGGTCCTTCATGGAGTGTGCTCAAGGCCGAGACACTACGAAGGGGTGCTTATGGAAGTTCTTCATGCGGAGGCCTTGTATGAAGGAGGGACTTCAAAAGGTGGTGGACAAAATCCTTCGTAAGAAGGTACTTCGAAGGTGGGGCTTTGAAGTCAGGATGACTTAACGTGCTTTGGCCATGCATGGCTTCAATACACGGATGGACAACGTAGAGCCAAGGAAAGCTGTGAAGTTGTGGTGATCCGCTCTAGAGGTGATGGTGCGAAGACTCAAGGGCTTTGACGGCTTCAACTCAAAACCGTCATTTGTATCGAAGACATACTTCTGGGCAGTGAAGGCCTACTGGTTCGAAGCTTGCTATCGAAGCCACTACAGCACTTCACGTGCGAAGGGGGGCTCCAAGATTCCAGTCTGAAAAGCTGACACAAAAGGAGCTTCCAATAAAGTAGACTACCATATGTACCCTCGTGACTGCCAGAGACAGTAAAGTTGTAAACCCTAGGGGTATAATAGTCTATTCGTAGGTCAGAATAGTGCCTATAAAAGGAGACGTTGGCTGAGGTCTAGGGTAACACTGTGCACTTCACTTTTAGAATGCCATGTACTCACTGTAGCCTTGAGCCAGCCGCCATGAGTAGTACTTTGAATCTATGAGTTTTGTGTTCCCTGTTCTTGCAATAAAATATCTATTCTATTTTCATTGATTGCATGAACTTGTATCTATGTTATTCGCACTTTCTGCAGTTCATTTCATCCTATGCAAACTCAAATTTTACTCTGTGTTCTTTCTGATGAAGTGATCTATCTCTCAGGCGTGAGATTCTAAGTGATTTTGATGTACGTTCGCTCTGTGTATATCAGAGGCCAATCCTTACGGATTACTAGCGATGTACCCGGTTGAGTCTGAGCAAAGTTTCCATTTCTTAGCATGTCGAAGCCTTCAGTGCTGTTCATTTTTGTTGTCAGTTTCAGAGCACTCAATGCAATGCCTATGTATTCATTACTAGTGCGGAGCATCTGAATGGATCTCTTTGAAGGAAACACATTTGTGCGAAGTATTGTTGTGCAAAGCCTGCCCGGAAGCACCTCTATGTGCGGAGCCAGCACAAACTTTGCTGAATTCAGGATGTTTTTGGGTGTTAGAGTGTGAGCGAAATCTTTTGGACTTCGAACTTTTTATCCTGCGCAAAGCCTGTGTTCGGAGTGTGTTTCATACCTCCGAACCAGACTCAGTGAAGGGTGTGTTCGAAGTTTGTTCAGAAGAAGAGAATTTTTCAAAGCTCCCATTCACCCCCCTCTGGTCGCTTGTTTCGGTCCAACAATTGGTAGCAGAGCAGGTTAAGATCACCAGTTGACCTTAACCGGTTTTGTGATCATTTGGCGACATGGACAGAGTCAGCAAAATTCCTCTGTTTGATGGAACTGACTTTGCTTACTGGAAGGTTCATATGGAAGCTTATCTTCTAAGCCAAGGAAGTGCGGTTTGGGAGATTATGGAGTTGGAATATGTTATTCATGAAACTCGCACTACTCAGGCTGAGAAACAATAGTATCACAATGACAACAAAGCTAAGAACATACTGTTTACAAGCCTGAGTAGGAGCGAAATTGATCGAGTCCAGCATCTCAAAACTGCTAGGGAAATTTGGGCCATACTCACTATTTTTCATGAGGGCTCTACACAGATCAAGGCTAGGCGCCAGACCACATACAATCAATAGTATCAGCTATTTGTGCAAGGCCCTAACAAATCTATAGATGTTATGTTTTCTCGCTTTGATGCGGTAGTGAGTAATTTGCGCTCCACAGGCACGCTAGCTTATTCTGCCCACGATAGGGCTATCAAACTTCTTTATGATCTTGATCGTAGCATATGGGAGGTAAAGATATCTAGTATTGAGGAGTCTGCATATTATGACACATTAACTTGTGATGAGCTCTTTAGCAAGCTCAAGTCCACAAAGATTGCTAAGACATCTCTTGCGGGGCATAGAAATTCTTTGCATCCTCCATTGGCACTAGTTTCTAGCTCTAGCCGTGGCGCCTCAGCAGAACCAAGCACATCTGGTACTTGTGTTCTTGTAGGAGGTTTTGTTTTGTCCTCCCTAGTCTCTGTTACTAAAGAGCAGGTGGATACTCTAGATGATGAAGAGCTTTCTCTCATTGCCGGGAGGTTCACTCGTTTTTACAATGAGAGACAGGATCAATGGAAAAGTGGTTTTAGAGGGTGTTTTGAGTGTGGTGACACTTTTCACATCAAGGCTAACTGTCCTAAGCTTAAGAGGAGAGAAAAGAGTGAGTGCCCCAAACATCACAAGAAAGAGAGGAAACCCTACTCTAAGGGTAAGCACGACAAAGTAGCTAAGAGGGTAGCCAAGGTTGCTTCTAGAGCCTTTGTGGTGGCTCTTAGCAACATTGACACATCATCGACTGAGGAGTCTAGCTCTGAGGAGGAGGAGGAGTCTTGTAGCGCTCGAATTTAATAAAACCCAGACTTTATTGAAATTCCAGGGAAAATCAATATTCACAAGATGTTCATCACACGACAACGAATGTACAACAATCATTCGTGGTTCGCAAACCACATTATTTACACAAGTGTTAATATAAAAGAAACTAAAAAAATAATAATCTAGATGAACATCTTCTCCAGGGTTGCTTCCTTGACTAGGTCGCTACACCAGACTGTCCTCATCATAGTACACCATCTCTGAAGTGGGTTTTCCAACGGGTATGAGTACAAAAGTACTCAACAAGCCACTGAGAAATGCAATAATAATGCAGGGTAATAACAAGTGAAGGTAGTGGTTTAAAGTGCGGAAATGCACATCTTTTTATGTTGCAGCAGTTAATGTGAGACATGTTTAATTATACAGAATAATTAAATCATGAATAATGAAACATCATCTAACTCGAGGAGTACAGTCAGCCCTCCTCGCTCAACAGTCCTTACCTGACCAATCAACATGCAACACTTCTCAAACATATACTAATTGTGGGATGTCACGCAACCCGCCCTTGACCGTGGGCTCGGCTTTTTGAAAAGATTTATACTCTGATCAGAGGTGTACCACTATACCCACAAGGCACTCATTCCTGCACACCGCAGTGTGTCCAATAACCCATGTCACATGAACTCATGCCGAAACCTTTAGCATGAAGCGTTCCAACCCAATGACACACACTATAGGTTTTCACCGCCGCGCCAGCGCACTGGACCAACGTCGCGCCCCCTTTTGTGCCACATGGTACAAGTCACATGTAGGTGCTACTTGACCCTCTCCACATAGTGTCTCGAGTTGGAACGTCTCATACCTCCAGTTAAGACTTACCCACTAGACTTGTGGTTGCTACGGAAGTGTATTGCAACGTATCCCATAGACCAGTCCTTATAGTGCCTCGGGTGCAACTAACCAATGCCCTTGCTTGCACCCGGAACTCACCATGCTAACGCACTTAGCCAATTCCAAGACCAATAGAATACCATGAGGAGAGAAATACAAGGATCATATATCAAAATCCAAGTATCTACGACTCATTTTTAATCCTATAGTAGTTGTGTCGATACATTGGACACTTCTAATATTAGTAAGTATCATGGTGATAAGAAATTCAGGCTTGATAGTGTTGGCGCAAAAGATTACGCTAACAGGTTTGTTTATGAGGACTATTCCAAGCCTCTGAATTGGATAATAGCTTGAGATAGTTCAAAATGTGTATTGAATATATGAGTATTCTATGCCCCTTACAGAGCGAAGAGGGGTATTTATAGACGGAATACACTAGGAAAAGACTCCTTTACCCTCTAATTACAACCAACTTAAAAGATAATGTTTAATATTCTACGTAGGGTTAAAAGGGTAAAAGACTAATCTAATCAGTGAGAAAATAATCCTTCTGTCCTTGCTAGCAATACCCCTTCAGGTAAAGAGGCTCTGGGATTCTTCGTCACGCCGAAGCCTTGACGGAGGCTTTCATTGTAGAAGGCTCCGAATACAGCGAAGCCTTGATGTTTTTAGGACCTTCGGAGACCAAAGCTTCTGACTTCGTTTCTTTTGATTGTGTTGATGTTGAGGCTTCCTTAATCTCTTGAGGATGAAATATTTTCCCCCAATAGATAGCATGGCTTGGGTTTGCACATCAAGGTTGAGGATCTGATAAATATATTGTAGGGCATTTGATTGGACTAATGCAATTATAACTTATGGATTTTAGTGATATTTAATTAAAAACTGGGTTCAATATACTAAAAATAGGGTTGGTGACTAGCCTTGCTCAGCAATCGATGTAGGTGGAACCTTGAGAAAATACTTGGGCTCCTCGATGAGGTCATATTCTTCTAGGTACGTAAAACAAGAAGAATAAACAATTAAAACAATGGAATCAACAATACAATCATACAAATTTTATTGGTTAAACAGGTAGAGAACAAAAAGATAAACTTTTTGAAATTTGAATGGCCAAATTTATAGTTAATTCAAAGAAGTTATGAGTTTTTAAAGTTTAAAACAATTTTTAGGATTTTATTTTAATTCCAATGAAAACCATATAAAAGTTCAGTATAAACGTATGAATTTTATTGGATAAACATGAAGATAATGAAAATACAAGTTTTCTGAAATTAAAAGGGTAATTTTTAGAGTTAGTTCCAAGGAGATATGAATTTTTGAGGTTTAAAATGATTTCTCCAATTTTGTTTTAACTCCAATTAAGACAATATAAAATGTTCAATGTAAACATACAAATTTTTCTAGATGAATATGAAGAGAATAAAAAGATAAACTCTCTGAAATTTGAATGGTCAAATTTGGAGTTATTTTGAGGAAGTTATGAATTTTTAAAGTTTAAAACCATTTATGGAATTTATTTTAAATCCTAATTCAGCCTCTGGTCCACTACGAACCAAGTTCACGTTGAACCAACGTACTGTGCACATGATCTGGATCAAGATTGACCGTCAGATCAAGATCGGGCGGTCACAGTACGTGCAGGGTGATTAAATAGAAACCAACGGCTAAGATTAAAACGTGGCGAAGGGGTACGATCCAGCGATCCATATGCAAGCGGGCGGTTAAATGAAATTCAATGGCCAGGATCTCGCGATACCAGTCAACAGAGGTCTCACTTAATCCTGGATCTTGATTCACGATCTAATCTGGACCGGTTGCTCGGGATCGGATCTCTTGGATTCAATCCGCACGCGTTGTGTCAGACTGGTCCTGGTCGTCATCTCCGGCGACGGCATGGGCTAGTTGTGTTCGCAACGGCGACGGTGATGGCCGATGACCGGATCTAAAGGCTAAAATAGAACTAGAACAGTGCGGCGATCACGAGGGTACCAGAGATGGGGCTCGGGATCATCGGGGCGAGGTTGGCGACGAGCGGGGACGACGAAGTGGTTCGGGTCGTCGGCAGGGACGTCGTTCCGGTGGTCTTCAGCAAGGATGGAGGGGTGGCTTGTGTCGGGGAGGTGATGGTGGTCACAGTGAGGTGGATGGCGGACTCCGGTGACGACAAGCGGCGACTAGAGGGCGAGCAGTGGCAGGGGCACAAAATTGCAATGCCGAGCTCTATTTGTGCGGGGCTTACGCGAGTGTGTGAGGCTGAACGCGGTGACCGGTTGGGGTTTTTATATTCTATTGTCATGAGTGAGCTTGCTGTTGTCATGAGTGAGCTTGCCCAGCTTCATTCTGTGCATGCTCAAGCTATTGATTAGTTTGAGGTTGCAGAGAAGAAGTTTTTGGAGGTGGAGTCTAGACCTACTGTTGTTAATGAATGCATAAATTGTCCTTCACTAATTGAAAGCATTAATTTAAGGGACAAACATGTAAATGAATTAGAGTCTAGATTAGAGAGGGCTGAGTGCTCTAAGGATGTGCAGCCAGCTTGTTCTATCTGCATCACCCTTAAAGACCAACTTAGTTTTACTAGAGGGCAAGTAGAAAAACTCATGAGTGAAAATGATTACCTTATGTCCGTGGTAGATAAATGCACTAAAGGGAAAGTGAGAATGAATTTGCTCTTGGCAAAAACCAAAATGTGTGTTGATAGGGCAGAGTTAACTTTAGGTTTGGGATATGAGAGAACTACTTCAACTACACCAAACAAAAATATGTTCACTCCTCCCACAACCCTTGAGAAAGAATGTAACACCCTGAATTTTTTAAATTAAATAAATTGGAGAAAATAGAATTTTTAAATGAATAAATCGAGTTTGGATAATAAAATAGTTGAATTAATTGGAAAGCCTTAAGGAAGAATAAAATAAAGTAATCAAAAAATTTACTTGGTTGAAGTCAATTAATTAGGTTTGGACCAAACGAGGCATTCAAATAAAAACTTTGAGAAAATTTACTTTTCCAAGAAAGGGTTATTTTTGATTTTTGAATAAACTGAAAATGTCCAAATAAACAAAACATGAAGAAATAATTCAAATTTTGAGCTGAGAAAATTATGTTAGATTCATGAGGTCAAAATATATTTTTGAGAATTTTTATAAAATTTTTAGAACCTCTGCTGAGAGCTCATATTTTATAGATGAATTTCTGGAATTAGTTTAATTAGAAAAGAATTTTAAATCTTTTTGGGCCGCCTCCCTCATTTCTCTCTCCACCTCGGCCCAACCCACACCTACGCTCGCTGACATACCGGCCCCACCTGCCAGCCTCCACCTCTGCTCTCTCGCGCGTGCATCCGCACCACGCCACTCCCTCACTGCCACCCGGGCCTAGCTGGCAGCGCCCCCAACCCATGCACACGCTCGCACCCACTGACCGGTGGGGCCCACCTATCGGCACCACTTGCTTCCCCCGCACGCGCCCGCTGACCGCCTTGGCCCACCTATCGGGATCGTCTTCTCCATGAGGACCGCCCCCTAATTGCTCCCCCCCTCACCGGCCAAAACCCTAACCGCCCCGAATCCGCCACCGCTGGTCCCCTCCTACCGAATTAACCCAAGAATCATGCTCCCCTAAGTCCGGTGACCATTTCCCCTATTTAATCACACTCAATCCCGTCCCGGTTCAACGTATCCCCGTAAGTGCTAAGCTCACCGGCGTTAAGGTGCGGTTACTCCCTATTTCCCCCAATTGTGCCCCCCTTTGATCCTACCGATGACCCCTATAAAGCCCCCTTCGCCGCCGCTCCCAGACACCCGAGAATCACCCAGAAATCACCACTAGATCCCTCTGTAGTGCCGTTTGTACTACCCCCCTCTGCCACCGCTCCAGCCGCCACTCGCCGTCGCCGAATACCACCGACCGCCTCGCCGCTGACCCCACCGTGATCCCCTACGCCTACCCGACCTCATCCATGCCTTCGATCCCACTGAAGACCGCCAGACCACCATCGTCGTCGATGACCCAAGGGAGCTCTACCGCCCTCTCTCTTTGCCGTCCTCTTCCCTCCACCGTCGACGCCCAAGTCCGGTATAATAATGACCCCCACGTTATTCTATTTCTGTTTCTGCAATCGCCCGAGGCCCTAGGCCTTCGTTGTCACCACTGTGCTCACCGCCGTGTCCTGTCGTCACCGGAGACAAAGCCCCCATGTCAGATTCCTCGTGCGCGTGCCAGATGCGATCACCACTGCCCGATCAGAGGTGAGTGGCCAGGATTAGATCACATAACCGAGCGCTCAGATTCCCTCTGACCGCCATTGACCGATATCGCGAGATCCTGACCATCGGTGTCCACTTAAATCCCACCGCGATCGCAGTCGTTGATCTGTACCGGTTCGATGTGATTTAATCGTGGCCATCTATTTTCACTTATCGCGCCTGCCTCACCCGCCACTACAAGAAAACAGAACATTTTCGTTGGCCAATTTAATTTCCGTTGGCTTTACAAAATGCCGATGGAAGTTAAATAACTTCCGTCGGCCTCGAGGAGCCAATGGAATTTATTTAACTTCCATCAGCTTTTGACTGTGGTCGACGGAAGTTAAGTGGGTAGATACTGATTGTATATTATATCCCTTAAATTCTATCGGCCAGCATTAAAGCCGACGCCCGCCACTCGACACCTCCGGCCGCCGCTGCAGCCCGCCGCCTGCCACCAGCGCCCCGCCGACCCGTGCCGCCCGCTGCCGCCGGCCGCCGCCCCCTCTCGTCTGCCGCTCACTCCCTGCCGCCGCCCACTCCCGGCTGTCGCCACAGTCCTCTTGCCTCCAGACACCGTCACCCGTCGCCGCCCATCGCCGCCGCCCGACGATCAAGTAATTTTTTTGTCTTTAGTTTTTTTCACTTTTTATTTGTGCACGATATGATATATGATTTTAGAGTGTTTTGTAAATTAATTGTCATTGTAGTTGAAAGTTAACTTATTTGTGAATTTTGTCGTTGTACTAGATTGCAATATATTGATTGGAATAAATTGATTGTAATGAAATTGCAATATAATGATGTGGAATGATATATTGCAATATAATGAGTGTAATGAATTTTGTGAATTTTGTGATTGGTATGCATGAGCAGATACACTCTAATAGATGTGTATAGGGAGGAAATGTGGAATGATAGAATGCATCTTGCTTTACCTAGATGTTTTTCAGTATGATTTGCTTCTTGGTATTTTTTTGCTACATATATGAATTTTTTGAATTTTGTCATGTATTAATATTGTGCTTTTACATATGTTTCACGCTTTTAAATATGTTTTGTATGCGATGTTCTTCTTTCATATGCAATATATGTTGTGATATTATGTATATATGGTACTAATTATATTATTGTATTACTTTATAGTTTTTTGATGATTTCATTTGGTGATTAGTATTATATATATACTTTCTTATATATATTTCTTTTCGTATGGAATTTTTTATTTTACAACAACGTAAATAGTGTAACGAAACCTATGCGTCACCCGTTTCGGACCAACATGTCTCACACATATCATGCGTGTGAGATGTGTAAGTCCGGAATTGTCCCTTTTTAGACAGCCTCGGAGTGGGTGACAGAGCGTGGTCTTTATGATGAGTCATGCATTCGAATGAGATTTCAGTGACATAACCTTGTTGTTCTCCATTGCATCACTATCAGGCGTAAAATTGTAGAACAACAGGGTTATGCTGCTGAAATTTCGTTTGGACTCATGGCTCGTCATAAATACCACGTTCTGTCGGTTACTCTTGGGTGGGTTTAGGACCTATCTTTTCCTATAGACATAGGCCCGTGGTACTTATGATGCATTCTCGATTGAATGAATGTTTTGCCTATAGAATGGTTGAGGATGACTGACGGTGGATGTATAGTGGTTGGATGAAAATTGGAGCTCACACGAGGGAGTGGGTAATCAACGCTGAGAAATTTGTTGATCATGCATTCGCTTTGACAACAAACACTAGCGCGAGGTGCCCATGCATGAAGTGCAGAAATTCTCGTTGGCAAGACAAGAGGACGTTGTCATTCCATATTTGCAAATATGGTTTCATGCCAGGTTATGAAGTTTGGACTTTTCACGGTGAGACAGGCCGTGAAAAAACGGTATTAGTAGTGGAAGAAGAAGATGATAGCGTTGCTGACGATAGGATGGATGAGATGATTGATGCTATATGACCAGAGTTTGAATCAAACCCTGATGATCCTCCAACACCGGAGGTTCAAAAGGTTTTCGACATCCTTCGAGCTTCAAAGAGCCGTTGCATGAGTACACCACCGTAAGCGTTCTCGCTTTCGTGACCCATCTTATGGCCATTAAGTTGAAGTTTGCATTCTCCAACAATTGTTATAAGGAGCTCTTGAATCTGATCAGCGATATCCTTCCTATTAACCATAAGGTGCCGAAAGACATGTACCAATCAAAGAAAATGCTTTCTGCTCTCGGTATGGAGTATGAGAAGATTGATGTGTGCCGAGATAATCGTATGCTTTTCTGGAAAGAACATAGGAATGAGGTGAAATGCTTAAAATGTGGTAAACCGAGATTCGTAGAGGTCGTAAACGAAGACAGAGAAAAGGTGACGATAGAGGTTGTTCATAAGCAACTTCGTTACATGCCTCTTACACCTCGGGTGAAATGATTCTTTCTCTCAAAGAAAACCGCTAGACATATGTGATGGCATAAAGAAGGTGTACGTGAGAATAATCAAGTAATGGTGCACCCATCTAATGGTGAGGCATGGAAGGCTCTAGATGATTTTGATGCAGACTTTGCTAGGGATGCAAGGAATGTTCACATCAGGTTGGCAACAGATGGATTCACGCCTTTCAATGTAACCGCATCGTCATACTCTTGTTGGCCTGTGTTTGCTATTCCATACAACCTTACACCTTCGTTTTGTATGAAATATGAATTTATGTTCCTGTGTCTCATTATACCCGGTCCAGAGCATCATGAACCATGCCTGAACATGATGCTAAAGCCCTTAATAGAAGAGTTGAAGCAATTGTGGAAAGGAGTTGAATCATATGACTATGACCGGAAGCAAAAATTCAATCTTCGAGTTGTGTATCTATGGTTGGTCCACGATTTTCCGGCACACAGTATTTTTTCTGGTTGGAGTTGTCATGGAAGGTTGACATGTCCGATATGTGCGAAGGACACAAATTGTTTCCGTCCGATCTTCGGGGGAAAGATTTGTTACTTTGATTGTCATATATGCTTTTTGCCCATGAATCACCCATTTAGGTTATAGAGGAACAATTTCAAGAAGGACAATGTTGTTGTAAAGGGACTACCAAGGCGTTTAAATGGTAGAGAAATCACTGATATGCTGAATGAGTTGGTCCTTAATAAAAATGAGGATGGATTTGTAGGATTCGGAAATGAACATAATTGGACCCACATATGTGTCTTATGGGAACTGTCGTATGTTAAATCACTAATTCTGATGCACAACATTGATGTTATGCATTAGAAACGTAATGTTGGTGAAAGCATTATAAGTACATGTATGGATTTTACAGACAGGACAAAAGATAATGTAAAGGCGAGAAGAGATTTAGCTGAGATTTGTAATCGACCAACCCTTGAGTTGACGAATAGTGGTGGCAAGCCACATGCCCCATTTGTTTAAAACCTAAAGAAAAAAACAAATAATGATGTGGTTGATAAATTTGAAATTCTCAGATGGTTACGCCGCGGGATTTAGAAGAGCTGTGAATTTGAAGACAGTGAAATTAAATGGATTGAAAAGTCACGATTACCACATAATAATGGAAAGACTCCTTCCTGTAATGTTTCGCGGGTACCTGAATGATGATGTGTGGAAGGCGTTAGCTAAGCTGAGCCATTTTTATAGACAACTTTGTGCTAAAGAAATTAAGAAAGATATGATGGAGATACTGGAGAAAGAGATCCCGGTGCTTTTATGTAAATTGGAAAAAATATTCCCTCCAGGGTTCTTCAATCCAATGCAACATTTACTGGTTCATCTGCCATATGAAGCTAAGGTAGGTATCCCTATGCAATATTGGTGGATGTATCACATTGAAAGGTCCCTAAAGAAGCTTAGAGCGATGGTTGGCAATAAGGCCAGAGTTGAAGGTTACATCGCAGAAGAATTTAAATTGAAAGAGATAGCATACTTGACTAGTGTATACTTCGTTGAGCATCACAATGTCAACACAGCTGCTACACGGTACCATATGGATGAAGACCATCCTTGTAGTGATCTCCAAATTTTTGGGTGGAAGAGCATAACTGTTGGTGTCTCCACGACATCTTATGTAACTCAGGAAGAACAGACATATGCCTTGCTCTACATGTACTCAAATATGGAAGAGATGGAACAATATTTCGCGTAAGTAAATTCTTTTTAGTTTTATATTTTATCTCCAAATTTTATACCCATTTGTTTACCTATTCGTTACAATGACAGTAAGTTTGATTCGAAATACTTGACGTCTGGTCGTCAACCAACGGAGAAGCAATTAGATAAATTGCGTCGAGAAGGAGTAAATGGCGGGTCTAGTTTCCTCCCTTGGTTCAGAGAACATGTAAATCCTTACCTTTTGTGACACATATTATTTTACTCTATTAAGTTAATTATCTTATAAACTCGTATGATTTGAAGTGCGTGCTCACTGACAATGTACATATAGACTCGCGACTTCTCTCTTACAGAAGTATTAGTGCCAAAAGTTAAGGTCGCTATGATGTTAATGGTTTCCGCTTCCGTTCAACTATTTTTGAAGCATATCGACCTCTGGTGGCAACAACTAATACTGGAGTTATTACAAGGGTCGTTGATGGACAAGGACACGAAACTATGTATTATGGAATCATCAAAAATATAATCGAGTACAATTTTGCTGGGAATAAGAAGATTAAAGTAGTCTTCTTCGATTGTGATTGGTTTTACCCCAAACATGGTACTCGGGAAAACCAATTTGGGATGGTTGAAGTCAAACACGTGGAACAATTATGTGGTTGCGATAATTTTGTCCTTGCTCACCAAGTCGAGTAGGTGTATTATATGCCGTACCCATGTGAAAAACTAAGTGCTTGGTGGGTAGTCTACAAAGTGAATCCTCGGGAACATCTACACACCCCTAACAATGGCGCTTATCAATTAGAGGTTGAAGCGGTTGATGAGGTTTACCAAGATGATGAATTGCTGACTTCGTTTAATGTAGAGCCAGAATCGCCAGCATATTCTTTTCTTGGCGATTCTAATGATGTAGCAGTTCCTGAGAAAAGGAAACACCAACATAAGAAGAAAAAATTAACATGGCATGCTTTGGGGAGAAAATGACAAATTGATCCTAATTTTGATGATAATTGACAAGTAATTGTTTTCATACATGCATATGTAATATACTTCAGATTACATATTTTTCATATGTTCAAACCTTTTGTACTAATAAATGCTCGTTTGTGCTTGTTTTGAATAGGATGTAGAAAAAGGTGAAGAGTGTCACGAGGAAGATCTTCCGCTTGGCGAGTACTCCGGCGAGTACACCAACGACTCAAGAGGACACCCTATTCTAGGGTAGTTCCTCTTCTTCAAACAGACGTCGTCAAGAGCAGCTCTTGAGATGCATAAATCCGACATTAATTGGTCGGTCTATTGTATTTCAAATGGATGATGAGGTAACTTTCAAATTGATTTTTATGCCAGTTATAAACTATTAATAATTGTTTTAATACTATTTTGCAGGAGGAAGAACACCTAGAGAGTGCGGGTCATGAGGATGACCCGGTGGGTGGGGGGCAGGAGGGGGATGACCCGGAGGGTGCGGGTCAGGAGGAGGGGGCTGAGGCTTCAGGGTCCTCACAAGCTTTACAGACGAGCCACCTAGTCGCCCCACCAGTATTCTCTTCGGGTGGAGCCAAGATCGAGATTACGCTTGTAGGTGACGGGTAAGTCTAATACTCTGTTGTTTTGCTTATTTTTTCAAAAAATTTCTTTCAGTAAACTGACTTTATTTATTATGTATTTATAGATCTTGGATTGACTCTCGGTTTTACGGCACTTCGAGGGTCAGACAGGTTAACCAGATATTGGGTAACCTGTGTCGTCTGCACTACCCAGGGGTGCTGACAATGCTGACCGGTGAGCGGGTTCTATGCCAGACATAGGACCAGTAAAGGTTTGCTCCTGACGGGCTCCACGGAACTGCTTAGGGGGCAGTGTCTCATGACTTCTAGGTATGTGTTTTTTCATTCTTCTTTTAGTTTTAACCCAAAGCTTTTGGAGTTACAACACTTTACTAATCATGACTTTTGCAGTTACGCTTTTGCTTGCCATAATCAGGCAATCACCATAATCATGCCCTTCAAGTCTTCAACAACAATGCACATAAGGTGGTGATGGACGCAATTTCGTATGCCCGTATTCAAGCGAACAATGCGTACTACAAGGAGAAGCTAGGGCAACGAATGAGCAAGGCGACGGGTGCTTCAACAATATACTTGATTGAAGAACAATACCGTTCGGTAAACAATTCTAACTTTTTAATCTTTGATTTTTGAGATTTATT
>JAAALK010000284.1:62203181-62260860 GCA_019279435.1 Zizania palustris | reverse complement strand
TGCCTGTTGCAGACGAAACCCTACTCCTCTACCTTGCATCTACTAGCTCTGCTGTCAGTGCAGTCCTTGTCAGAGAAGTTGATTTCAATGGGAAGTTGGTACAAAATCCAGTCTATTTTGTATCCAAAGCATTGTCTGGAGCAAAAAAAAGATATTCTGAGCTTGAGAAGTTCACCTATGCTTTGATAATGGCTTCGAGGAAATTTAGGCATTATTTTCTAGCACATAATGTGATTGTACCAACTTCGTATCCCTTAGGAGATATTCTCTGAAGCAAGGATTCTATAGGAAGAATTGGGAAATGGGTTGTTGAATTGGCACCCTTCGGCATCTCCTTCATGGCAAGGACAACGATCAAGTCACAGGTGGTGGCAGATTTTGTGGCAGAATGGACTCCATCCGCAGTATGGGCTCCAGAGAAATCAAATAAAGGAATTTGGACTATATACTCCGACGGAGCTTTCCGAGCATCTGGAGCAGGCATCGGAGCAGTAATAATTTCCCCTTCAGGGCAAAAGGCAATGTACTCCGCAAGGCTCAACTTTAAGTCCACCAATAATATAGCGGAGTATGAAGGAATTTTGCTAGGACTTCGAAAGGCGCATGCTTTAGGTGCTACAAGAGTTGTTGTTAAAACAAATTCTCAAATTGTAGCAGGGCACGTTGATAAAAGTTTTCAAGTTCGTCACCCCCACCTTGCAAAGTATTTGGAAGAGATCCGTAAGATTGAAGCAGCATTTAAAGGGATTTCCATCCGAAGTATACCCAGAGCTGAAAATATGCAAGCCGATACATTAGCAAAAGCTGCAGCCGGAGCTTTGGACATTCCGGAAGGAGTTTTTTATGAAGAGCTTAGTTCACCTTTGGTGCCACAGATCCCTTCTGCGGAAGTTCTTTGCATCCCAAGTACTGATTGATAGAGTTCAATTATGGAATTGTTGCAAGGTGAAGCAAATTTACCTAAAGGGCAACAACTTTCGAGGTTAAAGCTCAGAGTTCAAAATTATCATATAATCAACGGTATTCTCTACAAGGCCGGAGTATGTTCCCCTCTGCTCCGATGTATATCTCAAGCCGAAGGTCAAGAGATGCTCTGAGAAATTCATGAAGGCCTTTGTTGTAGCCATCTGGCCCCTCGGGCTTTGGCAGGAAAAACACTTCGCTAGGGGCTTTATTGGCCTACAATAGTAGCTGATGCGGAGAGCCTAGTCTGCACGTGCCAGGGTTGTCAATGGATGGGAAGAAGAAGTCATCGTCCGCCAACAACTCTTCAAGTCATTGCCCCAGTTTGGCCCATGGCCAGAGGGGGCATGGACCTTATTGGCCCCTTCCCAGTAGCAAAAGGAAATCTGAAATTCGCTGTGGTAGCAATTGAGTATTTTCCAAGTGGGTTGAATCAGAACCCCTCATAGCTATCACTTCGAATAATGTACAAATATTTTTCTGGAAAAGTATTATATGCAGGTTCGGAGTGCCTCGACAGCTCATAGTTGACAATGGGACACAGTTTGATGCAGAGCCCTTCAGGAAGTTTTGCGAAGATCTCGGCATACAAATATGCTTTGCTGCTGTGCGTCATCCTCAGTCTAACGGAGCTGTAGAAAGAGCCAATGGTAATATCTTGTCAGGGTTGAATCAAAGAATAGAAGGGTTGGCAAAAGGGCTGTGGACCGAAGAGCCCCCGAAGATCTTATGGTCCATTCGGACAACCCAAACAAGGTCCACAGGTTTCACTCCTTTCAGACTATTATTCGGAGACGAAGCTATGACGCCAACGAAGGTTAAAGGAGGATCTCTTCGCAGCACTGAACCTGAAATAGAAGGAGAAAGGCAAGCTTCACTTGATTTAATAGAAGAAACAAGACTTTGAGCTGTCGCCAATCTGTCGAAATATCAGCAGCAAACGAAGAATTGGTTTGACCCGAAGGTTAAGCTTAACGAACTTAAGTCAGGTCATCTAGTTTTGCGAAGCATTATAGCACCAGGGAAATTAGGAAATAAGTGGGAAGGTACATACATTATTCTCTGTTCAGGATGCCCTGGTTCTTTTAAGCTAGCTAATTTAGAAGGCGAAGAGTTAATGCATGCTTGGCATGCGGAGCACTTAAAGCGATATTTCGCATAGGGGCTCCTTGTAATCATTTGTAAGCACCTTTTGAATTAATAAAGTTCATGGTTCACATAATGCCTACCTCTCAAACACTTCCTACTTCTAGTGGACACACTAGAAGAACGAAGTTGGTTGTGAGGGAAGTGTCATTCATTTGAACCAATTTTGCGGACTTCAAACCACTGGTTCGAAGCTTCCGACGAGGTGGGAAAGTCACTGAAAAACGGATTCCAAGCCACTGGCTTGAAAGCATCCGTAAAAAGAGTCCAAAGAGACCAAATGATGTGGATTCCAGGCTCCAGCCTGAAAGCATCCGTAAAAAGAGTCCAAGGAGACCACTGCGAATTCCGAACCACTAGTTTGATAGCATTCGCAAAAAGAGCTGAAGGAGGCCAAACAAAATAGAGTTTGAGCTGATAAGCTTTGAATATCTGTAAAAAGAGTCCAAAGTGACCAATTGTTTTGGATGCTAAGGTATCCGGAAAATTAGTCCGAAGTGACTACATTCAAACAAAAAGGTACTAAGTTACCAGTTTTCAGATTCCAAGTAGTCGAAGACATTTTTGAGATTTTAATCAATCTCTAAGTTGCTAAGGGGCTTTGAGCCTTCAAAAATTGTACTCCTAAGTAATTTTTCTTTGCGCATAACCATCTTCGACTAAACTTCGAAGTTGCTTACGCCCAAAGAGGGGCTGGTAAGTAGGGAGACAATTTTAAAATCTTAATCTTTATCATTCGAACAGATTACATTACATTACGAAAAATCTGTGTCTATACCAAGAAGGAAACGAAGACCCCTTCGATCTTTAGAGCTACCACTAAAGCCAGAACGACTAGTTCCGGAGCCGGGAGTCCTAATAACTTTACATTTAATTCTTCTCCCTCCCCTCGAAGCTCGAAAATCTTTTTGTTCCTGTTGGAGTTCAGCCCAAGTTCGAAGTTGCTCGGGGCTTCTCTCCCAGCTTCGAAGTTCTTCAGGGTTCTTTCTTTGTTCTTCAGTAGTAATTTCTTCTTCGGACCATTCAACGTCTTTAGAAGATGAAGTTTCCAAGTTAACTTATTTTTCTTCTTCTTTAATATAAGATAATATATCTTTGTGTATTTCGGGCGCAATCGCACCGGAGCTTTCTCGAGGAATCAAAAATCGAGGTCGTTTGTGAAGTTTTAGAAGGTCAAAGGTAGCCCATAGTAGGCGAAGTTCTTCGGTAACATTTAATACTTCGAGATCATCCATACGAGGTTGGGAAGCCTAAAAACATTTCCATATAAGTTTTCATTCATAACAGATGAAAGCATAAATTTTTACATATTCGGACCCCTAAACAAAACTAAACCTGCGGGTCTGGCAGAGGCTGGCTGCTCGAAGCCTGCAACCGAGCTTTCTTCTGGCGAAGCCCTTCATCAATCCAAGCCTTGATCGCTGTTCGACCTTCGGCTCTCCAAGATGCTTGGAAGGCTTGCCAGGCTGCGGCCACATCTTCAGAAGGGTTTAATAGCTGGTTGTCGTCGAAGGTAATAGGAGCCGCCCCCAAGTCTGGCACTACTGATAGACCTAGATCTTCATAGTAACGAAGTATTCCGAGAGCGGATACTTGGCTGGAGATTTCTCCATACCGAATACCCACTGTCTTCATCATCTTCACTGCTCCTTGGATCATCTTCAATCGTCGCAGCAAGGGGACATTGTCAGTCGAAGATAGTGTCCAAGAAGTACCAAAGTACTCTAAGACACCTAAAAGGTTGTCCATGACCTCCATAGCTACCTTCTCTGACTTCACCTTGTCTTCGATTAAAGCATCCCTTAATGAAGACAACTCGTCTATCATAGAGGATAGTTTAGCTGCCTCCGTGGCCAAAGAGTTCTTCTGGCTAAGCAGGTTGCTGGCTTCCTCCATAGACTTCATTTTTTCTTCTCGGAGCTTAACCAGCTCAGCCCCCGTGGTTGCTTGCTCTGCCCACATTCTTTCTATCTCAGCCCGAAGCACGATTTGTTCGGCTTCGAGCTTCTGATTTGTAGCCTCCAGACCAAGTCTAGCTCTCCTCTCCGCTGCTACCATCTCGTCCAAGCCAGAAATTCGAATTTCGGAGCCCTCAAGACTCCTTTGGAGGGCAGTAATCCTCTCCTTAAGACGAATACTTCCCCGCTCGTTTGAAACAGCTGCCGCTCAAGCCAAGACTATTTGCTACGAGGAAAAAAGCAAGGTGAGAAATTGTTCATAAGTTGAAATTAATCCTGTTTTAGCAGATACTTCGTACCTGGTATGATGCTCGTTCCAAAGCTACATCCAGCTCCGACCCTTCAGCCTCCCCAAGTATGGCTACCAAGTCTGTTCCCCCAACTTCACGGTTAGCTCAATCCAAAGGTTCAAGCAAGGCCCGAAGTCTGGTCCTTCACTCCAGAAAAGGATCTAGGAGGGGGAGCATTGACAAAGCCCTTTGATCATCTTCGTTGGGTGGAGGGCCAGAGTGTTGCGCCGCATCCCCAGAAACTTCGGTGGATTGGCCCCCGTCTATCGATTCTGATGGAGTTAATCCCGAGTTCGGAGCAGGAAAAAGATCCATTTTACCTTTATCTTTTCCGGGCCCCATCTAGGTAACTTCTAGAACCGACCCCAGAGATTTCGAAGTCCCAGGAGCAGTCTTCGCAGGAGGAGTCATCTCCATGGGAGCAGACCCTGCCAAATCAAAGGTATTATATATTGCACAATTCTGTAGGCTATGAAGAAAAAGGTGCTTCAATGAAGTCTACCTCCGAAATATTGTCGGCGAATGAGTATGGGGCTACTTGGAGGGTCGAAGGCCCCCTTGAAGTCTTCGTTAGACTCGGGGTCTGGAACCGAAGGGTTGGCTGTTGAAACCTTCCTTGGAGCAACAGTTACCACTTCGTCCGGAATCGAAGTTTGTCCAGTTGTGACTTCGACTCCGCCTTCAACAACAGGGGCTTCTTGGCTCAGCAAGTCAGGCAGGACACTTGAGGTCTCGACCTGTTCGGAGTTGTCTGGCGTAGCCGACACACCTGCTACATCACCCGTGTCTACTACTTTGACATTCACCTGCGCTTCTTCATCTTTGGTAATAAGATCCATAAGGACCCTTTGCATTTATCTTACTCCCTCATCTTCAGATGAACTTGGAGATGAAGCAGCAGGCTTGGAAAGAGCCACATTTTTAGGCTTACGGGCTAACTTTTTTACGGGAGTCTTGGCTGATGCCGAAGTTCCAGCATCTGCTTTCCTCTTCTTTGGGCCATGCTCAGAAGGCACCCAGTCCAAAAGAGGGGGGTCTACGACTCCGAGTACGCCCCATACTCGGTTAAGTTGCTCCCAACTGCCCACCAGTTTCTTCCTCCACTCCTTTTTCAGCCGGGGTAGGAGCTCCAAGAATCTTCTCTGAAGTTCGAATGACTTGCTTCGAAGTCATATGGGCTTGTGAAGCTGAAAGATAAGTTTTTATTATTTATTTCATCAAATAATCATATATAAAACATGTTGTAGTTTTCAAAGTACCCTGCATAGCTCAAGTTCGAAGAAATTTTTCGGAGTCCTCCCTCTGGATCCTCTTCGAAGTTGATAGGCCAGTTGGCCATGAAAGGTGAAATTTGGAGCCCAATGAACTCCTCCGCTAAGTCCCGCATGCTCATGCAGCGACTAATTCGTTGGAGCAGGTTAAGGCGGGCTTCGAGTTGGCCGGGGTCTGGGTGGACTTCAGCTTCTCTTCGAAAATATATGTCTTGCAGGGGTCCGGCCAGACGGTTGTCTACTCCAACTTCGGTGTAGAACCACCGGAGAATCTAATCTGTGTACCATCTGGCGTTGATGGCCTTCGTTAGGAATCGCAATTGGAATTCATCTCAGAGTCTGAAGTTGATGCTGCCGAAGGCTACTACGATTTTTCCCCTCCGGAGCCTTGGTAAGTCTTCGGCTGGCAAGATGCTTTGTGCAGCGCTGCAAATATCTCTGCTCTCCCTTCGCAGCCTTCAGCCCGCAGCGCCCATCTGAAGATAGCTAGGCGAGCTATTGCATTCGGAGACAATTGAGGAAGTGTGACATGGAAGAGATCCAGTACCTCCGACAGGAAGTCTACCGCCGGGAGTCCTAACCCTGCTTCGAAGAAGGCTTCGAAAACTATGACTTCTCCGGGCCGCGGCGAAGGGATGGCTTCCTTCCCATGTTTGCGAACATTAAACTCTAGGCTAATCTTCCCTTGGACCACTGCTACGATCGTCTTCCTCTTGCAGGTGGATGGCCCCAGTTTGTAAGATTGGTCGGAGTACCTCGAAGAGGACGGGAGGAGGTCATGGGGACCGATCTGTTGGGGATTCCTTACCGGCGCCTCCGCTGCCGCCGCCGCCATGGCCTATTGCCGGGCTAGGGCCGAAGTCTCCCCAGGAGCTTTGAAGCTTGTCTTCGCCATCGAGTAGAACCGAGTGATTGAGGCTAAGGTTTGGAGGCTAATGGCTGATTGCGCAAAGACGGTGAGAAAGGTATTTGGGACGTTTTTGGGTCCCCCATTTATAGCCTAAATTCCCAATTTTTTACCATTCAGACTCGCCGTTCCGCATTATTCACCGTTACTATTTGCGAAATTAATGCAGCGCGTAACTTCTTCTGAAAGGAAAAGGCTAACGGCTATTTCTTCTAAGTCTAAAGGGCTTTTAGGCTTCATAAAAGTTGATTCCAGAATTGTTCGAATAGAACTCTCTTAGAAATTAATTCAAAGTTATGAATCTTTGCATATTCCAAAGGTTGATAAAATTTATTAACCCCTTCGCATGATTATTTTTCTTGCGTATACTGCTCTCCTAACCTTACAGATCATGCGGAGAAGCATATTCGAGGGGCTACTGTTGGAGGAAAATATTTCATCCTAAGGGTCACTACAGTAACAAGACGAAGGTAATCTATTAAACCGAAGTTCTAGTATCTAACTCCGGTTTAGTACTGGGTCAAGTTCGAAGAATCAAAGCGGACTCTTGTTCGGATTATAGCTTCAAACGTCGACTCTTCAGAGAACCTCCCTGCCAGCTAGGATGGAAGACTTATCTTCTTTCTCATTAGATTAGTCTTTTACCATTTTTGCCCTATTAAGGGTACCGAATAGTTTCCCCATTCTACCCTGTAATGAGGATCGAATACTGAGTTACTCAGTACACATCTTCGAACTGCTTCGAGCTATTATCCAATTCGGAGGCTTGAAATAGTTCACTTCACAAACACTTCGTTTGTTAGTTTCTAATCTTTGAAAACCTGTTAGCGTAATCTTTTATGCCAACAAACATCTTGTATTTATTGTTTTTCTTTGGAAATTCAATAAAGTCCTGGTTTTGTAAAATCCGGGCGTGACAAAGAAAGAGCCTTATTAGACACTCCTCAGAAAGCCAAGATGCCTGCCAAGCCTATCAGCCTATCAAGAAAACACCACCTCCACCAAAGAAAAACCCTCAACAGAAACTCAAGAAGCTTGTGAGATTTGCTTCTAAGACTAATGTGAGTGCCCCTAAGAGAGTCTTTCATTGCTCTTACTGTTAGTGAGTGGGTCATTTGGTTGGGTTCTATTTTCGTCACATTTACAGGACATACATTATCCATCCTTAGGGTATGCATGAGTCTGTTTATCGCTCTCATCCTATATTTGATGCTCCCCATGCTCACTTGAGTGGTTTTGCCCCTCGTGGTGTACACCATGTCTCATATGGTGATAGACCACGTATTAGAGGCTTTAATCCTCGACAGGTTGGGATACCTCGACAGGTGTCTGGTTTCATCATGTAGGTAGACCTCACACTTTACATCATGCTACTCATCCTATGTGTAGACACCCTACTGTTGCTTTGCCTACTACTCGAGTCTCTAGGTGCTGGATACCTCGTCAGTATTCCACTCACCCCAACACTGAGCGCTCGAGTTTCTCTGATTTTGTGTAGGTACTAGACATAGGATTGGAGAGCACGTGGATCATGGACTCTGGTTGGTCACGCCATATGACTGGAAACTCATCATGGTTCTCCATCCTCACCACAACCAAGCAAAAGGAGCATATCACCTTCAGCAATAACCGAAGAAGTAGAGTGAAAGGTAAAGGTGTGGTAAGAATCAACTCTAATTTCACTCTCAAAGATGTTACTTTGGTTGAAAATTTGGGATACAATTTGCTCTCTGTATCTCAGTTACTTGATGAGGGCTTCGAAGTGCGTTTTCAACGCGATACTTCGCAAGTACTCAATTCCGATGGTGTTTTGGTTTTCAAGATTTTTAGGGTTGGGAGAGTTTTTGGAGCTGACTTTTCTGAGTCATCAAGTTCTTCTCACTATTTAGTAGCTCAATCTTGTTCTGAGCTCTAAAAGTGGCATAAGAGACTAGGGCATATGAGCTTTGAATTGCTTTCTCACTTGAGTGCCCTAGGTCTGATCCGAGGATTGCCCAAGATCAAATTTGAGAAGGATTTAGTTTGCGCTCCGTGTCGACATGGAAAAATGATTGATGCTTTGCATTCACCAGTCAATATGGTGATAACGGAACAACCTGGGGAACTTCTTCACATGGACACTATAGGTCCTTCACGGGTTAGTTCTTTAGGCGGCAAATGGTACATTCTTGTCATTGTCGATGATTACTCTCGTTACTCTTGGGTCTTCTTTTTAGCTTGCAAGGATGAAGTGTTTTCACACTTTCGGAGCTTAGCTTTGAGACTTTTTACTGAACTTCTAGGTGCATTGAAATTCATTATAAGTGATAATGGCACCGAGTTCAAAAATAATCTCTTTGTTGACTTTTGCATGGAGCATGGCATAGAACATCAATTCTCTGCTCCGCGGGTTCCTCAACAAAATGGTGTTGCTGAGAGAAAGAACCGTCCTCTGGTTGAGATGGTTAGGACGATGCTCAATGAGCATAGGACTCCTAGATGGTTTTGGGTTGAGGCCATGAACACAACATGTTACATCTCAAACCGGATCTTTCTGTGCTCAATTTTGAATCTAACTTCTTATGAACTATGTTTTGGGAGATAGTCCAAGGTTACTCATCTTCGAGTATTTGTTTGTCAGTGCTTTATTCTAAAGCGTGGGAATTTTGATAGGTTTGAGTCGCGTTCTTCAGATGGGATCTTTTTAGGTTATACCACTCATAGTCACTCCTATCGAGTTTTCAATTTAGATACTAACACTGTCATCGAGTCATGTGATTTTTCTTTTGATGAATCGACCCCCGTGTTAGTCCATCTTTTGAGATTGCCAATGAAAAGGATACGAAAGCGGCAATCTTTGAAGAAGAAGATCCCGAAGACATCAAGGATGAACCCCTACTTCCCTCGACATCGATTCCCGAAGCAGACCCTACTTCGATCACTTCGGCAAGAGTCCCCAAAGTATCTACCTCAACATCGGTCATCTTTGACCGCTCCCCGACACAAGTTGAGGGAGAGACTGCACCCCGTCGCGAGGGTGTAGGACCGAAAGTAGCGACCAGAGGGGAGGGGGGGTGAATGGGCGCCTAAAAATTCTTTCGAATCTATGGCCTGCTCCCAATACCCAACGCACCTCAAGAGACTTAAGCAACAAAACAAATCACCAAAGCCTAAAAGTATCTAGCCTAGAAACGACCGGTGTCCTAGATAGAGAAACACCAATACAATGCTAATAGGCAGATAAACGAAGTATTCAAAACAAGGCAGATCAAACTTCTCAGCAAATGATCTAAGTGCACATAAAACAAGATGAGAAGTTACTGTTCAAAATGTGTCTCCTATTCGATACTTGGGGGAGCCTGCATGGTGCGAAGCCTGTAGATAACGAAGCCTGCTTCGAAGTGTCGAAGCCCGCTTTGTAGAGTCGAAGCCTGTTTCGAAGTGTCGAAGCCCGCTTCGTAGAGTCGAAGGCTGTCGTGGAAGTGCCGAAGGTTCATTTAGTCGAAGTTTGTCTATGAGTGTAGTGAGACGAGTGTAGATGGAGTCTAGACTAGATCGGACAAGTGTGAGGTAGAGAAACGAAGTATGCTTCGAAGCGAAGTATGAGAGTATCGAAGCCTGCTTCGAACAGCATACTTCGAAGACTCACAGCAGAGTACCTTCGAAACCAAAACTTCGAAGCCTATACTTTGATCAGAAAGCTTTGAACAAAGTTCATAGAAATACAAGCTTCGAAGGAGAAGCGAAACCAAACACACATCAGCAAGACCAAATCGAAGCCTACAATGCTACCTTCGAAGCTAGCTAGATCGAAGTATGACTACTGAAGTAATAACCTTCGATCCACAGACTTGCTTCGAATCGAAGTCTGCTGATGCTCTCACAAGAGATCGAAGCCTAGACACATACTTCGAATGACAAACTTCGAATCCACAAACTGAGATACACGAAAATGACAACCGCAGAAAAACTTCTCAGAAAACACACTTCGAGTGAAGTCTACTAGAGAGACATGCTTCGAAGCTAACTTCGAAACCTGTCGAAGTATGCTTCGCAAGAGCTGCCGAAGTATGTCAAAACAAAACCAGAGCACACTTCGAAGCTAGGTTCATAGTTCAAATTCGGAGTTGATAATTGCAGCAAAGCCTTTGGAGAAGTCTAGTCGAAGCCTGCTTCATGGAACAAAGTTTGAGGCTTCACCAGCAACAATGAAAGACTAGCTAGACCTCATCTCCTCGATCAAAAAGCCAACTCAGGAAAAAAGCAACAGCTAGAACCATAGCACACTGTAGCTACAGGAAACTAGTACTACTTGCAACAGGAACAAGCGAGTAGAACTGTACTCTCTGACTGCAGAACAGAAGCAAAACAGAGAGAAGTATGTGCTCAGGAATAAACAACAGCTGCACGAACAGTGAAGCTACAAATCCACAAAAGAAACGCTACACACCAAATGGCAGGAATAAAATCTTGAGAAAACGTGAAGAACCATAAGAACTCACGATGAGCAGGACAACATTCCTGGCGGCGCACGCAGGGAAAGAGAGAGACAGCAAGAACCAAAAGTGACCCAATCCTTGATTTAAAAGTGATTTCTTGAAAGGGTGACCTAACCCTAGGGATTGAGGCCCTATTTATAGGCTGCCCAATAGCTAGGAATATTCCACCAGCCCCTTAGGGTTTTTACAGACGCTGAAATAAAAGGAAAAGACTAAACTGCCCTTAGGATATTTTTACAGACTCGACTGACTGACTGTGGGCCTAGGGACAAAATAGTAAACTCCTATTTACAGATGAATTACCCGGAAGCTAAGCTTTTGTAGCGACTACGACTTCTCTTCTGGACAGTCCGATACAAGATCAGCGGTCGTCAGTTTTGCACCGAAACTAACAAAGCCTCCACCGACTTTGCACCAGGTACCCGGATTGGGCCGGCCCGATTCCGCAGCTCTCTCAGCTCGGCAATCACTCACCGCCCGTGTACCTGAGTCAATCCTACTCAATAGCCCAGTGGATCCTCTGCTGCTCCTAGCCCATGTACCCGGATTGGGCCAGCCCGACTTCGCAGCCCCTCTGCCCGACAGTCGCTTGCTGCCCGTGTACCTGAGTCACACGCAGCCCATATGCAACATATCTTCTCTCTTTTCAGTCCTCTTTGACTAACGTTGACAATGACTCATCACTTCTGGAGCCATGAGGCCCACGCTATTCAGCATGGCTCCTTAGAGGGTCCACACTACATCCAAAGGATGCATCCTCCCGACCAGATCATTGGTGAGCTTGATCAAAGGGTAACATGTTCTCACACTCATTTCATTCATGCTACAATTGTTGCTTCTTTTGAGCCATTATATGTGAGTCATGCTTTATCTGATTCTAGTTGGATCAATGCCATGCATGAAGAACTTGAAAATTTTGAGAGAAATCAATTTTGGACTCTTGTAAATCCCCCTCCCAATGTTCATTTTATTGGAACAAAATGGATTTTCAAAAACAAGCAAGGGGAGGATGGGTCTATGGTTAGAAACAAAGCTAGACTTGTTGCTTAGGGTTTTTCACAAATTGAAGGGATTGATTTTGCTGAAACTTTTGCACTTGTTGCTCGTCTTGAGGCCATTAGGATTATGCTTGCATTTGCTGCATCTCGTGGTTTCAAACGTTATCAAATGGATGTCGAAAGTGCTTTTCTGAATGGCTTCATAGATGAAGATGTTTTTGTAAAACAACCCCCTTGCTTTAAAAACCCTAAATACCCCCATAGAGTCTTTAAACTTCATAAAGCTCTTTATGGACTCAAGCAGGCCCCTCAGGCATGGTATGATAGACTTAAGACTTTTCTGCTTGAGCGAGGGTATTTGATGAGATCAGTTGATAAAACCCTTTTCACTCTCAAACATGGCAAAGATTTCCTTCTGGTTCAAATTTACGTTGATTATATCATCTTTGGTGGCTCATCTCATGCTTTAGTTGCAGAATTTGCAGATACCATGAGCAGGGAGTTCGATGGTCACTTGTGCGTTGAAAAATTTAAATTTTTTCTATAACTTGAATTTGGTTGTCAATGCACTCATCAAGGGGGAGATTGAGAAACCAAGTTGATATGTGCCTTGGTTTCAGTTTGTGATGAGTGATTGACATTTTCTCTTCTAAGCGAAGGGGTCCCTCTGAATAGATTCGGAGGTGTGTTCAGCAAAGGGCTCAGTGTTTGCTAGCTGCACATGTTCGCAGCAAGGTATATCTATCGGAGGGGTTCGACAATATACAATTCAGAGGTTGTATCAAAGGGGTCGGTACTTTGGGTAGTACACCGGTGTGTGTACTAGAGAGTGTTATACCCGGAGAGGTCTCCGGGGTATCGGATATACTTGTTTGCTTGTCGTTGGTGTGCAGGTGACTTCGGAGGCAACAAGACGGTCATCACAGTAGGTGAACTAGGTCAAGCAGGGAGTTTGGCGCTAGGCAAGCGAGGAGCTTGGTCATAGAGGCTGTGTGATGTCGAGATCGAGCCTCGGGTCGAGGTGCACTAGTCGAAGGCAAGAAGTGCGAAGGGGGACTCCGGTTGAAGATACCCCGAGGAAAAGTCCTCGGAGGCGAGGCACTTCGAAGAAGGGACTCCAAAGGAGTAACTTCGAAGGCTGGCGGTCAAAGTCCTCAGGAATGAGGCAAGGCTCCCAAGTGTGCTCCGGATGGAGACATTTGGAAGGACACCAGTCGAAGGTCTCAGAAGTCGAGGTGCATTGAAGGCATGGTCCGGATAAGGTCCTTCGTGGAGTGTGCTCAAGGCTGATACACTATGAAGGGTTGCTTATGGAAGTGCTTCATGCGGAGGCCTTGGATGAAGGAGGGACTTCAAAAGGTGGTGGACAAAATCCTTCCAAGAAGGTACTTCGAAGGTGGGGCTTCGAAGTCAGGATGACTTGACATGCTTCGGCCATGCATGGCTTCAATACACGGATGGATGACGTCGAGCCAAGGAAAGCTACGATGTCGTTGTGATCCACTCCGGAGGTGATGGTGCGAAGACTCATGGGCTTTGACGGCTTCGCCTTAAAACCGTCATTTGTATCGAAGACATGCTTTGGGGCAGCGAAGGCCTACGGGTTCAAAACTTGCTACCGAAGCCACTACAACACTTCATGTGCGAAGGGGGGCTCCAAGATTTCAGTTTGAAAAGATGACACAAAAGGAGCTTCCAATAAAGTAGACTACCATATGTACCCTCATGACTGCTAGAGGCAGTAAAGTTGTAAACCTTAGGGGTATAGTAGTCTATTCGTTGGTCAAAATAGTGCCTATAAAAGGAGAGGCTGGCTGAGGTCTAGGGTAACACAGTGCACTTCACTTTTAGAATGCCCTGTACTCACTATAGCCTTGAGCCAGCTGCCATGAGTAGTACTCTGAATCTGTGAATTTTGTGTTCCCTATTCTTGCAATGAAATTTCTATTATATTTTCATTGATTGCATGAACTTGTATCTGTGTTATTCGCACTTTCTGCGGTTCATTTCATCCTGTGCAAACTCAATTTTTACACTATGTTCTTTCTTATGAAGTGATCTATCTCTAATGCATGAGATTTCTGAGTGATTTTCATGTACGTTCGCTCTGTGTATATCAGAGGCTAGTCCTTACGGATTACTAGCTAAGTACATGGTTGAGTGTGAGCAAAGTTGCCATTTTTAGCACGCCGAAGCCTGCCGGGCTATTCATTTTTACTGTTAGTTTCGGAGCACTCAGTGTAATGCCTATGTATTCATTATTAGTGTGGAGCATCTGAAAGGAGCTCTTTGAGGGAAACACATTTGTGTGAAGCCTGCTCGGAAGCACCTCTGTGTGCGGAGCCAACACAAACTTTGATGAATTTAGGATGTTTTTGGGTTTCGGAGTGTGAGCGAAGTCTTCTGAACTTCAAAATTTTTATCCTGTGCGAAGCCTGTGTTCGGAGTGTGTTTCATACCTCTGAATTATACTCAGCGATGGGTGTATTCGAAGTCTGTTCAGTAGAAGAGAATTTTTCAAAGCTCCCATTCACCCCCCTCTGGTCGCCTGTTTCGGTCCAACATAAACCGTTCACTACCTTGAGTAGCACAATTGTACTCCCTCGCACAATAGTCCTTAGAAAACTAGTCATTATTCACATTCAAGTTAATTATGCTAACTGTGGAGAATATAACTTGGCTCGCCCATAACCATAGGCACGACTTTTCAAAAATATTATACTCTGATCAGAGGTGTACAAATTTACCCACAATGCAAGAATTCAGCAGATCATTGCCAAATTCCAGCCAAAACACTTTGACATAGATCATCTCAGTAGAAGGATAACCACACAGGGTTTCACCGATGCTCCAATACTTGGATTACATAGACCCCCTTTTGTGTCATTGTGTCTAGTCAATAAAAAGGAAACAAGGCGTTCTTTCTTCTTAACTGTCCTGACCCATCGTTCAGTGCATCCCGCTAAAGTGACCTATACGCCAGGTTAAGCCTTACCCACTAGACTTGTGTCTTGTACAGAAATACTTTGCAACAGATCCTGCAAACTAGTCCTTATAGTGCCTGGGTGCTACCAACCAGTACACTCGCTTGCACCTAGAAACCCACCTTTACCATTAACTTAGCCATTTTCCAAACATTGCTTCCAACTTTTAGAACCATGAGAAGAAACATATCTAGGGACATATAAAAGAATAAAGTAGCCATTGTAGTCTATGACTCATTTTGTAACAATACTAAGCAAGTGTGCTAATACTTGGGCACTAACTAATATTGTAGTAATCAGGCGATAAGGGAAAATGGATCAAAAGCATGTCTTGGGTTTACACAACATGGTCAAGGGATCTAATAATTATAACCGTAGGTTTTAATTGGACAATGCAATTAATTCTTATGTGTTATACCAATAAATACTTTGAAAATATGGGATCAATATGTTCAAAGCATGGGGAGTGACTTGCCTGGATCAACAAAAGATGGAGACGGGTCCTCGACAAAAGTCTCGGGCTTATCGAGAGCTTCAAATTCTAAAAGCACGCAAAACAAGGAAAACACAATTAAGAAGGACAAACTAAACAGTACAATTCATGAAATTAAATTAGTTCATGTTGTAGAGAAAATTATGAGGGTTAAAATGGAATTTGAATGGATGAATTTGGAGTTAGGATGTGAAAGATATGAATTTTTTAAGTTTTAATCAAATTTGGAATTATTTTTAAACTGAAAAACATAAAAAGTCCACAGTGAACCAAGTCCACGGTGAACTGTGCATGTGTGCCATGGACCAGACAACTGAGGGCCACTGGATCACGATCGGACGGCGCAGAGCGAGGTGGGAGGGTTAAATGAAAATGAATAGTCTAGATTAAAACGTAGTTTACCAGTACGATGGACGCACCAGAACGAGCCACGTCACCAATTTAATCAGGACTTCATAATCTGGATTGGATGGCCAAGAATCAATCTGGCACGCACGAGTACTGCCAGTGGTGACCAAGCGCAGCGGTGGCGTTACCGGCGATGACGAGGTTGGCAGAATGTAGAAACAAGACCAGAATAAGATAGAGATCACTCTGGTACCTGAGATGATCACCGGAGACGACGGATGGCAGCTGGTGGCAAGCGGCGAGCGAAGGCAAAGAACACTCCTCTGGTCAATGGCTCTGGCGAGTTCCAGTGAACGGGACAGTGATCAGAGGTGGTGCCGAGGACGAGCGAGGTACGACAGACCTTTTTGTGTTTGTGGTGGGGGCGGAGGAGCTGGCTAGTAGTGAGAAGCGGTGGCCAGAGCAGAAACAGAGATGGCAATGAATTTAGAGTTCACTGCTGACTCGGTCTGCAATCAGAGGGGCTGAGGGGTGGAACAGGGACAGGGGGCAGGGGCAGACCTTCTTATAGGGGCCAATGGATCGGAGATCACGGAAATGTTAGACCTATTAATTTTTGCATCAAGACCAAGGAAAAATTTAATAGTACTACTATTGCAAGTATGGAAGCACATGGCTATTAAATTTCTCACGTATTCATTCTAATGCATTAAATAGTACTACTATTGCATGCATGAAATCACATGGCTAACACAATAAACGAAGCTCATTTAATACTTGAATCTAGGTAAAATACAAATAGGTCTAACATTTTTGGAAAAAATTAAAAATGTAATAGGTCTAAGATTTTTGGAAGGAGGGAGTAATATTTTGCAAAAAATGAGGGTGTTACAATCCTACCCCCTTCAAAGAATATCATCCTCGAGATTCAGACAGAATCTCAATACAACTCAAGATGCTGGGCCTTCAGTTCCTCTTCTTTTTTCCAAGTAGCTTCTTCCTCTAAATGGTTGCTCCACTGAACCTTGCAAAAACGAATGACACTACTCCTGGTGAGTCTTTCCTTGATATCGAGGATATGAACAGGCTTCTCCACATAGGTCATATCTTCTTGAATCTCCAACTGTTGATGGTCGGCTTGCTCATTTGGTACATGGATACACTTCTTGAGTTGAGAGACATGGAACATGTTGTGTACTCCGGAGAAAGATGGTGGCAATTCCAATTCATATGCGACTTCTCCTTGGTGGTGGATGATTCAAAATCGTCCAACTGATCAAGGAGCTAATTTTCCTCTCATTTTAAATCTTTACGTTCCACAGAGAGGTGTGAACTTAAGATGATCTCCTTCAAACTCTAAAGCTCTGCGATGATTATCGACATAACTTTTTCGATGAGACTAGGTTATCTTTAACCTGTGCTAAATCACCTTAACTTTTTCTTCGACCTCTCGAAGTATATCGGTTCCAAAAACTCAACTTTCGCCTATCTAATCCCAAAGCAGAGGGGTTCTGCACTTGCGACCATACAAGGCTTCAAACGACAACATTTGCAAACTGGCCTGATAACTATTGCTGTAAGAAAACTCAGCGTAAGGGAAACTTTTATCCCAAGTATTTCCAAAATCTAGAGTATAGGCATGAAGCATGTCTTCAAGAATCTGGTTTACTCTTTCTGTCTGACCATCAGTCTAAGGATGATAGGCAGCACTGAAATTCAATCAGGTACCAAGCTGTTCTTGCAAATTCTTCCAAAAATTTGAGGTAAACTGACTTCCTCTATCAGAAACAATCTTCTTTGGAACTCCATGCAAACATACTATCCTGGTCATATACAATTTTGCTAACTTAGGTCCACTATAAGTTGTCTTGATAGCTAAGTGAGCCACTTTTGTTAGATGATCGATTACTACCCATATTGAGTCATATCCAACTTGAGTTCTGGGTAAACTTGTGATGAAATCCATTTTGACTTCTTCCCATTTCCACTCAGGAATATTAAGGGGCTGTAATAATCCTATTGGCTTTTGGTGTTCCGCTTTAACTCGCTAGAAAGTATCACACAATGACATATACTCGGTTATTTCTATTTTCATACTTACCCACCAATATTATACTTACCCACAATGACACATCTTAGTGCTTCCAGGGTGGATTGAATATAATGTCTCATAAGCTTACTTGAGAATGAGACTCTTTATTTCCGGTTTATCTGGAACACACAAATGGTCTCCGAACCAAACGGTTCCCATTTCATCTTCTGAAAATCCTAGGGCTTTCCCCTTTTATATTCTTCTTGATTTTTGCTATATACGGATCTTCTTTTTGTGTTTCTCGAATCTGATCTATTAACATTGGCCTTGCCTCTAGTGTGGCAAGGTATGCTGAAGTTGCAAATCCTAGATTCAACCTCTCCATTTCTTAGCATAACATAGGCGCTTCTTGCTGCAACACAATGGCATTGAAATATCCTTTACGACTTAAGGCATCAGCGACTACATTTTCTTTACCTAGATGGTAATGGATTCCCATATCATAATCCTTGATCAATTCCAACCATCTTCTTTGTCTGAGGTTCAAATCTAGCTGAGTGAATATATACTTCAGACTCTTATGGTCTATAAAGACTTCGCATATGTTACCGACTAGGTAATATCTCTGTTGACACGAAAACGTGCCCCCACACTTGTGTCAGTTCGAAGATCCAAAAGTGTGCGGATACTTAGGGACAAGACTAAGCGTAACACAACACTGACGTCGCGACCATTTTGGCTATTTTGAAAGGACCTTCCCAACTAGGCGACCATTTACCAAATTTGGGGCTCTTAGTGCCTAAGGGTAAAATCGTTTTCCAAACCAAGTCACCAACTTGAAACGATTTTGGTTTAACTTTTTTGTTGTAGGCTCTAGCTATTCACCTTTTGTCTTTTTCTATAGCTTCTAAATCCCTCAACCTTTTATCGGTCACTTCTTCTAAACCGTCTTTTAAAAGAGTTTCATATTCATTGACCGATAAGCCATCTTGCTTAAGAAATCTTAAAGAGCCAAGATCGACGCCTACTGGTAGAACGACTTGTTGTCCATATACTAACTCATATGGACTAACCTTGGTAGCACCATGCTTTGCGACCCAACAAGCCCATAGTGCCTCAGAAAGCACTTCATGTCACCTTAATACCATAAAATTCGGCAAAGTCCCTCACTTCTTTAGCAACAAATGAAGTACCCTGATCTGTAGTGAGAGTTTGGGGAATACCGAATCTGTGTATAATGTGCTTCAAGATAAAATTGATTACCTCATTATGGGTCATGTTCTTGAGAGGCATGGCTTCGGTCCATTTGGTGAAGTATTCTATCGCCATTAGCACTAACCGATGACCTTTTGAAGAGGGAGGATTAATTTGGCCGATAAAGTCTAAACCCCAACCTCGGAACGACTATGGCTTGATAATAGGATTAAGTAGTGATGCCGGAGCTAACTGAATATTACCAAACCTTTGACATGCTTCACACCCTCTATAGTACTTAAAACAATCCTCGGTCATAGTCGGCCAGTAGAAGCCTACTCTTTGAGCATCCAACTCATTTTCTGGGCCGACTAATGAGTGCCACAAAGCCCCTCATGGACTTCTCCTGTAGCTACTTTAGACTGATCGACATCCAAGCATCTCAAAAGTACTCCATCAATAGTTCGGCAGTATAATGCATCATCTAGTAATACAAATTTAAACGCTTGTCGCTGAACTCTCCGGTCGACCCTTTGATTGGGATCTCTTAAATACTGGACAATTGGAATTCTCCAATCATCCTTGTGGACATCCGTAGGGTTTGCTAACTCCTTTCCTAGAGTAATGTCTAAATTTCTAACTTCGGAGTGCCCCCGGGCCTCTCCTGCCTCTACCGAAGGCTAACCGGATCGGCTGTGCGGAGTTGATCAGCACGAAGCCTTTCGTCGGAGGGGTCCGGCGTGCGAGGGCTTCTGTCATACAGAAGGCTTCGACATGAGGGCTCCGATGTGCAGGACCCTTCGATGGATGAAGGGCTCTGGCATGAGGGCTCCAACACGCAACACCCTCCGATGGTCGGAGGGGTCTAACCTAGAGGGCCCGGCAGACCTCGCCTCTGCCTGAAGTTTCTAGATTCGGTAGTGAGACCAAGCATCGACATTTTCTGTACAGAAAATTTTCCTCTCCTGACCTGATAGCCAGATGCTTGCTGAGCCAAATCATTTGCAATTGAATTTTCTTCTCTTGACACGTGAGAAATTTTGAAGTCGTCGAAAGTAGCAACTATGTCTAAACATTTATCCAAGTAACTATTTAGCAAGCCATTAAAACATTGAGCACTCTTATCTACTTGTTGCACTACTAACAGAGAATCACCATGCGCATGAACATGTTTAGCACCTATGGATCCTAGCAACTCAAGTCCTAGCAATAGAGCTTCATATTCATCTTGGTTATTAGTAGAGGGAAATTCTAAACGGGTCGAGGTTTCTAAGCGCATGCCGCTGGGTGATATGAGAACTACCCCGATACCTTGGCCACTCTTACAAACTGAATCATCAAAATAAAGTTTCCACGACACTACTTCAATTAGAGAAATATCATTACCCCAATTGACATCTATGTGGTGATCGAATATAAAATTAGCGACAATTTGGCCTTTCATAGCTCTTAGAGGTTCATAAGCCAAATAATATTCAATCAAAGTGTAAGCCCACTTTCCGATTCTTCTACTTAGAATCGGCTTTTGCAACATGTACTTTATGACATCGGTTTGGCACGCAACAATACTTGTGCTAGGGAGAAGATAGTGACGTAATTTGGTACATGCGTAATAAAGTAATAAACACAAATGCACCACAAACACGTACCTGGTTTTGGCATCCAGCAGGCGGCGACTCAAGAATGTGATGACGTACTCTTTTCCCTCCACCTCCTGGGTTAGTGCGGCCCCTATCACACTATCTTCTACGGTGATGTATAGTCGAAACGGAATTCCGGCCTTTGGTGCTCTCACCACGGGCGGTGATGATAAGAACTCTTTAATCTTCTCAAAGGCGCTTTGCTGACTTGCCCCCAAGTGAACTCGACTTCATTCTTTAGCCGGAGTATGGGGACAAAAGCATCAATTTTACTAGAGTTAGATATAAAGCGACTGTTGGCACAACTGATTACGCTAATAGGTTCTATAAGATCAAGAACTAACAAACGAAATGTTTGTGAATGCAGACTATCTCAAGCCTCCAAATAGGATAATAGCTCAGAATAGTTCGAAGTGTGTATTGAATATCTAAATATTCGATGCCTCTTACAGGGTGAGAAGGGGAGTATTTATAGGTAAAATCTCTAGAGAAAAGACCTTTTTACCCCTCAATTACAACCGACATAGTGATACTATTTCGGTATCCCTTATAGGGTTAATATGGTAAAACATGCTCGAAGGATGTTGATAAGGTAGACGTCCCATCCTCTTAGCTATTTTCCACTTCGGAGAGGAAGCCTTTCGGAGGGTCTCTTCAGACCCGAACCTGAGAGGACCCTTTGGCTCCGAGCCCAGTAATCTAGAGGTAAGTCTTGAGCTTTGAGATCAGACTTGCATTTATCTAGATTGCATGGCTCATTAACTTGCAGTCTTGGAAGATCATGAGGATGAAGTATTTTCCACCAACAGTAGCCCCTCGAATACGCTTCTCCAAATAGCCTATACAGCAAGGAGAGAAGTATACACAAGAAATATTTTCATGCTTAGGAACTTAGAAAAAAATCAAGGTATTATAACCATTCGAAGCATCTTTGGCATCGGAGGCGTATCGAATTTAGGCTTCGGACTTGAACCAACGTACGGTAGCTTCGAAAGAAAGTGAACCGTTACTATGGCAGTGTGTCGCAGAGAGCCATTACTTTTGTGCCATTACCTCTCAAATAATTGTTTAGACTTTTCAAGAAAGCAACAACCACGCAAGTTTTTACCGTGGGTTCACATTACTTCACCTTTGGCCCCACCTGTCATTGACGTGGGTCAGATCTGCAAATGTGAAAACATGTACGAATCGCGTCGAACAAGAATGGAGCAGTTATAAAAGAGGAAAGTGATCGGTTGTGAAAAGTTTTTACAGAGCTCTTGTGCTTCGACTTTTCCTTACTTCCATCTTCAACCTTCCTCTTCAAGATCCATGAGCATTCCATCGATGGCGAGAACTAGTGCGAAGGTGCCAACGGTCACTACAGGAAACTCATAAACTTCCGTCGGCCAAGTTAACTTCCGTCGTCTTTTGGGCAAGCCGACGGAAGTTAAATAACTTCCGTCGGCCTCCACGAGCCGACGAAAGTTAACTTAACTTCCGTCGGCTTCTGACAGTGGCCGACGGAAGTTAGCGGGGGTTTTTCCGCGGCCGCTCGGATCCCCCTAACTTCCGTCGGCCAGCATTAAAGCCGACGGAAGTTAGCTAACTTCCGTCGGCTTTAATGCTGGCCGACGGAAGTTAGTTTGGCCTTTTCCCAACCGCGCGCGCGTACAGGGAGACCTAACTCCCTGTACGCGCCCACGCCGCCGCCGCCTCCCGCGCCCACCAGCCCGCCGCCGCCTCCCGCCCTCGCCGCCTCCCGCCGCCGCCCGCCCTCGCCGCCTCGGGCCGCCGCCCGCCCGGCCGCCTCCCGCCTCGGGCGCCGCCGCCCGCCCTCGCCGCCGCGCCGCCGCCCGCCCGGCCGCCGCCGCCCGCCCGCCCGGCCTACTCCCGGCCGCCTCGGCCGCCGCCCGCCCGCTGCCCGCCTGCTCGGCCGCCGCCCGCCCGGCCGGCCGCCTCCCGGCCGCCTCGACCGCCGGCCACCGCCCCCTCCCGGCCATCGCCGCCGTCCCGGCCCGCGCCACCCGTCCCGGCCTCCGTCCCCGATTCGACCGCCGCGAGCCGTCGCCGTCCGCCGGCCTGCACAAATCACAAAGTAATTATTTTCACCGCTTTACGAATTTTTTCGCTTTTTATTTGTGAATTGTTTCATTGGTAAATTGAATTGGTAGAGACGTATAGATATAGATATGGATTAAATTTTGTCAATTGATGAATTAAATGATTGATATGCTGGATTATTCCGATATTAAATTATGGAGACATATAGATAGCTTTATAGTCCACTAATATCTTTTTTTAATTTGTACTATTATAGTTAAGAAAAAACACATGTACATGCATTCTACAAAAGGACTTAAAACACTCAAATTAAGTGGCTTTGATTATTTGATATTTTAGACCGTCATGATCATACATTAATTTTATGAATTTTGTCATCGGTATGCATGAGCAGATACACTCTAATAGACAGTGTATAGGTAGGAAATGTTGAATGATAGTATGAATCTTGTTTTATATGTGATATTCTTTTTTCATATGCAATATATGTTGTGATATTATGTATAAATTATGCATGATTTCATTGGGTGATTAGTATTATATCTATATATACTTTATTATATATACTTCTTTTCGTATGCAATTTTTTATTTGACAACAACGTAGATAGTGTAACGAAACCTATGCGTCACCCGTTTCGGACCAACATGTCTCACACGTGTCATGCGTGTGAGATGTGTAGGTCCGGAATTGTCCCTTTTTGGACAGCCTCAGAGTGGGCGATAGAGCGTGGTTTTATGATGAGTCATGAGTCCGAATGGGATTTCAGTAACATAACCTTGTTGTTCTCCATTGCACCACTATCAGGCGTGCAATTGGAGAACAGCGGGGTTATGCTGCTGAAATTTCGTTCAGGACTCATGGCTCATCATAAATACCACGTTTTGTCGGTCACTCTTGGGTGGGTTTAGGACCTATCTTTTCCTATAGACCATGGTTGTCACGGCATCGCCTGCGCCGACTAGGCGTCCAGGCGGTCACCGCCGGACGCCATGGTGAATCGCGTCGCCGGCGAGCTCTGCTTCCCCTTGCGTCGCCGGCCACCCGGCCGCCTCTACTTCCCCTCCATTGTCCGAAGGCGGAGGCGGGGGGTGGCCAGGGTGTGTGTATGTTGCGAGCCCCTTGATTGAATGAATGTTTTGCATATAGAATGGCTGAGGACGACCGACGGTGGATGTATAGTGGTTGGATGAAAAGTGGAGCTCACACGAGGGAGTGGGTAATCAACGCTGAGAAATTTGTTGATCGTGCATTCACTTTGACAACAAACACTGGCGCGAGGTGCCCATGCATGAAGTGCAGAAATTCTCATTGGCAAGACAAGAGGACGTTGTCATTGCATATTTGCAAATATGGTTTCGTGCCAGGTTATGAAGTTTGGTCTTTTCACGGCGAGACAGGCCGTGAAAAAACGGTATTAGTAGTGGAAGAAGAAGATGATAGCGTTGCTGACGATAGGATGGATGAGATGGTTGATGCTATACGACCAGAGTTTGAATCAAACCCCGAGGATCCTCCAACACCGGAGGTTCAAAAGTTTTTCGACATCCTTCGAGCTTCAGAAGAGCTCAGAAGAAACCCCGGAGATGGTTCAGATGAGGGAGGAAATGAGGCGGCGCGACGAGCACTACAGGAAACAACAAGAGTACTATACCGCCTGCTTAGCACAACAGCAGGCGATGATCCAAGTAAGCTTACTTTAGAGTGTTGCAGTTCAAAAGTATTCAGAAATAGGTTTAGAACTAACTGATTACATTACAACATGTGTAGCAACTAGCCCAGCAAAACAGTGGATTTGACATGTCCATGTTCCAACCACTACCTCCCCCGCCACCACCACTATCTCCTACATCACCTGAGGTACCTCCTAAATACTTAAGTTAGCGTTTAGAAGGGTAGTTGAGTTCGTTTCTAATT
This sequence comes from Zizania palustris, assembly GCA_019279435.1. Lineage (NCBI taxonomy): Eukaryota > Viridiplantae > Streptophyta > Magnoliopsida > Poales > Poaceae > Zizania > Zizania palustris. The sequence goes on along the minus strand of JAAALK010000284.1, from coordinate 62,236,198 downwards.
TTGTCTATTTCTTCAGTGTTTCCGTACGCCTGGTCAAGATGGAGCCTCCGGGGCAAACGTGGACGAAGCGGGAGGTAGCGGCGGTGCCCACGACCCAAATGTGGGCGATCAGTGAGTATGGATGTGTATAATGAACCTGGATTGAATTTCGATATGTTATGTGACTTTGTATGTGAATTTGGATGGTATATGTGAATGCGGATGTGTATTGTGACTTTGATTGTGAATTATGTTGTGTTATGTGATTTTGGATGTTTGCTGAAGTTTTGGATGTGAGATGTGATTTTGGATGATATATGTGAAGTTTGAATGTGATTTTGGATGTGAAATGTGAATTTGGATGATAATTGTGAATGTGATTGAAATTGTGGTTGGATGTTAGTGTGAGTAGGGGAACCAGGAAAAAATAAAAAAAAATACCAGGTAACTTCCGTCGGCTTTGACCATAGCCGACGGAAGTTAGCTGGTTTCGGCCACGTGGGCAGAAAGGCTAACTTCCGTCGGCTTTGGCCCTAGCCGACGGAAGTTAGATGCCCCTAATTTTCGTCGGCCAGCCTGGCCGACGGAAGTTAGAGCCCCCCTGCTGACGTGGCAGTGTTCGGCGCTAACTTCCGTCGGCTTGATGTGGCCGACGGAAGTTAGCTAACTTCCGTCGGCGGCCGACGGAAGTTAGCTAACTTCCGTCGCCGCGCTTCCATCGGCCAAAGGCCGACGGAAGATAGCGTTTTGCCGACGGAAGTTGGCTTCTTCCGTCGGGAAAGGGCTAACTTCCGTCGGCTTTGGCCAACGGAAGTTGCCTGTTTTGTTGTAGTGGGTGGTGGCGACCCTGGCGAAGTGGCAAGCTTTGGCCGCATCAGCGGCAGCGACAATAGTGGGTGCTCCGAGCATCTCTTGCCTAAGGATCCACGAGAACTCCGCCCGCCATCCAAAAAGCCATTGAAGCAGACATTCTTTCTGGGTCAATTGACTTACACGGCGGAGTCCATCGAGGAAGCTATGAACAGAAAGCTGGGCCTAGGAATGAGGACTCGAATCCCTGGGGAAGAAGTGATACCAGCACCGAGGAATGGAGAAGTGGTTGTTTTCGAGCCTTTCTTTGAAGCAGGACTGGGGCTTCCTTCGATCGATTTCTTAGCGGAGGTTCTAGAGATGTTCCATGTCACCGTGCCACAGCTATCTCCGAATGCCATAGCTAGACTGGCTATCTTCGAGTGGGCTCTCTGGGCCAAAGGATGAGAAGAGAGGTCCGAAGTGTTCATAGAAACCCACGAGGCTTCATGCCAACCTAAGACGCATGACGGGCCCACAGACTCCAAGTTACTAGTGGCCTTCGAGAGCGTCAATTTCTAGCTTCGGAAAGAGCATCTGAAGAATTTTCTTGCAAAGGCAATCAACGACCAGTTGTATTCCGACTGGATTCTCCAGTGGTTCTATGATGAGGTGGGAGAAGATTCAAGCCTGGTGGGTCCCCTGCGAGAGATATGGTACCAGAGGGAGGTGGAGGTGACTCCGGACCTAAGTCTACTTTCAACGCGGCTTGGGTTATTGTCTTCATTGGCGAAGCACATGAGCATGCGAGACTTGGCGGAGGAGTTCATCACCCTCCAGATACCTCCACTTGGGGCCGAGTGGCCTGTGGTGTTTCAGAGCGCTTCGGAGGGGGAGCTTCGAGCTCTAGGTAATACTTCAATACCTCCTGTATTCAGATTAGTCATAGAAAACATCTGTAGTATTCTCAACAAATTATTACCTCATTTCAGTGGCTCCATTGGCATTGGCTCTAGAGTAGATAGCTTGGGCTGCAGACCGGGTGCTCGGAGCCCCTACTGCCATGGATAAGCAGTGGAGGATCGAGCTGGTTGGGAGCTGGGAATGCTCCGACCGAGTGTGGAGCGTGCTCGGAATGGGGGCTCCTCCCCTTCCAAGCTTCGACCCAGTAGGAGTAGTCTCTCGAAAGAGGAAGGCTGCTGCTGGGACCTCCAAGGCTGCTAGGACTCCGATGAAGAAGGCGACACAGAAGGCCAAGCTCCCTTCACCTCTGACATCTCCATCTTCACTCGAAATTCGAAGCTCTTCTTCAGAGGAATCTGAAGAGGAGGATACTTCGGAGGTCCAGATGGGGAAGGAGCTTGAAGCTCTCTTGATGGAGGGTGGCGAAGAGGATTCTCGGGTTGGGACCGAGGATCCACCTCGGGTAGAAGTTGGAGCAACTCCGACTGCCAAAGAGGAGGCGACGATCTGCCCCGAACCTGTCGAGGTTCAGGGAGTGGAGCTAGAAAGTCCCAGTTCCCCAGTGATCGGAGTAGTAGTGACAGAGGTCAGGGCTTCGACATCTGCTACTCCCGCACAAACTTCAGGGGAGGAACTCAAGGAATTCCTCAGAATGTATGAATTTCTGGAGATCCCATAATCCTCCCTCAAAATCTAGACGGAGGTAAGCCTTCGATCTTTATCCCTTGATGTTCCTGAAATAATTTCATTGTACTAGTAATATCTTAATAGATGATTGACGAATACCTTATGTTCATAGATGCTTAGAGGATCAACATGGCTCTGGCCCAAGATGGAGCTTCGGTTCTAATTGGGAATGAGGCTCCGGCTGTAGAGGTAGCTCTAGTGGTGGGAGTTAGTTCTGGCGGAGCCACTTCGGCTGAGGGAGCCACTCTTGAAGGGGGATCTACTCCGACTGAGGTGGTGGCTCCTTTGGTTCTTGCGCTGGGGAGAGGTAAAGGCAAGACTTGGCATGGGCCTCTCCTTTCTTTGACGACGATGCCATTGACGAATGATCCTTCGGTAGGTGCTTCGGAAGAAGACCCCACTGAAGATGACCAGAGAGCTATGTCCCGCCTCTCGCAACTACCTCCGTTCTTGGAGCGGCAGAGAGTGCTCCGTTTTGAGTAAGGCCAGTGGACCGGAGCTAGTCCTAGTCCTAGCCCTCGAAATGGCTACCCTCCAGGTATGCAACAAACATAAAGTACATTTAACTTATTGAAATTACATCGTACTTACTTTGCTTTTTGCAGCAATTTGTCCTTGCTAGAGTGGAAGTGACTTCCAACGAGCTCGAGACTAATCGGCTCAAAAGGAAGGTTATGGTGCTTCAAAGGGCCCTTAAGGGCTCTGAAGACAAGTCCATGCGATTGGAGGAGGAACTCCTCGAAGAGCGGAGGACAAAGGACACGGTAGAAGAAGCGCTCTGAACGGAGCAACAAGCTCATGCTAACCTTGCCTCTTCAATAGAAGAACTTCAAGCGGAGTGTATGGTGTTGAAGTTATGAAATTGAGAAGCTTCGAGTAGTGGAGGTGACTTCCGGAGCTGAATTCATAGAGCTCCGAGGGTCGCTTTAGCAAGCGCTGTCTCAGAAGAATTATTTAATGTCAAAGACAGCCGAAATCTCCTCCATCGCTACCGAATTGACAAGGGCCGAAAAGAGGTATGGCTTGGCGGCTAATCGGACCATGGACGCCCTCAGGGGTGTCTTGGAATACTTCAGAACAGTGTGCCCATTCTTCGGCTGTGGCGGACGAGCCCCTTGACCGAACGCTCAAGATGATCCAGGCGGCGGCCAAGATGATGAAAGGCTCTGGTACTCGCTATGGAGAGATATCCGGACAAGTAGCTAGGATTGGAGTCCTTCGACATCTCGAAGCCGTCGGGGTCTCTATTGCTTCATTGAAGGATTCGACGCGTCAAGCTTCGCTGACGAAGGCTTGCTGCGACCATCATTGGACGTGGCTTTGGCTTGGGAAGCCTTCAGGGCAACCTGGAAAGCCGACAACAAAGCTGCGGCCAAGGCTTGGATCGACGAAACCCATCAACAGAGGCATGCTCAACCGAAGCCTCTGGCTCCAACTCCGCCAACCGCTCCGTCTTCGGACCCGAAGGTCTAGTTTCTAGGGTGCTTAGTTATGTACAAGAGATCTTGTAATACTCTTTTATTTTAATGAATGAAAAGTTTATAAATGAAAAGTCTTCGCTTGAATATTTGTTTTTAGGTTTTGCTACATGCTTCGGATCCTGATCTCGAAGTATTAGAGCTTAATGAAGGGCTTCTCCAACAATGGGCTATCCTCGAAAGCTTGAGGCCTTATAGGTGCTTGCGATTTTCGAATCCTCGAGGGGAACATGGGGAAATAGCACCTGATGTTTGTAGTGTAGTTCTTTCTTATATTAAAGAAGGGAATAAGGTAGTGGCATATTCGTCTTCAGAGTATGTAGATTGGTCCGACTCAGAGTACCAAGTTGAAGACCCAACGGAGGTTAGCTCCAAACGACTTCTAACCTGGGCCAAACTTCAAGAAGAATAGAAAAAGCTGGGGGATTCGAAGAAGAAGGGTAATCGAACCAAAAGAAAAGTTTTGAGAACTCCAGGCTCCGAAGATCGAACTTGTCCCAGAGGTAGCTCTAGAGGTCAGAGAGGTCTCTGCTTTTATTTAGGCTTAGATAATAATTTTTCCTGATTACGATGGTTGTAATGTGATTAACCCAGTAATATAATTTGTTTGAGAAGCATTATTTGATTGTTCCTCACTCCCCTGCCCCTCTTTGTGGGTGGGGGACCATATGCAATGCAATAGGGTCCGTCACACACAATGCTTGGTATAATAAAATCGATGCTTCACAAATAGTACTTGTTAACCATGAACTCGACTATTTCATAGAGTTCTTCGAACTGTACATTCGTATTATGATGTCTACAATCTTAGAGCTTCGAATTTATAAATTAGAGCTCCGAAATTGGTCACTTAGGACTCTTGATGTGTTTCATTTGGCCGGGGCCTTGAAACCTTATTGCTTGGTCACCTTCGACTCTTTTATAGATGCTTCGAACCTGGAGGATCAGAAATCTGCTCTTTTAAAGTCCTTAGACTCTTCTACAAATGCTATCAGGCCAAAACCCCGAATCCATAGGCTTTGGACACCTTCGGCTCTTTTACAGATGCTTCGAACCCAGAGGATCGGAAATCTGTTCTTTTAAAGGCTGTTTGCTGGGTTCTGATGAAAGATGATTACCTCCTGTTGACACGAAAACGTGCCCCCACACTTGGGTCAGTTCGACGATCCAAAAGTGTGCGGATACTTAGGGACAAGCCTAAGCGTGACGCAGCACTGACGTCGCGTTTCGACTACCCTTATTCGTGATAAGGGGGTGGAGTCGCCAGGCAATTAGATCACACAAAATAATCCAATTAGCCGAAAGAAATATATTAAATAGAATAAAATCAGCAAACCGGTCGGAGCCTGTCTGCTTCAAAGTCTAGTGCGAAGGGGTCGTTGAAGTATACCTTCGGTGACCGGTGCGAAGTGTCTCACCGAAGGGTGCCTTCGGCGTTCGGACTGGTCCGGTCGAAGATGAACTCCGAATGGATTCAGACGTGCCAATCACCTCCGAACGGTGGGGTTCGGCGCGAAGTCTCTGATACAGCGAAGTACAAAATAATAACCCAAACGCTGTGCGTGGGCGACTTTGTCCAGAGCGAGGTACGAGCGTGGCGAAGCCTGTTGTGACGAAGTGTGTTGGCGAAGCCTATCGTCAAAGCCTGTAATCTCGCCGAAGGGTGTCCTAACGACCTCCAAAACCAATCTCTCAGCTCTAGACACCTCTGACGAAGTAGCTCTGAACATGGGAACCTAAAACAAAGAGAGTTCGAAGTACCAATTCGGCTTGAGGACCGAATTCTGCTAAGTGTTGCACTAGTAGCGAAGGTAGCAATCTGTTACGCAGATTAGTGAATACTTCACAGACGAAGTAACAAGGCGATAGCAATCTATTACGTAGATTAACGGATACTTCACAAGCGAAGTAACAAGGGTTACCACTGTTCCGAAGTGGCCGGCGGAGGGCTTCTAGGCAAACCCACGAAGAGGTACAGAAAAGTAAAGGTAAATAAATGCGATCAAAGCTAGGGCTTTGTGTTGATTTGTGTTGGGGGGGTTCTCTAAGCTAGCCTCACCTTTTTATTTATAGGGGCCAAACTTTAGATCTAATCTGCTATATTTTAGCTTGTATAGAGATAAAAACTTAGCCGGAGTTGCATCCAACTCTATCTCTGCCAAAGTGGGCTTCGGCCAGGCCTGTCGAAGCCTGCTCCTCGGGCCGAAGCTTTGGTGGTGTGGGCCTCCGAAGGCTTCCTAGCCGAAGGCCGTGGGCTGGCCAGAGGCTTTCGCAGCCCATAGCCCAATGGACCTTCGGCTCTATAGGGCTTCAGCCTGACCCTGGGCACGTGTGATTTTGGCCCAAATCACCAAAATTGATATTTTGACAATCTCAGCCATTAGTACCATTTTTTGCTATCAACACATGCCCCCCTGCCTTTTAGTGAACTGAGTGAACTAAAAGCACAACGAGCTGAAGACGATACCGTCCATATCGGCTTTTCGACACCTTTTATGCTGTTTGCCACATGCTTGGGAAATACCTTTTCAAGTACCTACCATTCAAAGATCTTCGAAACCGCTCTCCTTTCAGAGATTCCAACATGTACGCATTGCCGGGAGCGATTTCGGCTATCTGAAAAGGACCTTCCCAACTAGGTGACCATTTACCAAATTTGGGACTTTTCGTGCCTAAGGGTAAAATCATCTTCCACACCAAATCACCTACTTGAAACGATTTTGGTTTAACCTTCTTATTGTAGGCTTTAGCTACTCTCTTCTTGTCTACTTCTATGGTTTCTAAAGCCCTCAATCTCTTATCGGCCACTTCCTCTAGATTATCCTTTGGAAGAGTTTCATACTCGTTGACCGATAAGCCATTTTTCTTTAACACTCTTAAGGAGCCAAGATCTACCTCTACAAGCAGAACGGACTCTTGTCCATATACCAACTCATATGGACTGACTTTGGTGGCACCATGCTTTGCAATTTTACAAGCCCATAGCGCCTCGGAAAGCACTTCATGCCACCTTTTAGGAAACTCTTCAATTTTATTCTTAATGAGCTTAATCACGGTTTTATTACTAGACTTGGCCTGACCATTGGCCTGAGCATAGTAAGGTGAATAGTTTATCAACTTAATACCATAATATTCGGCGAAGTCCCTCACTTCTCCAGAAACAAATGAACTACCTTGATCCGTAGTAAGAGTTTGAGGGATGACAAACCTATGTATGATGTGCTTCAAGATAAAATCTCGTACCTCATTTTGAGTCATGTTCTTGAGAGGCACGGCCTCGGTCCACTTAGTGAAGTAATCCATCGCCATCAACACAAACCGATGTCCTTTTGAGTAAGGAGGGTGAATCTGGCCGATGAAGTCTAAACCCCAACCTCGAAATGGCCATGGCTTGATAATAGGATTTAGCAACGAGGGAGGAGCCAACTGAATATTGCCAAACTTCTGACATGCTTCACACCCTCTATAGTACTTGAAACAATTTTCAGTCATAGTCGGCCAATAAAAACCTGCTCTTTTGAGCATCCAACTCATTTTCTGGGCCGACTGATGGGTGCGGCAAAGTCCTTCATGGACTTCTCCCATAGCCACCTGGTATTGTTCGTGGTCTAAACACTTCAATAGCTCTCCATCGATGGTTCAGCGATACAATGTGTCATCTATCAACACGAATTTGAACGCTTGTCGTCGAACCTTCCGATCAACCCTTTGTCTAGGGCCTCTCAAATACTAGACGATTGGGATCCTCCAATCGCCCTTATAGGTTTTAGAGGGTCTCACGGGCTCACCCTGTGAAACAATTTCTAAATTACTGACTTCAGGGTGCCCCCGAGCCGTTCCTGCTTCTGCCGAAGCCTGGCCGTGCTGGCCATCTGGAGTGCGCTGGTCCAAAGCCCTCCGGAGGGTTCGAACTCCGGGGAGCCTTTTCCGTGCGGGAGGCTTCAAGCCTATGGACTCCGGCGTGCCAGGTCCCTTGGTTGGCAGAGTACCCTAGTCCAGGGATCTTGCCGCGTAGTGGCCTTCGGCGGCCAGAGGGGTTCGACCCAGAGGGTGCGCTTGCCCACCGTTACTGGCTTCGGCAGTGAGACCAAGCATCGGCTTCTCCAATACAAAAAATTTTCCTCTATTGACTTGGTAACCAGATGCTTGCTGAGCCAAATCATTTGCGACTGAATTGGCTTCTCTTGACACATGAGAGATTTTGAAGTCATCGAAAGTAGCAACTATGTCTAGACATTTATCCAAGTAACTATTCAGCAAGCCGTTAAAGCATTGAGCACTTTTAGCTACTTGTTGCACTACTAACAAAGAATCACCATATGAGTGGACATGTCTAGCACCTACAGATTCTAGTAATTCAAGACCTAGCAATAAAGCTTCGTATTCGGCTTGGTTATTAGTGGAAGAAAATTCTAGACGGGCCGAAGTTTCAAAGTGCATTCCATTAGGTGATATGAGAACCACTCCAATACCTTGGCCACTCTTGCAAGCCGAACCATCAAAATAAAGTTTCCATGGCACTACCTCAACTAGAGCAATATTGTCACTCCAGCTGACATCTATGTGGTGATGAACAATAAAGTTGGCTATGATTTGGCCTTTCATCGCTCTCAGGGGTTCGTAGGCCAAATCGTACTCAATCAACGCGTAAGCCCATTTTCCGATTCTTCCACTTAGAATCAACTTCTGTAACATGTGCTTTATAACATCGGTTTGGCAAACGACAACACATGTAGTGGGAAGAAGATAGTGGCATAATTTGGTGCACACGTAGTAAAGTGATAAACACAATCGTTCTACAAACGCGTACCTGGTTTCAGCGTCCAGCAGGCAGCGGCTCAAGAATGTGATGATGTACTCTTTTCCATCTGCCTCCTGGGTTAGCACGACCCCAATCACGCTCTCTTCAGCAGCGATGTATAGCCAAAACGGAATCCCGGCTTTAGGCGCTCTCACCACAGGCGGTGATGACAAGCACTCCTTGATCTTCTCAAAAGCACTTTGCTGGCTTGCCCCCCAAGTGAACTCGGCTTCGTTTTTTAGCCGGAGTATGGGGACAAAGGCATCAATCTTACCGGACAGGTTGGATATAAAGCGACGCAAATAGTTCATCTTGCCTAGCAATTTATGCACATCCCTTTTGCACGTCGGCGCTGCAACATTTCTAATCTTCTCAAGCCTCTTAGGATCAACTTCTATGCCTCTCTCGTGAATCATGAAACCTAAGAACTTACCCACCGACACACCAAAAGCACACTTGAGTGGGTTCATTTTCGACCCATACTGTCGCATTCTATCAAAAGCAACTCTAAAATCGGTTAAATGGTTTCCCATAGCATCCGATTTGACTACGACATCATCGATGTAAACTTCTAACATAACCCCTAACAAGTCATGAAAGATTAAGTTCATAGTGCGCTGGTACGTGGCGCCAGCATTCTTCAAACCAAAAGTCCCCGATGGGTCGGCAATACCGTCTTTACTAGACCGATATTGCTCCACATGAGACTTTAGCCAATCTAGATTACTCTTGCTAGACATGACTATTAATACAAAAACAACCGTTCTACTTCAGCCGGCTTTACAGACACTAGTACAAAATGCCCTCCGGATACGCTAACAAAATCGTAGTCCGAAAGATCTCTACCTGACAGACGCTCTACCTTGTTGTGGACGGCGTCGACCAACACATCGGCCAATGCTACTTGGGCCGAAGTATCTGCGGGAATGACTTCTACCTCATCGCCGTCCCACTGTATTAGGCACTAGTGTAGAGTAGAAGGAATGCAACAGTTCGCGTGAATCCAGTCGCGCCTGAGTAGTACGCTGTAGTTACCTTGTACGTCGACGACGAAGAATGCTGTTGGCAATGTCTTATTGCCCACCGTTGTAGGACCGAAAGTAGCGACCAGAGGGGGGGGGTGAATGGGCACCTTAAAAATTCTTTCGAATATATGGCCTATTCCCAACACCCAACGCACCTCAAAAGACTTAGCAGCAGAGAATGAACAGATAGCCTAAGTCTAAAGGTATCTAGCCTAGAAGTAACTGATGTTCAACAGAGAACTACCAAAGCAGTGCAACTAGGCAGATAAACAAAGTATACTAGACATGACAGACCAAACTTCTCAATGAAATGATCTAAGTATATATAAAGTAAGATGAGAAGTTACTGTTCAGATTTGTCTCCTGTTCGGAACTTGGCGAAGCCTGCTTCGCCCGTCGAGGTCTGCTTCGGTGGTCGAAGCCTGCTTCGCTGGTCGAAGCCTGCTTCACTGGTCGAAGCCTACTTTGGAGGTTAGTTGCGAAGCCTGCCAAAGGCTGTTGTGAAAATGCCGAAGGTGTTTTGGTCTAGCCTAGTTCGAAGTGGCAGGGAGCGAAGTATGCTTCGAAGCGAAATACGGAAGTATCGAAGCTAGCTTCGAACCGAGTGCTTCGAAGCCTATTCTTCGAAAAGATTGCTTCGAACACAGCACACAGACAAACAACCTTCGAACAGACCTTCGAACACGTCACACACAAAGACTACCTTCAAGGGAGAAGCGAAGGCTGACACGCAACAGAGAACCAAAAATGAAGCCTACACTCTACCTTCGAACAAACACATCGAGGACCTTCAAAGAAGACAGAAGCAAACACTGAGCGAAGTCTAACAGAAAGACAAGCCTCGAAGCCAACTTCGAAACCTGTCGAAGTATGGACTTCGAAGAGCTCGAGTCGGAGTACCTTCGCACAGACGTTCGAAGTATGAGACGCTGACAGTTCAAAAAGTACTAGCAGCTCAAGGCACAAAACGAAGTTCGAAGTTCAAACGAAGTCTTTGAGTATATCAGATCGAAGCCTGCCTCACGGAGCTGAGGGGCTTCGAACAGAGAGGGTGGCTTCGCCAGAAAACAGTCAGAAAAGGTACTCAGCCCTGTCAACTTCGATCAAAAAGCTGCGCAGAAAAGCAAGGCTAGTACTAGTGTACTGTTGCTGCAGTAAGTAGGTACTACTTGCAGTACGCAAGAACTGGTACTACTTCCGTGATGAACAAGAGCAACAGAAGCACTAAAATCCATGAAAAAAACTTGTTGTGCGAGTGAAATGAAGCCATTAAAACGCTGCAGTTGCTGCGCACGATTAGAGAATAGAAGCTTCACTGCAACAGTAAGAATGAAATAAATGCAAGACAAGAAGCAAGGGAAAAATGCCTGGCGGCGCACAAACAAGAGGGAGAGAGAAAGAGACAAAAATGACCCAAAGGAGTATGAATTGATTTCAGCCAAAAGGGTAACCTATCCCTAGGGATTGGGGTCCTATTTATAGGCTGCCCAACACTAGGAATATTCCACCAGCCCCTTAGGGTTTTTTACAAACGCAGGAATAAAGGAAAAGACTGTACTGCCCTTAGGTATTTTTACAGACACGACTGACTGACTGTGGGCCTAGAGATACAGATGACTTATCTGGAAGCTAAGTTTTCGTAGCGACTACGGCTTCTCTTCTGGACAGTCGGATACAAGATCAACGGTTGTCAGTTTTGCGCCGAAACTGACAAAGCCTCCACCGACTTTGCACCAGGTACCCGGATTGGGCCGGCCCGACTCCGCAGCTCTCTCAGCCCGGCAATCGCTCACCGCCCGTGTACCTGAGTCAATCCTGGTTAACAGCCTAGTGGGTCTTCTGCTGCTCCTGGCCCATGTACCCGGATTGGGCCAGCCCGACTTCGCAGCTCTCTCAGCCCGACCGTCGCTCGCTGCCCGTGTACCTGAGTCACACGCGGCCCATGAAATAGCAGATCTCTTCTTCTTTTGTCCTCTTTGACTATTGTTGACAATGACTCATCACTTCTGGAGCCATGAGGCCCACCCTATTCCGCATGGCTCCTCAATCTCCCCCTTGATGAGTGCATTGTCAACACTTTACTTCTTCAGCTCTTCAGAACCTGCGAACAAATGTGGAAACACGAAAACAAAGCACAAGAAAACAAAGAAGAAGAAAATAAGGTAAAAGTTTAACCCTAATGACCGAAAGCCAAACAAAAGCAAGAAGTGGTCATTATGGTTAACCAAAACATAAAAGCTCAAAAATGAGTGCAATTTCAGAACAGCAAGGATATCAACAGAGTAAGAAACTCCCCCTTAAACTCTGATCCCAAATTTTCTCCCCTTTGTTGACAAGTGAACTCATCAAACACTAAAAAGAGACACAGACTCCCCCTAAAATGCAACTCCCCCTCAAAATATGCAATGAATGCAACTGGGGTGCAGGTGAAGTGTAGAAATCATGCTTCTTAGATATGATTGACTGCAATTACAACATCTAACAAGTATAGCAGAAGACATACTGTCTAAGACACATGGCATGATCAATGCAACAGATGATATCTAACGAAAATCATTAGCATGCATTTTTTTCATTTTTTGCAAATAAAAGCATCACCACATTTCCAGTTAACAGGCAAGGTAAAGCATGAGATGCAGAAGCTAACTGATATCTACCAAGATAAGCATTGTCCAAAAACAAAGTGCTTCAGCAAACTTGTTGTCTTTTTAATTTTCAGGCTTTTTCATTTTCCTTGTTCATTTTGCCAAGGGTTATTTGCATGTCAAACCTTATGCTAACCGACTAAGTCAAGCCTAGGCCAAAACTGGACCATTGGAAGCTTAAGACATTAGTCTTGGCATACACTACACTGTCCTAGTTCATACCAAAGTGTTATGGTAAGCAGTCCAGAACAATGCAATGCGACAAAAGCAAACCCACTTGGATCTTTTCAACTCAAGCATAAAAAGGCATGGAATTTTCATTCATTTTTGATTTTTTATCATTTTATAGCACATTTTCCATGTTAAAGCATAAAGATGTCCAAGTTGCATATCTTCATCTATGTGATGAACTAGCTACAAGGCATGTAACAGATAGCAAAAGCACTCAGCCTACACATGCTAGTTGCCAGAAGCAATGGTGATTATTTTTCAAATTTTAAAGCTCAAAAACCATGCATATGACAGATATCAGACATATCAAGTGAACTGAACCAAAGCATGATCGTTGACAAGTAATCAAAAGCATGTACCAGCTAGAATAAGTAAAGCAGTTCAATCATATAACAGAAGCAGCTCTTAAGTGTGATATGTGAATATGCAAGATATGAACACACACATAAAGACTCAAGAAAAGAATAAAGAAGAAAGAAAACTGACGCAAAATATCCTAGAAAGGATACACAACACCCAAATCCCCTCGTAAACGCTCAAATGTAGACTGATCTAGGGATTTGGTGAAAATATCAGCCAACTAATGATGGGTATCAACATGAACAAGGTCAATGACACCTTTCTCATATTGATCCCATAGAAAGTGAAAGCGCACATCAATGTGTTTGGTTTTTGAATGGAGACAAGGGTTTTTCCCTACACTAATAGCACTGGTGCTGTCGCAAAACAATGGAACCCTGGTAGGAAAGAACAACCCAAAATCTCGCAGAGTGGAAATCATCCAAACCAACTGTGAGCAGCAGCTAGCAGTAGCTACGTACTCAGCCTCTGTGGTCGAAAGAGCAACTCCAGATTGCTTTCGAGAAGACCAAGAGACAAGAGAAGAACCAAGAAACTGGCAAGTACCGGATGTCGACTTGCGATCCAACCGGCACCCACCAAAATCGGCATCAGAAAAGCTAGATAAATCGAGAGATGATGAAGCTGAATAGTAAAGACCAAGATCGGGTGCATAAGTAAGATACCTGAATATGCGCTTGACAGCCTGCCGATGAGACGCGCGAGGTGAAGACTGGAAGCGCGCGCACAGTCCCACGACGAACTGAATGTCCGGTCTGGTCGCCGTCAAATACAGCAGCGAACAAATCATCCCTCGAAATTCTCTCTCATTGACCTTGATGCCACTCTCGTCCTTGTCCAGGCCCCCAGATGTGCCCATCGGGGTCATCTGCGGCTTCAATTCTCCACCAAAGTCAAATTTCTTAAGCATATCGCGAGTGTACTTACCTTGGTTGATGAAGGTGCCGTCCTTGGTCTGCTTGATCTGGAGCCCTAGAAAATACTTGAGCTCACCCATGAGGCTCATCTAAAACTCGCTGTGCATCTGCTCAGAGAACTTGGACACAAGATCATTAGTAGTACCGCCAAAAATAATATCGTCGACGTAAATCTGAGCGACTAAAAAATCTGAAGCAACTCTGAGCAAGAAGAGAGTTTTATCCACTGAACCCATCACAAAGCCTTTCCCCAACAAAAATTGCTTCAACCGGTCATACCAAGCCCTGGGGGCTTGCTTCAACCCATATAAAGCTTTTTGCAATTTAAAAACATGTCGAGGAAACTTAGGGTTCTCAAAACTGGGGGGTTGCCTAACATAAACCTCCTCTTCTATGTACCCGTTCAGAAAAGCACTCTTGACATCCATTTGAAAAAGCTTAAAACCCATCGAAACGGCAAAAGCTAGAAGAATACGAATGGACTCAAGACGGGCAACAGGAGCGAAGGTTTCTTCAAAGTCAATACCTTCCTTCTGGCAAAAACCCTGGGCAACTAGTCGAGCTTTGTTGCGCACCACAACCCCATCTTCACCTTGTTTATTCTTGAATACCCACTTGGTGCCTATGGGGTTGCATCCTGGTGGCGGCTCAACTAGTGTCCAAACCCGATTGCGGACAAAGTTCTCAAGCTCTTCTTGCATAGCATTAATCCAATTAGAATCAGAAAGAGCATGAGAAACATCTCTAGGCTCAAAAGATGCAACAAACGCAGATTCAACAAACACAACAAGAGAGGTAGAAGAACGCAAAGTTCTCTCAGTCAAATCACCTATGATGAGCTCTGAGGGATGGTCACGCTGAACTGCTCGGGTTTCCTGTTGATCTGAAGTCACCTCACTGGAGTCAGCAGCTGGCACCTCTGGACTCGACTGAGGGGGCTCGATCGTAGTGGAAGAAGTGATCAGAGGTCCACCCTCATCCTCAGTCGAAGTCTCAGAAGGTGTGGGCTCTGCAGGTGGTGCAGAAGGCCCACCCTCATCAGCAGCTGGAGTATCCTCATCTTCCTCGAAGATGGACTCTCCGAGCTCATCATCACCAGAAGGCTCAAAAGAAGGAGTTAAAGAAGGCAAGGACTCATCAAATGAAACTTCGCAAGTCTCGACAAGCTGCTGGGTTTCGAGTTTCCAAACACGGAAACCTCGAGAATGCAATGCATAACCAAGAAAACACCATCCCAGCAACGAGACTCAAACTTGTCCAAATGCCCTCCCTTTTTGAGCACAAAGCACTTGCAGCCAAACGCTCGCAAGTGACTCACCTTGGGCTATCTACCAAACCGCAACTCATACGAAGTCTTACCTAAGTAAGCTCAAAGAAAAATGCGGTTGGCCAGATAGCAAGCCGTGTTCATGGCTTCAGCCCAAAAACGCCTAGGAGTCCTGTGCTCATCGAGCATCTTCCTGGCCATCTCGACTAGCGTGCGGTTCTTTCGTTCCACAACGCCGTTCTGTGGGGGAGTGTAAGGAGAAGAAAACTGATGGTCCAGACCCTGATCACTACAGAAGCTGACGAACTGAGAGTTCTTGAACTCAGAGCCGTTGTCGGAGCGAATTGCTTGCATCTGACCATTTTTCTCATTCTTCAGCTTCAAAATCAGGTCATGAACAAACTGAAACGTTTCATCCTTAGACTCCAAAAAGAAAACCCACGAGAATCGAGAAAAGTCGTCAACAATCACAAGTGCGTACCACTTCCCACCGACTGAATGTACCCGAGCTGGACCAATAGTGTCCAAGTGTAGAAGCTCGCCCGGATACGAAGTCATCACCTGAGTCACAGGTGAGTGAGAAGCGGCAACCATTTTCCCATGACGACAGGGATGATAAACTAGATACTTTTCCATCTTAAGCTTGGGCAATCCTCGGATGAGATCCATAGAGCTCAACCTGACTAGCAGATCAAAACTCAAATGACCTAACCTCCTATGCGACTTCCAGAGCTCAGAGGAGGATCCAACAATCAAACAGCGAGAAGGGCCAAAAGAACTAGAGAAGTCAATTCGAAAAACTTTACCGAATGGTAAAAGTCGATAAATCAAAGACCCTCTAGAATCAAATACAGAAGAACTGCCCTTCTTAAAACGCACTTCCAAACCATCCTCAAGAAGTTGCGAAACAGAAATCAAATTGAAGTTCAAATTCTTAACCAAAGAAACATTCTTCAAAGAGAAATGATCTGACATGCGAATAGAGCCTATGCCACTTACCTTCCCTTGACCACTGTTCCCGAATGTGATGTACTCTTTAGAGCTCGGGGAGAGAGACTGGAGAACCATCTGCGATGTCCCATCATGTGGCGAGAGCATCCTGAGTCCATAATCCAAACGTCCTCCAGTCCTCGATCCTGCACAATCAGTGGCTGTAAGTGGGAGCAAACGGTCCGGCACCAGGTTTAGCAAAACAGCTAAACCAGTGTCGAGCCATCTGCTCAAAAGATGGAAAGCGAAAACCATCAAAAGAGTTTGGACCAAAACGCGGCTCAAAGCGCGGTCCTCGGTTCTGCCTAAACCTGCAGCCACGAGGTCCAAGACTGTAGCCAACACGGCCTGGAACTCTGCCGGAACGGACACCACCAACTGGAGCACAGGCAAGAAAGCCATCTCCTCTACCACCACCTACACGACGCGGCCTAGCCTCCAGCCTCTTCCCGCGTCGAGGAACACGCAGTCTACCACCCTGCTGGTAGAACTGCTCCTGACCACCATAAGCTCTCTCTGCTCTCTCAACCCGCTTCTTCGTGAAGCAAAACTCCGCAAGATGCCCGTCTCTCTGACAGTACTCACAATGATAGGTGGGCTTCTTGGGATGTGGTTGAGGCTTGGGGTTCTTGGGCTTAGTGGTGTTAGGTGTTGTCTTCTTGGGCTGAGAAGGTCCAGGAAGAGAGTCTAGAGAAGAGTGGAGGTGTTTGGGCTTTGGAACCCAGATAGGCTTCTTAGGTGGAGCTTTGGGTGGTTCATGAATCACTCCATCCTTTGGCTAACAAGCCCGGGAGGACTCAGTGGAGTGAGTCTTGGGATACCTCTGCTCTGGAGTCATTTTAGTCCACTCCACTGCCCGGCTAATGGCACTCTCAAAGTCAGCCTTGGTGTAGGTATAACCTACTCTAAACCCATCCTACCTCTTGAACTGCTGGATCATCATGCCGAGCTGAGGCTCTCTAGCACTGATCCAACTCAGGATGGAACGGAGGTAAAAGTTCTCATTCTGAGAATCTGCTAGCTCCTCTCTCAAGGAAGCTAGAACCTCCACCTGAGACAAGCAGGTCTCACACTCACTCTCTACTTGAACAGACTTCTCGGCTTTCAGCTTAATCAATTCCATTCTAAGAGACAGGCAGTTCTCACAGACAGTGGGTGGAACTAACAATGTCTCAAGCTCTAGCCTAGTCTGCGCAAGCTCAGCTCTCAACCTCTCCAAATCACCCAACTATTCATCGCCCTTGGATTTCAGCTCAGCTAAGACAGCTAGATGAGATGGGCAATCAACACAGGGTGTGACGACAGTGGCTTGAGCATCTTTCAGCTCCACCTGAGCGCTTTCAAGCTCAGTGGCCAAAGCGTCCCTCTCATCAACCCTTTCTGTGTACCTAGACTTCAGAGTCGACAGGTCACACAGAAGCACCTCACACTTCGGGCATTCACTGCTATCAACCAAGCAAGGGGAAGAAGATAGACTCTCAATTCTGCCGTTGGCCACGGCAAGCTCACTCTCTAACTCATCTATCCTCTTCTTAGCCCCCTAAGCAGTTTTCCCGATATTTCAACTCCTGACGATTGCTCTCAACTAAATCAACGATTTCGCGCTCGTAGGATGATACCTTGTTGTCGTCGTCGTCGGAGTCGTCGGAGGAGCTCTTTTCAGCCTTATCCCCAAGAGCCATTGAACAGAAGCTCTTGCGGGATCTTCGGCGCCGGTGTGAGCGGCTCTTCGGCTTGTCTCCGAAGGCCATGAAGCATAGACCCGCTGGATCGTCCTTGTCCTTCCCCTTCCTGATGGCGATCTCCTCATCGCTTGAGCTCGATGAAGAGGAAGAAGACGTGGACCGCTTGGAGTAGCTCTTCTCCATCTCGGCGAAGAAGGCCTTGTCGCACTTCTTGTTCTCTCGCCGGTAGTCCTTCAGGGCCTTCTTGAAGAATTGAGTCTTCGGCTTGCCCTTGTTGAGGATGAGCTCTCATGCTTGCCGGAGTCGTGGAAGCCACCACCGGTGCCCTTCTTGTGACCATTGCGCTTGGGGCAGTCGGTGATGAAGTGTCCTGGATCACCACACTCAAAGCACCCGGATTTTGTGCCGTGTCTTTTGAACATTCTCTTGTCATAGACACGACGCACCCGGTTGTTAAAAAGACACAAATCATCATCTCCCAACAACTCAAGCTGGTCCTCAGTGATAGACATCAAAGAGAACTCAGCATAGCTCACAGAAGAAGGATCAACAGAAGGTGTAGCAAGGGCCAGAGATTTTGATCCAGAACCAGTGAGATTTGATCTCAGCTGGAGATCAACCTCAGTAGCCTTCAACTTGCTAAATAACTCAGAAATGGTCAAGGTATCATAAGAAGTACTCTCAATGATAGAAGATACCTTGATCTCCTAGATCTTTGGGTCCAAGGTATGGAGAACTTTGAGCGCCTGCTCATGATCTGAGACTAACTGAGCACCCTCAGCCTTGTTATCCCGAATCTTGTTTATGATCGACTGAAAATGACCAAACAAAGCCTCAACAGATTCACCCGGCTTCTGTGTGAAATTCTCATATTCACGCCGGTAGGTCTGATAGAGCCGAGCCTTAACCTGTGCTGTTCCCTCATGGTGTGCCTTGAGGGTAGCCCAGATCTCTCTCGCAGTGGAGAGATGGCTCACACGCTCAAACTCAGTGGGACCTAAACTATAGAAAAGAATGTTCACAGCCTTACTGTTGCTCAGATGCTGAGCAATGATACCAGCAGTACCATGCTCAGCGGCTGGAAATATGACAAACGTGGTGTGAACGCAAATGTCCCAAATGTCCGAACCCTGGCTCATGAGATAGGCTCGCATGCGAGTCTTCCAATAGTTATAGCCATAGGCTTCTAAGGACGGGACCTTGCCAGGAGACGTCATGGTCACTACTGGGGTTTAGAACCGGTTAAGGTATGGAAAAAACCCTAACCTTGCTCTAATACCACTTGTAGGACCGAAAGTAGCGACCAGATGGGGGGGGGTGAATGGGTGCCTTAAAAATTCTTTCGAATATATGGCCTGTTCCCAACACCCAACGCACCTCAAAAGACTTAGCAGCAGAGAATGAACAGATAGCCTAAGTCTAAAGGTATCTAGCCTAGAAGTAACTGATGTTCAACAGAGAACTACCAAAGCAGTGCAACTAGGCAGATAAACAAAGTATCCTAGACATGACAGGCCAAACTTCTCAATGAAATGATCTAAGTATATATAAAGTAAGATGAGAAGTTACTGTTCAGATTTGTCTCCAGTTCGGAACTTGGCGAAGCCTACTTCGCCCGTCGAGGTCTGCTTCGGTGGTCGAAGCCTGCTTCGCTGGTCGAAGCCTGTTTTGGAGGTTAGTTGCGAAGCCTGCCGAAGGCTGTTCTGAAAATGCCGAAGGTGTTTTGGTCTAGCCTAGTTCGAAGTGGCAGGGAGCGAAGTATGCTTCGAAGCGAAATACGGAAGTATCGAAGCTAGCTTCGAACCGAGTGCTTCGAAGCCTATTCTTTGAAAAGATTACTTCGAACACAGCACACAGACAAACAACCTTCGAACAGACCTTCGAACACGTCACACACAAAGACTACCTTCGAGGGAGAAGCGAAGGCTGACACGCAACAGAGAACCAAAAATGAAGCCTACACTCTACCTTCGAACAAACACATCGAGGACCTTCAAAGAAGACAGAAGCAAACACTGAGCGAAGTCTAACAGAAAGACAAGCCTCGAAGCCAACTTCGAAACCTGTCGAAGTATGGACTTCGAAGAGCTCGAGTCGGAGTACCTTCGCACAGACGTTCGAAGTATGAGACGCTGACAGTTCAAAAAGTACTAGCAGCTCAAGGCACAAAACAAAGTTCGAAGTTCAAACGAAGTCTTTGAGTATATCAGATCAAAGCCTGCCTCACGGAGCTGAGGGGCTTCGAACAGAGAGGGTGGCTTCGCCAGAAAACAGTCAGAAAAGGTACTCAGCCCTGTCAACTTCGATCAAAAAGCTGCGCAGAAAAGCAAGGCTAGTACTAGTGTACTGTTGCTGCAGTAAGTAGGTACTACTTGCAGTACGCAAGAACTGGTACTACTTCCGTGATGAACAAGAGCAACAGAAGCACTAAAATCGATGAAAAAACTTGTTGTGCGAGTGAAATGAAGCCATTAAAACACTGCAGTTGCTGCGCACGATTAGAGAATAGAAGCTTCACTGCAACAGTAAGAATGAAATAAATGCAAGACAAGAAATAGGGGCAAAATGCCTGGCGGCGCACAAACAAGAGGGAGAGAGAAAGAGACAAAAATGACCCAAAGGAGTATGAATTGATTTCAGCCAAAAGGGTAACCTATCCCTAGGGATTGGGGTCCTATTTATAGGCTGCCCAACACTAGGAATATTCCACCAGCCCCTTAGGGTTTTTTACAAACGCAGGAATAAAAGAAAAGACTCTACTGCCCTTAGGTATTTTTACAGACACGACTGACTGACTGTGGGCCTAGAGATACAGATGACTTATCCGGAAGCTAAGTTTTCGTAGCGACTACGGCTTCTCTTCTGGACAGTCGGATACAAGATCAACGGTTGTCAATTTTGCGCCGAAACTGACAAAGCCTCCACCGACTTTGCACCAGGTACCCGGATTGGGCCAGCCCAACTCCGCAGCTCTCTCAGCCCGGCAATTGCTCACCGCCCGTGTACCTGAGTCAATCCTGGTCAATAGCCCAGTGGGTCTTTTGCTGCTCCTGGCCCATGTACCCGGATTTGGCCAGCCTGACTTCACAGCTCTCTCAACCCGACCGTCGCTCGCTGCCCGTGTACCTGAGTCACACGCGGCCCATGAAACAGCAGATCTCTTCTTCTTTTGTCCTCTTTGACTATTGTTGACAATGACTCATCACTTCTGGAGCCATGAGGCCCACGCTATTCAGCATGGCTCCTCAACCATCAACTCCTTGGAGAGTATGCCCTTGGCCTCGGAGCTCTCGCCGTTGAAGCCGTTGAGCATCAAGTTGGTCTTCTTTAGTTCATCCTCATCCCTGACAAGTTTTTTCAACAATGAGTAAGGCATTAAGTTAACAGTGGCGCCGCCGTCGACGAGCATTCGGGAAATTGGCTTACCATCGATGTGACCTCTGACGTAGAGAGGCTTCAGATGGCGAGCCGAGTCCTCGGGCTTCTCGAAGATGGTGTTGCATGGACTGAGGTTCAATTGAGCGACCTCGTCCTCGTCCTGTGGCAGGGCGAACTTGGCGGGCAGTGTGACGATGTTGATGTCCATCGCCTAGGGTGCGGGCCCTTTAGAGACGGGCGAGTAATCGTCCTCGAGCATGTCGTCGTCGTCGCTCGGACTAGGAGCTGGGTTGGTTATCTCAACTAGCTTCTTCCTCCATACCTGTCTTGCAACTGCCCGAGGGCGGATTTCTTCGAAGACAGTGTCGCGCTCGTCCTCAGCTTCCTTCTCGTGCATCTCCTATGCCCGTAGTCATTGTAGGCGTCTCTTCTGTGATTTGGACATGCCTGGAGGGGCCCAAGATGGCTGCGCTTGGTGCCTAGTGCTACTGTTCGGCTTCTATCAACTCTGGCCGAAGTGGTACAGCGCCCTTCGGCCTTGTGCACCTTGTGCTTGGAAGGGTCTTCGCCGCGAACCCCGACGGACGGATAGGCCTTGTTCGGCTGATCCAACCAGGCTTCGGTGCAGAGCCCGATCGAAGCATGGGACTTACCTTCGTCAGACTTCGGTGACAAAGTCTTCGGGATTGGGACTTCCTAAGACCCAACTCTGATGGTGATGGCTTCGGACTCCCTGACTTCAGCCTCCGCATGCCCGCACCCCTCGGCTTCACTTTGCATCATCCGATTCGAAGGCACCAAGGACAGTCTGTGGATGATGCCTCCCTCCGCTGCGTCTGTTTGTCCCTGCCATCCATAATACTTCGAAGGAAAACAAGGCATAGTGTTAGGTTGTGGAGGGTACCCCGACCTGGATACGTACGGAGCCCACGGGGTTCCTGCCCAGTCGTGCGGTGGAGGCATCGGCGACTCTAGTGGCCTCGCCCACTGTGAGCCAAACCCGTTGCCCGAAGAGGGGTTTGGCAGAGTCGACGGTGTCTCAGACCATACCAGCAAAGGGTCCTGCCATGCCGGAGGCATGTTCGGCCAGTGTGGGCCGAAGCCTCCCGTCGGAGAGCTCGTCCGAAATGGTGTGGAGTTCGGCCATTGGGGGCCGAAGTCGCTGTATAGGGGGTTCCACCACTGAGGCTCAAAGCCACTGCAAGGGGGGTTCGGCCACTGAGGCTCGAAGCCGTCGTGCGGAGGGTTCGACTGCTTCGGTCCGAAGCTACCCTCCGAGAGTCTTGGACCCTTCAGCTGCTTTAGTTTCTTAGTGTGGGGACCTGCTTCCTTGTCTTTTCTTTGATGCTTTTTTAATAGCATATTGTACGTTACCTTCGGCCTCTTGCGAGCTTTAGCCGAAGGGGTGTTAATGTTCTGTTTCCACACTCCTACCTCGGGGTTCTTCGGTATGAGCATGCGAGTGCGTGGCTCTCCAACAATTACATCCTTCCCCTTAGCCGACTCGGCCTATTCTGGCCGAATCAACACTTTCTTCTTGTCGAGGTCGACGACGTTGACGGGAAAAGGATATTTATCCTGCTTCATCTTCGGATTATGGTCTATCTTCAATCATCCTTCTTCTATGGCTGATTGGATCTGCCGTCGAAAAACATTGCAGTCGTTAGTATTATGTGAATGTGAATCATGCCATTTACAATACGAATGCTTCTTTAACTCATCAGCAGGTGGAATGACTTGACCCTTAGGTAACCTGAGAAGCTGACTTTTTAAGAGAAAATCAAATATTTTGTCACACTTAGTTATATCAAATGAGTACTTGACCTCACTAGGTCGATTCTTTGTGGGAGATGGTCGTAACTCGGAGCAACTGACAGGTATATTCTTAGCGTTCCAAACCTATTTGGCCGCGTACATGTCGGCCAAATACTCCTCTTCTGACTCCTCCTCGTCAAAGCATTCCATGATGTGGATTTCAGCCCTAGGCTTGTTAAACGTCTTAATAAACTTTTTATCTTTGGTTCGGCCTTCCTGGACCAGAGCCTACTGTAAAACTTGGCTGACTTCTAAAAAGTTTTGGTTATCTAACCTCTCTTTAATTTTGGAACGCAACCCATTAAAAGCTAGTTCCGCCAAATCCCTTTTCGAAATATTAAGGCTAAAACATCGGTTTCTAGTATCCCTAAAATGCTTAATGAACTCAGAGGCGTCCTCATTAGATTTCTGCTTAACCGACATCAAATGTGAAAGCCTAAGTTCTGTCTCACCCATGTAGAAGTAATCATGGAATTTCCGCTCTAAATCGTCCCACGTCTGAATGGAGTTCGTCGGGAGCGCCGAAAACCAGGTGAAAGCGGTGCCGGATAGCGAGAGAGAGAACAAACTAACCTTTAGGGCATCTATCCCGCTAACCTCTCCACATTATGCCAAAAATTGACTAGCGTGCTCTAGTGTAGTTTTGCTACTGTTGGGGGAAAATATTCCATCCTCAGGGTTATTGCAGTAACAAGACAAAGGCAGGCGATTGAATCAAAGGTTTCCAGCATGTATCTCCGGAGATGCATTGAATCAAGTTCGAAGTATGATGACGGACTCGAGTTCGGAGTATATCTTCGAACTTGGACTCTTCCGAGAGTTTCTTTGCCAGCTAAGATGGAAGATTTATCTTCTTTCTCTTTAGATTAGTCTTTTACCATTTTAGCCCTATTAGAGGTACCGAATAGTTTCCATTATGTCGGTTGTAATAGAGGGGTAAAAAGGTCTTTTCCTTAATGTTTGGGCCTATAAATACCCCCCATTTTACCCTGTAATGAGGACCGAATACAAGTTATTCAATATACATCTTCGAACTATTTTGAGCTATTATCCTTTCGGAGGCTTGAAATAGTTTGCTTCGCAAACACTTCGTTTGTTAGTTTCTAACTTTCAGAAACCTGATAGCGTAATCTTTGACGCCAATAGTTGGCGCCGTCCGTGGGGAACCTAGTCCAAAAAACTTCGTTCTCTACCAAGTTCTCAAACCATGCCTCCTAAGCGGAGTGCAGGTGGTAATCCTGTTCGGAGGTCCCCTCGGACCTCCGGAGCAAGATCTTCAGACACAGTTGAGGTCGGAGGACCTTCGACGTTTCTTCCACCTCAAACTCCGGAAGGGATTCCCCTTCCTCGAGCATACGGAGTTCCTCCGCCAACTCCATCTATACTTCGGCCAGCCGGAGTCCCTCTTCCACCTCAAGTTCCACTTCGAACCGATCCCTACAGTTCTCAAGACCCGGAAGATCCTTTCGGAGAAGATGAAGACGGTCTTGGTGATATGGCTGCTCAAATGGCCAGTCTCCAAGCTGAAGTAGCAAGGTGGCGGCAAGAAGCCACATATAGGCTTCATTCTCAGGCCACCCCAGTCATCCCCGAAGTGCCC
Organism: Zizania palustris; assembly: GCA_019279435.1. NCBI lineage: Eukaryota > Viridiplantae > Streptophyta > Magnoliopsida > Poales > Poaceae > Zizania > Zizania palustris. The sequence continues at coordinate 62,211,588 of JAAALK010000284.1, read as the reverse complement.
GAAGACGATGAACTTATTTATCCCGAAGCCCCAGAGAACGCTTCCTTCGACACCGAGTCTCCGCTGCATCCTGAGTTGCAGAAAGTACGCTTCGACCCTAAGTTCAAAACTTCGAAGCTTTGTAAGTATGCCGGAGATGAAGATCCTGGAGAATTCGTCCGTTCTTATGCTTTAGCGATTGAAGCCAGTGGAGGAGTGCGGGACACTATGGCAAAATGTTTCCCCCTAGCTCTTCAAGGAGTGGCATTGCGGTGGTTCTGGTCTCTGAAGCCAGGATCAATCAGTTCATGGGGGCAGTTGAAGAAGAAGTTCGTGAGTAACTATCAGGGTACCTTCGTACCCCCAATGTCAATAGGAACTCTTTTCCAGGTGAAACAGCTCCCTAGAGAAACTTTAAGACAATATTTCAAGCGCTTCGCTCATACGAAGTCGCAAATTCGTGGGTTAACTACATCTTGTGTAGTTGACGCAGCCCGAGAGGGAGTTATTCATCCAGGCCTCCTTGATAAACTTCATCGGAAAAGTATATCTTCTGTTTCTCAGTTGATGTCTTATTTCGAAGAGTATGCAAGGTCAGAAGAGGGATGGCTTCGGAGAACTGCTGCACCCCCTTCGATACTGCAAGAAGTTAAATTGGAAGTGAAAACTTCAGCACAGCCGCAAGGGCCTAGCTTCGAAGCTCAGCATGACAGGCGTCGGGGGCAAAAGCATCCTCGTTCAGAAGTTCTGAACATTGCACCCCCGCAGAAGTTTGCCCAAAGGGCTCTGCAACCTTCAGGAAGCAAGACCAGTGGCTGGAGGCCGCCACGGAAACCGGCTGGCAAAGGCCAGACCTTTTTCTGCTATATCCATGGTGAAAATCGGAGTCAAGCAACTGATGCGTGCAAGTCTATACTTGCTCTGAGAGGAGAGTATTTGGAAAGAACTTCGGGTCGAGGCACTACTGACCGAGTTCCGGCTGAAGTACGTCCGGAGCCTGTCCAGGCTGTGGCGCGAATAGAGAACTTCGATCCGGCAAGACGCCCTCCAGTGGTCAATGTTATGCCACCTCCGAAGCAAGAAGAAGGGCAAGATCGAGGAAAAAGAGTAGTCCTCCCCATCTCCGGAGGAGGGACCCTCGGAAGTATGTCAAAGAGGCAGAGAAGAGAATATGTCAAAGAAGTGGGCCATATTGGAACCTCTTCATCTGCAGCTGCTATGCCTGAATGGTCCCATGTGCCAATATCTTTTTCCGCAGATGATGCAGCTGGTGTTAAATTTCCACATGCAGACCCACTTGTCATCACTGCCGACATAGCAGGAACTGAGGTTCGAAGAGTGCTAATTGACGGAGGGAGTTCGGCGGATATTATTTTTGTCCAAGCCTTTGATCAACTCTGCATCTCCAGAAAGCATCTTCTCCCAGCAGCCCATCCTTTACAAGACTTTTCAGGACCCCCTCTTGATGCCCTCGGCCAAATTGGCCTGGAAGTTACTTTCGGAGAGGGGCCACTGGCCAGGACAGAGGAAGTGATCTTCGATGTTGTGGATGCTCCATATGCATACAATGTCATCTTCGGAAGAGGCATGTTAAATCAATTCGGAGGTGTGGCGCACCATAATTACTTATGTATGAAGATGCCCACACAGGCGGCCATGCTCACTGTTTTCGGAGATCAGGCCATTGAGCGAAGAGCGGAGTATGGTCATGGCCCTCCTCTTGACCCGAGATAGGTGAACAGTGTGCAAGATAATCCGGAAGATTTTTCTGCTCCTAGCGAATCTTCGAAGAAATCCTTCCCAAGACCAAGTCCTGAAGGAGAGATTGCAACGAAGGTTATTATCAAAGATGGCAAGGAATATTCATTTCAATTTGGTAAAGACTTGCCTCCAGAAGTTGCTACTTTCTTAGAGAAAGTAGTTGAGGAGAATTTAGATGTCTTTGCTTGGTCTGATGAAGACATCACCGGAGTCAGTTGGGACATTATTGAACACAGTCTACTTGTGAACCCGAAGGCTCGGCCTGTTCGGCAAGGACTCCGGAAGTTGTCTACAGAGAGAGCTATCCTTGCTAAAGACAAAGTTGAAAAGTTGCTGAAGGCTGGGATTATCAGAGAAGTAGCTCATATGGAGTGGTTAGCCAACCCAGTCTTCGTTAGGAAGAAATCTTCCGGGAAGTGGCGCATGTGTATTGATTTTACATCCCTGAATAAAGCATGCCCTCGCGACCCCTACCCCATGCCCCGAATTGATCAATTGGTCGACTCCACTGCCGGTTCGGAGTTATTAAGCTTCCTCGACGCGTATTCCGGCTATCATCAAATCTGGTTAAAGCGCGAAGATGAAATCAAGACAAGCTTCGTAACTCCTTTAGGAGTCTTTTGTTATGTAAGAATGCCCTTTGGCTTAAGAAACACCGGGGCTACTTTTTCGAGGTTAATTGCTAAGGCTCTAGGTCATCAATTAGGTCGTAATGTAGAGGCCTATATGGATGATATTGTAATAAAGAGTGCTTTAAAGCACCAACATAGCCTAGACTTAGTAGAAACATTCAATAGCCTTCGGGCATGTGGGATCCGTCTTAATCCCGAAAAATGTATCTTCGGGGCGCAGGCTGGAAAATTGTTAGGGTATCTAGTTTCAAGCAGAGGGATCGAAGCTAGCCCCACTCAGATAACTGCGTTGCAAAGGATGGCTCCCCCAGAGAATTTAAAGCAAGTGCAAAAGCTGACCGGTCGTCTTGCAGCACTTAGCAGATTCCTGGCAAGGTCTGCGGAGAGAAGTTTGCCCATTTTCAAAGCATTGAAAGGGTCCGAAGATTTTGCATGGACACCGGAGTGTCAAAAGAGCTTCAAAGATATTAAGAATTATCTCAGCAACCTTGCTACACTCACGGTGCCTGTTGCAGACGAAACCCTACTCCTCTACCTTGCAGCTACTGGCTCTGCTGTCAGTGCAGTCCTTGTCAGAGAGGTTGATTTCAACGGGAAGTTGGTACAGAATCTAGTTTATTTTGTGTCCGAAGCATTGTCCAGAGCAAAAACAAGATATTTCGAGCTTGAGAAATTCACTTATGCTCTGATAATGGCTTCGAGGAAGTTAAAGCATTATTTCTTGGCACATAATGTAATTGTACCAACTTCGTATCCTTTGGGAGATATGCTCCGAAGTAAGGATTCCACTGGAAGAATTGGGAAGTGGGCTGTTGAGTTAGCACCCTTCGGCATATCCTTTGTGGCAAGAACAGCAATTAAGTTGCAAGTGTTGGCGTACTTCGTGGCAGAGTGGACTCCCCCTGCAGCATGGGCTCCGGAGAAGCCAAGTGAAGGGATTTGGACTATTTACTCAGATGGAGCTTTCCAAGCATCTGGAGCAGGTGTCGGAGCTGTGATAATTTCGCCTTCAGGGCAAAAGGCAATGTACTCCGCAAGACTCAAGTTTAAGTCTACCTATAATACAGCGGAGTATGAGGGAATTTTATTGGGACTTCGAAAGGCACGTGCTCTAGGGGCTACAAGAGTTGTTATTAAAACAGATTCTCAGATTGTAGCAGGGCACGTAGACAAGAGTTTCCAAGTTCGACATCCACAGCTTGCGAAGTACTTAGAAGAAATCCGAAAGATCGAAGCATTATTTAAAGGGATTTCCATTCGGAGTATACCTAGAGCAGAAAATATGTAAGCTGACATCGTAGCAAAAGCTGCACCCGGAGCTATAGACATACCCGAAGAAGCTTTTTATGAAGAACTCAGTACACCTTCGGTGCCACAAATTCCTGCTGCGGAAGTCCTTTGCATTCCAAGTACAGATTGGCGAAGTTCAATCATGGAATTGTTGCAAGGAGAAGCAAATATGTCCGAAGGGCCACAACTTTCGAGGTTAAAGCTTAGAACTCGGAATTATCACATAATCAACGGTATTTTATACAAGGCCGGAGTATGTTCCCCTCTGCTCCGATGTATATCTCAAGCCAAAGGTCAAGAAATTCTTCGAGAAATTCATGAAGGAATTTGCGGTAGCCATCTGGCCGCTCGAGCTTTGGCAGGAAAAACACTTCGCCAGGGGCTTTATTGGCCTACAATAGTAGCTAATGCGGAGAGCTTGGTCCGCACTTGTCAAGTATGTCAGTGGATGGGACGAAGAAGTCATCGCCCACCAACAGCTCTTCAAGTCATTGCCCCAGTGTGGCCCATGGCCAGATGGGGCATGGATCTTATTGGTCCCTTCCCAGCAGCAAAAGGAAATTTGAAGTTCGCAGTGGTAGCAATCGAATACTTTTCAAAGTGGGTCGAAGCAGAGCCCCTAACAGCTATCACTTCGAATAATGTTCAAAAAATTTTCTGGAAGAATATTATATGCCGGTTCGGGGTGCCTTGGCAGCTGACAGTGGATAATGGAACACAGTTTGATGCAGAACCCTTCAGGAAATTCTGTGAAGACCTAGGCATTCAACTATGTTTTGCCGCAGTAAGACATCCTCAATCTAATGGAGCTGTTGAAAGAGCCAATGGTAATATCTTGTCAGGGCTGAATCGAAGAATAGTGGGATTGGCAAAAGGATTGTGGACCGAAGAGCTCCCAAAGATCCTATGGTCCATCCGGACAACTCAGACAAGGTCTACCGGCTTCACTCCTTTCAGGCTATTATTCGGAGATGAAGCTATGACACCAACAGAGCTCAAAGGAGGATCACTTCGCAGCACCAAACCGGAAATAGAAGGAGAAAGACAAACTTCGCTGGATTTAACAGAAGAGACAAGACTTCGAGCTGTGGCAAATTTGTCAAAGTATCAGCAGCAGACGAAGACTTGGTTCGACCCGAAGGTCAAGATTAATGAACTTAGGCCGGGTCATCTCGTTTTGCGAAGTATCATAGCGCCAGGAAAATTAGGAAATAAGTGGGAAGGTCCATACTTAATTGTTCGCTCAGGGCGTCCTGGTTCTTTTAAGTTAGCTAATTTGGAAGGTGAAGAGTTAGCGCATACATGGCATGCGGAGCACCTAAAGCGATACTTCACATAGGGGCTCCTTGTAATCATTTGTAAACACTTTCCAAATCAATAAAGCATATGGTTCAGATAATGCCTACCCCTCATAAACTTCCCACTTCCGAGTGGACGCACTGGAATAACGGAGTTGACCGAGAGGGAAGTGTCATTAATTTGATTCATATTTTCGGAATTCGGACCACTGGTACGAAGTTTCCGACGTGGTGGGCTAAAATAATCCAGAGTCCAAGCCACTGGCTTGTAGGCATCCGTAAAAGAGCCCAAGACCACAGAATGCAGGAGTCCAAGCCACCGGCTGGTAGACATCCATAAAAAGAGTCCAAGGAGACCAAATGATGCAGAGTCCAAGCCACCGGCTTGTAGGCATCCGTAAAAAGAGTCCAATGAGACCATTGCGAACTCCAAACCACTGGTTTGACAGAATTCGCAAAAAGAGCCGAAGGAGGCCAAAGCAAAACAGAGTTTGAGCCCATGAGCTTCGAATGTCTGTTAAAAAAGTCCAAAGTGACAAATCATTTAGGACACTAAAGTGTCCGGAAAGTTGTCCAAAGTGATTTCTTTCAAAACACAAGGTACTAAGTTACCAATCTTCAGACTACAAATAGTCGAAGACATTTTATAAGATTTTAATCAATCTTGAAATTGCTGAGGGGCTCCGAACCCCAAAAATTGTTACTCCTAAGTTTTTCTTTGCGCCTAACCATCTTTGAATATAGTTCGAAGTTGCTCACGCCCAAAGAGGGGCTGGTAAATAGGGAGACAATTTTAAATCGATATTTATTATTCGAACAAATATGATTACATCATGAAAAATCGGTATCTATACCAAGAAGGAATCGAAGACCCCTTCGATCTCTAGAGCTAAGGTTGGAACGACTAGTTCCAGAGCCGGGAGTTCTAACAACTTTGCGTTTAACTCTCCTACCTCCCTTCGAAGCTCTAAAGTCTTTCTATTCTTGTTGAAGCTCGGCCCAAGTTCGAAGTCGTTCGGGGCTCCTTTCCTAGCTTCCAAGTTCTTCAGGCTTTTTACCTTGAGCTTCATCTTTGTCTTCGGACCATACAATGTCTTCGGAAGATGAAGTTTCCAAGTTAACTTCTTTTTCTTCCTCTTTAATACAAGACAATATGTCTTTACTTTCTTCGTTAACGTCTAACACTTCGACATCTTCCATATGAGGCAAAGCCTAAAAACATGATAAGCAAATTTTCATTCATAAATGTACAAAAGCATGATGCTTTACATAGTCGAAGATCCTAAGATAAATCTAAACCTGCGGGTTTGGCGGAGGCTGGCTGCTCCAAGCTTGGGACCGAGCTTGCTTTTGGCGTTGCCCTTCATCAATCCAAGCCTTGATCGTAGACCGACCTTCAGCTCTCCATGAGGTTTGAAAAGCTTGCCAAGCAGCGGCCAAACCTTCGGAAGGAGTAAGAAGCTGATTGTCGTCAAAGGTAATGGGAGCCGCCCCTGCGTTCGGAGTTATCGATATGCCCAGATCTTTGTAGTAACGAAGTATGCCGATAGCAGCCACTTGTCCGGAGATTTCTCCGTACCAAATGCCTGCTGTCTTCATTTGCTTAGCTGCTCCTTGGATCCTCTTCAGCCGTGCGCTCATTTGTTCTGCTTCGAGCTCTTTGTTCGCAGCTTCCAAGCTTTGTCTGGCCCTGCGCTCCACTGAAACCATGTCATCTAAGTGGGAAACCCGACCTTCGGAGATAGTAAGATTTCGTTGAAGAGTTGTGTTTTCCTCTCGAAGGCGAAGGCTTCCACGCTCATTTGAAATGTTCGCAGCTCGGGCCAAGACTATTTGCTGCGAAGAGAAAAACCAAGGTGAGAAATTATTTGTATATAAGTTTAATTTTTTTTTTTGAAGATACTTCGTACCTGGTATGCTGTACGCTCCATGGCAGCGTTAAGATCCGAGCTCTCCACCTCGCTCAAGATGGCCACCAAGTCCGTCTCCCCGACTTCACGGCAAGCTCGATCCAAAGGCTCGAGCAAAGTCCGAAGCCCAGTTCTTCGCTCCAAGAAAGGAGCTAGAAGAGGGAGCATGCTCAAGGCTTGCTGGTCATCCTCGTTTGGTAAAGGCCCGGAGTGCTGAGCCGTATCTTTTGGAGCTCCGATAGACTGACCCCCCTCCGTAGATTGGCTTTCGTCTGTTGATTCAGACGGAGTTGATCCTGAGCTCAGAGCAGGGAGGTGGTCCATCTTGCCTTTGCCTTTTCCAGGTCCCATTTGAGTGACTCCTGGAATTGGCTCTGAAGTTGTCGAAGGCCCAGGAATTATATCTTCGGGATGGACCTATTCCACGGGAGTAGATCCTGTTAAAACAAAGGTATTATACATTGTATAATTTCGTAGGAAAAAGAACAAAAGAATTATGCGAAGTTTACCTTCGACGTTTTGGCGACGGGTGAGCATTGGGCTACTTGGAGGGTCGAAGGCTACTCCAAAGTCCTCGTCGGAGTCAACATTGAAATCTTCGACTATTGGAGCATCTTCGAGAGCGGCCGTTGTTACTTCACCTAGAATCGAAGTTGGTTCTATAGCAGCTTCGACTCCGCCTTCGTTCTCAGTGGCTCCGTCTTGCGGTAAATTTTCTTGAGCAGCCGGAGTCCTCACTTGCTCAAGGTTGTCTTGAGACTCCGGCACGCTCGCAGCATCATCGATATTAGCTTCTGTTTGGACTGCATCTTCATCGATCAGGTCAACAAGCATCCTGCCTTCATCTTCCAAGGAATCAGAGACCGAAGCTCTTGGGCTTGAAGGCGCAACAACTCTTGGCTTTCGAGCTACCTTCTTTAGCGGAGTCTTGGCAGAGCTCGAGGCTTCGACTTCAGCTTTTCTCTTTTTGGGCCCTTTCTCCGAAGGCACCCAATCCACAAGAGGGGGCGGAACAACTTCGAGTAGCCCCCATACTCGGTTGGACCGTTCCGAAGTACCAACCAATTTAATTCTCCATTCCTTCTCGGTTGAGATGGGACGCCCAGAATCTTCTCCGAAGCTCGTACAATCTGCTCCGAAGTTATAGGGGCCGAAGAGGCTGAAAAATGAGTTAAGTTGGTTATTTCTTCGGATAAATATACATGACATATGTTGTTTTCGAAGTTACCTACTTTGCTCGAGTTCGAATAAATTTTGCGAAGACCGCCCTCCGAATATTCCTCGAAGGTGATCGGCTAGTTGACCATTAGAGGAGGGATCTGAAGCCCGAGGAATTCTTCAGCTAAGTCTCGCATGCTCAGGCAGCGACTAATTTTTTGGAGCAAGCTGAGGCGAGCTTCGAGCTGGCTCGGATCCGGATGCACAAGAGCTTCCTTTCGGAAGTTGATATCTTGCAAGGGTCCAGCTAGACGGCTGCTCGCCCCAACTTCGGCATAACACCACTTCAAGATCCAGTCTGTACACATCTGGCATTGAA
>JAAALK010000284.1:62163194-62203081 GCA_019279435.1 Zizania palustris | reverse complement strand
AGAATCAGCCTAGTGAGGTCAAGTACTCATTTGACATAACTAAATGTGATAAAATATTTGATTTTCTCTTAAAGAACCAGCTTCTCAGGTTGCCTAAAGGCCAAGTCATTCCATCTGCCGATGAGTTGAAGAAACATCCATACTGTAAGCGACATGACTCGCATCCACATAATACTAACGACTGCAATGTTTTTCGATGGCAGGTTCAATCGGCCATAGAAGAAGGACGATTGAAAATAGACCACAATCCAATGATGAAGCTGGGCAAAGATCCCTTCCCCGTCAACGCCGTCGACCTCGGCGAGAAGAAGGTGTTGATTCGGCCACAATAGGCCAAGTCGATTAGAGGGAAGGTAGTAATTGTTGGAGAACCACACACGCGCACACTCATACCTAGGAACCCCGAGGTGGGAGTGTGGAAACAAAACATTAGCATGCCTTCGGCTAAGGCCCACAAGAAGCCGAAGGTAACATACAAGATGCTGTTGAACAAGCATCAAGGAAAAGCAAAGGAAGCAAGCCCCCGTGCTAAGAAACTAAGTTAGCCGAAGGGCCCAAGGCATCCAGAGGGTGGCTTTGGACCACAGTGGCCGAGCCCCCCTCATGATGGTTTCGGACCGCAATGGTCGAACCCTCCGCACGATGACTTCGGGCCACAGTGGCCTAACGCTCCGTACAGTGGCTTCGGACCTCAGTGGCCGAACCCCCCGTATGGTAACTTTTGACCCCAGTGGCCGAACCCCATGCGGAGCGAGTTCAACCCCCAATGGCCGAACCCCGCACCACTCTAGATGAACCCTTCGACAGGAGGCTTCTGTCCGCACTGGCCGAACATACCTTTGGCCTGGCAGGACCCCTCACTGATATGGTCCGAGACACCGTCGACTCTACTGAACCCCCCTCCGGGTAACGGGTTCGGCTCATAGTGGGTGAGGCCACTGGAGCCGCCGATGCCTCCACCATACAACTTGGTGGGGACTCCTTGGGCTCCATATGTATCACAGCTAGAGTACCCTCTGCAACTTAACGCTATGCCTTGTTTTCCTTCGGAGTATTATGAATGGCAGGGACAAACAGACGCAGCGGAGGGAGGCATCATCCACAGGCTGTCCGTAGTACCTCCGAGCCGGCTCAGCGAAGTCGAAGGGTATGGGCATGAAGGGGAAAAGGACAGGGAGTATGAAGCTATCACAGTGAAAGTAGGGTCTCAGGAAGTCCCAATCCTGAAGGCCCCATCGCCAAAGTCTAACGGAGGTATGTCCTCTACTTCGTCCGAAGCCCACGCCGAAGCCTGGTCCAATCGTCTGAACGAGGCCGGTCTGATTGCTAGGGTCTGTAGTAAAGGCTCCTCCGAATACATAGTGCACGAGGCCGAGGTGGGCAGTACCACTTTGGCTGGAGTTGACAGGAACTAGGCAGTGGCACCTGGCACCAAGCCACAACCATCTTGGGCACCTCCAGGCATGTCCAAATCACAAAGGAGGCGTCTACAATGACTACGAGCATAGGAGATGCACGAGAAGAAGGATGAGGACGAGCGCGACACTATTTTGGAAGAAATCCACCCTCGACCAACTACGAGACAGATATGGAGAGTTAAGCTGATTGAGATAACCAATCTGGCTCAAGTCTGAGCGACGACGATTATGACATGCTCGACGACGACTACTCGCCTGTCTCCGAGGGTCCCACACCCTAGGCAATGGACATCAACGTTGTCATGCTGCCTGCCGAGTTTGCCCTGCCACAGGATGAGGCCGAGGTCGCTCAGTTGAACCTCAGCCCGCGCAACGCTATTTTTGAGAAGCCCGAGGACTCGGGTCGCCATCTGAAGCCTCTTTATGGTAGAGGTCACATTGATGGAAAGCCGATTTCTCGGATGCTTGTTGACGGTGGCACCACTGTTAACCTAATGCCCTACTCGATGTTGAAGAAACTTGGTAGGGACGAGGATGATATGAAGAAGACCAACTTGATGCTCAACGGTTTCAACGGTGAGAGTTCCGAGGCCAAGGGCATGCTCTCCATGGAGTTGATAGTAGGCAACAAGACATTGCCAACAACATTCTTCATCATCGACGTACAAGGTAACTACAACGTGTTGCTTGGGCGTGACTGGATCCACGCGAATTGCTGCATTCCTTCTACTCTGCACCAGTGCCTAATTCAGTGGGACGGTGATGAAGTAGAAATCATTCCCGCAGACACTTCAGCCCAAGCGGCATTGGCCGATGTGTCAGTTGACGTCGTTCACAACAAGGTAGAGTGTCTATCAGGTAGAGATCTTTCGAATTACGATTTTGTTAGCGTGTCCGGAGGATGTTTTGTACTAGTGTCTGTAAAGCCGGCTGGTGTCGCATGACTGTTTTTATATTAGTAGTCATGTCTAGCAAGAGTAATCTAGATTGACTAAAGTCTCGTGTAGAGCAGTATCGGTCTACTAAATACGGTATTGCCGAGGCCATTGAGGACGTTAGCGAAGTAGAGAAATTAGGACAAGGTTTTGCGTCAGCCGATCCCTTAGAAGAAGTTGACATAGGTGATGGTAGCATCCCGAGAACGATATTTGTAAACCAACATTTATGGCCTGATGAAAAGGCCGAAGTAATAAAGTTGCTTCGGTCGTATGTCGATTGTTTCACATGGGAGTATAGCGAGATGCCGGGACTAAGCCACGAGCTCATGGAGCATTGGCTACCTATCAAGTCCGGATTTAGGCCCTATAAACAGCCTCCTCGTCGCTTTAATTCGGCCGTCTATGACCGAGTTAAAGAATAAGTAGAGCGACTGCTCAAGGCTGAATTTATTAGGCCATGCAGGTACGCAGAATGGGTCACTAACATTGTGCCTGTAGAGAAGAAAGGGAGCGGCAATATATGAGTATGTATTGAATTCAGGGATCTGAATAAGGTCACTCCGAAGGAGGAATATCCGATGCCGATAGCCGACATGCTAATCAACGATGCTTTAGGACACAAGGTACTAAGTTTTCTTGATGGCAATGCTGGTTATAATCAAATCTTTATGGATGAAGAGGACGTCAACAAGACAACCTTTCTATGCCCTGGTTTTGTTGGTTTATTCGAGTGGGTCGTTATGACTTTGGTTTGAAGAATGCTGGCGCCACTTATCAGCGTGCTATGAACTCAATCTTTCATGACTTGCTAGGAGTTATGTTAGAAGTTTACATTGATGATGTTGTAGTCAAATCGGACACTATGTGAAACCATTTAGCTGATTTGAAAGTTGCTTTTGGTAGGATGCAGCAATATGGATTAAAAATGAACCCACTCAAATGTGCTTTTGGCATGTCGGTGGGTAAGTTCTTAGGTTTCATGATTCATGAAAGAGGAATAGAGATTGATCCTAAGAGGCTTGAGAAAATTAGAAACGTTACGGCGCCGACATGCAAGAAAGATGTGCAAAAGTTGCTAGGGCAAGATGAATTATTTGCGTCGCTTTATATCTAACTTGTCTGGCAAGATTGATGCCTTTGTCCCCATACTCCGGCTAAAGAACGAGGCAGAGTTCACTTCGGGGGCAAGCCAGCAAAGTGCCTTTGAGAAAATCAAGGAGTGCTTGTTGTTGCCGCCTGTGGTGAGAGCACCCAAAGCTGGGATTCCGTTTCGGCTGTACATCGTTGCTAAAGATAGTATGATCGAGGTCGTCCTAACCCAAGAGGTAGAAGGGAAAGAGTACATCACACATTCTTGAGCCGCCGCCTGCTGGACACCAAGACCAGGTACGTGTTTGTGGAATGTTTGTGTTTACCACTTTACTACGCGTGTACCAAGTTGCGCCACTATCTTCTCCCTACAACATGTGTTGTCGTTTGCCAAACCGATGTTATAAAACACATGCTGCAAAATCCGATTCTAAGTGGAAGAATCGGAAAGTGGACTTATGCTTTGAGTGAATATGATTTGGCCTATGAACCCCTAAGAGCTATGAAAGGCTAGATCTTAGCCAACTTTATAGTTGATCACCACGTAGAAGTCAGTTGGAGCGACAATGTTGCTTTGATTGAGGTAATGTCGTGGAAAATTTACTTTGATGGTTCAGCTTGCAAAAATGGCCAAGGTATTGGAGTGGTTCTCATATCACCTAGCGGAGCGCACTTTGAGACCTCGGCTCGTTTAGAATTTCCCTCTACCAACAACCAAGCTGAATACGAGGCTTTACTGTTAGGGCTTGAATTGTTAGAATCCATGGGTGTTAAACATGTTCATGCGTATGGTGATTCCTTGTTAGTGGTGTAACAAGTGGCTAAGAGTGCTCAATGTTTTAACGACTTGCTAAACAACTACTTGGATAAGTGCCTAGACATAGTAGCTACTTTTGATGACTTCAAAATTTCTCATGTGTCAAGAGAGGCCAATTCAGTTGCAAATGATTTGGCTAAGCAAGCATCTAGTTACCAAGTCAGGAGAGGAAAATTTTCTGTACGAGAGAAGCCGATGTTTGGTCTCACTGCCGAAGCCAGTGACTTCGGATAGGCGCACCCTCCAGGTCGGACCCCTCCGGCTGCTGGAGACTACTGCGCGCCGAGGTCCTGAGACCGGAGTACTGCGCCCACCAAAGGGTCTGGCATGCCGAAAACCATGAGCCGAAGTCCTCAGGACGATGAGGGTTTCTGGGAGCCAGGACCCTTCGGTTGGGGGCTTCGGCCTGATGCGCCCTGCACGGCTAGTCTAGCCAGGCTTCGGCAGAAGCAGGAAGGGTTCGGGGGGCACTCCGAAATCAATATCTTAGGCATTTTTTCAGGGAGTGATCTAGCCAAACCCTCCGAAGCCCATAAGGGCGATTAGAGAACTCCAATCGTCCAGTCTTTGAGAGACTCTAGCCATAGGGTTGATCAAAAAGTTCGGCGTCAAGCGTTTAAGTTTGTATTGCTAGATGATTCACTATATCGCCGAACTATTGATGGAGTATTGTTGAAGTGTTTAGACAATGAACGATCCCAGGTGGCTATGGGAGAAGTCCATGAAGGACTTTGTGGCACTCATCAGTCGGCCCAGAAAATTAGTTGGATGCTCAAAAGAGCGAGTTTTTACTGGCTGACTATGACTGAGGATTGCTTCAAGTACTATAGAGGATGTGATGCGTGTAAGATGTTCGGCAACATCCAATTAGCTCCTGCTTCATTACTTAACCCTATTGTCAAGCCATGGCCATTCCGAGGTTGGTGTTTAGACTTCATCGGCCAAATTCACCCTCCTTCCTCAAAGGGGCATCAGTTCGTGTTGATGGCGATGGATTACTTCACTAAGTGGACTGAGGCTGTACCTCTCAAGAACATGACTCACACTGAGGTACTTGAATTTATCTTGGAACACATTATACATAGATTCGGTATTCCTCAAATTCTCACTACAGATTAGGGTAGTTCATTTGTTTCTAAAGAAGTGAGGGACTTTGCCGAATATTATGGTATTAAGTTGATAAACTGTTTGCCCTACTATGCTCAGGCCAATGGTCAGGCCGAGTCTAGTAATAAAACCATGATTAAGCTCATTAGGAAGAAAATTGAAGAATTCCCTAAAAGGTGGCATGAAGTGCTCTCCGAGGCACTATGGGCTTGTAGGATTGCAAAGCACGGTGCTACCAAAGTTAGTCCATATGAGTTGGTATATGGACAAGAAGTCGTTCTACCTGTAGAAGTAGATCTTGGATCTTTAAGAGTGTTAAAGCAAGATGGCTTATCGGTCGACGAGTATGAAACTCTTTTGAAAGACAATCTAGATGAAGTGACCGATAAAATATTGAGGGCTTTAGAAGCCATAGAAATAGATAAGAGGAGAGTAGCTAAAGCCTACAATAAGAAGGTTAAACCAAAATTGTTTCAAGTGGGTGACTTGGTTTGGAAGACGATCTTACCATTAGGCACTAATGGTCCCAAATTTGGTAAATGGCCGCATAGTTGGGAAGGCCCTTTCAAAATAGCCAAAATCTCTCCTAGCAATGCATATGTGTTAGAATCTCTGCAAGGAGAGCGGTTCGAAGAGCTTTGAATGGTAGATACTTAAAAAGGTATTTCCCAGTGTGTGGCAAACAACTTAAAAGATGTCGAAAGGTCGATATGGAAGGTATCATCTTTAGCCCGTTGTGCTTTTAGTTCACTAAAAGGCAGGTGTCTCCGCTTGAAAGGCTCCGACCGCTACTTCGAATCAGGAAAATATTTGTACTTCGCTACAGTGTAGAAGCCATACCGGGGGCCCCTCTGCCCCTAGTATGTCATTTAGCTGTTCAGAAGTGACGTTTATCTACACGTCTTTAAAGCTGTAAAGCACTTTGTATAGTAGACTAGCCTTTTTCCCCTTCTTGCCCCTATAAAGCCTATGACTTATAGAGGACATTTAGGTCTTTTCCTTTGGCCTGCGTGCCTATAAAAGCAGGGCCAAACCCTTGTAATGGGGGGAGTTCCTCCAGGTCCATGAGATCATTCAGATCCTTTAGATTCAACCAAGGCAATCTATGCCAAATCCACCACAAACTGGACGTAGGGCTATTATCCCTTTGGGGAGGCCCGAACCAGTATAAATCTTTTCTCCTTCTAAGGGAACCCTTCGAGGTTCATTTGGTACCCAGTATACATACAAAACCTGTGCTGTAGCTAACACAATTGCTACAACAGTTGGCGCCGTCTGTGGGGAACTTGGTCCTAAAAGCTAAGTTCTTTGCCACTGCCTGCATTTCGAAGTGCGCTTGAGGGGGGAGCATCGAAGTCTCTTGCTTCACGCACCCTCCGTCAAGGGGCTTCGGTGCAGTTCGAAGGCCTTCTTCGCCTTCCTCCATCCTTCGTGCTTCGGAGTTCACCCTCTCGCAAGGTGCTCCTCTTAGCGTGTCGAAGGCCTTCAAAGCCCCAGGGGCTACGAGGCAAGTTCTTCACCCGCTTTATGAGGTATGTACACAGTCCGAAGCACCACTTCGATGTACAAATTTGCAATTACTTTAATAAAAAATCGAAGCCCTGCTTCGCCTTAAAATCGGAGCCTTGCTTCGACTTTAAAGCAAAATCTTGCTCCATCTTATTAAAAGTCGAAGCCTTGCTTCACATTTTGAAACCGAAGCCATGCTTCACGCTTTAAAAGTGAAGCCTTGCTTCCTTTATCAAAAACCCGAAGCCTTGCTTCGCCTTGTTTAAAAATCCGAAGCCTTGCTTCGCTTTACAAAATCCGGAGCACCCCTCCAAAGGCTACACAATGCCTCTGGGCCCGTAGCCGTGGGCTTTGAGTCTTCCAAGCAACGGCTCAGCAAGTCCAGGATTTCAGGCTCTGGCCTGATGCATCCTAGGGTCGAAGGTGGCCCAGGGTCGTAGGTGACCCAAAGTCGTAGGTGGCTCAACCCATCGCAGGTTCGGTGAATCCACACCAAATATCCTTTTCATTCACTATAGGATCAAGCTCAAGAAGCCTTGCTTCGCTATCTGAACACGCACCGAGGCCTCGCTTCGCATGACGTGATCTAATCTAAAAATTAAGCATCTCGAAGTCATGCTTCGCCTAAAATCTAAGTGCGTTTTGGAGCCTTGCTCACACACATTATCCAAATCCAAGCATGATGAAGCATGCTTCGCTTAATTTGGTTGCACTAAAGCCTTGCTTCGCTCCAAATTAATGCGCTCGAAGCCCAAAAGAGGCCTTCGTTTGACGCGATATAAGCGTCCGAAGCCGCCAAAAAGGTAGACCCCTTCGCATTCTATAATTGCCCGCACCAGCAACGACTAAGTCCCTAGCTGCCACGCGGAAGGGAGGACCAAAGTATGTATGCGAAGTGTGCAAATGTAATGCGCAGTATGAGCCTGACAAGCTAAAATGTTCGAAACAATCAAATCAGGCGAAGCATACAGAAGAAGTATGCAAATACAACAAATCTCATTCATTGAATGATAATTGAGAAGCATGTTACAAATACACTTCAAAAAACAAAATTATGAGTAGTCTATGTCTAAGCCTAAGAAAAAGCGAGCTCGAGGTCCTGGCCCTCGCTTGCCCTTCTTCCGGCCAGGGCCCACTCGGCTGGACGAAGCCTCATCGGAGCCTGCTCTCCCATGGCTGGTTCTTCCATGCCCCGAAGCCCACAGACCTCATCTTTCACCTTGAAGGTTTCTCTAAGTAAACGCAGGTGATGCCGTGTCGAAGGCAGAGAAGTCTAGGGCTTCGTCACCTGTTAAGGCCATACCCGAAGGCTGTACCCCCTCGCCAATTAAGTCTACTTCGAAACAGCTTAAGTCTAGCGAGGAGGAAGAACTCTGAAGGGGCTCTGTCTTAACGGTAGCCAGCAGCTCCTGGGCTACATCAGAAATGGCTTCGCCCTTAGGACCCCTCGGAAGCTTGAAACGAGGGGGGCCTTTGGACCTAGCTACCTCGAGCACCACCCATAGTTGGCGAAGCTCCTTAGAGTCCTCAAGTATTCGAGATCAACATTCAAAGGCTGAGCCTGGGCAGGTATAAAGTACCCCCGCATTTATATTAATAAGCTGATATGTTTTTACAAGCCTACAGCTAAAAGTTCCAAGAAGCCTAAGGAGGTCTACACCTTCGGAGGCGGGGGCATCGACGTCGAAGGCAGAGCTAGCGAGGCTTGTGCCCTGGCTCGGTGAAGGCGGAGGGCCTTTTGGAGACCGAGGACTGCTTTGTAGCCATGGGCCTTCCAAGGCTCTTGAAGGCGGCGCCATGCTCCGCGTACGCTCGGTGGAGGGATCACCAAGTGCTGGCCTCCAAAGGCCACCGGAGTCGCCGAGGTCGCTGCCTCGAGGTGGTTGCACTCTGAGTCATGAAGCATCTGCAGCACCCCTTGACCAGCCACTCGGCCGGCCATCAAGTCGAAGCCCTTCAGGGACACCTCCGCCGTCACAGCCACAGTCTTTAGGAACTCAACGCGGTCTCCGATTTGGTCCCGAAGGCCGAAGTTCTGAACCTGGCACTCAGTCCCTATTTGCTCAAGGACTGAGGTCAAGCTCGAAGTGGCTTCGTCGACATTGTGAACAATGAAGTCCTACAGGCAGTGGCTAGCTTTGCGAAGCTCTGAATTATCCGCCGCCAACTCCACTCTGGCCTCCTCCGAAGCTTGAAGCTCCGCCCAAAGCTTATCGGTCTCCGAGACTAGGACCTCCCTCGCCTTCTCGGCCTCGGCCCTCGCCGTCTCTGCTGAGGCTTCGGCTCGCCTTCGCTTCTCGGCTTCCACCGAGATCTCATGTTAGAGAGAATCCCTCTCCTATGCCAAGTGAACCATCCGTTCATTCACAGAGATGGCTGCTGCAGCATTTAGCGCGAAGGCCTGAAAGAATTCAAGAAAGTCATAAGTGTTGATTGAAAATCAAGTATGACTCGAAGACTGTATGGGACTTCGCTCACCTGGATGAGGGCTTCGTTTGCGTTTGAGAAGAGGTCGAGGGGGCTCGAGTGGCTGAGTTGAGCCACCAAGCCCCTTGACCCTGTAGCAACGCAACCTTCATGGAAATCATGAATGGCCGCCTCTGTCACGCCCCCCTCGGCTGCAGATGCCAGATTATCTACGCCACATCCACCTCCAGTGCAGGATCTAGTGGAGCCGAGATCTGGTCCACCACTTCGACGTGCTCATCAGCCCCGTCTCGAAGGTTTCCTTTAACGTGGCTGTCGCCTCCATCCTCCTCGGAAAAAGTGCTGTCAGACTCCGAGCTACTGCTGTCACTGCTGCTGCTGCTGCCGGAGGCCTCTGTTAGCTTCGGTAGGGCAGACCTCGCACTGGCATCGACATCTGCAAAAAAGTACAAGTCAATATCCGCGTATGAAAAGATAAGTATGTTTAAAGTGTTTACCTTCATCGGAGATTTCTTCGAAGGTGGAGGGGGCGATGTGTGCTCCCTAGTCCCTTCGCTACGAGGGCGGATCCTCAGCCCCCGTGCCCGAAGGTGTCACTGTCACGGCCCTCGCCACCACTTCAGTAGCTGCCACCAGATCCCCTACTGGCTCCGCTCCATTTCCCGGACACGTGGCCATTGCCTCCTCCGTAGTAGAGACTTTGGTTGTTGGGATCTCCGAGCGAGCCCTTGAGGCTTCCGGTTCGTCATTGTCCACCCTCTTCCTCTTGGAGTTGCTTGCCGAGGGTGCAGGGCTAGAGTAGTCTGGCAAAGCTTGGACCCCCTCTGATGAGGACATCACTTCACATGATACACACATGGAGCCTCCACCTACAATTAAATTACAAGGACCAATCACACGCGCCCGTGCCCGTCGCTTGAACCATGAGGTTAATTCTTTCCTTAGCAACTATGATTATATTTGTTTGGACGGGATGCTACTGAATACTAGTGATATTTTGTTGCTTAGGAACATGGGAGATGGAATAGAAGAGTTGGAGTTGAAGACGGAGTCGCACGGATGACTTGAAGTCAAGAATTCGCTGGTTCGGACTACATCGACCACCATGCACCAAAATGGGCATAACTTCCTCATACGAAGTCCGATTGGAGCGTTCTTGGACTTTTTGGAAAGATGAGGAGAAGACGGATCGTTTGCCGTTGGTTTCGTCCCATTTGGAGTCTCGAGTCGACCTGTGTGTTTAAAACAGTCCGGCGTGACAGAACTGGGCCGTGTTGGCCCATAGTCCAAGTATGTACGTCTTCTAGCCCACAACCCAAGTCTGTTCACCTTCCACAGGCTGCCCACGCCCTATATATTCACTCCAGCCGCATTTAGGGTTAGGTTTTGCTTTGTTTGCATCTACACTTGTGTGTTTAGATCCCGCCTCTTGCACCGGACCGATTGGCTGCTGCATTGGCGTTTGTGAAACCTCACCTTATCATCATTTGTCTGTGATTTGGCATTCGACTTGTATCCTTCCTATTCTTGCTTGTGTTCTTGGGTTCGCTTGCAGGAATTAGCCTTCGTGGCGAGGTCAATCGCGTCCTGCGTGGTTGATAACCAACGGAGACAGTGGTGTAACGATTGCAAGGTTTTGATCCACCGGACCGGAGCCTTGGATCGCCAACATCGAGATTCTCCACCAACCCAAGTTATCCTTTACCTAGCGGAAGATCGGGACCAATCCCCCATCAGTTGGTATCAGAGCTCAGATTTCCCGTTAGGTAATCTCGATCTGCTTTTGTTTTTACCTAGAGTCCAGAAAACCGCACCAAAAAAAATTCCCCACCGAGAACCCCTTTGTGCCTTGCGATTTTAATTTCAGTTTTAACTTTGTTGAGTTTGTGTTCTTGGTCGAGTCTTGTTTCTAGTTTAGTAATCCCTTTGTGTCGTTTGAGTAGTAGTTGTTCTTGTGTCTCAAAAATTCCCCACCGAAAAACCCCCCTTCTGCAACCCTATTCGTTTTCCACATCGAGTCTTTGTGACCCCCCTTCAGTAAAACAGGCATAACTTTTCGCTCGTTTGGCAGAAAAATCTGAAATTGTTTGAGCGTGTTCCTGACCCAGTTTGGGTGGGTACCCTAACAGGGTTCCCCTGTTAGCCCTCACCAAAATCACCAAAAAAAATCAGGAAGATAAAGAAAAAAATTGGTCAAAGTTTGTGCTCGCCGGTCAGCGAACTTGTTGAATTTCTGTGAGCCACATCCCACCTCAGTTGTAGGTGCCAATTTTTGTGGTTGCAGCTCTTGTCATCCTTGTTCAAAAAAAATAGAGTGAAAAAAAAAGAGAGAGAAAAAAAAAGAAAAAAAAAGAAGCGGTAGTAACAGAATTCTCAGCGGCAGTAACAGATTCGACAGTAACAGCTTCTCAGTGGTAGTAACAGATTCTGCTTGTCCGAACTCTTGTCCGGTCAGCGGTAGTAAGAGAGTTATCAGTGGCAGTAACAGATTCAGCTTGTCCGATCTCTTGTCCGAACTCTTGTCCGATCCGCGGTAGTAACAGAATTATCAGCGGCAGTAACAGATTCTGCTTGTCCGATCCCTTGTCCGATCTCTTGTCCGATCTGCAGAGAGCTGATTTTGGCCTGTTGTTGCTTCCATTTGAGTTTTGGGCACATAGTTTCCCTCTATTGCTTGAATTTGCACATTGGGAGCACTAAGGCCAGCAACTTTGACGAGTACTAGGGAATACTTATTGAACTTGGTTTAACTGTTATTACTATCGCTAATCCTTGCTACTCACTTGCCTTCCAAGCTACACCTTTCTCTTGGTCAAGACAGGTTCATTTCTTGCAATTGTACACCACCCTCCACTTGGTTCATCACCTGTAGGCCGGTGACCTCACTGCGGCGTGGTAAGAACACTTGCAAGCGTGGGTAAGGCGCTTGACAGATTGCTTCCACCACACATCCACCACCCTACCTAGCTGTTTACATAAGGATTATTTTTTGTTGCTTTGTCTTTTCACTAACATGGCAGCACTTATTGTACAACGTGACTTGAGCACTCACATGGACCAGGATGACCAGTCACAACGGAACAATCTGTTTCAGACCTTCTTCCTCGTCAATAACCGTCGTGTACGTGTCATCATCGACAGCGGTAGTTGCAACAATTTGGTGAGCCAGGACATGGTAACGAAGCTTCAACTTCCCACACGTGCACATCCACACCCTTACAACGTGCAATGGTTCAACGATAGCGGTAAGGTCAAGGTAACACAAACTGCTCACATCAAATTTGCCATTGGTACATACTTAGGAGTTGCTGATTTTGATGTAGTACCAATGCAAGCATGTTCTCTGTTACTTGGTAGACCTTGGGTGTATGATACTGATGCTACACACCATGGTAGGAGCAATAAGTACTCATTTATGTATAAAGGAAAAAAAGTTACATTGCTTCCTATGACTCCTGCTGAAATTGTGAAATTTGAACAAGAAAAACGTGCTAGGGACGCACAAAAGAGCAAACAACTTTCTAAAAATCAGCAAGTAGCTAAAACACTTTCGAGGCAACAAAAAGACAAAGTTGTTTCTCCTTCCTCATCACAAGTTATTAATCTGAAAGGACGTGTCATGCATGCAACTAAAACTAACCTTGCAGTACGTAGTTTTCTTGGTCTTGCAGGTTTCTACCGGCGTTTTGTGAAAGATTTCGGCACCATAGCCGGTCCTTTACCTGAGTTGACCAAGAAGGGAGTTACTTCTATTTGGGAGCTAGCACAAGAACAAGCTCTTGCCACACTCAAGGATCGCCTTACACGTGCACCTCTACTTCAGCTACCCGACTTCAGTAAGCCTGTTGAGTTAGAATGTGATGCTAGTGGTATTGGAATAGGAGGTGTGCTGCTACAAGGAGGTAAACCCGTGACCTATTCTAGTGAGAAATTGCATGGTCCACAATTGAATTATTCTACCTATGATAAGGAATTATATGCCTTAGTGTGTGTGCTTGAAACTTGGCAACATTACCTTTTGCCTAAGGAGTTTATTATTCATTCGGATCATGAAGCATTGAAGCATATACGTAGTCAAGCAAATCTGAATAAACGACATGCTAAATGGGTAGAATTTATTGAGACTTTTCCATATATCATTAAGCATAAGAAAGGGAAAGATAATGTGATTGCCGATGCTTTATCTAGACGTTATACTTTCCTTTCTCAACTTGAATATAAGATCATTGGTTTAGAAACATTGAAGGACATGTATGCTACTGATTTGGACTTCAAAGATGCTTTTGCAAATTGTACAGATAACCGTGCTTGGAACAAATATGTGCTGAATAATGGATATCTTTTTCGTGCTAACAAGTTATGTGTGTCGGCTAGCTCTCTTCGCTTGTTGTTATTGCAGGAAGCCCATGGTGGTGGTTTGATGGGTCATTTTGGATCAAAGAAAATCGAAGATGTGCTGTCCACACACTTCTATTGGCCTAGGATGAGACGCGATGTTGAGCGCTATGTGGCACGATGCACTACTTGCAATAAAGCTAAGTCCCGTCTAAACCCACATGGTCTTTATATGCCTCTGCCCATTCCTAGTGTACCTGAGAAACCAAGGTTGGTTTCGGTGTTTTGTGATGAGTGATTGACAGGCTTTTTACCCTCTGTTCGAAGGGTACCTCCGAAGGGTGTTCGGAGGTGTTTGCTTGCTGCAGCTGCGCAGCGGAGTGTGCCTGTCGGAGGGGTCCAGCAGTACACGATGACTGGGTTCGTACCGATGGCTTCGGTACTTTGGGCGGTACACCGGAGTGTGTGCCGGAGGTTGATAACCCGGAGAGGTCTCCGGAGTACTGGATACACTTGTCTGCTTGTCGGTGGTGCGCAGGGACTTCGGAGGCGACGGACAAGGTTCGAGCCAGGTGAACCTGGGTCAAGCGGGAGGCTTGATGCCAGGGGAGCGGGGAGCTCTGTCACGGTGGCTGCGAAGGTGGTCCGGGTCGGTCCTCGGGTCGAGGCGTGCCAGGTGAAGGCAGAGAGTGCGGAGCGTGGCTCCGGCTGAAGGTACTCCGAGACAAGTCCTCGGAGGTGAGGCACTTCGAAGGAACTCCGAATGGAGTGACTTCGGAGTTGATGGATCAAGTCCTCTGCGGAGGCAAGGTGTTCGAAGTGTGCTCCGGAGGGAGACACTCGAAGGTGGCCCGACGAAGGTCTCAGAAGTCAAGGCGCATCGAAGGCATGGTCCGGGTGAGGATCGTCGAGGAGTGTGCTCGGGGAGAGGCACTGCGACGGAGTACTCATGGAATGCTTCATGCGGAGGCCTTGGACGAAGGAGGGACTTCGAAGGGTGGTACTCCGAAGGTGGGGGTTCGGAGTGAGGATGACTTGTGGTGCTTCGGCCATGCATGGCTTCGGTACACGGACGGACGGTGTTCGAGCTGGGAGTAGCTGCGAAGCCGTGGTGATCCACTCCGGAGGTGGTGGTGCGAAGGCCCAAGGGCTTTGACGGCTTCGGCTCAAAACCGTCACTGTATCGAAGGACTTCTTCGGCGGAGCGAAGGCCAACAGGCTGCAGGCTTCTCGCCGAAGCTTCCGCACCCCTCGCGTGCGAAGGGAGGTTCCAGAAGTCAACACTGTAAAGGCTGACACTGTCTGTTCTGAAAAAGGCTGACACTGTCCCCTCTGCAGCTGATAGAGAAGCCTCCAGAATAAAGGTGGACTACCTTTTGTACCCCTTAGTTCTGTAGAGACAAATCTGTTGTAAACCCTAGGGGTAAAGTAGTCACTTCCTTAGGATGAAGCCGTGGGCTATAAATATGGGGGCTCGGTAGGTAACATTTAACACTTTGAGCATTTACTATTGAGCTCCTGTACACAGACCTCGCTGGTTTTTCATCCAGAGTTCAATATATTTTGTGTTCCTTGTTCAAGCGGCGAAGCCCTGCTTCCTTGTGCTTTTGCTTGAGCTCGCGTTACATACCTCGCTAGTTTTTAGTTCACCGTAGCCTGTCTTGGCGAAGGGTGTTTTTCTCGCGAAGTGTGTTTTACAGTGTGCTGTCGCTCTGTGTAACACGAGGCAAGACCTCGCTGCTTACTAGCGAAGCCCTGTTCATTTCCCGTAGTGCTTCTTGTGTCGAAGCCCTTAGCGTGGTCCGTTTTGTGTGCGTGTAGACCTTCGAGTACGAAGCCCAGCACCAGTTGCTGTCGCAAAGTACTTGGTCGTTGTCCTCAGAGGGCTGTCCACTCTTGCGAAGGGTGAAGTGCGAAGCCTGCTCGAAGCACCTCGTGTGCGGAGCCTGCACTGACTTAGCAGAGTAGATTTTCGAAGGGTGCTAGTGGAGCGAAGTCTTCTTGGCTTCGAACTTTTGCTCCTGCGAAGCCTGTGTTCGGAGCTGTCGAAGTACCTCCGAACCAGACCTTCGAAGGTAGTGTTCGAAGCCTGTTCCGCAGAAGACAGAACAGAACCGAAGGCTAAGTTTTTAGCCCGAATTTTTAAAAGCTCCCATTCACCCCCCCTCTGGTCGCCGTTTCCGGTCCAACAGTACCTTGGGAGGATATTTCTATGGATTTTGTGTTAGGATTACCTAGAACTAGGAGGGGGAGAGATAGTATTTTTGTGGTGGTAGATCGTTTCTCTAAAATGGCGCATTTCATACCTTGTCACAAGAGCGACGACGCTACAAATGTTGCTGATTTGTTTTTCAGAGAGGTCGTACGCTTGCATGGAGTTTCCAATACCATCGTTTCAGATCGTGATGCTAAATTTTTAAGTCATTTTTGGAGGACGTTGTGGCATAAGTTGGGGACGAAGCTGCTGTTTTCTACTACTTGTCACCCCCAAACAGATGGACAAACGGAGGTCGTCAACCGTACATTGTCCACCATGATGAGGGCTGTCTTGAAGACCAACTTGAAGCTTTGGGAAGAGTGTCTACCTCATATTGAGTTTGCATATAATAGATCAGTACACTCCACTACTAAGGTGAGTCCGTTTCAAGTGGTCTATGGCTTTAATCCGCGTGCTCCTATTGATTTGCTACCATTGCCACCATCTGAAAAATTGAATTTTGATGCTACTACACGTGCTGAATTATTGCTGAAGATGCATGAAACTACTAAAGCAAACATAGAAAAAATGAATGATAAATATCGTGCTTATGGTAGTAAGGGTAGAAAAGAGATAACATTTGAACCGGGTGATCTTGTTTGGTTGCACTTGCGCAAGGATCATTTTCCTGATTTGAGAAAGTCTAAATTGATGCCCCGTGTTGATGGTCCTTTCCGCGTGCTTGAGAAGATAAATGATAATGCATATAAACATGAGTTGCCTGCAGCTTTTGGGGTTAGTCCGACATTTAACATTTCAGATTTAAAGCCCTATTTGGGAGATGACGATGACCTTGAGTCGAGGATGACTCCAATTCAAGAAGGGGAGGATGATGAGGACATCACTTCACATGATACACACATGGAGCCTCCACCTACAATTCAATTACAAGGACCAATCACACGCGTCCGTGCCCGTCGCTTGAACCATGAGGTTAATTCTTTCCTTAGCAACTATGATTATATTTGTTTGGACGGGATTCTACTGAATACTAGTGATATTTTGTTGCTTAGGAACATGGGAGATGGAATAGAAGAGTTGGAGTTGAAGACGGAGTCGCACGGATGACTTGAAGTCAAGAATTCGCTAGTTCGGACTACATCGACCACCATGGCACCAAAATGGGCATAACTTCCTCATACGAAGTCCGATTGGAGCGTTCTTGGACTTTTTGGAAAGATGAGGAGAAGACGGATCGTTTGTCGTTGGTTTCGTCTCATTTGGAGTCTCGAGTCGAACTGTGTGTTTAAAACAGTCCGGCGTGACAGAACTGGGCCGTGTTGGCCCATAGTCCAAGTCTGTACGTCTTCTAGCCCACAACCCAAGTCTGTTCACCTTCCACAGGCTGCCCACGCCCTATATATTCACTCCAGCCGCCTTTAGGGTTAGGTTTTGCTTTGTTTGCATCTACACTTGTGTGTTTAGATCCCGCCTCTTGCACCGGACCGATTGGCTGCTGCATTGGCGTTTGTGAAACCTCACCTTATTATCGTTTGTCTGTGATTTGGCATTCGGCTTGTATCCTTCCTGTTCTTGCTTGTGTTCTTGGGTTCGCTTGCAGGAATTAGCCTTCGTGGCAAGGTCAATCGCATCCTGCGTGGTTGATAACGAACGGAGACAGTGGTGTAACGATTGCAAGGTTTTGATCCGCCGGACCGGAGCCTTGGATCGCCAACGTCGAGATTCTCCACCAACCCAAGTTATCCTTTACCTAGCGGAAGATCGGGACCAATCCCCCATCATCCTCGATGCCGAGCCAGGTCCATACTCTGTTCTAGTGTTCCCAAGTCCCCACCAGAGTGAGCTGTTGAGCTTGCTCCTTAGGTGTCGGGGCTCCGACAACGCGGTCCGCCGCCACGATGGTTTCCTCTGGAGTCCTTACTTCACGAGCGGCTTCATCAAGATTCCAAATTAGAACAAGTTTATTTTGCAAAGTATGAAAGTGAAGAGACTTCGAAGTCTTACCAAGGCGTTCTGCCGACACCTCGCTTAGGCCCTCCGAGCTCGAAGGCTGAAAGAGGCCCTTCGGCCAAGAGAGCGTGAAGGGGCTGAGCCGAAGGGTGATAAACTCCTCCGCAAGGTCCCTCATGCTCATCTTCGAAGCCACCCTCCGCAGGAGCAAAATCCTCGAGCGAAGGATGTCGGGGCTCATCTTCACCACGCCTTCGCGTTGGTAGGCGATGAGCGTGTTGGTCCTGGTCCTCCGAAGGGGAGAGTTCGCCCCAACTGTGGCGTAAAACCACTGTTGGTCCCACTTCG
Organism: Zizania palustris; assembly: GCA_019279435.1. Classification (NCBI taxonomy): domain Eukaryota; kingdom Viridiplantae; phylum Streptophyta; class Magnoliopsida; order Poales; family Poaceae; genus Zizania; species Zizania palustris. The sequence continues at coordinate 62,184,925 of JAAALK010000284.1, read as the reverse complement.
AGTACCACTTGCTGTTGGCGGCCCTCACTGGGGAGGCGTCCTGGTACTCCTTCCGATGCTGAAAATTGGCGCTCCCAAAGGCTAAGGCCCTCTTGACGCGGTCTGATCCCTCCCTCTGCTCTGGCTGGCAGTTGGCGTCATGAAGGGCTACGAAGACATAGGTGCGCCCCTCGCAGCCTTTGGCCCTTACAGCCCACTCGAAGACTGCTAGCCTCACCATGGCGTTTGGTGACAGTTGAGGAAGCTCAAGGTTGTAGGACTTCAAGACTTCACTCAGAATCTCCACCGCTGGTAGTCCGAGGCCGGCCTCGAAGAAAGCCTCGAAGAGTACTACTTCGTCAGCCCGAGGCCTCGGTACGACCTCCGACTTCTCTGGCACCTGAAGCTGGATCTCCGGTGAAATCTTCCCCCACACAGGCTTTACGGACAGACTCCTCCATTGAGGCCGAAGCCCTCATCTCCAGAGTCTTCTCAAACTTATTCGATGGCAACCGAAGGTCCCTCGGCCCCAACCGCCTCGCTGTAGGCTTCACCGCCACTGCAGCTGCTGCCTACGCCTAGGCAGAGCTCGAACTCGAGCCCAGGGCCAAACCCTTCTTCGAAGCAACCTTCTTCGGCATTTTGTGGGGCTTCGGTGTGAAGGGTGCAAAAGCATGCGAAGCTAGAGATGAAGAGAAGAGAGTGAATGATGCGAGGCGCTGAAAACGAAACAAATGAGAAGTGTGCCGAAGCCATGTGCGGTAAACCCCTTTTATAGGCGGTAAAAATCCCGACGGTTCCCGTGCCGATGTTACTAACGGGTGGGCCTCAAGTGAAGTTGAAGTGAACTGGCACACTGTAACAGTCAGTTTTATAGGCGTTGCGTAGTCGTTTGACCTCCCTGGGGTCACTCTGTCAGTCGAGGCAGGCAATTATTGCCTAAGCAAGTCAAAGCCCCCTTCGGTCCAAGCTCCAATGGCCTATCTTCTCTGAAGTTACTTTTTCAGCTGTCATTTGTCTAGAGGCACACACACCCCTTCGTTACGAAGGGCTGCGGGTGAGGGGCTACTATTGGGGGAATAAGTTTTCCCTTGAACAGGGGCCAAATGACGTCAGCCTCTATATGCCTTCGACCCAAAGCCTGATACTGTCGAAGCAGATTCCTTCCTGCCGAAGCTATTTCTAAGAATCATCACTACAAGAAAACAGAAAGTTTTCATCGGCTAAAATATCTTCCGTCGGTTTTTGGAAAAGCCGACGGAAGTTAACTTAACTTCCGTCGGCTTTTCACAATGGCCATCGGAAGTTAGCCAGAATTTTTCCGCGGCCGATCGGATCCCATAACTTCCGTCGGCCAGCATTAAAGCCGGTGGAAGTTAACTAACTTCCGTTGGCTTTAATGCTGGCCGACAAAAGTTATGGGGTTTTCCCTCAACCGCGCGCGTGTATAGGGAGACCTAACTTCCTGTACGTGCCCACACAATGCCTTAGCCCGTGCCGCCGCCTCCCGTGCCCAGCCCGCGCCGCCGCCTCCCACCCACGCCGCTGCCTCCCGCTAGCGCCGCCGCCTCTCGCCCTCGCCGCCTCCCGCCCGTGCCTCCGACGCCCGCCCTTGCCGCCTCCCGCCTCCCGCTACTTCGAACCAGGAAAATATCTGTACTTCGCTACAGTGTAGAAGCCATAACGAGGGCCCCTCTGCCCCTAGTATGTCATTTGGCTGTTCAGAAGTGACGTTTATCTGACACGTCTTTAAAGCTGTAAAGCACTTTGTATAGTAGACTAGCCTTTTTCCCCTTCTTGCCCCTATAAAGCCTATGACTTATAGAGGGCATTTAGGATCTTTTCCTTTGGCCCGCGTGCCTATAAAAGCAGGGCCAAGCCCTTGTAATGGGGGAGTTCCTCTAGGTCCATGAGATCCTTCGGATCCTTTAGATTCAACCAAGGCAAACTATGCCAAATCCACCACAAACTGGACATAGGGCTATTATCCCTTTGGGGAGACCCGAACCAGTATAAATCTTTTCTCCTTATGAGGGAACCCTTCGAGGTTCATTTTGTACATAATATACATACAAAACCTGTGCTCTAGCTAACGCAATTGCTACAACAGCAGGGGGCATGTGTTGATAGAAAAAAATGGCATCAATGATTAAGATTGTCAAAATGTCAATTTTGGTAATTTGGGCCAAAAATACACATGTCCCGGGTCAGGCCGAAGCCCTATAGGGCTGAAGGACCATTGGGCTACGGGCTCCAGAAGCATCCAGCCAGCCCACAACCTTCGGCCAAGAGGCCTTCGGAGGCCCACTCCACCGAAGCTTCGGCCCGAGGAGATGGCTTCGGCGGGCCTGGCCAAAGGCCCACTTCGAGCAGAGATAGAGTTGGACCCGATTCTGGCTAAGTGTTTATCTCTATGCATGATTCAGCCGAAGTCATAACAAATTAGATTAGAAGTCTAGCCCCTATAACTATAGTGGCGAAGCCGGTTCATAGGCCACCCCAACACAAATCAACCACAAAGCCCTAGATTTGAATCGTATTTACTTTATCTTTACTTTTTTGTACTCTTCGTGGGTTTTCCTAGAAGCCCTCTGACGGCCACTTCGGAATAGTGGTAATCCTTGTTACTTCATTTGTGAAGTATCTGTTAATCTACATAATAGATTGCTATCACCTTGTTACTTCGCCTGTTATGTATCCGTTAATCTACGTTATAGATTGCTATTGCCTTGTTACTTCGCCTGTGAAGTTTCCGCTAATCTGCGTAACAGATTGCTACCTTCGCTCCTAGTGCAACACTTAGCAGAATTCGGTCCTCAGGCCGAATTGGTACTTTGAATCTACTCCGTTGCAGGTTACCCATGTTTGGAGCTACTTCGCCGGAGGTGTCCGAAGCTGAGAGATTGGTTTCGGAGGTTGCCACAACACCCTTTGGCGAGACTGCTACTTCGACCGTATGTCAACATGCTCCGCTAGCAGACTTAGTCATGACAGGCTTCACCACACTCGCACGCCGCTCCGGACGAAGCAGCACTCGCACATTGCGTTTAAGTCATTATTCTGTATCGTACTGTATCGGAGACTTCGCACCGAACCCCGCTGTTCGGAGGTGATTGTCATGTCCAGATCCGTTCAGAGTTCATCTTCGGCCAGATCAGTCCGAACGCCGAAGGTACTCTTCGGCGGGACACTTCGCACCAGACGCTGATGTGTAGGACCGAAAGTAGCGACCAGAGGGGGGGTGAATGGTCTCCTAAAAAATTCTTGCTAAACTATGATCTAATCCCAACACCCAGACAAACTTAACCAGACAAATAATATTAGCAAAGCAAATTACTGGAATTAATGTTGTCTAGCCTAAAAATGATCGATATCTTAATTTAACTGATATTAAAGATAAATTAAATAAAAATACTGCAGTAAATAAAAACATATATTTCAGTCTAGAAATAAAATACTAATCAATTGAATAAAACATGGATCATTCAAAAATTAATTCTGAGATAAACCTAAAATATTGCACGTGAAAAGTAGAATAAAATATTACTGCGACTAATAAATCTTTCTTTTCTTTTTATATGAGCAGATTAAATAGACATATTTAAATAAATAATACGAGATAATGTATAAGCAGACTAAAGATTAATATCTAGCAGATAAATAATATATACGATAATACCAAAAGCAATTTTACTACTAATTAAAATAGATAAATATTTAGTTAACTAACTAGCTAAAAATTAGCAGATTAACTAATTAACATGCATGCAATCTATCCCATCGTGGGGCCCGCGCATGGAAGAAAAACTCACGCCGGAAGGCTGCTAGCCTCGTCTCGCGTGCGCAAGCTGCAGTACGGCTCGTGCTGATGTCCTGTTGTTCACGCCGGTAGCAAAAGGAGTCCCACCGAATAGTTTTTTCTGCTGCGCCGGCTGGCCTTGGGACTGCCAATCCCTGGGAAAATAAAACTTCCATGCGATGCTGCTGGTATTGGCGAGAGATACGCTGGGGCCCACCGCAGTAGCCTGCTCGTGAAGATCACACCGTGGCAGCTTCCTGTGGGGCCCGCTCACGTGGCCGGTGTGCACGGGAAGACGTGCTCGCCTGCCAGACGTGCTTGCTGCCTGCGCGTCGAACGCTGTGGCCTTGACAGCACCAAAAAAACACGCGCCACGACGCTTTCCGCTGCACAGAGCTCTACAGACCCCGGCTCAGGAAAAACATGATGAAGTAGTTTGCCGTGGAGGACACATGCAGGTGATAATTTTGACGGGATCCCTGGCCGCGCAGTAAGAGATGAACAGCAATAGACGAAAAGTAGTTGTCGGCGGCGAGAAAAACTTTCGGTGAAACTCAACGAAAAGATGGACTGTAGATTGATCTACGGGAAAAACAGTCATCTATCACCAAGGGGGATAGGGGCCTATTTATAGGCGACTCCTAATACATGAAAAGACTAATTTACCCCTAGGGTAAATTAACACTGACTCTAAAATAAATTCCGAAAATTACTAAAATATTCTTAGAAACATCACATGACTCAAATAAAAATATTCTAAACTTAAAAACTAAATATTAATATCCTAAAAACAAAATAATCATAGGTTGTCAGTTTTGCGCCGAAACTAACAAAGCGTCCACCGTCTTCGCACCGGGTACCCGGATTGGGCCGACCTGACCCCGCAGCTTCCTCAGCCCGGCAATCTCTCGCCGCCCGTGTACCTGAGTCAAACTCAGTCAACAGACCGGTGGATCATCTGCCGCTCCTAGCCATATACCCGGATTGGGCCAGCCCGACTCCGCAGCTCCTCTGCCCGGCTGTCGCTCGCTACCCATGTACCTGAGTCACACGCGCCTTAGACTCGACAGGTCTTCCTTTCTCTTCCTTTGACTTCCGTTGATAATCACTCATCACATCTGGAGTATCAAACCCATGTTCTTCAACATGGTTTCTCACGATGGTACCCTTCAGCGACCCCCTTCGCACCATACTTCGAATCAGTCAGGCTTCGCTCGGTTTGCTGATTTATTCTGTTCAATATATTTCTTTCGGCTAATTGGATTATTTTGTGTGATCTAATTGTCTGGCAACTCCACCCCCTTACCACGGCTAAGGGTAGTCAGAACACGACGTCGGAGCTATGTTACGCTTAGGCTTGTCCCTAAGTATCCACACACTTTTGGATCGTCGAACTGACCCAAGTGCGGGGGCACGTTTTCGTGTCAATAGTTTCCTAATTTCCTCGAAGCAATCACACTTTGCAGTACCAAATGACCTGGTCTAAGTTCACTAACTTTTACTTTCGGGTCATACCATGCCTTCGTCTAGTTTCGGTACTTTGTCAAATTGGCGATGGCTCGAAGCCTTGTTTCTTCAGACAAGTCAAGTGAAGTGATTCTTGTCATAGCTTCATCTCCGAACAACAATCTAAATGGAGTAAAACCTATAGACCTAGCTTGAGTGGTCCAAATGGACCACAAAATCTTAGGAAGCTCTTTAGTCCATAGCCCCTTTTCCAACCCTACAATCCCCCGATTTAAGCTAGATAGAATATTTCCATTGGCTCATTCGACGACTCCATTAGATTGGGGATGACGGACGACTGCAAAGCACATTTTAATGCCTAGCTCTTCGCAGAATTCTTTAAAAGGTTTGGCCTCGAATTGGGTGCCATTGTCGACTGTCAACTCTCTAGGCACTCCGAACCTACAAATAATATTTTGCTAGAAGATTTTTTGCACATTTTTTGAAATGATAGCAGTTAAGGGTTCATCTTCGACCCATTTAGAAAAGTATTCAATTGCTACCACTGTAAACTTCAAGCTACCATTTGCCATTGGGAAAGGGCCGATGAGATCCATTCCCCATCGCGCCATCGGCCACACCGGAGTAATGACTTTAAGGGGTGTTGGGGGACGATGGCTTCATCTTCCCATCCATTAGCACCCTTGACTGCTTCAAACCAATGATTCTGCATCTCTTACAATTGTTGGCCAATAGAACACCTGGTGAAGTGTTTTCCCTGCTAAAGCCTGAGGTGCTAGGTGGCTACCACATAAACCTTCATGGATTTCTCGGAATATATCTTGGCCTTCAAGTTGTGATATGCATTCGAGTATAGGGGAACAAACTCTGGCTTTATATAACACTCCATTGACAAGATTATAATTTTAGACCCTTGATTACGACCTTTATAAATCTGGGCCTTCTAGTGAAGTTGTATTGTTTTGCAAAGAATCCCATATCGGACTCCGCCAATCAGTGATTGGTATGGAAAGGACTTCCGTGGAGGGTGGTTGATGCACCGAAGTTTTGACAAGCTCATCATAAAAAGCCCCTTCTGGGACATCCACTACTCTGGCGGCAGCCTTTGCCAAGACATCTGCAAGCTGATTATCTGCCCGAGGAATGCTTCGGCTGGATATTCCTTTGAATAATGCCTTCGTCTTGTGGATTTCTTCTAAGTATTTCGCAAGATGTGGATGCCGAGCTTGGAAGCTTTTGTCAACATGCCCTGCAATAACTTGGGAATCTATTTTTATTACAATTCTAGTTGCTCCAAGTGCTCTCGCTTTTCAAAGACCAAGCAGGATTCCTTCGTATTATGCAATATTGTTAGTGGACTTAAAGTTGACCCTTGCAGAATAAATTGCTTTTTTCCTTGAAGGTGATATTATTATGGCTCCGGCGGTAGCCCCAGATGCCTGAAAGGCTCCGTCAGAGAATATTGTCCATATTCCTTCGCAGGGTTCTTCTAGAGCCCAAATTGCAGATTGAGTCCACTCGGCCATAAAGTCGACTATAACTTGGGATTTAATAGTTGTTCTTGCAGTGAAGGAAATGCTAAAGGGGGGCTAGCTCGATAGCCCATTTTCCAATTCTCCTCACGGAGTCTTTGCTCCATAACATATCACCAAGGGGATACGACATAGTATGCTAAAAAGTAATGCCTTAGCTTCCATGAGTCCATTACCAAATAATATGCAAATTTCTCGAGCTCAGAGTATACTTTGTTTTTGCTCCATAACATATCACCAAGGGGATACGACATAGTTTTTGCTCCGAATAAGGCTTCTGAAACGAAGTATACTTTGTTTTCCACCAGTTTTCCGTTGAGCTCTATCTCTCTGATAAGCACTGCACTTACTACGGAGCCTGTTGCTACAAGATAAAGGAGGAGAGTTTCCTTTGCAAGGGGTACAGTAAGTGTTGATAAGTTTCCAAGATAGTCCTTGATTTCATCAAAGATTTTCTGGCACTCCAGCGTCCACTTGAAACTTTTAGATCCTTTTAGGGCTTTGAAAATTTGGAGGCTACGCTCCGCTGATCTGGCCAAGAATTTGCTGAGAGCTACGAGGCGTTTGGTTAACTTCTGGACTTGCTTCAAATTTTCAAGCAGAGTCATTCTTTGTAGTGCATTTATCTATGTTGGGCTAGCTTTGATTCCTCTGCTCGAAACTAAGTACCCTAGCAATTTTCCTGCTTGAGCTCCGAAAATACATTTTTCAGGATTGAGCCGAACTCCACATGCTCGGATGCTCTTAAAAGTTTCTGCTAAGTCTAGACTATGCTGGTGCTTTAAAGCACTCTTTATGACAATGTCATCCATACAGGCTTCGACATTTCGACCTATTTGGTGACCTAGAGCTTTAGCAATGAGACGCGAAAAAGTTGCCATGACATTTCTCAAGCCGAAGGGCATTCGGACATAACAGAATATTCTGGAAGGAGTTATAAAGCTCGTCTTGGCTTCGTCTTCGCATTTTAGCCATATTTGATGATAATCGGAGTATGCATCAACGAAACTTAGCAGCTCGGAACTGGCCGTAGAGTCAACAAGTTTATCAATGTGGGGCATGGGGTAGGGTTCTCGTGGGCATGCTTTATGTAGATACGTGAAATCAATACACATGCGCCATTTGTTAGAGCCTTTTTTCTGGAGGAAGAATGGGTTAGCCAACCACTCCATGTGGGCTACCTCCCTAATGATTCCAGCTCTTAGCAATTTTTCTACCTCTGTTTTAGTGAGGCCTGCTCTTTCGGTTGACTATTTGTGGAGCCCCTAGCGAATAGGTCGAGCGTTAGGGATAACGAGCAAACTATTCTTGATAATGCTTCGGTCAACCTCGGGGATATCTTCGTTTGACCAGGCGAAAATATCTAAATTTTCTTGAACTACTTCTTCTAGCGAAGTAGCTATCTCCGAAGGCAGCCCCATGCCAAACTAAAAGGGGTATTCTTTGCCTTCTTTGACAATGATCCTCGTGACTACATCACCTTCGGGGCTTGGCCTGAGAGAAAAATCCTTCGGAGGGTCTATGGACCCCGAAGCCTTCTCCAAGTGTTCTTGCACACTGTTTACCTATCGAGGATCGAGAGGTCGGCCATGGCCATACTCCACTCTCTGAGCTGCGACTTGGTCTTCTGGGATTGTAAGAACTCCACCTTGCATGGGCATTTTGAGACACAAAAAGATGTGCCACGGCTCCAAATTGATTCAGCATCCCATGCCCGAAGATTGCGTTGTAGGCGTACGATGCGTCGACAATGTCAAAGATGACTTCCTCAACTCTAGTCAGGGGTCACTCACCGAAAGCAACCTCAAGGCCTAGTTGGCCGAGGGTGATGGGGGGATTGGTCCCGATCTTCCGCTAGGTAAAGGATAACTTGGATTGGTGGAGAATCTCGATGTTGACGATCCAAGGCTCCGGTCCAGCGGATCAAAACCTCGCAATCGCTACACCACTGTCTCCGTTGGTTATCAACGACGTAGGACACGATTGACCTCGCCACGAAAGCTAATTCCTGCAAGCGAACCCAAGAACACAAGCAAGAACAAGAAGGATACAAGTCGAATGCCAAATCACAGACAAACGATGAAAAGGTGAGGTTTCACAAATGCCTATGCAGCAGCCAATCGGTCCGGTGCAAGGGGCGGGATCTAAACACACAAGTGTAGATGCAAACAAAGCAAAACCTAACCCTAAAGGTGGCTGGCGTGAGTATATAAAGCGTGGGCAGCCTGTAGAAGGCGTACAGACTTGGGCTATGGGCTAGAAGGCGTACAGACTTGGATTGTGGGCCAACACGGCCCAATTCTGTCACGCAAGACTGTTTTAAACACAAAGGTCGACTCGAGACTCCAAATGAGACAAAACCAACGGCAAACGATCCGACTTCTCCTCAGCTTTCCAAAAAGTCCAAGAACGCGCCAATCGGACTTCATATGAGGAAGTTATGCCCATTTTGGTGCATGGTGGTCGATGTAGTCCGAACAAGCGAATTCTTGACTTCAAATCATCCGTGCGATTCCGTCTTCAACTCCAACTCTTCTATTCCATCTCTCATGTTCCTAAGCAACAAAATATCACTAGTATTCAGTAGCATCCCGTCCAAACAAATATTAACATAGTTGCTAAGGAAAGAATTAACCTCATGTTTCAAGCGACGGGCACGGGCACGGGCGCGTGCGATTGGTCCTTGTAATTGAATTGTAGGTGGAGGCTCCATGTGTGTATCATGTGAAGTGATGTCCTCATCATCCTCCCCCTCTTGAATTGGAGTCGTCCTCGACTCAAGCTCATCGTCATCTCCTAAATAGGGCTTTAAATCTGAAGTGTTAAATGTGGGACTAACCCCAAAAGCTGCAGGCAACTCAAGTTTATATGCATTATCATTTATCTTCTCAAGCAGACGGAAAGGACCATCAGCACGGGGTATCAATTTAGACTTTCTCAAATCAGGAAAACGATCCTTGCGTAAGTGCAACCAAACAAGATCACCCGGTTCAAATGTTATCTCTTTTCTACCCTTACTACCATAAGCACGATATTTCTCATTCATTTTCTCTATGTTTGCTTTAGTAGTTTCATGCATCTTAAGTAATAATTCAGCACGTGTAGTAGCATCAAAATTCAATGTTTCAGATGGTGGCAGTGGTAGTAAATCAATAGGAGCACGCGGATTAAAGCCATAGACCACTTGAAATGGACTTACCTTAGTAGTGGAGTGTACTGACCTATTATATGCAAACTCAATATGAGGTAGACACTCTTCCCAGAGCTTCAAGTTGGTCTTCAAAACAGCCCTCAGCATGGTGGACAATGTACGGTTGACAACCTCCGTTTGCCCATCCGTTTGGGGGTGACAAGTAGTAGAAAACAGCAGCTTCGTCCCCAACTTATGCCACAACGTCCTCCAAAAATGACTTAAGAATTTAGCATCACGATCTGAAACGATGGTATTGGGAACTCCATGCAAGCGTACGACCTCTCTGAAAAACAAATCAGCAACATTTGTAGCGTCGTCGCTCTTGTGACAAGGTATAAAATGCGCCATTTTAGAGAACCGATCTACCACCACAAAAATACTATCCCTACCCCTCCTAGTTCTAGGTAATCCTAACACAAAATCCATAGAAATATCCTCCCAAGGTACACTAGGAACGGGTAGAGGCATATAAAGACCATGTGGGTTTAGACGGGACTTAGCTTTATTGCAAGTAGTGCATCGTGCCACATAGCGCTCAACATCTCGTCTCATCCTAGGCCAATAGAAGTGTGTGGACATCACATCTTCAGTTTTCTTTGATCCGAAATGACCCATCAAACCACCACCGTGTGCTTCCTGCAATAACAACAAGCGAAGAGAGCTAGCCGGCACGCATAATTTTTAGCACGAAAAAGATATCCATTATTCAGCACATATTTGTTCCAAGCACGGTCATTTGTACAATTTGCAAAATCATCTTTGAAGTCCAAATCAGTAGCATACATGTCCTTCAATGTTTCTAAACCAAAGATCTTATAATCAAGTTGAGAAAGCAATGTATAACGTCTAGATAAAGCATCGGCAATCACATTATCTTTTCCTTTCTTCTGCTTAATGATATATGGAAAAGTCTCAATAAATTCTAGCCATTTAGCATGTCGTTTATTCAGATTTGCTTGACTACTGTATATGCTTCAATGCTTCATGATCCGAATGAATAATAAACTCCTTAGGCAAAAGGTAATGTTGCCAAGTTTCAAGCACACGCACTAAGGCATATAATTCCTTATCATAGGTAGAATAATTCAATTGTGGACCATGTAATTTCTCACTAAAATAGGCCACGGGTTTACCTCCTTGTAGCAGCACACCTCCTATTCCAAAACCACTAGCATCACATTCTAACTCAAATGGCTTACTGAAATCGGGTAGCTGAAGTAGAGGTGCATGTGTAAGATGATCGTTGAGTGTGGCAAAAGCTTGTTCTTGTGCTGGTTCCCAAGTAAAAGTGACTCCCTTCTTGGTCAACTCATGTAAAGGACCGGCTATGGTGCTGAAATCTTTCACAAAACGCCGGTAGAAACCTGCAAGACCAAGAAAACTATGTACCTGTGTGATAGTTTGGGATTGCGGCCAGCTGTTGATTGCTTCTACCTTTGCCGCGTCAACCTCAATACCCTGTGAAGTGACAACATATCCAAGAAACACAACTCGATCCGTGCAAAACATGCACTTCTCAAGGTTACCAAACATTCTAGCCTCATGGAGGACAGAAAAAACAGCACGTAGGTGTTCAACATGTTCAGTGAGAGACTTGCTATAAACCAAGATATCATCAAAGTATACAACCACAAAGCGTCCTATAAAGTGCCGTAGGACTTCATTCATCAAGCGCATGAAGGTACTAGGTGCATTAGTAAGTCCAAAAGGAATGACAAGCCACTCATATAATCCAAACTTTGTTTTAAAAGTAGTTTTCCATTCATCACCTAGTTTCATGCGAATTTGGTGGTAGCCACTACGGAGATCGATCTTAGTAAAGATAATGGCACCACTAAGCTCATCAAGCATGTCATCCAATATAGGAATAGGGTGTCGATATCGAATGGTGATATTATTAATAGCACGACAATCAACACACATGCGCCAACTACCATCTTTCTTAGGTACCAAAAGAACGGGTACTGCACAAGGACTAAAGCTTTCACGGACGTACCCACGATCAAGAAGGTCATGTACTTGGCGCTCAATTTCTTTTGTCTCCTTTGGATTGGTACGGTATGCTGCACAATTAGGAAGAGACGCTCCTGGGACCAAATCAATTTGGTGCTCGATGCCGCGTATCGGGGGCAGCCCGGGTGGTATCTCAGCAGGAAAAACATCGTTAAACTCCTGCAAAAGGTCAGTGACTGCAACAGGAACAGAGCTAGAAATGTTCGCAAGTGAAAACAGCACGTTCGTGCAAATCAAGCCATATATCATGGGAGTATCATCACAAATTTCAGCAAGGTCAGTTTTAGTTGCAAGCATGACACGTCCTTTCAGATTAATAACTTGTGATGAAGAAGGAGAAGCAAGTTTATCTTTCTATTGCCTCGAAAGCGTTTTGGCTACTTGCTGATTTTCAGAAGGTTGTTTGCTCTTTTGTGCGTCCCTAGCATGTTTTTCTTGTTCAAATTTCACAATTTCAGCAGGAGTCATAGGAAGCAATGTAACTTTCTTTCCTTTATACATAAATGTGTACTTATTGCTCTTACCATGGTGTGTAGCATCAGTATCATACTCCCAAGGTCTACCAAGTAACAGAGAACATGCTTGCATTGGTACTACATCAAAATCAGCAACTCCGAAGTATGTACCAATGGAAAATTTGATGTGAGCAGTTTGTGTTACCTTGACCTTACCGCTATTGTTGAACCATTACACATGGTAAGGGTGTGGATCCGCACGTGTGGGAAGTTGAAGCTTCGTTACCATGTCGTGGCTCACCAAATTGTTGCAACTACCGCTGTCGATGATGACACGTACGTGACGGTCATTGACGATAAAGAAGGTCTGAAACAGATTATTCCAGTTGTGTCCGATCGTCCTGCTCCATGTGAGTGCTCAAAACACGTTGTACAATAAGTGCTTCATGGTCTGACAGAGGCATCCGGCGCAAAAACAGCGTCATCGTCGAATGTATCGTCATCTCATGCAATGTTAGCAGCAAGCGCATATTCATCTTCAACATCACTAGCACTTACGTAGCCACCGTCTTCCGTAGCAATATAAGCCCGCTGAGTAGGGTAGTCCTTCATAACGTGGCCAAATCCTTTGCATCTGTGACACTGGATCGCTGCAGAACGTGCAGTAGAGGCCGCCGAGGAGGTGGGCTTGGTTGGCGCCTTGGATGCTGCAGCCTTGGAGCTCTCAGCCTGGGCTGTAGATGTAGAAGGTGCTGATGTAGCCATCGGTCGAGAAGGTGGTGGTGGTGGTCATTGCTGCTGCCCACTTGAGCGTGAAGTAGCACCACCAATGTTGGTCCTCATGCTGCGTTGTGGTTGTTGGCAACCCTGCAATTCTTTTTCTGCAAGCATAGCAAGGTGGAAAAGACGAGTGATAGTATTGTATTCTTTATAATCAATGATATCCTGAATTTCACGTCTTAAACCACCATAAAACAGGCCATTTTATCCTCATTATCCTCCTCAATTTCAGCACGCATGCAACCTATTTGCAATTCCTGATAATACTCCTCTACCGATTTATTTCCTTGGTTTAGGCGCTGCAATTTTTTTCTCAAATCACGTTTATATGAAGGAGGAACCCATCTACCACGCATTTGCCGTTTTATCATATCCCAATTTTGTGGTTCATTGCCAACCTGAACTATTTCAGTCCACCAAAGAAGAGCATATCCAGTGAAGTCACTAGTAGCTAAGCGCACGCGGTGGATAGCAGGAACCATGTGAGCATTAAATTTTTGTTCGACTAACATCTCCCAATCTAAATATGCATCTGGATCATAGGTGCCAGCAAAATGAGGTATTGAAAATTTTACCTTGGAGTAGGGATCATTGTTCCTGTGGTTGTCATTGTTACCTCGTGGATGGCGCTTGCGGTGGCCGCCCATACCTTGACGGTTGAACTGAAAGCGATGACGTGCAGCCTCGTCAGGGTCAATGGCATTGTTTCCGGCATAGGATAGGTCGTCTTCCTCTTCAATATGGTCGTCTTCCTCTTCAACATGGTCATCGTTGGCTCGTGCAGCAGGCAAGCGTGTTTCCAAGGCAGTCATTCGGTCCACTAGGTCAGCCACAGTACGCGTGAGACGTTCGATGGAATGTTGGGTCTGCCGCTGAGACTCTAGTAGAGCACATCGTGAGACACAGTCATTAAAATCAGATGGAGGGGTACCGCTGTTATCTGCCATGTTAGTGAAAGACAAAACAACAAAGAATAATCCTTATGGAAAACAGCTAGGTGGGGTGGTGGGTGTGTGGTGGAAGCAATCCGTCAAGCGCCTTACCCACGCTTGCAAGTGTTCTTACCACGCCGAAGTGAGGTCACCGGCCTACAGGTGATGAACCAAGTGGAGGGTGGTGTGCAATTGCAAGAAATGAACATGTCCTGACCAAGAGAAAGGTGTAGCTTGAAAGGCAAAGTGAGTAGCAAGGATTAGCGATAGTAATAACAGTTCAACCAAGTTCAATAAGTGTTCCCTAGTACTCGTCAAAGATGCTGGCCTTAGTGCTCCCAATGTGAAAATTTAAGCAATAGAGGGAAACTATGTGCCCAAAACTTAAATGGAAGCAATAACAGGCCAAATCCAGTTATCTGCAGATCGGACAAGGGATCAGACAAGAGATCGGACAAGGGATCAGACAAGCAGAAACTGTTGCTGCCGCTGATCGCACAAGGGATCGGACAAGAGATCGGACAAGGGATCGGACAAGAGATCGGACAAGCAATCGACAGGACCGGTTCTTCTTCTTTTTTTTTCACTCTATTTTTTTGAACAAGGATGACCAGAAATGCAACCACAAAAATTGGCACCTGCAACTGAGGTGGGATGTGGTTCACAAAAATTCAACAAGTTCGCTGAACGGCGAGCAAAAACTTTGACCAATTTTTTTCTTTATCTTCCTGATTTTTTTTGGAGATTTTGGGAGGGCTAACAGGGGAATTGGTCCCGATCTTCCTCTAGGTAAAGGATAACTTGGATTGGTGGAGAATCTCGACGTTGACGATCCAAGGTTCCGGTCCGGCGGATCAAAACCTCGCAATCGCTACACCACTGTCTCCGTTGGTTATCAACCACGCAGGACGCGATTGACCTCGCCACGAAGGCTAATTCCTGCAAGCGAACCCAAGAACACAAGCAAGAACAAGAAGGATACAAGTCGAATGCCAAATCACAGACAAACGATGAAAAGGTGAGGTTTCACAAATGCCTATGCAGTAGCCAATCGGTCCGGTGCAAGGGGCGTGATCTAAACACACAAGTGTAGATGCAAACAAAGCAAAACCTAACCCCAAAGGTGGCTGGCATGAGTATATAAGGCGTGGGCAGCCTGTAGAAGGCATACAGACTCGGGCTATGGGCTAGAAGGCGTACAGACTTGGACCATGGGCCAACAGGGCCCAATTCTGTCACGCATGACTGTTTTAAACACACAGGTCGACTCGAGACTCCAAATGAGACATAACCAATGGCAAACGATCCGTCTTCTCCTCAGCTTTCCAAAAAGTCCAAGAACGCGCCAATCAGACTTCGTATGAGGAAGTTATTCCCATTTTGGTGCATGGTGGTCGATGTAGTCCGAACCAGCGAATTCTTGACTTCAAATCATCCGTGCGATTCCGTCTTCAACTCCAACTCTTCTATTCCATCTCCCATGTTCCTAAGCAACAAAATATCACTAGTATTCAGTAGCATCCCGTCCAAACAAATATTAACATAGTTGCTAAGGAAAGAATTAACCTCATGGTTCAAGCGACGGGCACGGGCACATGTGATTGGTCCTTGTAATTGAATTGTAGGTGGAGGCTCCATGTGTGTATCATGTGAAGTGATGTCCTCATCAGAGGGCATCGAGAGGAGGGCCTGCGAAGCCTTGGAGTGGGCAGGCTGCTAGAAGTAAATGCCTTCAGAGATACACATTTGATCGAAGGCTTGGACGAAGAGTATATCAGTGGAGCTTCCGCCATCGACTAATATCCTTTGAACTTCCACTCGTGCGATATCAGCTGAAATGACAAGAGGGTCAGCTTGGGGGAATTTCACCCCTACATCATCATGGGCAGATAATGAAATGGGCACATGGGACCACTCAAGCATTTCTGCAGCCGAGTTCGAAGTCCCTATATGCCCTACTTCCCGAACATATTCCCTTTGCTGTCGTTTCAACATATTACCGAGGGTCCCCCCAACGGAAATGGGTAGGACCACTCGTTTGCCATGATCTTGAGGGTCCTCTTGCTTCAGTGGTGGCATAATGTTGGCCACCGGTAGTTGCATGGGAGTTTTGGGATTGCCTGCACACCCGACCGCGTGTACTGGCTCTGGCCATGCTGCTGGAGGAGCTCAATCTATAGTACCCCGCCTTGAATTTCTCGCTAGATACTCGCCCCGGAGAGTCAGTATGGACTTACAATATTTGGTGGCATGGCTTCTATTTTCACCATGCACACAACAAAAAAGAGTCTGACCCCGGCCAACCGGTTTTTCTAGTGGTTTCGAGCCACTAGCTTTATTGCCTTGCGCCTGTTGATAGTTGGAAGGCATCTTCGGAGTAGAGGGGGCAATATTCAACACTTCGGAGTGAAAGTGCTTCTTTTCCCTTCTCTGATCGTTAGGACGTTTATCGAGGGGGACCTGTGGAGGATTTAAAGCCCATGGCTCTAGCTTGACTTCTTGGGGAAAGTTTGGTGTGGATACCACGGTCCTCCAGAGGCATCCCTCTTCTACCTTGGCATACTACTCAAAGTATGCCATCAATTGCACTACTAAAGACACCGGCTTTCGGTAAAGTTTGCTAAGGAGGTCGAGATTCAATACACCTTCGCGTGCCGTGTCCACTACTAATGATGTGGACAACCCTTTTATTTGGGACTTGGTGTGGGCTAAGTGCGTGAAGTATGCTCGAAAAGTTTCTCCCGCCTGCTACTTAACCTGAAAAAGGCTTCCAGTAGACATCGGGGCTACAAAAGTCCCCTAGAAATTGCTCACAAATTTCTTCTTCAACTGCTCCCACGATATCCTGGCTTTAGAGACCAGTACCAACGAAGAGCTACACCTTCCAACGCGAGGGGAAACACTTTGCCATTGTATTTCAGACCCCCTCCACTGGCTTCTATTGCAATGGTGTAAGAGCGAGAAAATTCTCTGGGATCAGACCCTCCGGAGTATTTGTGCAGCTTCGAGGCTCGGAACCTAGGATCGAAGCGCACCTTCTGCAAGTCCAAATGCAGCAGGGATTAATCATCGAAGGAGGCGTTCTCGCCATTTTCTTGGACTTGAGCGGCTTCGGGATAATTATTGAGGTCGTCGTCTTGATTCACCTCCAAAGCAGGAGGATTGGCTTGAGGGTGAAGCCTTCCGGCGACCTCCTGCGTCGATCTTTCTACCTCCGCCTGAAGTCGTGTTACCTGAGTGGCCACGTCTTTTGGGAGGTCTTCACTTCCTCCGGAGGGATCGTCTAGGTCTTGAGAACTGACATAGTCAGTTTGAAGCACGGACGGAGCTACCTGAGGAACTCCGGCTGCTCGAGGCCTATTGACTACTTCAGGAGTTTGAGGAACGTCTGAAGGTCCTGCGCTGGAGGTCTGAGGGGACCTTCAGAGGGGACTGGTGGCTAAACTCCGCTTGGGAGGCATGACTTACGAAGCTAAACAAGGTCTGAAGACCAGAAGCTTCGAATGATGGTGGATGATGAAAATAGGCCTTCGAACTATATTTGAAGCCCCTTGCCGAAGGGTGTGCGGAATCCTAGGACTCCAAAACTCCCTCCGCAAACACGCTTCGAAATACAGGCAGTGGCAGAGAACTAGCTTTTAGTAATAGGTTCCCCACAGACGGTTCCAACAGTTGGCGCAACGGATTATGGTAACAGGTTCTATAAGATCAAGAACTGACAAACAAAGTGTTTATTAATGCGGACTATCTCATGCCTCCGAATAGGATAATAGCTTAGAATAGTTCGAAGTGTGTATTGAATATCTGAATATTCGATGCCTCTTATAGGGCGAGAAGGGGGTATTTATAGGTAAAATCTCTAGAGAAAAGACCTTTTATCCCTCAATTACAACCGACATAGTGATACTATTTCGGTATCCCTTATAGGGTTAATATGGTGAAACATGCTCGAAGGATGTTGATAAGGTAGATGTCCCATCCTCTTAGTTGTTTTCCACTTCGGAGAGGAAGCCTTTCGGATGGTCTCTTTGGACCCGAACCTGAGCCTAGTAATCTGGAGGTAAGTCTTGAGCTTCGAGATCATACTTGCATTTATCTGGATTGCATGGCTCATTAACTTGGAGTCTTGGAAGATCATGAGGATGAAGTATTTTCCCCCAACAGTGACGCAAATAATTCATCTTGCCTAGCAACTTTTGCACATTTCTCTTGCATGCCAGTGCTGCAAAAGTTCTAATCTTTTCAATCCTCTTAGGATCAATTTCAATACCTCTTTCATGAATCATGAATCCTAAAAACTTGCCTACCGACACGCCAAAAGCACATTTTAGCGGATTCATTTTCAAGCCATATTACCGCATCCTATCAAAAGCAACTTTCAAATCAGCTAAGTGGTTTCCCATGGCGTCCGATTTGACTACAACATCATCTATGTATACTTCTAACATAACTCCTAGCAAGTCATGAAAGATAAAGTTCATAGCACGTTGATATGTAGTGCTAGCATTCTTTAAACTAAAATTCATAACGACCCACTCAAACAAGCCGACAAAACCAGGGCATCAGAAGGCTTTCTTGTAGACGTCCTCTTCGGCCATAAAAATTTGATTATAACTGGCGTTGCCATCAAGAAAACGTAGTACCTTGTGTCCTGAGGCATCGTTGATCAACAAGTCGGCTATCGACATGGGATACTCGTCTTTCGGAGTGGCATTGTTCAGATCCCTGAAATCAATACAAACTCATATTTTGCTGCTCCCTTTCTTCTCTACAGGCACAATAGTAGCGACCCATTCGGCATACCTGCATGGCCTAATAAACTCAGCTTTGAGTAATTGTTCTACCTCTTCTTTAACTCGGTCATACACGACCGAATTAAAGTGATGAGGAGGTTGTTTATAAGGCCTAAACCCGAGTTTAATAGGTAGCCGATGCTCCATGAGCTTGTGACTTAATTTGGGCATCTCGCTATACTCCCATGTGAAACAATGAACGTACGACCGTAACAACTTTATTACTTCGGCCTTCTCATTAGCCTGTAAATTTTGGTTTACAAAGGTCGGCCTTGGGATGCTACCATTGCCTATGTCTACTTCTTATAAAGGATCGAATGACGCAAAACCTTGCCCCAATTTCTCTACTTCACTAAAATCTTCAATGGCTTCGGCAATACCATCTTTAGAAGACCGATATTGCTCTACACGAGGTTTCAGCCAATCAAGATTACTTTTGCTAGACATGGTCACTAATTTTGAAATAGCTGTGCTACACCAGCCGACTTTACAGACACGGGTACAGAATGTCCCCCGGATACGCTGACAAAGTCGTAATCCGAAAGGTTCCTACCAGATAGACACTCTACTTTGTTGTGTATGGCGTCGATGGACACATCGACCAATGCTACTTGGTCTGAAGTGTCTACTGGTATGACCTCTATGTCATCGCCATCCCACTGTATCAAGCATTGGTGCAAAGTAGAAGGAATACAACAATTTGCGTGAATCGAGTCATGCCCGAGCAGCACGCTATAGTTACCTTGCACGTCAACGACGAAGAATGCTATCGGCAACGTCTTGTTACCTACTGTTAACTCCATGGAGAGTACACCTTTTGCCTCAGAACTCTTGCCGTTGAAGTTGTTGAGCATTAGGTTAGTTTTCTTTAAGTCTTCCTCGCCCCTGCCAAGCTTCTTCAATAGAGAGTAAGACATTAGGTTAACAGTGGCGCCACCGTCGATAAGCATTCTGGAGATCGGCTTCCCATCAATGTGACCCCTGATGTAGAAAGGCTTTAGGTGGCGAGCCATATCCTCGGATTTTTCAAAAATAGCATTGCGTGGGCCGAGGTTCAATTGAGCGACCTCCGCCTTATCTTGTGGTAGGGCGAACTTGGCGGGTAACATGATGACGTTGATGTCCATCGCGTGAGGTGTGGGTCCCTCAGAGATAGGCGTATAATCATCGTCGAGCATGTCGTCATCATCGTCGTCGCTTGGAACGGGAGCCAAGTTGGTCATCTCAACCAACTTGATCTTCCATACCTATCTCGTAGCTAGCCGAGGGCGAATCTCCTCAAAGATGGTGTCTCGTTCATCCTCGGCCTTTTTCTCGCGCATTTCATGTGCCCGCAGGTGTTGTAGGTGCCTTTTTCTGTGATTTGGACATACCTGGAGGTGCCCAAGATGGTTGTGGCTTAGTACCAAGCGCCACCACCCTATTTCTATGATTTTTGGCCGAAGGGATACCACCTAGCTCAGCCTCGCGTGTTTTATGATTGGAGGACACTTCGTTGCGGACCTTGTCGATCGGACTAGCCTCGTTCGGCTGATCGGACCGGGCTCCGGTGCTGGCCTCGGCTGGACTAGGGAACTTACCTCCGTTGGGATTTGGCGAGGGGGCCTTCGGGATTGGGACTTCCTTAGAACATACTTTGACTGTGATGGCTTTGGGCTCCCTCTCCTTCGCCTCTTCGCGTCCATCTCCCTTCGCTCTGTCCTGTGTGAGTTGATTTGGAGGTACTACGAACAACCTGTGGATGATGTCTCCCTTTGCCGCATCTATGTGCCCCTGCCAGTTATAATACTCCAAAGGAAAGCAGGAGGCAATGTTATACTGTGAAGGGTACTCACGGGGTGAGGTGTACGGAGCCCACGAGGTACCTGCCCAATTGTATGGTGGAGGCATTGGTGGCTCCAGCGGCTTCGCGCACTACGAGCCGAACCCATTACCCGGAGGGGGTTCAGCCATGTCGAAGGTATTTAGGACCAAATTAGTGAAGGGTCCTGCTAGGCTGAGGTATGTTCGACCATTGTGGGCCGAAGCCTCCCGCTAGAAAGTTTTCCTAGAGTGGAGTTGAGTCCGGCCATTGGGGTCTGAACTCATTGTGCGAAGGGTTCGACCACTGAGGTCCGAAGCCACTATGCGGAGGGTTCGACCACTGTGGTCCAGAGCCACCATGCAGAGGGTTCGGCCACTAAGGTCCGAAGCCATCCTCCGACTGTTTTGGCCTCTTCGGTTGTCTTAGATTTTTTGTGTGGGGGCCTATTTCCTTGGCTTTTTCTTGGTGTTTGTTTAACATCATATGATATGTTACCTTCGGCTTCTATTGATCCCTAGCCGAAGGAGACATGCTGACATTTCTTTTCCACACTCCTACTTCAGGATTCTTTGGTACGAGTGTGCGTGTGTGTGATTCTCCGATAATGACTGCTTTCCCCTTAGTTGACTCGGCCTGCTCTAGCCGAATCAGTATTCTCTTCTCATCGAGGTCGACGATGTTCATGGGAAAGGGGTCTTTGTCTAGCTTCATTTTTGGACTGGGGTCTACTTTCAATCAACCTTCATCTATGGCCAATTGAACCTGTCGATGGAAAAAATTGCAGTCATTAGTATAATGGGAATGTGAATCATGCCACTTAAAGTAGGGGTGTTTCTTTAGCTCGTTGGTGGATGGAATGACCTGGCCTTTAGGCAACCTGAGAAGATGGTTCTTCAAGAGAAAATCAAATATTTTATTGCACTTAGTTATATCAAACGAGTATTTGACTTCGTTAGGCCGACTCTTGGCAGGAGACGTCCGTAG
>JAAALK010000284.1:62136083-62162194 GCA_019279435.1 Zizania palustris | reverse complement strand
TAAAACATGATGACAACATGTGATTTTATCATTTTTGCAATAAAAGCATCACCACTCAATCAAGGTAACTAGACAAGTAGGAGTAGGGACTGCACAAAGCTAGTCAATTTCTACTCTAGACAGACAAGTCTAGTTCAAGTGGAGCATTGAAAGAAAACCTGATGGATAATGAATTTGTTGTTCTTTTCATAATCACAGGGGTTATTTGTTTGTCTACCTTATACTTTCCAATGAAGCCAAGCCTAGGCAGGCAAGCCATCAGAAGCTTAAGGCAGTGATTTTGGCAAACACTACATTATCCCAGTTCCGACCAATGTGCAATGGTATGCAGTCTAGAATAGAGCAGTGCGACAAACAAACCCACCTGGATCTTTTCGCTTGTAGCATGCAAATCATGGAGTTTTGGATTTATAATTAAGTGAACAAATTGTTTAGCACTTGAGGAATATCCATGAGTAAGTAATACCATTTTTCAAGCAATGTTTAGCATCCAAAGAAAAAGAGTCTTGCTATCAAGCAGATAAAAGATAGCTAAAGAGTCCTGTCTAAACATGCTAGATACAAGACTAAGCAGTGAGCAAGATTTGATTTTGGAAAGAAAAATCGTGCACAAAATGTTTCAGACATATTAACTAGAGCTGAGCTGACATGATTTCATGAATTAAAATCAGGCATATAAGTGCAAAAGATGTAAATGCAATTTCACACATAATGAGCATATGCAAGACAATCAACATCTGCTCCCCCTCACAAAATGCCGTAGGGGTGACAAACACCAAGTTCCCCACGCAAGTAGGCGAAACGAGAAGCATCGAGGGGTTTTGTGAAAATATCGGCTAGCTGGTGTTGGGTATCAACATATTGAAGTTCAATATCACCCTTCTCATTATGATCTCTGAGAAAATGATATCGCACATCAATGTGTTTGGTTTGGGAATGTTGAACTGGGTTGTTTGCAATACAAATAGCACTAGTGTTATCACAAAAAAGTGGAACACTCTTATAATCTAACCCAAAATCCCGCAAAGTGGAAACCATCCACAAAATCTGAGAGCAACAGCTAGCTGCAGCAACATATTTGGCCTTAGCCGTCGATTGTGCAACACTAGACTGTTTGCGGGAAGACCAGCAAACCAGTGAAGTACCCAGAAAATGACAAGTACCAGAGGTACTTTTCCTATCAATCCTACACCCAGCAAAGTCCGCATCGGAATAACCTCGAAGACACAAAGAGGAAGACGCGGAATACCAAATGTCAAATTCGAGGGTATGTTTGAGATACCTGAGAATGTGCTTTACCGCTTGGTGGTGCGAAGCACTGTAGGACCGAAAGTAGCGACCAGGAGGGGGTGAATAGGCGCCTAAAATTTGTTTTGCTAAACTATATACTAGTCCCAACACCCAAACAAACTTAGCCAAGCACAATATTAGCAGAGCAAATTACTGGAACTAAAGTTGTCTAGTCTAAAAATGACTGGTGTCTTTAATACAAATGATATTAAAGATAAGCCAAATAAAATTACTGTAGTAAATAAAAACACCTAGATAAATCTCAAAATATTAATATTTCAGTCTAGAAATAAAATACTAATCAAATGAATAAAACATAGATCATTAAAAATTAATTCAGAATTAAACTGAAAATATTTCAAGTAAAACTAGAAAAATATAACTGTGACTAATAAATTTTTCCTTTCCCTTTTTATATGAGCAGATTAAACAGATAAAAAATAATACGAGATAACTAAAAGAATTTAACAGATTAAAAATTTAACTACGAGATTAATATTTAATTAAAAAACAGATAATTACGAGATTATTAACAAAACTTAGTCTACCTAAAAAATAGGAGATTAAATCTACTTACCTGCATGCCGATCTACAAAGAAGACCTCTGCCGTAAAAATTATTTCCTCGTCGCCAGCGAAATATGCATGGGACGCCGCAGCTCACTGTCGCCTAGGCCTGCGTACCCTGCTGTTGCACGTTTTCTTGCAGCTGGCGCGCGTCCTGATGGCGCACGGAGCAAAACCGTCTCGGTAGCTGTGCGCGTGGAATTGATGCAGGCTGCTGCTGCTTCGCCTGGTTTGCTATTGCTTGCACAACTTTTTCTCCTAGAGTCTTCACGATGCACGTGCTGTGGGTGTCGTGCGCCTGCTGCTCAAGATTGAAGGCAAATAAATTGCCTCGACTGATGTGCGTGGGATTGTGTGATGCCAGCAAGGCTACGCCACAGTGCAACGCTGTGTAGCTGCTTGCTGTCGCAGCTTGGTGCATGCGCTGCTTGCTTGGAACGAAGAATTTTGTCTGACGCGAAAACAACAACAACGCCGATGAAGTAATTTTCGAAGGAGAAGGAGAAAATTTTCGGTGGAACACGAAGGCGGAACAAAAAGATGGACTGTAGATTGATCTGATAAAAAACAGTCATCCTATCCCCAGGGGGGTAGGGGCCTATTTATAGGCGACTCCTAATACATGAAAAGACTAATTTACCCCTAGGGTAAATTAACACTAACTCTAAAATAAATTCCGAAAATTACTAAATTATTCTTAGAAAAATCACCTGACTCAAATAAAAATATTCTGAACTAAAAAACTAAATATTAATATCCTAAAACAAAATAATCATAGGTTGTCAGTTTTGCGCCCAAACTGACAAAGCGTCCACCGTCTTCGCACCAGGTACCTGGATTGGGCCGACTCGACCCCGGAGCTTCCTCAGCCCGGCAATCGCTCGCCGCCCGTGTACTTGAGTCAAACCCAGTCAGTAGACCAGTGGATCCTTTATGGCTCCTCTGCCCGGCTGTCGCTCGCTGCTCGTGTACCTGAGTCACACGTGCCTTAGACATAGCAGGTCTTCACTTCTCTTCCTTTGACTTCCATTGACAATCACTCATCACATCTGGAGTATCAAAAGCATGTTCTTCAACATGGTTTCTCAATCTCCCCCTTGATGAGTGCATTGTCAACACCCTCTTCAGCACTTCTTTAGAACCTACAAAACATGTGAAAACAGGAAAACAAAGACAAAAGAAAATAGAAGAAAGAAAATAGAAGTTTAACCCTAATGAACAAAAGCCAAACAGAAGCAAGAAAATGGTCATTACCAAAATAAAGACTCAAAAACAAGTGCACATCTCAGAATTACAAACAAAATAAAGACTCCCCTTGAAATAAATCCCATAGAAAGCTAAAAAATGTTCCCTAAACTCCAAAATTTCTGACCCTTGTTTACAATTGGACTCATTAAGTGAGACTCAATGCACTCTAAAGAGACATAGACACAAACTCCCCCTGAAATGCAGCTCCCCCTCAAAATATGCCATAAATGCAGATGGGGTGCAGGTGGAGTGTAAAAAGCATGCTTCTTAGATATGATTAACTGCAATTACAACATCTAACAGATATAGCACAAGATATACTGTCTAAGATACATGACATGATCAGTGCAATAGATGATATCTAAAGAAAGTCATTAGCACGCATTTTTCGATTTTTGCAAACAAAAGCATCACCACATTTTCTAGTTGACAAGCAAAGTAAAGCATGAGATGCAAAAAGCTAACTGATATCTACCAAGATAAGCATTGTCCAAATCAAAGTGCTTCAGCAAACTTGTCATCTTTTTAAATTTTTCATACTTTTTCTTTTTCCTTTTTATTTTTTTTATTTCTGCCAGGGGTTATTTGCATGTCAAACCTTATGCTAACCGACCAAGTCAAGCCTAGGCCAGAACTGGACCATCAGAAGCTTAAGACATTGGTCTTGGCATACATTACACCGTCCTAGTTCATACCAAAGTGCTATGGTAAGCAGTCCAGAACAATGCAATGCGACAAAGCAAACCCACCTGGATCTTTTCTAATAATCATAAAAATGCATAAATTTTTCATTTTTCAGAATTTTTTATCATTTTTATAACACACTTTTCATATTTAAAGCATATAGATGTCCAAGTTGCATATCTGCATCTAAGTAAGGATCTAGCTACTAGGCATGTAAAAGATAGCGAAAGCATTCAACCTACACATGCTAGTTACCAGAAGCAATGGTGATCATTTTTTCAATTTAAAACATAAAAGCCATGCATATGACAAATATCAGATATATCATGTGAACTGAAACAGAACATGATCATCGACAAGTAATCAAAAACATATACTAGCTAGAGAAAGTAAAGCAGATTAATCATATAACAGAAGCAAACTAAAAATGTGATTGATGATTATGCATGACATGAACGCACACAAAAGACTCAATACAAAATAAATAAGAAAATAAAAAACTGACACAAAGTATCCTAAAAAGGATACACAACTCCCAAATCCCCTCGCAACCGCTCAAAAGTAGACTGATCTAGAGGTTTAGTAAAAATACCAGCCAACTGCTGATGGGTATCAACATGAATAAGATCTATAACTCCTTTCTCTTATTGATCCCTCAGAAAGTGAAAGCGCACATCAATATGTTTGGTTTTTGAATGAAGACATGGGTTTTTCCCTACACTAATTGCACTAGTGCTATCACAAAACAAAGGAACTCTCGAAGGGAAGAACAACCCGAAATCCCGCAAAGTAGAAATCATCCAAACCAACTGAGAACAGTAGCTAGCAGCAGCTACATACTCAGCCTCAGTAGTAGAAAGCGCAACTCCAAATTGTTTTTGAGAAGACCAACAAACAAGCGAAGAACCAAGAAGCTGGCAAGTACCGGAAGTCGACTTGCGATCCAGCCGGCACCCACCAAAATCAGCGTCCAAAAAACCAGCTAAATCAAGAGAAGATGATGCTGAATAGTAAAGACCTAAATCAGGAGCATAAGTAAGATACCTGAAAATACGCTTCACAGCCTGCCAGTGAGATGCGCGTGGCGAAGACTGAAAACACGCGCACACACCCACGACAAACTGAATGTCCGGTCTCGTCGCAGTCAAGTATAGCAGTGATCCGATCATCCCTCGATACTCTCTCTCGTTTACCTTGACGCCGTTCTCGTCCTTGTCCAGACCTCCAGATGTACCCATTGGAGTCATCTGTGGCTTTAGCTCTCCACCAAAGTTAAATTTCTTTAGCATGTCCCGTGTATACTTACCCTGGTGAATGAAAATGTCGTCCTTGGCTTGCTTGATCTGGAGTCCTAAAAAGTACTTGAGTTCTCCCATGAGACTCATCTCAAACTCGCTATACATCTGCTTAGAAAACTTGGACACAAGCTCATTAGTAGAACCACCAAAATAATATCGTCCACGTAAATCTGAGCAACCAATAAGTTTGCGCCATCTCTAAGCAATAAAAGTCTTGTCCACAGAACCTGTTGGCGTAAAAGATTACGCTAACATGTTTCTAGAAGTTAGAAACTGTTGGACCGGAAACGGCGACCAGAGGGGGGGTGAATGGGAGCTTTAAAAAATACTGGCTAAAAACTTAGCCTTCGGGTCTGTTCTGTCTTCTGCGGAACAGGCTTCGAACACAACCTTCGAAGGTCTGGTCGGAGGTACTTCGACACCTTCGAACACAGGCTTCGGAGGAGCAAAAGTTCGAAGCCAAGAAGACTTCGCTCCACTTACAACCCTCGAAAATCTACTCCGCTAAGTCAGTGCAGGCTCCGCACACAGGGTGCTTCGAGCAGACTTCGCACTTCACCCTTCGCAAGAGTGGACAGCCCTCTGAGGACTTCGACCAAGTACTTGGTGACAGCAACGGGTGCTGGGCTTCGTACCCGAAGGTCTACACGCACACGCAAATGGACTATGCTAAGGGCTTCGACACAAGAAGCACTACGGGAAAAGAACAGGGCTTCGCTAGTAAGCAGCGAGGTCTTGCCTCGTGTTACACAGAGCGACAGCACACTGTAAAGCACACTTCGCTATAAAAACACCCTTCGCCAAGACAGGCTTCGGTGAACTAAAAGCTAGCGAGGTATGCAATACGAGCTCAAGCAAAAGCACAAACAAACAGGGCTTCGCCGCTTGAACAAGGAACACTGAAAATGAACTCAGGATGTATTCAATCGAAGTGTGGCTACAGGAGCTCAACAGTAAATGCTCAAAGTGTTAAATGTTACCTACCGAGCCCCCATATTTATAGCCCACGGATTCATCCTAAGGAATTGACTACTTTACCCCTAGGGTTTACAACAGATTTGTCTCTATAGAACTAAGGGTACAAAAGGTAGTCCACCTTTATTTTGGAGGCTTCTCTGTCAGCTGCAGAGGGGACAGTGTCAGCCTTTTTCAGAACAGACAGTGTCAGCCTTTACAGTGTTGACTTCTGGAACCTCCCTTCGCACGCGAGGGGTGCGGAAGCTTCGGCGAGAAGCCTGCAGCCTGTTGGCCTTCGCTCCGCCGAAGTAGACCTTCGATACAGTGACGGTTTTGAGCCGAAGCCGTCAAAGCCCTTGGGCCTTCGCACCACCACCTCCGGAGTGGATCACCACGGCTTCGCAGCTACTCCGAGCTCGAACACCGTCCGTCCGTGTACCGAAGCCATGCATGGCCGAAGCACCTCAAGTCAACCTCACTCGAAGCCCACCTTCGGAGTACCACCCTTCGAAGTCCCTCCTTCGTCCAAGGCCTCCGCATGAAGCATTCCATGAGCACTTCGTCGCAGTGTCTCACTCCGAGCACACTCCTCGACGAGCCTCACCCGGACCATGCCTTCGATGCACCTCGACTTCTGAGACCTTCGTTAGGCCACCTTCGAGTGGTCTCCCTCCGGAGCACACTTCGAACTCCTTGCCTCCGCAGAGGACTTGTTCCACCAACTCCGAAGTCACTCCATTCGGAGTACCTTCGAAGTGCCTCACCTCCGAGGACTTTGTCTCGGAGTACCTTCAGCCGGAGCCACACTCCGCACTCTCTGCCTTCACCTGGCACGCCTCGACCCGAGGACCGACCCGGACCACCTTCGCAGCCACCGTGACGGAGCTCCCCGCTCCCCTGGCATCAAGCCACCCGCTTGACCCAAGTTCACCTGGCTCGAACCCTGTCCGTCGCCTCCGAAGTCCCTGCGCACCACAGACAAGCAAACAAGTGTATCCAGTACTCCGGAGACCTCTCCGGGTTAGCAACCTTCGGCACACACTCCGGTGTACCGCCCAAAGTACCGAAGCCATCGGTACGAACCCTGTCATCGCGTACTGCCGGACCCCTCCGACAAGTACACTCCGCTGCAACAGCTGCAGCAAACACACCACCGAACACCCTTCGGTGACACCCTCCGAACACCCTTCGGAGGTACCACCTCCGAAGCCCCTCCGGAGGTACCCTTCGAACAGAGGGTAAATCCAGTCAATCACTCATCACAAAACACCGAAACCACCCTGGTTTCTCAATCTCCCCCTTGATGAGTGCATTGACAACCAAATCCAAATTTCAAGAAAATGAAAAGTTTTAGCACACAAGTGACCATAAAAACTCAAAAAGAGCCAAAGCATGTCACTTGATAAAAGAAATTTTTCTCCCCCTTTTGTAAAAGAGTAAAAGCCCCTTCGGCAAAACTCCCTTTGGATAAAAAACTCCCCCTGAGTTGAGCAAATAATTTTCCCCCTTTATGTCAAAAATCTCTCCCCCTTTAGAAATAATGCCTTCTTGCAGCAGAGAACATAGCAAAATCTCTCCCCCTTTGGCAATGCAAGCATCAAGGAGCATTCAAAAGATGCAAAGCTTCGAAATGAAGAGAATTGCAAGGACATATAATGCAAAAATATGCCAAAATTAACACAAATGATCATGTGCTCAGCTCAATTTAACAATCTGTGTAACAAGATGATGGCATGTGATTTTGTCATTTTGAAGTAAAAGCATCACCACTTAATCACAGTAGCTAGACATGAAAGGCAAGGACTGCGCAAAGCTAACAAATTCTACCCTAGACAGACAAGTCTTGTTCAAAAGGAGCTGTGAAAGCAAACTTGATGATCAATTAATTTTGCTGTTCTTTTTCTTAATGCCAGGGGTTATTTGTTTGTCTACCTTATACTTTCCAATCAGGCCAAGCCTAGGCATGAAAGCCATCAGAAGCTTAAGGCGGTGATTTTGGCATACACTACACTATTCCAGTTCAGACCAAAGTGCAATGGTAAGCAGTCTAGAATAGAGTAGTGCGACAAACAAACCCTCCTGGATCTTTTCATTTAAACCAGACAAATCATGGATTTTGATTTTGATACAGATGAATTAAATATTTTGATGAGGATCCATGAATAAAGAACACATCTTTCAAGTTGCATATTTTAGCATCCAAGGAACAGTGTCTTGCTGTCAAGTAGATAAAAGATAGCTAAAAGCAGTCCACCCTAAACAAGCTAGATACAAGATTATGCGGTGAGCAAGTTTTGATTTTAGAAATAAAACATCATGCACAATCAATGTTCCAGACATATTTCATAGAGCTGAGCTGTCATGATTTCTTTGAATTAAAAGCAGGCATATAATAGCAAAAGATGTAAGTGCAATTCCACACATAATGAGCATATGCAAGACAATTAAAATCAGCTCCCCCTCACAAAATGCCGTAGGGATGACAAATACCAAGTTCCCCACGCAAGTAAGCAAACCGAGAAGCATCGAGGGGTTTTGTAAAATATCGGCAAGCTGGTGTTGGGTATCAACATATTGAAGTTCAATATCACCCTTCTCATTGTGATCTCTGAGAAAATGATACCGTACATCAATGTGTTTGGTTCTGGAGTGCTGAACCGGGTTGTTTGCAATACAAATAGCACTAGTGTTATCACAGAAAAGTGGAACACTCTTATAATCTAACCCGAAATCCCGCAAAGTGGAAACCATCCACAAAATCTGAGAGCAACAGCTAGCTGCAGCAACATATTCGGCCTCAGCCGTTGATTGTGCAACACTAGACTGTTTGCGGGAAGACCAGCAAACCAGAGATGTACCCAGAAAATGACAAGTACCAGAGGTACTCTTCCTATCAATTCTACACCCAGCAAAATCCGCATCTGAATAACCTCTAAGACATAAAGATGATGACGATGAATACCATATGCCAAACTCAAGGGTGTGTTTGAGATACCTTAGAATGCGCTTAACCGCTTGGCGGTGCGAAGCTCGTGGTGAAGCCTGAAAACGAGCGCACAGACACACAGCGAAGTGTATGTCCGGCCTCGTGGCAGTCAAGTAGAGGAGGGAGCCGATCATGCTTCGGAACTCCTTCTGATCTACGGCTTCTCCATCTTCGTCAGGGTCCAATGCTACAGATGTAGCCATTGGAGTGGCGAGGGGCTTCGCATCGGACATGTCGAATTTCTTGAGCAGGTCCTTGGTGTACTTTGTCTGGTGGACAAAAGTACCTTGTTTGCTTTGTTTGATTTGCAAACCAAGAAAAAAGGTGAGTTCACCCATCATCGACATTTCAAACTCCCTGCTCATGGTATCTGCAAACTCGGCAACTAAAGCATGAGAAGAGCCACCAAAGATGATATCATCCACATAAATCTGAACTAGGAGGAAATCTTTGCCATGCTTGAGAGTAAACAAGGTTTTATCAACAGAGCCCATCAAATACCCTCGCTCAAGCAGAAAAGACTTAAGTCTATCATACCACGCCCGAGGGGCCTGCTTGAGTCCATAAAGAGCCTTATGAAGTTTAAGGACTTTATGTGGGTACTTGGGGTTTTCAAAACCAGGGGGTTGTTTTACATAAACATCTTCACCTATGAAGCCATTAAGAAAAGCACTTTTGACATCCATTTGATAGAGTTTGAATCCCCGGGATGTCGCAAAGGCAAGCAAAATCCTAATGGCCTCAAGGCGAGCAACAGGTGCAAAAGTTTCAGTAAAATCAATCCCTTCTAGTTGAGAAAAGCCCTGAGCTACCAGTCTAGCCTTATTTCTAACAATTGTCCCATCCTCCCCTTGTTTATTTTTGAAAATCCATTTTGTTCCTATGAAATGAACATTAGGTGGAGGATCAACTAAAGTCCAGACTTGGTTTCTTTCAAAATTCTCAAGCTCTTCATGCATGGCATTGATCCAACTAGAATCAGAAAGTGCATGACTAACATCTAAGGGCTCGAAAGAAGCAACAAAAGCAGCATTAGTAAAATGAGCGTGAGAACGTGTTACCCTTTGATCAAGCTCACCAATGATCTGCTCGGGAGGGTGCATCCTTTGGACATGATGTGGAGCCTCGCGGCGGGATGCAGTCTCCCCCTCAACTTGTGCGTTGGAGTGGTCCAAGATGACCGATGTTGAGGTAGTCGCTTCGGGACCTCGTGCCGAAGTAGTAGAAGCGGGGTCAGCTTCGGGGGTCGATGTCGAGGGTAGTAGGGGATCATCCTCGAATTCTCCGGGATCTTCGTCTTCGAATAAGGTCTGTTCCATGTCGTGTTCATTTGCCTGTTCAAAAGCAGAACTAACAGAGGGGGTTGATTCATCAAAAGTCACATCACATGACTCGATGACAGTGTTAGTTTCCAAGTTATAAACACGATAAGAATGACCATGAGTTGTATAACCCAAAAAGATCCCGTCAGAAGATCGCGACTCAAATTTATCCAAGTTACCACGTTTTAGGATAAAGCAGCGACAGCCAAAACTCGAAGATGAGTAACCTTGGGCTGTCTCCCAAAACGCAGCTCATAAGATGTCAAATTCAAAATTGAGCGCAAGAAGATTCGGTTTGAGATGTAACATGCAGTGTTCATGGCCTCAGCCCAGAATTTTCTAGGAGTCCTATGCTCATCAAGCATCGTCCTAGCCATCTCAACCAAAGTGCGGTTTTTTCCTCTCAACAACACCGTTCTGTTGAGGAACCCGCGGAGCAGAGAATTGATGTTCTATGCCATGCTCCATGCAAAAGTCAACAAAGAGACTGTTTTTGAACTCGGTGCCATTATCGCTTCGAATGAATTTTAATGCACCAGGGAGTTCAGTGAAAAGTCTCAAAGCCAAGCTCCGAAAGTGTGAAAACACTTCATCCTTGCTGGCAAGAAAGAAGACCCAAGAGTAGCGAGAGAAATCGTCGACAATAACA
Source organism: Zizania palustris (assembly GCA_019279435.1). NCBI lineage: Eukaryota > Viridiplantae > Streptophyta > Magnoliopsida > Poales > Poaceae > Zizania > Zizania palustris. The sequence continues at coordinate 62,151,194 of JAAALK010000284.1, read as the reverse complement.
AGTACATACCACTTGCCGCCTAAGAACTAACCCGAGAAGGACCTACAGTGTCCATATGGAGAAGTTCTCCGGGTTGTTCAGTCATCACTGTGGTGACTGGCGAATGCGAAGCGGCAATCATTTTTCCATGTCGACAAGGAGCGCAAACTAAATTCTTCTCAAACTTGAGCTTGGGCAATCCTCGGATCAGGCCTAGGGCGCTCAGACGAGCGAGCAACTCAAAGCTCATATGCCCTAGTCTCCTATGCCACTTCCAAAGCTCAGAAGTCGAATGTGCAACAAGACAATGAGAAGAACCAGATGACTCTGAAAAATCAGCTCCAAAAACTCTCCCAACCCTAAAGATCTTACACACCACAACGCCATCAGAATTGAGCACTTGCGAAGTATCGCGATGAAATCGCACTTCGAAGCCCTCATCAAGCAACTGAGATACAGACAGCAAATTGTATCCCAGATTTTCAACCAAAGCAACATCTTTGAGAGTGAAGTTTGAATTAATTCTTACCACACCTTTACCTTTCACTCTACTCCTTCGATTGTTTCCGAAGGTGATATGTTCCCTTTGCTTGGTTGTGGTGAGGCTGGAGAACCAATTTGCGTCTCCGGTCATGTGGCGCGAACAACCGGAGTCCATGATCCACGTGCCCTCCAAGCCTCGACCTGTCGCCTACACATGATAAGAACGCCTCGATCGCTCAGTGCTGGGGTGAGTAAAATAATGACGAGGCATCCAGCACTGAGTGACACGAGCAGTAGGCACAGTAAAAGTAGACGGTCTACGCACATAAAAATCAGAATGATGCAAAGTGCGAGGTCTACCTACATGCAAAGAACGCAAAGCATGTCGAGGTCTCCTACTCTGACGAGGTACAAAGCTACTCGCCCGAGGTCTACCACCATATGGAACATGGTGAACACCTCGAGGAGCAAAACCTCTCCGAGAAGCACGAGGAGCCTCAAAAACAGGACGAGAGTAATACTCAGACTCATGCATACCTAAAGATGGGTAATGCATGTCCTGATAGCTCATCGCCTGTGCACGTCGCTCATCCTTGATGCGACGGAAACAGAAACCAATCAAATGACCCGCCCGCTGACAATAAGAACAATGAAACACTCTCCTGGGGGCACTCTCATGGGTCACAGGAGCAATTCTCACAGGCTCCTTGGGTTTCTTCACAGTGGTTTTCCTGGGAGGATTTTTCTTGACAGGAGGTGTGGTTTTCTTTTGTGGATGGGTAGGCTTTTTGGCTGGAGGGGTGTCCAACAGAGCTCTCTCTTTCTCTAGGGTGGTGGGAGAGGTGAAAACAGTTTTGGTCTTACTGTCTGAAGCTGTCCTCTCAAAACCCAAACCTAGAGCTACCCCGGCTCTGTCAGCACACAACTTGGTCTTGGCCAAGAGCAAATCCATCCTACCCTTTCCTTCAGTGCATTTGTTCACCACAGAAAGAAGGTATTCATTTTCAGACATTAGGTTCTCAGCTCGCTCTCTAACAGTGCCTAGCTGGTCCTTAAGGGTGATGCAAGTGTCACAAACAGGTTGCACATCCTTAGAACTACCGGCCCTTTCCAATCTAGCCTCCAAATCATGAACATGCTTATCACGTAAATTAATGCTATCGCGTAATAAACAGCAGTTCATGCAATCAACATCATGAGGTCTAGAATCCACCTCCAAAAGCTGCTTCTGTGCAGTCTCAAGCTCAGAAAGAGTTTGAGCATGAACAGAACGCAACTGAGCAAGCTCACTCATAACAACAGAGCATGACTCACAATCAGCATCATCAAACTTAGACTTAAGCATGGCATATTCAGTAGATACAGATTCTAGCCTAAGTCTAAGGTCTTTTCTTTCTCTAGCGGCTTGAACAAGTAATCTATCCTGACCAAGCACAACCTCATTCAGCTCATCTAATTTAATTAGAAGCTGGTCAGATGATAGGTTTACCTCAGATGAGTCAAGCTCATCGCCGCTGTGATCGCTGTCGGCCATGAAGCAAAGGCCGGTGAAGTCACGTCCCTTCTTGTCCTTCTTGTCCTCCTTCCTTGGGGACTCCTCCTCCTCAGAGCTCGACTCCTCAGTTGAGGATGTGTCGATGTCGCTGAGAGCAGCAACAAAAGCTCTGGAAGCGGCCTTGGCTACTTTCTTAGCCATCTTGCCGCGCTTGCCCTTCACAAAGGGCTTCCTCTCCTTTTTGTGGAATTTGGGGCGGTCACTCTCATCTCTCTTTTTGACCTTGGGGCAATTGGCCTTGATGTGAGAAGTGTCGCCACATTCATAGCAGCCACTAAAACCACTTCTCCGCTGATCCCGTCTCTCATGATGAAAGCGGGTGAACCTCCGGGCAATGAGAGCAAGCTCGTCATCAGCTAGAGTATCCACCTGCTCCTTTGTGACGGAGACCAGGGAGGACAAAGCAAAACCATCTGCAAGAACACAAGTGCCTGATGTGCTTGGTTCTGCAGTGGTGCCACGGCTAGTGCTAGAAACCAATGCCAATGGTTGTGGCAAAGAGCTTCTGTGCACCGCAAGAGATGCCTTGGCAATCTCTGTGGACTTCAGCTTGCTAAAGAGTTCGTCACAGGTCAATGTGTCATAGCCTGTGGACTCCTCAATGCTGGATATCTTCACTTCCCATATGCTACGGTCAAGAGCATAGAGAAGCTTGATAGCCCTATCGTGATCACTGTAAGCAAGCGTCCCGTTGGATCGCAAGTTACTCACTATAGCATCAAAGCGCGAAAACATGGCATCTATAGATTCACCAGGTGCCTGCACAAACAGCTGATACTGTTGGTTGTAGGTGCTTTGGCGCCTGGCCTTAATCTGAGTAGAGCCCTCATGATAAACAGTGAGTGTAGTCCAAATCTCCCTAGCAGTCCTAAGGTGCTGCACCCTGTCAAACTCACTCCGACTCAAACCAATGAACAGTATGTTCCTTGCCTTCGAGTTGGCAATATATTGATCTTTTTCGGTTTGAGTGGTGCGGGTATCAGGGATGGAGTATTGTGAGTCCACAATCTCCCAAATTGCATTTCCTTGGCTTAACAAGTAAGCCTCCATGCGCACCTTCCAGTATGCAAAATCTGTCCCATCGAACAGAGGAATTTTACTGCCTCTATCCATGTCGCCAACAGATCACAAAACCGGTTAAGGTCAACTGGTGATCTTAACCTGCTCTGATACCAATTGTTGGACCGGAAACGGCGACCAGAGGGGGGGTGAATGGGAGCTTTAAAAAATACTGGCTAAAAACTTAGCCTTCGGGTCTGTTCTGTCTTCTGCGGAACAGGCTTCGAACACAACCTTCGAAGGTCTGGTTCGGAGGTACTTCGACACCTTCGAACACAGGCTTCGGAGGAGCAAAAGTTCGAAGCCAAGAAGACTTCGCTCCACTTACAACCCTCGAAAATCTACTCCGCTAAGTCAGTGCAGGCTCCGCACACAGGGTGCTTCGAGCAGACTTCGCACTTCACCCTTCGCAAGAGTGGACAGCCCTCTGAGGACTTCGACCAAGTACTTGGTGACAGCAACGGGTGCTGGGCTTCGTACCCGAAGGTCTACACGCACACGCAAATGGACTATGCTAAGGGCTTCGACACAAGAAGCACTACGGGAAAAGAACAGGGCTTCGCTAGTAAGCAGCGAGGTCTTGCCTCGTGTTACACAGAGCGACAGCACACTGTAAAGCACACTTCGCTATAAAAACACCCTTCGCCAAGACAGGCTTCGGTGAACTAAAAGCTAGCGAGGTATGCAATACGAGCTCAAGCAAAAGCACAAAACAAACAGGGCTTCGCCGCTTGAACAAGGAACACTGAAAATGAACTCAGGATGTATTCAATCGAAGTGTGGCTACAGGAGCTCAACAGTAAATGCTCAAAGTGTTAAATGTTACCTACCGAGCCCCCATATTTATAGCCCACGGATTCATCCTAAGGAATTGACTACTTTACCCCTAGGGTTTACAACAGATTTGTCTCTATAGAACTAAGGGGTACAAAAGGTAGTCCACCTTTATTTTGGAGGCTTCTCTGTCAGCTGCAGAGGGGACAGTGTCAGCCTTTTTCAGAACAGACAGTGTCAGCCTTTACAGTGTTGACTTCTGGAACCTCCCTTCGCACGCGAGGGGTGCGGAAGCTTCGGCGAGAAGCCTGCAGCCTGTTGGCCTTCGCTCCGCCGAAGTAGACCTTCGATACAGTGACGGTTTTGAGCCGAAGCCGTCAAAGCCCTTGGGCCTTCGCACCACCACCTCCGGAGTGGATCACCACGGCTTCGCAGCTACTCCGAGCTCGAACACCGTCCGTCCGTGTACCGAAGCCATGCATGGCCGAAGCACCTCAAGTCAACCTCACTCCGAAGCCCACCTTCGGAGTACCACCCTTCGAAGTCCCTCCTTCGTCCAAGGCCTCCGCATGAAGCATTCCATGAGCACTTCGTCGCAGTGTCTCACTCCGAGCACACTCCTCGACGAGCCTCACCCGGACCATGCCTTCGATGCACCTCGACTTCTGAGACCTTCGTTAGGCCACCTTCGAGTGTCTCCCTCCGGAGCACACTTCGAACTCCTTGCCTCCGCAGAGGACTTGTTCCACCAACTCCGAAGTCACTCCATTCGGAGTACCTTCGAAGTGCCTCACCTCCGAGGACTTTGTCTCGGAGTACCTTCAGCCGGAGCCACACTCCGCACTCTCTGCCTTCACCTGGCACGCCTCGACCCGAGGACCGACCCGGACCACCTTCGCAGCCACCGTGACGGAGCTCCCCGCTCCCCTGGCATCAAGCCACCCGCTTGACCCAAGTTCACCTGGCTCGAACCCTGTCCGTCGCCTCCGAAGTCCCTGCGCACCACAGACAAGCAAACAAGTGTATCCAGTACTCCGGAGACCTCTCCGGGTTAGCAACCTTCGGCACACACTCCGGTGTACCGCCCAAAGTACCGAAGCCATCGGTACGAACCCTGTCATCGCGTACTGCCGGACCCCTCCGACAAGTACACTCCGCTGCAACAGCTGCAGCAAACACACACCGAACACCCTTCGGTGACACCCTCCGAACACCCTTCGGAGGTACCACCTCCGAAGCCCCTCCGGAGGTACCCTTCGAACAGAGGGTAAAATCCAGTCAATCACTCATCACAAAACACCGAAACCACCCTTGGTTTCTCAGAAACTAACAGACGAAGTGTTTGTGAAGTAAACTATTTTGAGCCTCCGAAGTGGATAATAACTCAAAACAGTTCGAAGATTTGTATTGAATAACTTGGTATCCGATCCTCATTACAGGGTAAAACGGGGGGTATTTATAGGTCCAAATATTAAGGAAAAGACCTTTTTACCCCTCTATTACAACCGACATGGTGGAAACTATTCGGTACCCTTAATAGGGCTAAAATGGTAAAAGACTAATCTAATGAGCAAGAAGATAAGTCTTTCATCCTAGCTGGCAGGAAAGCTCTCGGAAGAGTCCAAGTTTGAAGATATACTTCGAACTAGAGTTCGCCTTCATACTTCGAACTTAATCCAAGGTGCTCCTGGAGTTAGATGCTGGAAACCTTTGATTCAATCATCTGAATTTGTCTTGTTATAACAATAACCCTGAAGATGAAGTATTTTCCCCAATAGTAGCCCCTCGAATACGCTTCTCCGCTAGATCTGTAATGTTAGGAAAGTAGTATACGCAAGAAAAATAATCACACACAGGGGTTAACATATTTAGTCAACCTCCAAAATATGCGGAGATTCAAAGCTTCGAATCAACTTCTAAGAAAATTATATTCGAACTATTTTTAGAATTAAATTAATATGTTCAAAAGCTTTCTTATACTTAGAACAAATAGCCGTTGCCTTTTTCCTTTCAGCGGAAGTTACACGATGCGTTAACTTCGCAAGGAGTAACGGTCAAGAATGCAAAACGGCAAACGTAAACGGTAAAAAATCGTGGGTCTGGGCTATAAATAGGGGACCCAGACCCTTCCTGAATACCCTTCTCACCGCTTTTGTGCAACCAAGCCCTAGCCTCCAAATTCCTTCTCTAGCAATCTGTGAGATCTCATGGCGAAGACAAGCTTCAAGGTCCCTGGGGCGGCTTCAGCCCTTGCTCGGCAGCAGGCTGCGGCGGCAGCGGCGATAGCGGTAGCGGCATCAGTGGCGACGACTCCGGCGGTAGCAGTGGCAGCACCAATGGCGGCGCCAGGAAGAAATCCCCAAAATGTTGGTCATCATGATCTCCTCCCAGCGTCTTCGAAGTATCCGGACCAGTCTTATCAACTAGGGTCGTCAACCTACAAAAGGGAGTCGCTCGCAGCAACAATAGAAGGGATGATTAGCTCGGAACTCATAATTCGCAAACCCGGAAAGGAGGCCATTCCTTCACCAAGGCCTAGAGAAGTGGTAGTCTTCAAAGCTTTTTTCGAAGCCGGGCTGGGACTTCCGGCAGTCAACTTCATGTCGGATGTATTGGATTTATTCCACGTCACCCTTCCCCAACTCTCTCCGAATGCAATAGCACGTCTTGCCATCTTTGAATGGGCGTTGCGAGTTGAAGGCTACAAAGGTAGAGCAGAGATCTTCGCAGCACTGCACAGGGTATCTTGCCAACCCAAGACCTTCGTAGGCCCCGGAGGTGAAAAGATGGTGGTGGCCTTCAGGAGAATCAACTTCCGGCTTCGAGATGAATATGCTCTAAGATTTCCGGCGAAGGCCATCAATGCCAGATGGTACACGGATTGGATCCTCCGGTGGTTTTATGCCGAAGTTGGGGCGAGCAGCCGTCTGGCCGGACCCTTGCAAGACATAAACTTCCGAAGGGAAGCCCTGGTTCACCCAGATCCCAGCCAGCTCGAAGCTCGCCTCAGCCTGCTTCAAAGAATTAGTCGCCGCCGGAGCATCCGAGACCTCCCGGAAGAGTTCATCGGACTCCAAATCTCTCCTTTGATGGCCAACTGGCCTATCACCTTCGAAGAAGACCCGGAGAGCGGACTCCGAAAAATTTCATCGAACTCAAGCCTACAGGTAGCTTTGAAAACAATATATTCTATATATGTTTATGTAATGAAATGACTAATACCAACTTATCTTTCAGCTTCTCAAGCCCCCATGACTTCGGAGCTAATTGTTCGAGCTTTGGAGAAGATTCTGGGAGTCCCAACTCTGGCTGAGAAGGAGTGGAGAGTGAAGCTAGTGGGTAATTGGGAGCGGCTCAACCGAGTATGGGGGGTACTCGGAGTTGCTCCCCCTCCTCTTCCGGATTGGGTGCCTTCAGAGCAAGGGCCAAAGAAGAGGAAAGTGGAAGCTGGAACTTCGGTTCCTGTTAAGACTCCGGCCAAGAAGGTAGCCCGAAAGCCAAAGAACGTGGTGCCTTCAAGTCCGGTGGCTTCGGTCTCAGATTCCTCTGAGGACGTAGGAAGACTCCTTGTTAACCTGATTTACGAAGATGAAAACCAGGTGGGCGCAAACACTGGTGTCGACGCAAACACGCCAGATGTTCCGAGTAGTTCCGAGCATGATGGGACTTCGGCAATCCAACCAGACTTGCCACATGAAGCCTCTATGACTGAAGGAGAAGTCGAAGTTGCTGCTGAGCCAGCTCCGATTTCGGATGAAGTGATGACTGTAGCTCCAAGAGAGGCTCTGACAGTCCAACCTTTGGTCCTAAACTTTGAGTTCGACGAAGACTTCGAGGTAGCTTTTGACCCTCCAAGCAGCCCCATGCTCACCCGCCGACAAGACTTCAGAGGTAAACTTAGCACAATCCCTTTGTTCCTTTTCCCTGCAAAATTATGAAACATATAATGCCTTTGTCTCAGCAGGGTCCGCTCCTATGGAAGTGGTTCCTCCTGAAGATACGGTTCCTAGGACCTCAACAACTCCGGAGCCAATTCCAGAAGTCACCCAAGTGGGACCTGGAAAAGGTAAAGGCAAAATGGACCCTTTTCCTACTCCGAATTCAGGATTAACTCCGTCTAAATCAACAGACGGTGTCAATCTACGGAGGGGGGCCAATCTACCAAAGTCTATGAGGACGCAGCCCAGCGCTCTGACCCCTCACCGAACGAGGACGACCAGAGGTCTCTGTCTATGCTCCCTCTCCTAGCTCCTTTCTTGGAGCGAAGGACCGGACTTCAAAGTTTGCTCGAGCCTTTGGATCGAGTAAACCGCGAAGTCGGGGAGACAGACTTAGTGGCCATCCTTAGCGAAGCTGAGGGTTCGAAGCTCAATGCCGCCTTGGAATGGGCAGCGTACCAGGTACGAAGTATCTGCAAAACATAATTAATCTCTTACAAATAATTTCTCACCTTGAGTTTTCCTCTTCGCAGCAAATAGTCTTGGCTCGAGCTGCGGCTGTCTCAAACGAGTGTGGAAGCCTTCACCTTCAGGAGAAGATTACTGCTCTCGAGAGGAATCTTAACATCTCCGAAGGTCGGGTTTCCCATTTAGACGAAATGGTTTCAGCAGAGCGGAGGGCCAGACAAAATTTGGAGGCTGCGAATGAAAATCTCAAGGCAGAACAAATTGTGCTTCGGGCAGAGATAGAAAAAATGCGGGCAGAGCACGCTACGGTGGGGGCTGAGCTAGTAAAGCTCCAAGAAGAAAAGACTAAAGCTACGGAGGAGGTTAGCAACTTACTTAGCCAGAAGAGTTCTCTGGCTACAGAGGCAACTAGGCTCTCCTCTATGGTAGATGAGCTGACTTCATCAAAAGACGCTTTAATTGAAGATAAGCTGAAATCGGAGAAGGTAGTTGCGGAAGTCATGAACCATCTTCTAGGTGTTCTGGAGTCCTTCGGTACTACTGGGACATTACCTTCAAATGACAACGTCCCCCTGCTGCGAAGGCTAAAAATGATACAAGGAGCTGCGAAGGAGATGAAGACAGCAGGTATTCGGTATGGCGAGCTCTCCGGCCATGTAGCTTGTAACACCCCAAGATTTAAAAAGAAATAAAATAAAAGAAATATATTATTAAAGGAATTTCTGGATTTCATTATTAAAGAAAACCCTTAAAGAACCCTATTAAAGTCAAACAGAGTTAAATATCCAAAATTTGGACTTGAAAAATTTATGGAATAATCTAGAGGCCAAAACATAATTTCAGGAATTTTTACAAATTTTATCAACAGTGATTCAACCCTTAAAAAATAAATGAATTACTGGAATTATTTTAAATCAGAAAAGCATTTAAAATCTTAATGGGCCTCAACCCCGAATTTGCCTCCAGCCCAGCCCAACCCAGCCATGCGTCACTGACAGGTGGGGCCAACCTGTCGGTGCCGCTCCCATCCTCTCTCTCCCGCTCGCGCCCCGCCACGGTCCCACCTGACAGCCTCACCAGCTCGGCCCCCTCGCCTCTGACCAACCGGGCCCGTCTGTCGGCCCTTCCTTTTCTGCTTCGCCCGCTGATAGGTGGGGGCCACCTGTCAGGACCTTCGTCCCCAATGGAAGGGGATCTTTCCCCTTTCCTTCCGGCGACCCCCTTTCCTTCTCTCGCCGTCGGCCGCCTCGATTCTGCCGATCCGACCCCGGATCACCTTCCCCATGCACCACCGCCCTCTTTCCATCTATAGCCGACTTGGTTTCGCAGATATGGAAGCTTGGCCGAAGATGGAAACCCTCGCCGAAGTATGGAAGGAACCCTTTCGGGTTTCCTTCGTTTCCCTTGCCATATCCACCGCCGGCGACCCCTATTTAACCCCCTCCCCTCACCGCACCCCGCCCACACCCCTAAAGCCCGAGCTTGTGCGATCCAGAGCGCTGCCACCCCTCTCTCGTGTTTTCACTCTACTTCAACTCCGGTCGCCGCTCGCCATCGACTCCGGTCCCCTCCATCCTAGCCACCGCCACCGTCGAGACCGCTCGAGCCCGCCCATCCTAGGCCACCCCTCGGTTGGCCGTGGAACCCGTCGGATCGCCGTCGCCGCCGAGCACCCGAAGGGCCATCGCTGTCTACCTTCGCCGCCGATCGCCACCAGTCGTCCGCCGTCACCATTTCCGGTACCATCGCACTCCCCTCACTCTCCTCTTTTCATTTCCGGTGTAGGCTAAGCCTTTAGGCCCTCGCCGCCGCCGTCGCCGCCGTGCCAGAACCCACCGGAGCCGGGGACGAAGGGGGTGCGTGCCCCCTAACGTCTGTGCCGTGCCGGACGACACCCTGGTCGTCTGATCACGATCGAAGGGCTACGATTAAATCCCTTCGGGATTTTATCCGGTCCCTCGGATCCGGTCAAACTGGTACCAGGCGATCACAGCCATCGATCATGACTTAAAAAGGTTGACTCGATCTCGTGCGTCCACGCGTACCGTTTCGGTACGATTTAATCGTGGCCGTCCATTTTCATTTAAACCATCCCTCCTCGCGCCCGATCGCCAGATCCAGATCCGACGGTCCTGGTTGATCCGTTCACACGCACAGTATACCCGTCCACCGTGGGCCTGGCTCACCATGGACTAAAACCCATTTCCTGTTTAAATAAAATTCCAAAAATTGATTTAAACTTTGAAAATTCATAACTTGTTCATTCTAACTCCTAATTTCACCATTCAAATTTTGTTAAATTCAACATTTTATTCTCTACACAGTAATGCCATAAAAACAGTATGCTACTATTGCCCAAAATAATATTATTAATTAAATGAATAAAAACCAATTAGGATTAAAATTATTAATTCATAAAATAAATTGGGAAAAGCCTTAAAATCTAATTTTTAATATTTTTCACCAAACTTCAAAATATTAAAACTTTATTTCACAGATTAAAACCCCTAAAACTTGTATGTTTATTATTTGGTGAAATTTTATCTGTTTATTGAATGAATTGTCTACTTTTTCCGTATCGAGGCAAGTCACAACCCCCATTTTGATTATCATTGAGCCCATGTTTTAATAAATTATCGCTATAACTCATAGGATAATATTGCATTAGTCAAATATCAAGCCCTACACTTATATCTATTAGATCCCCGTCCTTGTGTGCAAACCCAAGCCATGCTTATTGAGCATTAACTCGTTGTCACTCTACTATAAAAGTATTAGCTAGTGCCCAATGTACTGGCACAACTGCTATAGGATAAAAAGAATGAGTCGTAGATAGATGGATTCTACTATATGAATTTTCCCCGTTATTCTCGTCTCTGGACTCTGTTGGAGTTGGCTATGTTATAAGTATGGTGGGTTCCGGGTGCAAGCTAGGGCATTGGTTGGTCGCACCCGGGGCACTATAAGGACCGGCCTGCAGGATTTGTTGCAAAGCACTTCCGTACCAACCACAAGTCTAATGGGTAAGTCCTAACTGAAAGTATGGAACAATCCGACTCGATGCACCATAGTGGAGGGGGCAAGGGGCAACCTGCGGGTGACTTGTACCGACGTGGCTCAAGAGGGGGTATGGTGAGGCTTGACATGTCGGGACACCATATGAAACCCATAAGAGGGTGCTGTCGGGTCGAGGAGGACCATATGGAAGGTTTTGGCACGAGTTCCCGTTGTATGGGTCATCTCGTTACACTTTGGTGTAAGTGATGAGTGCGTGCCTTGTGGGTACAGTGGTACATCTCTGATCAGAGTATTTAATCTTTTCAAAAAGCCGATCCCACGGTCAAGGGCGGGTTGTGTGACTACTCGCAGTTAGTTTACAATTGTTTTGAATGGTTGAGTTATTCATGGCATGTAAGGACTGTTGAGCGAGGTGGGGCTGACTGTACCCCTCGAGTTAGAAGATGATGATGCATACACATGTTTACGTTTCAATACTAATAAATTGTTCACATTTAATTGCTTTACAAATTATGCTCTTCCGCAAAAATTAGCCACTATCTCCCTTGTTATTACCTCCGTTGACTTACACCACCAGAGCCCATCTACTACGAGGATGATGAAGGTCTGGAGTAGCGACCCAGTCAAGGCGAGACTGGAAGGAGGCGTTCATCTAGGACCCTTTGTTTAATTAGTTTCTCTTCATCTTTATTCACTTTTGTACTAATGCGGTCTACAAACCATGAATGATTGCTCGTATTGTATGTGGTCGCATGATGAACATCTTGTTTTTATTGATTTTCTATGGAATTTCAATAAAAGTCCTGATTTATTAAATCGGGGCGTGACAAGATGGTATCAGAAGTGTTAAACGTTACCGAAGAACTCCGCCTGCTATGGGCTACCTTCGATCTTTTAAAACTTCATAAACGACCTCGATTTTTGATTCCTCGAGATAGTTCCGGTGCAATTGCGCCTAAAATATGTAAATATATATTATCTTATATTAAGGAGGAAGAAGAAGAGGTTAACTTGGAAACTTCATCTTCTGAAGACATTGCATGGTCCGAGGATGAAGGTATTGCTGAAGCTCAGGGGAAAAACCTAAAGAACTTTGAAGCTGGGAAAGGAGCCCCGAACTACTTCGAACTTGGGCCGAACTTCAACAAGAACAGAAATATTTTAGAGCTTCGAAGGGAGGTAGAAGAGTTAAACGCAAAGTTGTTAGAACTCCCGGCTGTAGAACTAGTCGTTCCGAGTTTAGTGGTAACTCTAGAGATCGAATGGGTCTTCGATTCCTTATTGGCATAGACACCGATTTTTCATAATGTAATTGTAATTTGTTCGAATGATAAATATCGATTTTTAAAATTGTCTCCCTACTTCCCAGCCCCTCTTTATGCGTAATCAACTTCGAACTATAGTCAAAGATGGTTAAGCGCAAAGAAAAACATAGGAGCAGAATTTTGGAGGCTCGGAGCCCCTCATCAATTTAAAGATTGATTAAAATCTTATAAAGTGTCTTCGACTACTTGGAGTCTGAAAACTGGTAACTTAGTACCTTTTGTTTTGAAAGAAGTCACCTCGAACAAAAGTTTCCGGACACTTTAGTGTCCCAAACGATTGGTCACTTTGGACTCTTTTCACAGATATTCGAAGCTTCATCTCAAACTCTGTTTTGTTTTGGCCTCCTTCGGCTCTTTTTGCGAATGCTATCAAACCGGTGGTTTGGAATTCGTAGTGGTCTCCTTGGACTCTTTTTACGGATGCTTTCAAGCCGAAGCTTGGAATCCACGTTATTTGGTCTCCTTCGACTCTTTTTACGGATGCTTTCAAGCCGGTGGCTTGGAATCCATTTTTTAGTGACTTTCCCACCTCATCGAAAGCTTCAAACCAGTGGTCCGAAGTCCGAAAAATGATTCAAATTAATGACACTTCCCTCCCAGCCAACTTCGTTCTTCCAGTGCATCCACTAGAAGCAGGAAGTGTTGGGGGTAGGCATTATCTGAACCATGAACTTTATTAATTCAGAAGATGTTTACAAATGATTACAAAGAGACCTTATGCGAAATATCGCTTTAAGTGCTCCGCATGCCATGTATGCGTTAGCTCTTCACCTTCTAAAGTAGCTAACTTAAAAGTACCAGGGTGTCCTGAATGGAGAATTATATATGAACCTTCCCACTTGTTGGGGGGAAATATTCCATCCTCAGGGTTATTGCAGTAACAGGACAAAGGCAGGCGATTGAATTAAAGGTTTCCAGCATGTATCTCCAGGGATGCACTGAATCAGGTTCGAAGTATGAAGACGGGCTCTAGTTCGGAGTATATCTTCGAACTTAGACTCTTCCGAGAGCTTCTTTGCCAGCTAAGATGGAAGACTTATCTTCTTTCTCATTAGATTAGTCTTTTACCATTTTAGCCCTATTAAGGGTACCGAATAGTTTCCAATATGTCGGTTGTAATAGAGGGGTAAAAGGGTCTTTTCCTTAATATTTGGGCCTATAAATACCACCCGTTTTACCCTGTAGTGAGTACCGAATACAAGTTATTCAATACACACTTTCAAACTATTTTAAGCTATTATCCTTTCGGAGGCTTGGAATAGTTTACTTCGCAAACACTTCGTTTGTTAATTTCTAATCTTCAGAAACCTGTTAGCGTAATCTTTTACGCCAACAGTTGGCGCCGTCCGTGGGGAACCTAGTCCAAAAAACTTCGTTCTCTACCAAGTTCTTAAACCATGCCTCCAAAGTGGAGTGTAGGTAGTAGTCCTATTCGGAGGTCCCCCGGACCTCCGGAGCAAGATCTTCAAACACAGTTGAGGTCGGAGGGCCTTCGACGTTTCCTCCACATCAAACTCCGGAAGGGATTCCCCTTCCTCGAGCATACGGAGTTCCTCCGTCAACTCCATCTATACTTCGGCCAGCCGGAGTCCCTCTTCCACCTCAAGTTCCACTACGAACCGATCCCTATAGTTCTCAAGACCCGGAAGATCCTTCCGGAGGAGATGAAGACGGTCTTGGTGATGTGGCCGCTCAAATGGCCAGTCTCCAAGCTGAAGTAGCGAGGTGTCGGCAAGAAGCCGCAGATAGGCTTCGTTCTCAGGCCACCCCAGTCATCCCCGAAGTGCCCGAAGACGATGAACTTCCTTATCCCGAAGCCCCGGAGAACGCCTCCTTCGTCAATGAATCTCCGCTACATCCTGAGTTTCAGAAAGTGCGCTTCGACCCTAAGTTCAAAACCTCAAAGCTTTGCAAATATTCCGGAGATGAAGATCCTTGAGAGTTTGCTCGTTCTTATGCATTAGCAATTGAAGTCAACGGGGGAGTGCGAGATACTATGGCCAAATGTTTCCCCTAGCTCTCCAGGGAGTGGCATTGCGGTGGTTCTGGTCTCTGAAGCCAGGGTCAATCAGTTCATGGGGGCAGTTGAAGAAGAAGTTCGTAAGCAATTTCCAGGGCACCTTCGTGCCCCCAATGTCAACAGGAAGTCTTTTCCAGGTGAAGCAGCTCCCTAGAGAGACCTTAAGACAGTATTTCAAGAGCTTCGCTCATACAAAGTCGCAAATTCGAGGGTTAACTATGTGTTCTGTAGTTGACGCAGCTCGAGAGGGAGTTATTCATCCAGGCCTCCTCGATAAACTTCACCGAAAAAGTATATCTTCTATTTCTCAGTTGATGTCTTATTTCGAAGAGTATGCAAGGTCAGAAGAGGGATGGCTTCGGAGAACTGCTGCGACCCCGTCGATACTGCAAGAAGTTAAATTGGAAGTGAAAACTTCAGCACAGCTACAAGGGCCTAGCTTTGAAGCTCAGCATGACAGGCGTCGGGGGCAAAAGCATCCTCGTTCAGAAG
>JAAALK010000284.1:62018168-62135983 GCA_019279435.1 Zizania palustris | reverse complement strand
CGGAGGTGAGGCACTTCGAAGGTACTCCGAATGGAGGGACTTCGGAGTTGGTTGGAACAAGTCCTCTGCGGAGGCAAGGTGTTCGAAGTGTGCTCCGGAGGGAGACATTAGAATGTACCCGACGAAGGTCTCAGAAGTCGAGGCGCATCGAAGGCATGGTCCGGGTGAGGCTCGTCGAGGAGTGTGCTCGGGGAGAGACACTGCGACGAAGGGCTCATGGAATGCTTCATGCGGAGGCCTTGGACGAAGGAGGGACTTCGAAGGGTGGTACTCCGAAGGTGGGGCTTCGGAGTGAGGAAGGCTTCGGAGCGAGGCTAGCTCCGGAGCAAGGTTGACTTGAGGTGCTTCGGCCTGCATGGCTTCGGTACACGGACTGACGGAGTTCGAGCTGGGTGAAGCTGCGAAGTCGTGGTGGTCCACTCCGGAGGTGTTGGTGCGAAGGCCCAAGTGCTTTGACGGCTTCGGCTCAAAACCGTCTCTGTATCGAAGGCCATCTTCGGCGAAGAGAAGGCCACCAGGCTCAAGGCTTCTCGCCGAAGCTACCGCACCCTCGCGTGCGAAGGGAGGCTGCAGAAGGTCAAAGACTGCAAAGGCTGACACTGTCTGCTCTGCAAAAAGCTGACGCTGTCCCCTCTGCAAAGCTGACAGAGAAGCCTCCAAAATAAAGTTGGACTACCTTTTGTACCCCTCTGTTCTGTAAAGACAAAACTGGTATAAACCCTATGGGTAAAGTAGTCATTTCCTTTGGGTGAACTGTGGGCTATAAATATGGGGGCTCGGTAGGTAACATTTAACACTTTGAGCATTTACTGTTGAGCTCCTGTAGCCACATACCTCGCTGTATTCATCCAGAGTTCAATTTTATTTGTGTTCCTTGTTCAAGCGGCGAAGCCCTGCTTCGTTTGTGCTTTTTGCTTGAGCTCGCGTTACATACCTCGCTAGTTGTAGTGCACCGAAGCCTGTCTAGGCGAAGGGTGTTTTGTGCGAAGTGTGTTTTTCAGCGTGCGTTCGCTCTGTATAACTTGAGGCCAGACCTCACAGATTACTAGCGAAGCCCTGATCGAAGCCCGTTTTGCTTCTTGTGTCGAAGCCCGTAGCGAAGTCCGTTTATGTGCGTATAGACCTTCGTGTACGAAGCCCAGCACCAGTTGCTGCTGCCAAGTACTTGGTCGAAGTCCTCAGTAGGGTGTCCACTCTTGCGAAGTGTGAAGTGCGAAGCCTGCTCGAAGCACCCTGTGTGCGGAGCCTGCACTGACTTAGCAGAGTAGATTTTCGAGGGTGGTAAGTGGAGCGAAGTCTTCTTGGCTTCGAACTTTTGAACCTGCGAAGCCTGCGTTCGGAGCTGTCAAAGCACCTCCGAACCAGACCTCCGAAGGTAGTGTTCGAAGCCTGTTCCGCAGAAGACAGAACTGAAACCGAAGGCTAGTTTTTAGCCTGAAATTTTAAAAGCTCCCATTCACCCCCCCTCTGGTCGCCGTTTCCGGTCCAACATCCTCTTTAATATAAGATAGTATATCTTTGCTTACTTTGGTCGTAATTGCACCGGAGCTATCTCGAGGAACTAAAAATCGAGGACGCTTGTAACTTTTAAAAGATCAAAGGTAGCCCATAATGAGCGAAGTTTGTCGTTAAGGTCTAACACTTCGACATCTTCCATATGAGGCAAAGCCTAAAAACATGATAAACAAATTTCATTCATAAATGTACATAAGCATAAAGCTTTACATAGTCAAAGATCCTAAGACATATCTAAACCTGCGGGTTCGGAGGAGGCTGACTGCTGAAAGCTTGGGTCCGAGCCTGCTTCTGGCGCTGTCCTTCGTCAATCCAGGCCTTGATCGCAGAACGACCTTCGACTCTCCATGAAGTTTGGAAGGCTTGCCAAGCAGCGGCCACACCTTCGGAAGGAGTGAGAAGCTGATCGTCGTCGAAGGTAATTGGGCCCTCTCCTGCGCTCGGAGCTATCGATCGACCTAGATCCTCGTAGTAACGAAGTAGTCCAACGGCTCCCTCCTCTACTTAACTGCCACGAGGCCGGACATACACTTCGCAGTGTGTCTGTGCGCTCGTTTTCAGGCTTCACCACGAGCTTCGCACCACCAAGCGGTTAAGCGCATCTTAAGGTATCTCAAACATACCCTTGAATTTGGCATATGGTATTCAGCGTCTTCATCTTTATGTCTTCGAGGTTATTCCGATGCGGATTTTGCTGGGTGTAGAATTGATAGGAAGAGTACCTCTGGTACTTGTCATTTTCTGGGTACTTCTCTGGTTTGCTGGTCTTCCCGCAAACAGTCTAGTGTTGCACAATCGATGGCTGAGGCCGAATATGTTGCTGCAGCTAGCTGTTGCTCTCAGATTTTGTGGATGGTTTCCACTTTGCGGGATTTCGGGTTAGATTATAAGAGTGTTCCACTTTTCTATGATAACACTAGCGCTATTTGTATTGCAAACAACCCGGTTCAGCACTCCAGAACCAAACACATTGATGTACGGTATCACTTTCTCAGAGATCACAATGAGAAGGGTGATATTGAACTTCAATATGTTGATACCCAACACCAGCTTGCCGACATTTTTACAAAACCCCTCGATGCTTCTCGATTTGCTTACTTGCGTGGGGAACTTGGCATTTGTCACCCTTACGGCATTTTGTGAGGGGGAGCTGTTTTAGATGGATATGCCTTTGCTAATTGTGTGCTAAATTGCATTTACATATTTTGCACTTATATGCCTGCTTATAATCCATGACATCATGACAGCTCAGCTCTTTTTAATTTATCTGGAACATTCATGTGCATGATGTGTTATTTTCACAATCAAATCATGCTCACTGCTTAGTCTTGAATCTAGCATGTTTAGGCAGGACTGCTTTAGCTATCTTTTATCAGCTTGACAGCAAGACACTGTTCAATGATGCTAAAAATTGCAACTTGAAAAATTGTTCTACATCTTCATGGATATTCATAAAGTGCCAAACAATTGGTTCACTTCGTTAAAATCAAAAACTCCATGATGTGCATGCTTCAAATAAAAGATCCAGGTGGGTTTGTTTGTCGCACTACCCTATTCTAGACTGCTTACCATTGCACATTGGTCTGAACTGGAATAGTGTAGTGTATGCCAAAATCATTGCCTTAAGCTTCTTATGGTTTTCATGCCTAGGCTTGGCCTGATTGGAAAGTATAAGGTGGACAAACAAATAACCCCTGGCACTAAGAAAAGAACAACAAAATTTATTGATTATCAAGTTTACTTTCATGCTTCATTTGAACTAGACTTGTCTGTCTAGAGTAGAAATTGACTAGCTTTGCGCAGTCCTAGCTTGCTTTTACTTGTCTAAGTTTCCTTGACTAAGTGGTGATGCTTTTATTTCAAAAATGATCAAATCACATGCTTCATCATGTTTTCTAGAGAATGTTAATTTGAGCTGAGCCCATGATCATTAGTGTTATTGTTGGCATATTTTTGCTTCATATGTCTTTACAATTTCGCTCATTTCGAAGCTTTGCATCTTCTACATGCTCCTTGATGCTTGCATTGCCAAAGGGGGAGAAATTCCTCAAAAGGGGGAGACTTGCTTCGTTCTCTGCCGCAAGGGGCTATAATTTCCAAAGGGGGAGAAAATTTGACATAAAGGGGGAGAAGATTCTTTGTTGCAAAAAAGGGGGAAAACTTAACTCAGGGGGAGTTTTTATTGCCGAAGGGGCTTTTTACTCTTTTGAGAAAGGGGGAGGAAAATTCTTTTGTCAAGTGACATGATTTGGCTCTTTTTGAGTTTTTATGGTCACTTGTGTGCTGAAATTTTTTAATTTTTCTTGAACATGGATTTGGTTGTCAATGCACTCATCAAGGGGGAGATTGAGAAACCAAGGGTTGGTTTCGGTGTTTTGTGATGAGTGATTGACAGGTTTTTTACCCTCTGTTCGAAGGGTACCTCCGAAGGATGTTCGGAGGAGGGTACCTCCGGAGGGGTTTCAGAGGTTGTACCTCCGAAGGGTGTTCGGAGGTGGTTTCACCAAATTGTGTTCGGTGGTTTGGTTGCTGCAGCTGTTGCAGCGGAGTGTGCTTGTCGGAGGGGTCCGACAGTACACGATGACTGGGTGTGTACAGAAGGCTTCGGTACTTTGGGCGGTACAACGGAGTGTGTATCGGAGGTTGCTAACCCGGAGAGGTCTCTGGTGTACTGGATACACTTGTCTGTTTGTCGGTGGTGCGCAGGGACTTCGGAGGCGACGGTACAAGGTTCGCAGCGGGTGAACCTGGGTCAAGCGGGAGGCTTGATGCCAGGGGAGCGGGGAGCTCTGTCACGGTGGCTGCGAAGGTTGTCCGGGTCGGTCCTCAGGTCGAGGCGTGCCAGGTGAAGGCAGAGAGTCCGGAGCGTGGCTCCGGGTGAAGGTACTCCGAGACAAAGTCCTCGGAGGTGAGGCACTTCGAAGGTACTCCGAATGGAGTGACTTCGGAGTTGGTTGGAACAAGTCCTCTGCGGAGGCAAGGTGTTCGAAGTGTGCTCCGGAGGGAGACATTAGAATGTACCCGACGAAGGTCTCAGAAGTCGAGGCGCATCGAAGGCATGGTCCGAGTGAGGCTCGTCGAGGAGTGTGCTCGGGGAGAGACACTGCGATGAAGGGCTCATGGAATGCTTCATGCGGAGGCCTTGGACGAAGGAGGGACTTCGAAGGGTGGTACTCCGAAGGTGGGGCTTCAGAGTGAGGAAGGCTTCGGAGCGAGGCTAGCTCCGGAGCAAGGTTGACTTGAGGTGCTTCGGCCTGCATGGCTTCGGTACACGGACTGACAGAGTTCGAGCTGGGTGAAGCTGCGAAGTCGTGGTGGTCCACTCCGGAGGTGTTGGTGCGAAGGCCCAAGTGCTTTGACGGCTTCGGCTCAAAACCGTCTCTGTATCGAAGGCCATCTTCGGCGAAGCGAAGGCCACCAGGCTCAAGGCTTCTCGCCGAAGCTACCGCACCCTCGCGTGCGAAGGGAGGCTGCAGAAGGTCAAAGACTGCAAAGGCTGACACTGTCTGCTCTGCAAAAAGCTGACGCTGTCCCCTCTGCAAAGCTGACAGAGAAGCCTCCAAAATAAAGTTGGACTACCTTTTGTACCCCTCTGTTCTGTAAAGACAAAACTGGTATAAACCCTATGGGTAAAGTAGTCATTTCCTTTGGGTGAACTGTGGGCTATAAATATGGGGGCTCGGTAGGTAACATTTAACACTTTGAGCATTTACTGTTGAGCTCCTGTAGCCACATACCTCGCTGTATTCATCCAGAGTTCAATTTTATTTGTGTTCCTTGTTCAAGCGGCGAAGCCCTGCTTCTTTGTGCTTTTTGCTTGAGCTCGCGTTACATACCTCGCTAGTTGTAGTGCACCGAAGCCTGTCTAGGCGAAGGGTGTTTTGTGCGAAGTGTGTTTTTCAGCGTGCGTTCGCTCTGTATAACTTGAGGCCAGACCTCACAGATTACTAGCGAAGCCCTGATCGAAGCCCGTTTTGCTTCTTGTGTCGAAGCCCGTAGCGAAGTCCGTTTATGTGCGTATAGACCTTCGTGTATGAAGCCCAGCACCAGTTGCTGCTGCCAAGTACTTGGTCGAAGTCCTCAGTAGGGTGTCCACTCTTGCGAAGGGTGAAGTGCGAAGCCTGCTCGAAGCACCCTGTGTGCGGAGCCTGCACTGACTTAGCAGAGTAGATTTTCGAGGGTGGTAAGTGGAGCGAAGTCTTCTTGGCTTCGAACTTTTGAACCTGCGAAGCCTGCGTTCGGAGCTGTCAAAGCACCTCCGAACCAGACCTCCGAAGGTAGTGTTCGAAGCCTGTTCCGCAGAAGACAGAACTGAAACCGAAGGCTAGTTTTTAGCCTGAAATTTTAAAAGCTCCCATTCACCCCCCCTCTGGTCGCCGTTTCCGGTCCAACATCCTCTTTAATATAAGATAGTATATCTTTGCTTACTTTGGTCGTAATTGCACCGGAGCTATCTCGAGGAACTAAAAATCGAGGACGCTTGTAAACTTTTAAAAGATCAAAGGTAGCCCATAATGAGCGAAGTTTGTCGTTAAGGTCTAACACTTCGACATCTTCCATATGAGGCAAAGCCTAAAAACATGATAAACAAATTTTCATTCATAAATGTACATAAGCGTAAAGCTTTACATAGTCAAAGATCCTAAGACATATCTAAACCTGCGGGTTCGGAGGAGGCTGACTGCTGAAAGCTTGGGTCCGAGCCTGCTTCTGGCGCTGTCCTTCGTCAATCCAGTCCTTGATCGCAGAACGACCTTCGACTCTCCATGAAGTTTGGAAGACTTGCCAAGCAGCGGCCACACCTTCGGAAGGAGTGAGAAGCTGATCGTCGTCGAAGGTAATTGGGCCCTCTCCTGCGCTCGGAGCTATCGATCGACCTAGATCCTCGTAGTAACGAAGTAGTCCAACGGCAGCCACTTGTCCTGAGAGTTCTCCGTAATGAATGCCTGCTGTCTGCATCTACTTCGCTACTCCTTGAATCCTTTTCAGCCGGCGCAGCAAGGAAATGTTGTCATCTGAAGGAAGCGTTCCAGTAGTACCGAAGTACTCCAAAACGCCTAGCAGTTGATCCATAACCTCCGCAGCTACCTTCTCGGACTTCAGCTTATCTTCGATTAGCGCATCCTTCACCGAAGTTAGCTCTTCCAGAACTCCGGAGAGTCTAGCAGCCTCTGTAGCCAAGGAATTCTTTTGATTCAAAAGCTGGCTAGCTTCCTCTCGGAGCCTGACAAGCTCGGTCCCCGCATTAGCGTGCTCCGCCCGCATCTTTTCAACTTCTGCTCGAAGCACTATTCTTTCTGCTTCAAGCTCCTTGTTCGCAGCCTCCAAGCCTTGTCTGGCCCTGCGCTCCGTTGACACCATGCTGTCCATATGAGTCACTCGGCCTTCAGAGATAGTGAGATTCCGTTGAAGAGCTGCGTTTTCCTCTCGAAGGCGAGCGATTTCTCGTTCATTTGATATATTCGCAGCTCGGGCCAAGACTGTTTGCTGCGGAAAGAAAAAACCAAGGTAAGAAATTATTTGTATGTAAATTTGATGTTATTTCATAGATGCTTCGTACCTGGTAAGCTGCGTGTTCCATAGCAGCGTTAAGCTCCGAGCTCTCTGCCTCGCTCAAAATGGCCACCAAGTTTGTCTCCTCAATGTCGCGACTAGCTCGATCCAAATGCTCGAGCAAAGTCCGAAGACCAGTTCTTCGCTCTAAGAAAGGAGCTAGAAGGGGGAGCATACTTAAAGCTTGTTGGTCATCTTCGTTTGACGAAGGCCTGGAGTGTTGAGCTGTAGTCTTCGGAGCCCCCGGAGACTGGCCCCCCTCAGTAGATTGGCTCTCGTCTGTTGACTCAGACGGAGTTGATCTGGAGCTCGCAGCAGGGAGGGGGTCCATTTTTCCTTTGCCTTTTCTAGGCCCCATCTGAGTGGCTCCTGGGATTGGCTCCGAAGCTGTCGAAGGTCCAGGAACTATATCTTCAGGATGGACCTCTTCCACAGAAGTGGACTCTGTAAAAACAAAGGTATTATACTTTGTATAATTTCACATTTTATAAAAAAAGATAAAAATTATTCGAAGTTTACCTTCGACATTCTGGCGGCGAGTAAGCATTGGACTGCTTGGCGGATCGAAGGCGAGATCTTCGTCCGAGTCAAGCGTCAAATCTTCGACTACAGGAACATTTTCCTGAACAGTCCTTGTTGCTTCATCCAGAATCGAAGCCACAGTGGCTTCGACTCCACTCTCATCCACAGGAACTTCGTCCTGAGGTAAATCTTCTTGAACTTCGGAAGTCCTTGTTTGCTCAAGGTTCTCTTGAGACTCCGGTACGTTCGTAGGCACTTCAACTTGTGCACTTCCTTGAGCTGCATCTTCGTCAATCAACCTCACAAGTAACCTGCCTTCGTCCTCCTGGGAATCGGAGACTGAAGCCCTTGGGCTCGAAGGTCCAGGGTTCTTTGGCTTTCGAGCCACCTTCTTGACCGGAGTCTTGGCGGAGCTCGAAGTCCCAGCTTCAGCTTTCCTCTTCTTGGGTCCTTTCTCCGAAGGCACCCAATCCACCAAAGGGGGCGGATCGATTTCCAGCATTCCCCACACTCTATTAAATCGTTCCCAACTCCCAACCAACTTTATTCTCCATTCTTTTTTGGTCGGAGTTGGAGCGCCCAAAATCTTCTCCGAAGCCTGTATGATTTGCTCCGAAGTTATAGGGGCTGAAGAAGCTAAAAAATGAGTTAAGTTAGTTAATTCTTCGAATAAATATACATGGAGTATGTTGTTTTCGAAGTTACCTGCAGGACTCGAAGTTGAGGAAATTTTTCGGAGACCGCCTTCCGAATCCTCTTCGAAGATGATAGGCCAGTTGGCCATCAGGGGAGAAATTTGGAGCCCGAGGAATTCTTCGGCTAAGTCTCGCATGCTCAACCGATGACTGATCTTTTGAAGCAAGCTAAGGCGAGCTTCGAGCTGACCCTGGTCTGGATGCACAAGGGCTTCCTTTCGGAAGTTGATGTCTTGCAGAGGTCCAGCTAGACGGTTGCTCGCCCCAACTTCGGCATAAAACCATTTCATGATCCAGTCTGTATACCATCTAGCGTTGATGGCCTTAGCAGGAAACCGAAGGGCGTATTCATCCCGAAGTCTGAAATTGATGCTTGCGAAGGCCACTACCATTTTTTCACCTCAGGGGCCTACGAAGGTCTTTGGTTGGCACGAAGCTCTGTGCAACGCAGCGAAGATTTCTGCCCTCCCCTCACAACCTTCGGCTCGCAACACCCATTCGAAGATGGCTAAATGAGCTACTGCATTTGGAGAAAGTTGGGGGAGAGTGACGTGGAACAGATCCAATACCTCAGCCAAGAAATCCACTACCGGAAGACCTAAGCCAGCTTCGAAGAAGGCTTTAAAGACGACCACTTCTCCGGGTCTTGGTGATGGGATAACTTCCTTTCCAGGTTTGCGGATCATAACTCCCGAACTAATTTTGCCCTCTACTGCGGCCGCTAGTGATTCTCTTTTGCAGGTTGAAGGCCCCAGTTGGAAGCATTGATCCATGTATTTTGTTGACGCCGGGAAGAGGCCTTGATCGCCAACATTTTGGGGATTTCCTCCTCCCGCCGCCATAATTGTCGCTGCGGGTGTTGGAGCTGCCATCGCCAATGAAGGTGCTCCAGAACCTTTGGTTTTCGCCATTGAAACTACTGAGTTGCTTTGGAAGAAGAATGGAGGCTAGGGCTCGAAGAATGACTTGTTTGCAAGAAAGCGGTGGAAAGGTACTCAGGAAAGGTCTAGGCCCTTTATTTATAGCCCAGACTTTACATTTTGTACCATTTGCCCATGCCATTTCGCATTCCTAACCGTTACTTTGCTTCGAAATTAAAGCATTTCGTAACTTCCGTTAGAAGAAAGAAGCTAATGGCTATTTCTTCTAAGTCTAAAAAGGCTTTCAAACTTCCTGAGTTAGTTCTATGTTACTTCGAATATAATTTTATTAGAAACTGATTCGAAGTTTACACCTCCACATAGTTCGGAGATGGTTTAATCTGCTAACCCCTACGCATGATTATTTTTCTTGCGCATACTGCTCTCCTAACATTATAGATCTAACGGAGAAGCGTATTCGAGGGGCTACTGTTGGGGGAAAATATTCCATCTTCAGGGTTACTGCAGTGACAAGATAAAGACTGGTGATTAAGCTAAAGACTTCCAGTATATACCTTCGAAGATACATTGAATCAAGTTCGAAGCATGATGACGAGCTTTAGTTCGGAGTATATCTTCGAACTTAAACTTTTCCAGGATCTTCTTTGCCAGCTAAGATGGAAGACTTTATCTTCTTTCTTGTTAGATTAGTCTTTTACCATTTTAGCCCTATTGAGGGCACCGAATAGTTTCTACTATGTCGGTTGTAATAGAGGGGTACAAAGGTCTTTTCCTTAATGTTTAGGCCTATAAATACCCCCCGTTTTTCCTTGTAAAGAGGATCGAAGACAAGTTATTCAATACACAGTTTCAAACTATTCTAAGTTATTATCCTTTCGGATGCTTAGAATAGTTCACTTTGCAAACACTTCGTTTGTTAGTTTCTAATCTTCAGAAACCTGTTAGCATAATCTTTTACGCCAACAAGCTGCGTCAACTACAAAAGATGTAGTTAACCCTCGAATCTGCGACTTCGTATGAGCGAAGCGCTTGAAATATTGTCTTAAAGTCTCTCTGGGGAGCTGCTTCACATGGAAAAGACTTCCTTTTGACATTGGGGGTACGAAGGTACCTTGAAAATTGCTTATGAACTTCTTCCTCAATTGCTCCCATGTTCTGATTGACCCTGGCTTCAGAGACTAGAACCATCGCAGTGCCACTACTTCAAGAGCTAGGGGAAAACATTTAGCCATGGTGTCTCGCACTCCCCCGCTGGCCTCAATTGCCAAAGCATAAGAGCGGGAGAACTCCCCGGGGTCTTCATCTCCGGAATATTTACAAAGCTTCGAAGTTTTGAACTTAGGGTCGAAGCGCACTTTCTGCAACTCAGGATGCAGTGGAGATTCAGTGTCGAATGAAGCGTTCTCCGGGGCTTCGGGATAAGGAATTTCATCGTCTTTGGGCACTTCGGGGATGATTGGGGTGGCCTGAGAGCGAAGCCTATCTGCGGCTTCTTGCCGCCACCTTGCTACTTCAGCCTGGAGACTGGCCATTTGAGCGGCCATATCGCCAAGACCATCTTCATCTCCTCCGAAAGGACCTTCCGGGTCTTGAGAACTGTATGCATCAGTTCGAAGTGGAACTTGAGGTGGAAGAGGAACTCCGGTTGACCGAAGTATGGATGGAGTTGGGGGAGGAACTCCGTATGCTCGAGGAAGGGGAATCCCTTCCGGGGTCTGAGGTGGAGGAAAAGTCGAAGGTCCTCCGACCTCAACTGTGTTTGAAGATCTTGCTCCGGAGGTCCGAGGGGACCTCCGAGTAGGACTACCACCTGAACTTCGCTTGGGAGGCATGGTTTGAGAACATAGTAGAGAACGAAGTTTTTTGGACTAGGTTCCCCACGGACGGCGCCAACTGTTGGCGTAAAAGATTACGCTAACAGGTTTCTAGAAGTTAGAAACTAACAAACAAAGTGTTTGTGAAGTAAACTATTTTGAGCCTCCGAAGTGGATAATAAAACTCAAAACAGTTCAAAGATTTGTATTGAATAACTTGGTATCTGATCCTCATTACAAGGTAAAACGGGGGGTATTTATAGGCCCAAATATTAAGGAAAAGACCTTTTTACCCCTCTATTACAACCGACATGGTGGAAACTATTCGGTACCCTTAATAGGGCTAAAATGGTAAAAGACTAATCTAATGAGCAAGAAGATAAGTCTTTCATCCTAGCTGGCAGGAAAGCTCTCGGAAGAGTCCAAGTTCGAAGATATACTTCGAACTAGAGTTCGCCTTCATACTTTGAACTTGATCCAAGGTGCTCCCGGAGTTAGATGCTGGAAACGTTTGATTCAATCATCTGACTTTGTCTTGTTATAACAATAACCTTGAAGATGAAGTATTTTCCCCCAACAGAACCCATCACAAAACCTTTCTGCAACAAGAACTGCTTCAGACGATCATACCAAGCCCTGGGGGCCTGCTTCAGACCGTATAAAGCCTTCTGCAACTTGTAAACGTGTCGTGGAAATTTAGGGTTCTCAAAACCGGGAGGTTGCTTAACATAGACCTCCTCCTCTATATACCCATTTAGAAAAGCACTCTTGACATCCATTTGATGAAGCTTAAAACCTTTAGAAGTAGCAAAGGCCAAAAGAATACGAATGGACTCAAGGCGAGCAACAGGGGCGAAGGTCTCTTCAAAATCAATGCCTTCTTTTTGACAAAAACCCTGTGCCACTAATCGAGCTTTGTTGTGCACCACAACACCATCTTCTCCTTGTTTGTTCTTAAACACCCACTTGGTGCCTATGGTGTTGCATCCAGGTGGCAGCTCAACTAGTGTCCAAACCCGATTGCGAACAAAATTTTCAAGCTCTTCTTGCATGGCGTTTATCTAATTTGAATCAGGAAAGAGCATGAGAAACGTCTTGGGGCTCAAAAGTAGCAACAAAAGTAGACTCATCAAACATAGCAAGAGAACCAGCTGAGGAACGTAAGGATCTCTCAGTAAGATCACC
Source organism: Zizania palustris (assembly GCA_019279435.1). Lineage (NCBI taxonomy): Eukaryota > Viridiplantae > Streptophyta > Magnoliopsida > Poales > Poaceae > Zizania > Zizania palustris. The sequence goes on along the minus strand of JAAALK010000284.1, from coordinate 62,123,818 downwards.
GATGATGAGCTCTGAAGGGTGTTCACGCTGAACTGCTCGGGATCCTAGGTGATCTGAAGTCACCTCACCAGAGTCAGCAACTGGCTCCTCTGGACTCGGCTAAGAAGTCATCTCACCGGAGTCAACACCTGGCACCTCCGAACTTGGCTGAGGAGGCTTGATCGAAGTAGAAGGAGTAATTCGATATCCGTCCTCATCCTCAGTCGAAGTCTCAGAAGGTGTGGGGTCTGCAGGCGGTGCAGAGGGCCCACCCTCATCATCAGCAGGAGGGTCATCATCTTCCTCGAAGATGGACTCTCCAATCTCATCATCTCCAGAAAGCTCAAAAGAAGGAGTAGGCCAGGGCAAAGACTCATCAAAAGAAACCTCACAAGTCTCTACAATCATCTGGGAGTCTAGGTTCCAAACACGAAAGCCTCGTGAATGCAAAGCATAACCAAGAAAGACTCCATCCCAGCAACAAGACTCAAACTTGTCCAAATGCCCTCCCTTCTTGCGCACAAAGCACTTGCATCCAAAAGCTCGCAAGTGACTCACCATGGGCTATCTATCAAAACGCAACTCATATGACGTATTACCTAAGTAAGCTCTAAGGAAAATGCGATTGGCAAGATAGCAAGCTGTGTTCATTGCTTCAGCCCAAAAACGCCTAGGAGTCCTATGCTCATCAAGCATCGTCCTGGCCATCTCGACAAGCGTGCGGTTCTTTCGTTCCACAACACCGTTCTATGGGGAGTGTAAGGAGCAGAGAACTGATGATCAAGACACTGATCACTACAGAAACTTATGAACTGAGAGTTCTTAAACTCAGAGCCATTGTCTGAACGAATTGCTCGCATCAGACCATTGTTCTCATTCTTTAGCTTCAAAATCAGGTCATGAACATACTGAAAAGTCTCATCCTTCGACTCTAGAAAGTAAACCCACGAAAATCAAGAAAAATCGTCAACTATCACAAGGGTGTACCACTTCCCACTGACTGATCGTACTCGAGCTGGACCTACTTTGTCCATGTGCAACAACTCTCTCGGGTAGGAAGTCATCACCTGAGTCACAGGTGCATGAGAAGCGGCAACCATTTTCCCATGACGACAGGGATGACACACTAGATCCTTCTCCATCTTAAGCTTAGGCAATCCTCGGATAAGATCCATAGAACTCAATCTGACAAGAAGATCAAAGCTCAAATGACCTAACCTTCTATGCCACTTCCATAGCTCAGAGGAGGATCCGGCCATCAGACAGCGAGAAGGGCCAGAAGAACTAGAGAAATCAATACGAAAAACCTTACCGAAAGGTAAGATCTGGCAGACTAAAGATCCTTTAGAATCAACAACAGAAGACATGCCCTTCTTAAAACGCGCTTCTAAACAATCCTCAAGTAGTTGAGAAACAGAGATTAGATTAAAGTTTAGATTTCCAACTAAAGCAACATTCTTCAAAGAGAAATAATCAGAAATACGAATCGACCCGATACCTTGTACCTTCCCTTGACCACTGTTCCCGAAAGTGATGTATTCCTTGGAGCTCGGGGGAGTGAGGCTGGAGAACCATCTGCGGTGTCCCGTCATATGGCGAGAACACCCTGGATTCATGATCCATACGTCCTCCAGTCCTCGATCCTACAAGATCAATGGTCATGAGTGAGAGCAAATGGTCGACCACCAGGTCTAGCAAAAGTACTAAACTAGTGTCGAGCCATCTACTCGTAAGTAGGAAAGCAGAAGGAATCATATGAGTCTGGACAAAAATGCGGCTCAAAGCGCGGTCCTCTGTTCTGCCTAAAATCACGGTCATGAGATCCAAAACCGTATCCATAATGATCTAGAACTCTGCCAGAACGAAAACCACCCTCCGGAGCACGATCATTGTTGGGGGAAATTGCTTCATTTTCAGGACTTAGAGGTCAATAACTCAAAGACTCACTAAGCTTCGGAGCTGATGGGCTCTTACTCGAAGGTGGAGGCGTTAAGCCGAAGGGGGCCTCGATCTGAAGTCCGAAGAAGCCCTCTGCAAGATACGAGGCTCCGAAGCTGAGCGACAGAATTAATAAGATGTTTGGCTTATCCGTTTGCCCTGGATAGCTTTACCTTTTTAACCCTACTCAGGGTACCGAATAGTTTCCACTATGCCGGTTGTAATCTAGGGGTAAATAGGTCCTTTCCTTAGACACTCATGCCTATAAATACCCCCCTCTCTACCCTGTAACGAAGGGGGGAAATTCAATTACTCTAATACACACATTCGAACTACTCAAGTTGTTATCCTTTCGGAGGCTAGAGTTAGTCCTCAAACACGAAATCTTAGTTTGTTTGTTCTTGACATTAGAGAACATGTTAGCGTAATCATTTACGCCAACAGTTAGCGCCGTCCATGGGGAACCAAGTTCTAAAAGCTTGTTCTCTACTGCTAACTGCACTTCGTAGAACAGTTACGGAGGGAGCCTCGGAGTCCCAAGATTCCGCGAACCCTTCGGTAAGGGGCTTCTTAGTGCGGTTCGAAGGCCTTCACTTGCCTTCCCAGATCAGTTGAAGTCCCTAGTCTTCGGACCTCTCCGTGACTAGCTATGCCACCGAAGCGAAGCCAAGCCTCAGGTCCTCTCCGAAGGTCCCCTCGGACCACCGGAGCCGGACCCTCAACCGCTCCAACGATTCCTGAGGATGCCGCTGGGTGTCGAGTGCCTAGGGGTCCCCAAGCTCCCCCTACGGTGCTTCGGACTGATTATGTCAGCTCCCAAGACCCGAAGCTGCCCTCCAATGAAGACGAAGACCTTCCTAGAACGAAGCTGCTCAGTTAGCAAGGCTTCAGGAGGATGTGGCTAGGTGGATACAAGAGGCCGCCGATCGCCTCCGCACTCAAGCCTCCACCGAGATTCCAGAAGGCCCCCTAGACGGTGGTGCTCGCAATCTTCCCGAAGCTGTCCAAGTCCTAGAGGAGGCTAAAAACGCATATTTTGATGATGAGTCTCTGCTACATTCGAACTTGCAAAGAGTGCCCTTCGATCCCAGATTCAAGGCCTCGAAGTTGCACAAGTACTCCAGTGGGTCAGACCCCGGAGAGTTCGCTCACTCATATGCCCTGGCAATAGAAGCAAGTGGAGGGGTGCGCAACACTATGGCGAAGTGCTTCCCCCTCGCTCTCGATGGCGTGGCACTCCGATGGTTCCGGTCCTTGAAGCCAGGATCGATTAGGTCCTGGGAGCAATTGAAGAAGAAGTTTGTGAGCAACTTCCAGGGTACCTTTGTAGCCCCGATGTCGACAGGGAGTTTGTTCCAAATGAAACAGCGAGCGGGAGAAACACTCAGGGAGTACTTCACGCGCTTCGCCCACACCAAGTCACAGATTAAGGGCCTGTCTACCTCTTTGGTAGTCGACGCCGCCCGCGAAGGGGTGCTAAACCCCGACCTCCTCAGCAAGCTCCATCGGAAGCCGGTGACGTTAGTGGCATAGTTGATGGCATACTTCGAACAGTATGCCAAGGCGGAGGAAGGCTGTCTTCGGCGAGCCGGAGCACCCGCACCTACCCTCTGAGAAGTTAAGACGGAGCCAGAAGCCTCGGCTCCTCTACAACCCCCTCAAGACAGCCGCTTCAACGAGCATAGGCGAGGGAAGAAACATTTCCGTTCGGAGGCGCTAAGCATTGCACCCTCCGTTCCAAAGGCACCAGCCAGTTATCAGTAGACGCAAAGCTTAAAGGCTGGAGCACCGAAGCCTCAAGAGAGCGCACCTGGTAGGCGCCAGAGTTTTTTCTGCTGCGTGCATGGTGACAATAGAAGCCATGACATGAAGGATTGCAAGGCAGTGTTGGCCCTTCGGGGCGACTACCTAGGGCGAAGTACCGAGCGGGGTACTTCGGATCGAGCCCCACAAGCGGCACGATCGGAGCCTGTGCAAATCGTGGCCCGAGCCGGTGTCCTTGAAGCCCCCATGCGACTTCTGGTGGCCAATATTATGCCACCACCGAAGCAGGAAGACCCACAAGACCGCGGCAAATGAGTGGTCATGCCCATCTCTGGAGGGGGGACCCTCGGGAGCATGTCCAAAAGGCAGCGGCGTGAATACATCCGCGAGGTTGGGCACATTGGAACTTTGAGCTCCGCAGAGGGGACGCCAGAGTGGTCTCATGTGCCCATCTCATTTACTGCCAGCGATGCCACGGGGGTAAAGTTTCCCCTTGCTGACCCCTTGGTCATTTCCGCAGACATAGCAGGGGTGGAAGTCCGAAGGATCCTGGTGGACGGCGGGAGCTCCGCAAACATACTTTTCGTGCAGGCCTTCGATCAAATGTGCATATCCCAGAAGCATATACTTCCAGCGGCCCGGCCACTTCAAGGGTTCTCAGGACCGCCTCTCGATGCCCTCGGCCAGATAGGCCTCGAGGTTGCTTTCAGAGAGGGGCCTTTGGCCAGGATAGAAGAGGTGATCTTCGACGTTGTCGATGCCCCCTATGCTTACAACGCAATCTTCGGGCGAGGGATGCTGAACCATTTCGGGGCTATAGCGCACCACTATTATCTTTGTCTCAAAATGCCCACGCAAGGTGGAGTGCTTACTATTTCAGGGGACCAAGCTATAGCCCGGAGAACGGAGTATGGGCACAGATAGCCGTTGGATCCCCGACAAGTGCACAACGTGGTGGAGGGCACGGAAGAGGTGCCGGAGGCTTCGAACTCTTAAAGGTGATCTCCCTCAAGCCAAACCCGGAAGGTGATGTCGAGACGAAGATAATTTCAAAAGGTGGCAAAGAATATCCAGTACAGTTCGGCAAAGGGCTATCCCCGGAGATAGCTTCCTCATTGGAAGAAGTCGTCAAGCAAAATCTGGATGTCTTTGCCTGGACCGATCAAGACATCACCGGGGTTGATCGGAGCATCATCGAGCGCAGCCTGCTCATCAACCCGAAGGCCAGGCCAGTACGCCAGGGGCTCCGCAAGCTGTCTGCAGAAAGAGCAAGCCTCGCCAAATCCGAAGTAGAAAAATTGTTAAGGGCTGGCATCATCAGGGAGGTAGCCCATACCGAGTGGTTGGCTAACCCTGTTTTTGTAAGGAAGAAGGACTCGAACAAATGGCGCATGTGTATTGACTTTACTTCATTAAATAAAGCATGCCCGTGATACCCATACCCGATGCCCCGAATAGACCAACTGGTGGACTCCACAGCCGGCTCCGAATTGCTAAGCTTCATTGATGCTTACTCCGGGTATCATCAAGTCTGGCTGAAGCGCGAGGACGAAGCCAAGACAAGCTTCATAACTCCTTTCAGGGTATTTTGTTATGTAAGAATGCATTTTGGCTTACGGAATGCCGGAGCCACTTTTTCACATTTAATAGCTAAGGCTCTAGGTCATCAAATAGGCCAAATGTCGAAGCCTATATGGATGACATTGTAATAAAAAGTGCTCAAAAGCACCAGCATAGCCTAGACCTAGCTGAAACGTTTGAGAGCCTCCGAGCATGTGGAGTACACCTCAACCCTGAAAAATGTATATTCAGAGCACAAGCAGGAAAACTGCTAGGGTACTTAGTTTCGAGCAGGGAATCTAAGCTAGCCTAACGCAGATAAGTGCACTGCAAAGAATGGCTCCACCAGGGAATTTGAGGCAGGTCCAGAAGCTAGCAGGAAGGCTCGCAACCCTTAGCAGATTGCTGGTCAGGTCAGCAGAGCGAAGCCTCCCAATTTTCAAAGCCCTAAAGGGGTCCGAAAGCTTTAGTTGGACACCAGAGTGCCAGAAGAGCTTTGATGATATAAAAGCATACCTCGGAAGCCTGTCAACGCTTACTGTGCCCCTCCCAGAAGAAACACTCCTCCTTTATCTTGCAGCAACAGGCTCCGCAGTAAGTGCAGTACTGGTCCGGGAAGTTGAGCTTAAGGGAAAGATGGTGCAGAACCTAGTTTATTTTGTTTCAGAAGCTTTGTCCGGAGCTAAGACAAGATACTCCGAGCTCGAGAAATTTGCTTATGCCTTGGTAATGGCTTCGCGAAAGCTAAGGCATTACTTTTTGGCGCATAACCTAATCGTTCCTACCTCGTACCCTCTTGGTGACATGCTCCGAAGCAAAGACTCTACGGGTAGGATTGGAAAATGGGCTGTCGAGCTAGCCCCCTTCGAAATCTCCTTCACGACAAGAACAACTATCAAATCCCAAATCATAGCTGACTTCGTAGCAGAGTGGACCCCATCTGCAGTTTGGGCTCCGGGGGAGCCCTCCGACGGTTTATGGACAATATTTTCTAACGGAGCTTATCAGGCATCTGGCGCCAGAGCTGGCGCAATCATCATATCACCGTCAGGGCAAAAGGCAATGTATTCTGCAAGGCTCAACTTTAAAACCACCAATAATATCGCAGAATATGAAGGGGTCCTGCTAGGCCTCCCAAAAGCAAAGGCACTTGGAGCAGCAAGGATATTAATTAAAACAGATTCCCAAGTCATCGCAGGGCATGTCGACAAGAGCTTTCAGGCAAAGAACCCGCATCTAACGCAATACCTTGAAGAAATCCGCAAGGCTAAGGCAGCATTCAAAGGATTCTCTGTTCGGAGCATCCCTCGAGTAGATAATCAACTCGCAGATATTCTGGCAAAGGTTGTAGCCGGAGCGGCGGACCTCCCGGAGGGTGCTTTCGATGAAGAACTAATGAGGCCTACAGGTATTCAATTACCCTTCGCAGAACAACTGTGCATTCTAGCTATAGATTGGTGGGCTCCGATTATGAATATATTGCAAGGTGGCATAGATTCTTCAGAAGGTCCGCATGCCTGATGATTGCAAGCAAGGGCTCAGAACTACAAGCTTGTCAACGGAATATTGTACAAAGCTGGCGTGTGTTCCCCTCTATTTCGATGCATCTCCCCAACCGAAGGCCAAGACATACTTTAGGAGATTCACGAAGGTTTGTGCGGAAGTCACCTGGCCCCTCGTGCTCTAGCAGGCAAGACACTTCGGCAGGGGCTTTACTGGCCAACAATTGTGAGAGATGCAGAGGAGTTGGTTAGAACATGCCAAGGATGCCAATGGATGGGCAGACGAAGCCACCGTCAGCCAGTTCCACTTCAAGTTATTGCCCCGGTATGGCCAATGGATCGGTGGGGCATGGACCTCATAGGCCCTTTTCCAATGGCAAAAGGCAGCTTGAAGTTTGCGGTAGTAGCAATCGAATATTTTTCAAAGTGGGTTGAAGCAGAACCATTGACTGCTATCACTTCGAGGAATGTGCAAAAAATTTTCTAGCAAAACATTATATGCAGGTTCGGAGTGCCAAGGGAGTTGACAGTGGATAATGGAACCCAGTTTGAAGCTGACACATTCAAAGAATTTTGTGAAGAACTGGGCATTAAGTTGTGCTTCGCTGGAGTGCGCCATCCACAGTCCAACGGAGCTATTGAGCGTGCCAACGGGAACATCCTCTTCGTTCTGAATCGACGAATTGTTGGGTTGGCCAAGGGGCTGTGGGTCGAAGAGCTTCCCAAGATCTTGTGGTCCATTCGAACCACTCAAGCCAGGTCCACATGCTTTACCCCATTTAGACTGCTATTCGGAGATGAGGCCATGACTCCTACGGAGCTCAGGGGTGGATCCGTTCGTGTAGTGCAGCCCGGAGATGAAAATGAAAGAAACACTTCGCTGGACTTGTCAAAGGAAACAAGGATTCGAGCTGTCGCCAATCTGACCAAGTACCAAGGCCAAACAAAAACATGGTATGACCCAAAGATAAAGCTGAACGAGCTTAGACCTGGTCATCTAGTTTTGTGAAGTGTAATAGCTCCGGGGAAGCTAGGAAATAAATGGGAAGGACCATATGTTATCCTACGCTCAGGGCGCCCTGGATCATTTAAATTAGCTAATTTAGAAGGGGAAGAATTGAAACATGCATGGCATGCGGAGCACCTTAAGCGTTATTACGCTTAGGGGCTCCTTGTAATCACTTGTAAAGCTTTCCTTTTCTAAATAAAGTGGAGGGTCAAATTTTGTTTGCTCTTCGAATATCCCTTACTCCTGATGGACGCGTCGGGAGGATGGAGATGCTTGCAGAGTCAAGCATCTTTCCCAAGACCCGAGCAGCAGCCTGCGAACCATCGGTTCAGGGGCTTCGCTGCGACCCTACGGATTCCAGGCTCCAGCTTGTTAGGATCCGTAGAAGAGTCTAAGGACTTTAAAAAGAACAGATTTCTGGCCGCCGGGTACGAAGTATCTATAAAAGAGCCGAAAGTGGCCACCCTACGGATTCCAGGCTCTGGCTTGTTAGGATCCGTAGATGAGTCTAAGGACTTTAAAGAACAGATTTCCGGCCTCCGGGTACGAAGTATCTGTAAAAGAGCCAAAGGTGGCCACTCTACGGATTCCAGGCTCCGGCTTGTTAGGATCCGTAGAAGAGTCTAAGGACTTTAAAAAAAACAGATTTCTAGCCTCTGGGTACGAAGTATCTGTAAAAGAGCCGAAGGTGGCCACCCTACGGATTCCAGGCTCCGGCTTGTTAGGATCCGTAGAAGAGTCTAAGGACTTTAAAAAACATATTTCCGGCCTCCGGGTATGAAGTATCTGTAAAAAAGAGCCGAAGGTGGCCACCCTACGGATTCCAGGCTCCGGCTTGTTAGTATCCATAGAAGAGTCCAAGGACTTTAAAGATAAACAGATCTCTGGCCTACGAGTTCGAACAATCTGTAAAAGAGTCGAAGGTGACCAAGTAATAAGGTTTCGAGGCCCTGGCCAACGAGACACCTCAAAAAAAGTCCTAAGCAACAAGTATAAAACCCTATAGAGGTAGATCCAACTTCGAAACCTACGAGATAATAATACGGAAGTATGTTTGAAGAACCCTCTGAAAAGGTAAAGTACGGATATTAAGTATGATACGAAGCATCGGGTTGTTCAGCGCATCATTGTGTCTGGCGAACCTATTTGCACTGCAACGGGTCCACCACCCACAAGGAGGGGTAGGAGGGTAAAAAGCAAACAAGATACTTTCGGAGCAATTCACATTAATTCATCGTACTTATACACCAGGAGAAGTTTTGGTCCAAGCCTAGGAAGAATCGAAGACCCTGTCGGCCTCTAGAACTACCCCTCCGGCTACTCTGTCCTTCGAAAATCGAAGCCACCGGATTAGCCCTTTTTGTTTGAGTGCTTCTCTTCTTCTTCGAGGCTCGCAATTTCTTTTGCTCCTCTTGAAGGTCGGCCAAAGTCAGAAGTCTTTCGGAGTTAGCCTCCGCAGGGTCTTCGGCCAGGTACTCCGAGTCAGACCAATCCATGTGTTCGGAGGACGAAGATGCCTTCTCTTTCTCCTCTTCCTTGATATAAGTTAAGACCTCTTGAAAAACTTCAAGGGTTATCTCCCCTTTGTCTCCACGAGGAACAGAGAAGCGAGAGCAGCGGTAGGGCGTTAAGCTCTCGAGGCTTGACCACTCCTTCTGGAGCCCTTCAGTAAAATCCAGTATTTCGAGGTCAGGTTTCGAAGGGCATGACAAAACCTAAAAGAACAAAACACCCAAACAAGATCTTCGTTTATAACTTTTCATTAATGCAAGGGGCTTTACAAGATTTTTATACATAATGGCACTAAGAGCTAGACCTGCGGGTCGGTTGGTGGAGCAGGAGGCGCCGAAGCTGGCAAGGCGGGAAGCGGTGGCCTTGTTTGTGCCTGCTTCTGCCAACGGGCCTCGTCGATCCAAGCTTTGGCCACATCCTTGTGGTCTGCCTTCCAGGTTGACCGGAAGGCTTCCCAGGCCAAGGCTACATCCGAAGATGGGTGCAGCAGGTCTTCGGATGCAAAGCTTCCGAGGGTCGAACCCCCAACTAGAGCGAGGGGGATCTGAAGGGCTTCGAGGTGGCAAAGAACTCCAATGCCGGCACACTGACCGAAGATCTCTCCGTACCAGACACCAAGTTCATCATCAACGATGCCGCCACATGGATCCTCTTCAGTTTCCGGTCGAGGGATTCGCTAGCCGCCGCAGAAGACGAAGGGCACATAGTGCCAAAATATTCCAAGGTACCCTGAAGGGCATCCAAGGTACAATCTGCTGCACTGGCGTTCTTCTTCTCTGTTGTCTCCAGCCCCGCAGTAGTAGCAGACACTTCGGCCACTTGGAGCAGCAAGGAGCTCTTCTGGGCCATTGCTTGATTAAGGGCTCCTTGGAGCTCCACCAGCTGGGCGCTCGAAGTGGCCGCCGCTTGCCGGAGCCTTTCAACCTCCGCTCGGAATACTTCGCACTCGGCTACAGCACAGGTTTTGTGTGTGTGTATATGGTGTGTAGAATGAACCTCGAAGGGTTCTCTCAGAGGGAGAAAGGATTTATACTGGTTCGGACCTCCCCTAAGGGATAATAGCCCTACGTCCAGTTTATGGTGGATTTGGCATGGTATGCCTCAGTATGGAATAGTAAGTTCCAGAGTCTCATGACCCTGGAGAAGGTACCTTGCTACAAGGGCTTAGCCCTGCTTTTATAGGCACGCAGGCCTTAAGGAAAAGACCAAAAAGCCCTCTATGAGCCCTAGGCTCATAGGGGTAAAAAGGGAAAAAAGAGCTAGCTACAGTACAAAAGTGCTTTACAGCTTTACAGACGTGTCAGACAACATCATACTTTGACCAGCTAAGCGACATACCAGGGGCGGAGGGGCCCCCAGGTATGGCCTCTATACTGTAGCGAGGTGTAGATATTTATTGGGTTCGGAGTAGGGGCCGGAGCTCCTGGCGCAGGCTACGAAGGAGGCTTCGAAGTATACTCCGAAGGGGGCTTCGAAGCATACTCCGAACGGGGCTCCGAACTGAGGTCTCGGAGACGGCTTTGAACTGGCCGGAGAGGGTCCGGAGACTAGCTCTAAGGAGCTCCGAAGGGAGCCTGAAGGCTAACTCCGGACAGGGCTCAAAGGCTAACTCCGAAGAAGGCCCGGAGGCTGGCTTCGAAGTTAGCCTGAGACTTAGCTTCTAGCGGTCTTCAGGGGATCTCGAGGGCTTAGCCTCTGAGGGCTCCGAAGGACCTCACTCTAGAGGGCTTCGACGGGGCCCCGGGGCTTCGCCCCTGCAAGCTCCGGCATAAACCTTGAAACTTGGGAACAGTTCTTGGGGAGGAAACAGTCTTCAACAGTGTTGGGCTCCGAGCTGAAAGCTGTCAGAGGCTGACGTCATTTGGCCCCTATTCAGGGGAAATATATTGCGCCAACAGCGATCATCTGCCTTGGCCTCCTCCTCCGAGTTGCTGGCCGAGGTCGTCGTTGGGCCGTTGGGAGCCCGAGGCTGGACATACTTTTGCCCCTCCCCGGCACGAAGGCAGGCGGCTCGGCTAAGGTGGAGGTGGCTCTTTCTTCGGCGGCTACCCCTTCGGCTGGAGCCGCATCAGCGGGGGCGACCTTGGTCACCGGAGCCGCATCAGTGGGCACGACCCCCGCAACGGGGGCCGGAGCGTCTAAGGGAGTCGAGGTGTCCTTCGGAAACCATGACTCCCGAGGAAGTTGGGACCTCATGTGCAGCCGGGGCTTCGTCGCCTTTCGAGGTACCTACAGTATCAACATGCTTGGTGAGCATTTACGAGTAAAGATTGCTGCAGATATCAACCAAGGTAAAAGCTTCGAAGTATACCTTCGGAGGCACCGTGAAGCAAAATCGTCGGATCCTCTAGAACTTAGTACATCCGGAGGATATCGTCGATGTCGTCTCCCGAAGTCCTCTCCGGCGTGTTCTCCGCTGGGCCCTCGACCTCCGCCGTGATCACCCCGGCTACAGGCGAGTTGGGGCGACAGGGTTCGGCTCCAAGTTTACAACAGCGGGCATGGGTGTGCATGCCGGATCTACCTCCACAACCTCCCGAGCAGAAGTTTCGGCTGGGACCCCCGCCGCATTTTTGTCGCCCTCCAAGAGATAATCCTCGAAGGTCTTCGCCAGCTGGGCGTTGGAGTCCTCGGAGTCCTCCGAGGCCGAGCTCCGAACGTCCAAGGACGAAGTAGACAAGGCGGGAGCCAGCTGCGGAGGGATCTTCACCACTTTCTTCTTCTTAGGCGGAGTCTTGTCGGCTATCTTCGGGCACTCGACGACTGCCTTCCATTTCCGGGGGGCCGCTCCGGTCGAGGTAAACTCTGGTAGAGGAGGGGGCACCATCCCGAGAGCTCCCCACACTCTGTTGGAGCGCTCCCAGCTCCCCACCAGCTCCAGCCTCTTCTGTCTTTCAGCCATCGTAGGGGCTCCGAGGACCTGTTCGGTGGACCTAGCTATATCCTCTGGAGCTAGCGCTAGTGGAGCCGCTGGAAAAAAGGGTAACATTATAAGTATGTTATTTTCATCATCTAACATATTACTGCAGGAAGTGAAGTCTTACCTAAGGTTCGGAGATCACCCTCCGAAGCCTATTGAAACACTATCGGCCAGTTGGCCCCGAGAGATGGAATCCGAAGAGCGATGAACTCTTCGGCGAGGTCGCGCATGCTCATGCGGCGAGCCACCGAGGTAAATAGCCCTAGCCTCATTGAGAGCAGGTTAGGGTTCGGAGCAATCTCCGCCTCCTTCCAGATCCAGATCTCCTGGAGAGGCCCTGCGAGGGGGGAGTCCTCTCCGACTTCGGCGTAGAACCACCAAAGGATCCAGTTGGTGTACCATCTATCGTTGATGGCCTTCGCGGGAAAGTGTTGGGCGTGGTCCCTCCGCAATTGGAAGTTGACGCTGCTGAAGGCTGTTATCACCTTGGTGTCCCCGGGCCCGTCTTGCGGCTTCGGCTGGAAGATGACCTCGTGGGTGGCGGTGAAGACCTCCGATCGTCCCTAGCACCCTTCGGCCCGGAGCACCCACTCGAAGACAGCCAAGCGGGCGATGGCATTGGGAGATAGTTGAGGTAGCGTGATGTGGAACAGGTCTAGTACCTCTGCTAGGAAATCGATGGTCGGAAGTCCCAAACCCGCTTCGAATAATGCCTCGAAAACCACAACTTCTCCGCTTCGTGGCCTCGGGGTTGATTCCGACCCAAGGACTCGAGTCCTCAGTCCGGTCCCCAGCTTCCCTTCCACGGCCTCTTCAATGGACTCGGCGGTGCTCGTGGACTGGCGGGCGGAGCTTTCGAGGGTTCTTGGGCCAGGTGCCGCCCGGAGCTCCCGCCATTGCTACCGCAGCCGAGGCTGCCCATGCTTGCCTCTGCGCCAGGGTGCCCGCCGCTGCCGGAACAGTGTGGCTGGTTCTCGCCATGGCTCGGTGGATTGGAAAGTTGTGAGAATTGAAGGTTGAAGAGAGTGGTTCGCAGACGTTGGGTACGGTACAAAGTCGTGGGTAACTTCTAATCCCCTTTTTATAACCGTTCGCTGGTTGCTATGTTTCGATCACATTCACACTGCAGGTTCGACTTCCGCCACTGGTAGGTGGGTCCAGGAAGTGGAACGACGAGAGACTGCCGTAAATTTCGACCGTTACCTTTTACAGGGCGTAACGGCTACTTGCGCCGTAACGACTATAATCAAACGGTTCTTCATGACGTTTGGGCCTCAAAGCGGTTCTCTTTCTCACGGAGTGTTCACATAGTGTTGAGAGCTCGGAGTCGGGTTCTGAATGCTTTGGATCTGAGATCCTCCGAAAGACTATAATGTGTTCAAATTTTCTCTGTCTCAGATTATGAAAATATTCCTTGCGTATACTGCATCCCTTCTGTACAGGTTAAATTCGGAGAGGCGTATTCGAGGGGCTACTGTTGGGGGAAATTGCTTCATTTTCAGGACTTAGAGGTTAATAACTCAAAGACTCACTAAGCTTCGGAGCTGATGGGCTCTTACTCGAAGGTGGAGGCGTTAAGCCGAAGGGGGCCTTGATTTGAAGTCCGAAGAAGCCCTCCGCATGATACGAGGCTCCGAAGCTGAGCGACAGGATTGATAAGATGTTTGGCTTATCCGTTTGCCCCGGATAGCTTTACCTTTTTAACCCTACTCAGGGTACCGAATAGTTTCCACTATGCCGGTTGTAATCTAGGGGTAAATAGGTCCTTTCCTTATACACTCTTGCCTATAAATACCCCCCTCTCTACCCTGTAACAAAGGGGGAAAAATTCATTTACTCTAATGCACACATTCAAACTACTCAAGTTGTTATCCTTTCGGAGGCTAGAGTTAGTCCTCAAACACAAACTCTTAGTTTGTTTGTTCTTGACATTAGAGAACCTGTTAGCGTAATCATTTACGCCAACAATCATAAAAATCTTCTCCTCTACCACCACCTACACGACGTGACCTGGCCTCTAGCCTCTCTCTACGTCGAGAAACTCTCTGTCTACCACCCTGCTGGTAGAACTGCTCCTGCCCACCTCGAGCTCTCTCTGCTCGCTCAACCCGCTTCCTCTTGAAGGAAAACTCCTCAAGATGCCCGTCTCTCTGACAAAACTCACTAGTGATAAGTAGGATTCTTGGAATGTGGTTGAGGCTTGGGATTCTTAAGTTTGGTGGTGTGGGGTGTAGCATCTTTGGTGTGAGAGGGTCCAAGTAAAGAATCAAGAGAAGTGTGGAGAGTTTTTGGCTTTGGGATCCATATTTTCTTCTTAGGTGGAGCTTTAGGTTGTTCTTGGAACACTCCATCCTTGGGTTGACTATCCTTAAAGGACTCAGTGGAGTGAGTCTTGGGATATCTATGTTCGAGAGTCATCTTACTCCACTCCACTGCTCGGCTAATGGCACTCTCAAAATCAGCCTTAGTATAGGTGTAACCTACCCCAAACCCATCCTGTCTCTTGAACTGCTGGATCATCATGCCGAGTTGTGGCTCTCTGGCACTAATCCAACTCAGGATCTGACGGAGGTAAAAGTTCTCATTCTGAACATCAGCTAGCTCCTCTCTCAAAGAAGATAACATCTCCACCTGAGACAGACAGATCTCACACTCTCTATCAACATCGACAGACTTCTCTGCTTTTAGCTTGATCAACTCCATTCTCATGGACAAATAGTTCTCACAGACAGTGGGTGGAACTGTCAAGGTCTCAAGCTCTAGCTTAGTCTGCTCCAACTTAGCTCTCACTCCACCTAACTCGCTCAACTGCTCATCACTCTTGGCTCTCAGCTCAGCTATACTAGCTAAATGGGATTGGTAGTCTACACAAGGTACGACGACAGTGGCATGAGCATTTTTCAGCTCCTGCTGAGCGCTCTCAAGCTTAGTGGCCAAGGCGTCTCTCTCATCTACTCTCTCTGTGTACCTGGACTTAAGAGTCGTTAGGTCACACAACAACACCTCACAGTTAGGGCACTCACCACTATCACCCAAGCAAGGGGAGGAAGACAGACTCTCAATCTTGCCATTCACCATGGCAAGCTCACTCTCAAGCTCATCTATCCTCTTCTTAGCCCGTCTAAGCAGTTTCTCCTGATACTTCAACTCCTAACAGTTATGTTCTAGTAAATTAACAACTTCTTATTCATAGGAAGATACCTTCTCATCGTCGTCATTGTCGGAGTCGTCGGAGGAGTCCTTTTCTTTCTTCTCCCCAAGAGCCATTGAGTAGAAGCTCTTGTGGGTTCTTCGGCTGTCATGTGAGCGACTCTTCGGCTTGTCCCCGAAGGCCATGAAACAGAGGCCCGCCGGATCGTCCCTGTCCTTCCACTTCCTGATCACGATCTCTTCATCACTTGAACTCGAAGATGAGGAGGAAGATGAGGATCTCTTGGAGTAGCTTTTCTCCATCTCGGCGAAGAAAGCCTTGTCTCGTTTCTTGTTCTCAAGCCTATAGTCCTTCAATGCCTTTCGAAAGAATCTCGTCTTGGGCTTGCCCTTCGTGGAGTTGTCGTACTTGTCGGAGTCGTAGGAGTTGCCACCGGTTCCCTTCTTGTAATTCTTCCGCTTGGGGTCGTCGGCAATGAAATGACCTGTATCACCACACTCAAAGCATCTGGATTTTGTGCCGTGTCTTTTAAACATTCGCTTATCATAGACACTGTCGCACCCGGTTGTTAAACAAGCACAGATCATCATCTCCTAGAGTATCAAGTTGTTTCTCGGAGATAGACATCAAGGAGAAAGCAGTACAACTCATGGCATTAGGATCAGCAGACGATGTCGCAAGAGCCAGGGTCTTTGAGCCAGAACTAGTGAGATTTGATCTCAACTGGATATCGACCTCTGAGGCATTGAGCTTACTAAAAAGCTCTACGACGGTCAAGGTATCATAAGACGCGCTCTCTGTAGGACCGAAAGTAGCGACCAGAGGGGGGGTGAATGGGCGCCTTAAAAAATTCTTTCGAATCAATGGCCTGTTCCCAATACCCAAAGCACCTCAAAATTCTACGCAGCAGAAAATAAACAGAAGGCCTAAGTCTAAAGGTTTCTAACCTAGAAGCAACTGAAGATAAACAGTGTAAAGACTAAAGTGGTGCAACTAGGCAGATGAACAATTTGTAACAGGCCTAAACTTCTCAATGAAATGATCTAAGTATGTATACAACGAAAAGAGAAGTTACTGTCCGAATTTGTCTCCTGTTCGGAACTTGGCGAAGCTCCCTTCGCACGTCGAGGTCCGCTTCGGAGGTTGATGACGAAGTCTGTCCGAAGTGCCGAAGGTGTCACTGTCTAGCCTAGTTCGAAGTGGTAAGAAGCGAAGTGTACTTCGGAGCGAAGTAAGAACAGTGCCGGAGCATGGTTCGAAGTGTGTACTTCAAGGACAGGACTTCGAACACAGCTTCGAACCAAAAGCTTCGGAGCATGGTGACAAAGTCGGAGCCTGCTTCGAAGTGAGGGCTTTGAAGACAAAACTTCGAACACACCTTGAACCGAGAGCTTCGAAGCACAATCTTCGAACAGAAAACTTCGAACACACAAAACAGACGGACTACCTTCGAACAAAGTAGCGAAGTCTGTCACGCGACAGAAAAGCAAGTCCGAAGCCTACACTCTATCTTCGAACAGGGAAAGCTTCGGAAGGAGAATCGAAGGCTGACACTCCACAAAGAAATCCAAGCGAAGTCTATCAGAGAAGACAAACTTTGAACCCAACTTCGAAGCCGAACGAAGTGTGCACTTCGAACAGATAGATTCGGAGTATGCTAGTTCGAAGTATGCGATGCTGTCCAAAACATGAAGAACTTCGAAGCTAGCAACTCAGACACAAAAACCGAACGTTCGAAGTCTGAGCGAAGCCTTTAAAGAGGTTCGATCGGAGCCTGCCTCACAGAGTTGAGGGGCTTCGCACGGAACCGAGCTTCGCCAGACACACCAGAAAAAGGCAAAAGAGACTGTCAGCTTCGATCAAAAAGCTGGGCAATAGAAGGTGAAAAGCTGCTACAGGACACTGTAGCTACAGCAAAGCAGTACTACTTGCAACAGCAAGAACTAGTACTCCCACCGTGAAGAACACAAGCAACAGAAGAAGCTTCTCCCCAAGAAATAAAATCACCAGCTCGTGCACAAGGCATTAACTTCCCAAACCGAACAAGATGCAAGCAATAAATTCACCAGAGACCAAGGATTAAATGCATCCAACAGATTTGAGACAAAATAATGCAAGAACAGTGAGAGGGAAACCCCTGGCGGCGCACACAAGAGAGAGGAGACAAAGTGACCCAAAAAGGTGGATTTGATTTCAGCACAAAGGGTAGTCCAAACCCTAGGGATTGGGGTGCTATTTATAGGCAGCCCAACACTAGGAATATTCTACCAGCCCCTTAGGGTTTTACAGACTCAAAAATACAGAAAAAAGACTCTACTGCCCTTAGGTATTTTTACAGACACAACTGACTGACTGTGGGCCTAGAGTAACAGATGACATATCCTGAAGCTATTCTTCTGGACAGTCGGATACAGAATCAACGGTTGTCAGTTTTACGCCGAAACTGACAAAGCCTCCACCAGCTTTGCACCAGGTACCCGGATTGGGCCGGCCCTACCCCGCAGCTCTCTCAGCCCGGCAATCGCTCACCGCCCGTGTACCTGAGTCAGTCCTGGTCAACAGCCCAGTGGGTCTTCTACTGCTTCTGGCCCATGCACCCGGATTGGGCCAGCCCGACTTCGCAGCCTCCTCTGCCCGACAGTCGCTCGCTGCCCGTGTACCTGAGTCACACGCGGCCCATGAAACAGCAGATCTCTTCTCTTCTTTAGTCCTTGTTGACTATCGTTGACAATGACTCATCACTTCTAGAGCCATGAGGCCCACGCTATTCAGCATGGCTCCTCAATCTCCCCCTTGATGAGAGCATTGTCAACACTCCTCAATTCTCAGCTCTTCAGCACCTGTGAACAAATGTGGAAACACGAAAACAAAATACAAGAGAACAAAGAAGAAGAAAAAATAAGGTAAAAGTTTAACCTTAACGACCAAAAGCCAAACAAAAGCAAGAAACGGTCATTATGGTTAACCAAAATACAAAAGCTCAAAATGAGTGCGATTTCAGAACAACAAGGATATCAACAGAGTAAGAACTCCCCCTTAAACTCTGATCCCAATTTCTCCCCCTTGTTGACATGTGAACTCATCAAGCACTCAAAAGAGACACAGACTCCCCCTGAAAAGCAACTCCCCCTCAAAATATGCAGTGAATGCAACTGGGGTGCAGGTGGAGTGTAGAGAGCATGCTTCTCAGATATGATTGACTGCAAATACAATGTCTAACAGGTATAGCAAGAGAAATACTGTCTAGGACACATGGCATGATCAGTGCAAAAGATGATATCTAAAGAAAGTCATTTAGCACGCATTTTTCAGTTTTTGCAAAACAAAAGCATCACCACATTTTCTAGTAAACAAGCAAGGGAAAGCAGGAGATGCAGAAGCTAAACTGATATCTACCAAGATAAGCATTTGTTCAAAAACAAAGTGCTGCATCAAACTTGTTATCCTTTTTAAAGTTCAGGCTTTTTCAATTTCCTTTGTCATTTGTGCCAAGGGTTATTTGCATGTCAAACCTTATGCTAACCGACCAAGTCAAGCCTAGGCCAGAACTGAGCCATCAGAAGCTTAAGACATTGGTCTCGGCATACATTACACTGTCCTAGTTCATACCAAAGTGCTATGGTAAGCAGTCCAGAACAATATAATGCGACAAAGCAAACCCACTTGGATCTTTTCAACTTATAAAAAAATATGGAATTTTCATTTATTTTTGATTTTTATCATTTTGATAGCACATTTTCCATGTTAAAGCATAAAGATGTCCAAGCTGCATATCTGCATCTATGTGATGAACTAGCTACAAGGCATGTAACAAATAGCAAAAGCACTCAGCCTACACATGCTAGTTACCAGATGCAATGGTGATCATTTTTCAATTTTGAAACATAAAAGCCATGCATATGACAGATATCAGGCATATCATTTGAACTGAGGCAACGCATGATCATTGACAAGTAGTCAAAAGCATGTACAAGCTAGAATAAGTAAAGCAGTTCAATCATATAACAGAAGCAGGCTCAAAAGTGTGATATGTGACTATGTATGATATGAACACACACAAAAAGACTCAAGAAAAGAGTAAAGAGCAAAGAAAACTGACGCAAAATATCCTAAAAAGGATACACAACACCCAAATCCCCTCGTAAACGCTCGAAAGTAGACTGATCTAGGGGTTTGGTGAAAATGTCAGCCAACTGATGATGGGTATCAACATGAACAAGGTCAATGACACCTTTCTCATATTGATCCCGCAAGAAGTGAAAGCGCACATCAATATGTTTGGTTTTTGAATGGAGACACGGGTTTTTCCCTACACTAATA
This sequence comes from Zizania palustris, assembly GCA_019279435.1. Lineage (NCBI taxonomy): Eukaryota > Viridiplantae > Streptophyta > Magnoliopsida > Poales > Poaceae > Zizania > Zizania palustris. Next base: position 62,104,163 of record JAAALK010000284.1, on the reverse strand, counting down.
GCACTAGTGCTGTCGCAAAACAATGGAATCCTGGTAGGAAAGAGCAACCCAAAGTCTCGTAAAGTAGAAATCATCCAAACCATCTGTGAGCAGCAGCTGGCAGCAGCTACGTACTCGGCCTCTGTGGTCGAAAGAGCAACTCCAGATTGCTTTCGAGAAGACCAAGATACAAGGGAAGAACCAAGAAACTGGCAAGTACCGGAAGTCGACTTGCGATCCAACCGGCACCCACCAAAGTCGGCGTCCGAAAAGCCAGATAAATCAAGTGATGATGATGCTGAATAATAAAGACCAAGATCAGGCGCATAGGTGAGATACCTGAAAATGCGCTTGACAGCCTGCCGGTGAGACGCGCGTGGTGAAGACTGAAAGCGCGCGCAAAGTCCCACGGCGAACTGTATGTCTGGTCTTGTTGCTGTTAAGTACAGCAGCGAACCGATCATCCCTCGAAATTCTCTCTCATTGACCTTGACACCGCTCTCGTCCTTGTCCAAACCTCCAGAGGTACCCATCGGGGTCATCTGCGGCTTCAATTCACCACCAAAGTCAAATTTCTTAAGCATGTCACTGAGTATACTTACCTTGGTGGATGAAGGTGCCGTCCTTGGTCTGCTTGATCTGGAGCCCTAAAAAGTACTTAAGATCACCCATGAGGCTCATCTCAAACTCACTGTGCATCTGCTCAGAGAACTTGGACACAAGAGAATCAGTAGTACCGCCAAAAATAATATCGTCCACATAAATCTGAGTGACTAAGAAATCTGAAGCATCTCTGAGCAGGAAAAGAGTTTTATCCACAGAACCCATCACAAAGCCCTTCTCCAACAAAAACTGCTTTAACCGGTCATACCAAGCCCTGGGGGCTTGCTTCAACCCGTATAAAGCTTTGTGCAACTTAAAAACATGTCGAGGAGACTTAGGGTTCTCAAAACCGGGGGGTTGCCTAACATATACTTCCTCCTCTATGAACCCGTTCAGAAAAGCACTCTTAACGTCCATTTGAAAAAGCTTAAAACCCTTTGAAACGGCAAAAGCTAGAAGAATACGAATGGACTCAAGACGGGCAACAGGAGCGAAGGTTTCTTCAAAGTCAATAGCTTCCTTCTGGCAATAACCCTGGGCAACTAGTCGAGCCTTGTTGCGCACCACAACCCCATCTTCACCTTGTTTGTTCTTGAATACCCACTTGGTGCCTATGGGGTTGCATCCTGGTGGCGGCTCAACTAGTGTCCAAACCCGATTGCGGACAAAATTCTCAAGCTCTTCTTGCATAGCATTAATCCAATCAGAATCAGAAAGAGCATGAGAAATGTCTCTGGGCTCAAAAGATGCAACAAACGCAGATTCAGCAAACACAGCGAGAGAGGCAGAAGAACGCAAAGTCCTCTCAGTCAAATCACCAATGATGAGCTCTGAGGGGTGGTCACGCTGCACTGCTCGGGTTCCCTGGTGATCTGAAGTCACCTCACCGGAGTCAGCAGCTGGCACCTCTGGACTCGACTGAAGGGGCTCGATCGAAGTGGAAGAGGTGATCAGAGGTCCGCCTTCGTCATCAGTCGAAGTCACAGAGGGTGTGGGCTCTGCGGGGGATGCAGAAGGCCTGCCCTCAACAGCAGCTGGAGTATCCTCATCTTCCTCGAAGATGGACTCTCTGAGCTCATCATCACCAGAAAGCTCAAAAGAAGGAGTTAAAGAAGGCAAGGACTCATCAAAAGAAACCTCACATGTCTCGACAAGCAGCTGGGATTCGAGGTTCCAAACACGGAAGCCTCGAGAATGCAATGCATAACCAAGAAAAATACCATCCCAGCAACGAGACTCAAATTTGTCCAAATGCCCACCCTTCTTGAGCACAAAGCACTTGCAGCCAAATGCTCGCAAGTGGGTCACCTTGGGCTGTCTGCCAAACCGAACCTCATATGAGGTCTTACCAATGTAAGCTCGAAGAAAAATACGGTTGGCAAGATAGCAAGCCGTGTTCATGGCTTCAGCCCAAAAACACCTAGGAGTCCTGTGCTCATCGAGCATCGTCCTGGCCATCTCAACTAGCGTGCGGTTCTTTCGTTCCACAACGCCGTTCTGTGGGGGAGTGTAAGGAGAAGAAAACTGATGGTCCAGACCTTGATCACCACAGAAGCTGACGAACTGAGAGTTTTTGAACTCTGAGCCGTTGTCGGAGCGAATTGCTCGCATCCGACCATTGTTCTCATTCTTCAGCTTCAAAATCAGGTCATGGACAAATTGAAAAGTTTCATCCTTAGACTCCAAAAAGAAACCCACGAGAAACGAGAGAAGTCATCAACAATCACAAGTGCATACCACTTCCCACCGACTGAGCGTACCCGAGCTGGACCTACAGTGTCCAAGTGTAAAAGCTCGCCTGGATACGAAGTCATCACCTGAGTCACAGGTGAGTGAGAAGCGGCAACCATTTTCCCATGACGACAGGGATGACAAACCAGATCCTTCTCCATTTTAAGCTTGGGCAATCCTCGGATGAGGTCCATAGAGCTTAACCTGACTAGCAGATCAAAACTCAAATGACCTAACCTCCTATGCCACTTCCAGAGCTCAGAAGAAGATCCAGCAATCAAACAGCGAGAAGGGCCAAAAGAACTAGAAAAGTCAATTCGAAAAACTTTACCAAAGGTAAAATCTGACAAACCAAAGACCCTCTAGAATCAACCACAGAAGAATTGCCCTTCTTAAAACGCACTTCCAAACCATCTTCAAGAAGTTGCGAAACAGATATTAAATTAAAGTTCAGATTTTTAACCAAAGCAACATTCTTTAAAGAGAAATGGTCTGAAATGCTAATTGAGCCTATTCCACTTACTTTCCCTTGACCGCTGTTCCCGAACGTGATGTACTCTTTGGAGCTCGGGGGAGTGAGACTGGAGAACCATCTGCGATGTCCCGTCATGTGGCGAGAGCATCCTGAGTCCATGATCCAAACATCCTCCAGTCCCCGGTCCTGCACAATCAATGTCTGTAAGTAGGAGCAAATGGTTCGGCACCAGGTTTAGCAAAAGAGCTAAACCAGTGTCGAGCCATCTGCACAAAAGATGGAAAGCGAAAACTATCAAAAGAGTTTCGACCAAAACGCGGCTCAAAGCGCGGTCCACGGTTCTTCCTAACCCTGCGGCCACGAGGTCCAGAACCGTAGCCAACTCGGTCTGGAACTCTGCCGGAACGAACACCACCAACTGGAGCACGGGTAGGAAAACCGTCTCCTCTACCACCACCTACACGACGCGGCCTGGCCTCTAGCCTCTCCCCGCGCCGAGGAACACGCAGTCTACCACCCTGCTGGTAGAACTGCACCTGATCACTACGAGCCCTCTCTGCTCTCTCAACCCGCTTTCTCCTGAAGCAAAACTCCGCAAGATGCCCGTCTCTCTGACAAAACTCACAATGATAGGTAGGCTTCTTGGGATGTGGTTGAGGCTTGGGGTTCTTGGGCTTGGTAGCGTTTGGTGTGGTCTTTTTGGGCTGAGAGGGTCCAGGAAGAGAGTCTAGAGAAGAGTGGAGGTGTTTGGGCTTAGGAACCCAGATAGGCTTCTTGGGTGGAGCTTTGGGTGGTTCATGGATCACTCCATCCTTGGGCTGACAAGCCTGGGAGGTCTCAGTGGAGTGAGTCTTGGGATACCTCTGCTCTGGAGTCATTTTACTCCACTCCACTGCCCGGCTGAGGGCACTCTCAAAGTCAGCCTTGGTGTAGGTGTAACCTACTCCAAACCCATCCTTCCTCTTGAACTGCTGGATCATCATGCCAAGCTGTGGTTCTCTGGCACTGATCCAACTCAGGATAGAACGGAGGTAAAAGTTCTCATTCTGAGAATCTGCTAGCTCCTCTCTCAAGGAAGCTAGAACCTCCACCTGAGACAAGCAGGTCTCACACTCACTCTCTACTTGGACAGACTTTCCGGCTTTTAGCTTAATCAACTCCATTCTAAGAGACAGACAGTTTTCACAAACAGTGGGTGGAACTGACAGTGTCTCAAGTTCTAGCCTAGTCTGGGCAAGCTCAGCTCTCAACCTCTCCAAATCACCCAAATGTTCATCGCCCTTGGATTTCAGCTCAGCTAAGGCAGCTAGATGAGATGGGCAATCAACACAGGGTGCGACGACAGTGGCTTGAGCATCTTTCAGCTCCAGCTGAGCACTTTCAAGCTCAGTGGCCAAAGCGTCTCTCTCATCAACCCTTTCTGTGTACCTGGACTTTAAAGTCGACAGGTCACACAGAAGCACCTCACACCTCGGGCACTCACTGCTGTCACCCAAGCAAGGGGAAGAGGATAGACTCTCAATCCTACCGTTGGCCACGGCAAGCTCACTCTCTAACTCGTCTATCCTTTTCTTAGCCCCCCTAAGCAGTTTCTCCCGATACTTCAACTCCTGACGATTGCTCTCAAGTAAATCTACAATTTCACGCTCATAATATGATACCTTGCTATCGTCGTCGTCGGAGTCGTCGGAGGAGCTCTTTTCTTCTCTATCCCCAAGAGCCATGGAGCAGAAGCTCTTGCGGGATCTTCGGCGCTGGTGTGAGCGGCTCTTCGGCTTGTCTCCGAAAGCCATGAAGCAGAGGCCTGCCGGATCATCCTTGTCCTTCCCCTTCCTGATGGCGATCTCCTCGTCGCTTGAGCTCGATGAAGAGGAAGAAGTCGTGGACTGCTTGGAGTAGCTTTTCTCCATCTCGGCGAAGAAGGCCTTGTCACGCTTCTTGTTCTCTCGCCGGTAGTCCTTCAGGGCCTTCTTGAAGAACCGGGTCTTCGGCTTGCCCTTGCTGAAGGAGGAGTTCTCATGCTTGCCGGAGTCGTGGAAGCTGCTGCCGGCGCCCTTCTTGTAACCACTGCGCTTGGGGCAGTCGGCGATGAAGTGTCCTGGATCACCACATTCAAAGCATCCGGATTTTGTGCCGTGTCTTTTGAACATTCTTTTATCATAGACACGACGCACCCGGTTGTTAAAGAGACACAAATCATCATCTCCCAACAACTCAAGCTGGTCCTCAGTGATAGACATTAAGGAGAACCCAGCACAACTCACAGCAGAGGGATCAACAGAAGGTGTAGCAAGGGCCAGGGATTTTGATCCAGAGCCAGTGAGATTTGATCTCAACTGGATATCTACCTCAGTGGCCTTCAGCTTGCTAAACAACTCAGAAATGGTCAAGGTATCGTAAGAAGTACTCTCAACGATAGATGATACCTTGATCTCCCAGATCTTTGGGTCCAAGGTATGAAGAACCTTGAGCGCCTGCTCGTGATCTGAGACTAACTGAGCACCCTCAGCCTTGTTGTCCCGAAGCTTGTTAATGATCGACTGAAAGCGACCAAACAAAGCCTCAACAGATTCACCCGGCTTCTGTGTGAAATTCTCATATTCACGCCGGTAGGTCTGATAGAGCCGAGCCTTGACCTGTGCTGTTCCCTCATGGTGTGCCTTGAGGGTAGCCCAGATCTCTCTCGCAGTGGAGAGATGACTCACTCGCTCAAATTCAGTGGGACCTAAACCAGAAAATAGAATGTTCACAGCCTTACTGTTGCTCAGATGCTGAGCAATGATACCAGCAGTACCTTGCTCAGTAACTGGCAGAATGACAAATGTGGTGTGAACGCAAATGTCCCATATGTCCGAACCCTGGCTCATGAGATAGGCTCGCATGCGAGTCTTCCAATAATTATAGCCATAGGCTTCCAAGGACGGGACCTTGCCAGGAGACGTCATAGTCACTACAGGGGTTTAGAACCGGTTAAGGTATGGAAAAACCCTAACCTTGCTCTGATACCACTTGTAGGACCGAAAGTAGCGACCAGAGGGGGGGTGAATGGGCGCCTTAAAAAATTCTTTCGAATCAATGGCCTGTTCCCAATACCCAAAGCACCTCAAAATTCTACGCAGCAGAAAATAAACAGAAGGCCTAAGTCTAAAGGTTTCTAACCTAGAAGCAACTGAAGATAAACAGTGTAAAGACTAAAGTGGTGCAACTAGGCAGATGAACAATTTGTAACAGGCCTAAACTTCTCAATGAAATGATCTAAGTATGTATACAACGAAAAGAGAAGTTACTGTCCGAATTTGTCTCCTGTTCGGAACTTGGCGAAGCTCCCTTCGCACGTCGAGGTCCGCTTCGGAGGTTGATGACGAAGTCTGTCCGAAGTGCCGAAGGTGTCACTGTCTAGCCTAGTTCGAAGTGGTAAGAAGCGAAGTGTACTTCGGAGCGAAGTAAGAACAGTGCCGGAGCATGGTTCGAAGTGTGTACTTCAAGGACAGGACTTCGAACACAGCTTCGAACCAAAAGCTTCGGAGCATGGTGACAAAGTCGGAGCCTGCTTCGAAGTGAGGGCTTTGAAGACAAAACTTCGAACACACCTTGAACCGAGAGCTTCGAAGCACAATCTTCGAACAGAAAACTTCGAACACACAAAACAGACGGACTACCTTCGAACAAAGTAGCGAAGTCTGTCACGCGACAGAAAAGCAAGTCCGAAGCCTACACTCTATCTTCGAACAGGGAAAGCTTCGGAAGGAGAATCGAAGGCTGACACTCCACAAAGAAATCCAAGCGAAGTCTATCAGAGAAGACAAACTTTGAACCCAACTTCGAAGCCGAACGAAGTGTGCACTTCGAACAGATAGATTCGGAGTATGCTAGTTCGAAGTATGCGATGCTGTCCAAAACATGAAGAACTTCGAAGCTAGCAACTCAGACACAAAAACCGAACGTTCGAAGTCTGAGCGAAGCCTTTAAAGAGGTTCGATCGGAGCCTGCCTCACAGAGTTGAGGGGCTTCGCACGGAACCGAGCTTCGCCAGACACACCAGAAAAAGGCAAAAGAGACTGTCAGCTTCGATCAAAAAGCTGGGCAATAGAAGGTGAAAAGCTGCTACAGGACACTGTAGCTACAGCAAAGCAGTACTACTTGCAACAGCAAGAACTAGTACTCCCACCGTGAAGAACACAAGCAACAGAAGAAGCTTCTCCCCAAGAAATAAAATCACCAGCTCGTGCACAAGGCATTAACTTCCCAAACCGAACAAGATGCAAGCAATAAATTCACCAGAGACCAAGGATTAAATGCATCCAACAGATTTGAGACAAAATAATGCAAGAACAGTGAGAGGGAAACCCCTGGCGGCGCACACAAGAGAGAGGAGACAAAGTGACCCAAAAAGGTGGATTTGATTTCAGCACAAAGGGTAGTCCAAACCCTAGGGATTGGGGTGCTATTTATAGGCAGCCCAACACTAGGAATATTCTACCAGCCCCTTAGGGTTTTACAGACTCAAAAATACAGAAAAAAGACTCTACTGCCCTTAGGTATTTTTACAGACACAACTGACTGACTGTGGGCCTAGAGTAACAGATGACATATCCTGAAGCTATTCTTCTGGACAGTCGGATACAGAATCAACGGTTGTCAGTTTTACGCCGAAACTGACAAAGCCTCCACCAGCTTTGCACCAGGTACCCGGATTGGGCCGGCCCTACCCCGCAGCTCTCTCAGCCCGGCAATCGCTCACCGCCCGTGTACCTGAGTCAGTCCTGGTCAACAGCCCAGTGGGTCTTCTACTGCTTCTGGCCCATGCACCCGGATTGGGCCAGCCCGACTTCGCAGCCTCCTCTGCCCGACAGTCGCTCGCTGCCCGTGTACCTGAGTCACACGCGGCCCATGAAACAGCAGATCTCTTCTCTTCTTTAGTCCTTGTTGACTATCGTTGACAATGACTCATCACTTCTAGAGCCATGAGGCCCACGCTATTCAGCATGGCTCCTCACTCTCAATAATAGAAGAGACCTTGATCTCCTAGATCTTAGGATCCAAGGTTTGGAGTACCTTAAGCGCCTGTTCATGATCTGAGACCAGCTGATCACGCTCAGCCTTATTGACGCGAAGCTTGTTAATGATCGATTGAAAACGACCAAACAAAGCCTCAATAGTCTCACCCGGCTTCTATGAGAAATTTTCATACTCACGCCGATAGGTCTTGTAGAGCCTAGCCTTGACGTGAGCTATCCCCTCATGGTGTGCCTGGAGGGTAGCCTAGATCTCTCGAGCAGTTGTGAGATGTCTAATACGCTCAAACTCACTAGGACCTAGACCAGAAAATAAAATATTCACCGCCTTACTATTATTTTGGTGCTGGGTAACTACATCTGCAGCAGTATCCACAACAATAGTCACTATGGTGAAAGTAGAATGAACACAAATCTCCCATATGTCCGAGCTCTCGCTCATAAGGTATGCTCGCATGCGAGTCTTCCAATAAGTGTAGCCAAAAGCTTCTACTGACGGGATTTTGCCAGAAGACATCATGGTCACTTCCTATGTTTAGAATCGTCTAAGATACGAGAAAACCCTAACCTTGCTCTGATACCACTTGTAGGACCGAAAGTAGCGACCAGAGGGGGGTGAATGGGCGCCTAAAAAATTTCTTGCTAAACTATATACTAATCCCAACACCCGAACAAACTTAGCCAAGCACAATATTAGCAGAGAAAATTACTGGAACTAAAGTTGTCTAGTCTAAAAATGATATTAAAGATAAGCCAAATAAAATTACTGCAGTAAATAAAAACACCTAGATAAATCTTGAAATATTAATATTTCAGTCTAGAAATAAAATACTAATCAAATGAATAAAACATAGATCATTAAAAATTAATTCAGAATTAAACCGAAAATATTTTAGGTAAAACTAGAAAAATATAACTACGACTAATAAATTTTTCCTTTCCCTTTTTTATATGAGCAGATTAAACAGATAAAAAATAATACGAGATAACTAAAAAGAAATTAACAGATTAAAAATTTAACTATGAGATTAATTTTTAATTAAAAATAGATAACTACGAGATTATTAACGAAACTTAGTCTACCTAAAAAATACGAGATTAAATCTACTTACCTCCATGCCGATCTACAAAGAAGACCTCCGCCGTAAAAATTATTTCGTCGTCGCCGGCCGAATATGCGTGGGACGCCGCAGCTCACTGTCGCCTAGGCCTACGTACCCTTCTGTTGCACGTTTTCTTGTAGCTGGCACGTGTCCTGATGCCGCACGGAGCAAAACCGTCTCGGTAGCCGTGCGTGAGAAATTGATGACGGCTGCTGCTTCGCCTGATTTGCTATTGCTTGCATAGCTTTTTCTCTTGGAGTCTTCACGATGCACATGCTTTGGGTGTTGTGCGCCTGCTGCTCAAGATTGAATGCAAATAAATTTCCTCGACTGCCGTGCGTGGGATTGTGTGATGCTAGCCAGGCTACGCAATAGTGCAACGATGTGCAGCTGCTTGCTGTCGCAGCTTGCTGCATGCGCCGCTTGCTTGGAACGAAGAATTTTCTCTGACGCGAAAACAACAGCAATGCCGGTGAAGTAATTTTCGAAGGAGAAAGAGAAAATTTTCGGTGGAACATGAAGGCCGAACAAAAAGATGGACTGTAGATTGATCTGATAAAAAAACAGTCGTCCTATCCCTAGTGGGTAGGGGCCTATTTATAGGCGACTCCTAATACATGAAAAGAATAATTTACCCCTAGGGTAAATTAACACTAACTCTAAAATAAATCCCGAAAATTTCTAAATTATTCTTAGAAAAATCACCTGACTCAAATAAAATATTCTGAACTTAAAAACTAAATATTAATATCCTAAAAACAAAATAATCATAGGTTGTCAGTTTTGCGCCCAAACTGACAAAGCGTCCACCGTCTTCGCACCGGGTACCCGGATTGGGCCGACCTGACCCGCAGCTTCCTCAGCTCGGCAATCGCTCGCCGCCCGTGTACTTGAGTCAAACCCAGTCAATAGACCAGTGGATCCTTTACCGCTCTAGCCCATGTACCCGGATTGGGCCAGCCCGACTCCGCGGCTCCTCTGCCCGGTTGTCGCTCGCTTCCCATGTACCTGAGTCACACACGCCTTAGACACGACAGGTCTTCACTTCTCTTCCTTTGACATCCGTTGACAATCACTCATCACATCTGGAGTATCAAAACCATGTTCTTCAACATGGTTTCTCAAGCACGGGGTGAAACCTAAAAATGAGCTCACAGACACACTACGAAGTGTATGTCCGGCCTCGTAGCAGTCAAGTAGAGGAGGGAGCTGATTATGCTTCGAAACTCCTTCTGATTTACAGCTTCTCCATCCTCATCAGGATCCAATGCTACAGATGTAGCCATTGGAGTGGCGAGGGGCTTCGCATCAGCCATGTCGAATTTCTTGAGCAGGTCCTTGGTGTACTTCGTCTGGTGGACAAATGTACCTTGTTTGCTTTGCTTGATTTGCAAACCAAGGAAAAATGTGAGTTCGCCCATCATGGACATCTCGAACTCCCTGCTCATGGCATCTGCAAACTCAGCAACCAAAGCATGAGAAGAGCCACCAAAGATGATATCATCCACATAAATCTGAACTAGTAGGAAATCTTTGCCATGCTTGAGAGTGAACATGGTTTTATCAACAGATCCCATCAAATACCCTCGCTCAAGCAGAAAAGACATAAATCTATCATACCATGCCCGAGGGGCCTGCTTGAGTCCATAAAGAGCCTTATGAAGTTTAAGGACTTTATGTGGGTATTTGGGGTTTTCAAAACCAGGGGTTGTTTTACATAGACATCTTCGCCTACGAAGCCATTAAGAAAAGCACTTTTAACATCCATTTGATAAAGTGTGAAACCTCAGGATGCCGCAAATGCAAGTAAAATCCTAATGGCCTCAAGACGAGCAACAGGTGCAAAAGTTTCAGTAAAATCTATCCCTTCTAATTGAGAATAACCCTGAGCTACAAGTCTAGCCTTGTTTCTAACTACAGTCCCATCCTCCCCTTGTTTGTTTTTGAAAATCCATTTTGTTCCAATGAAATGAACATTTGGTGGAGGATCAACTAATGTCCAGACTTGGTTTCTCTCAAAATTTTCAAGTTCTTCATGCATGGCATTGATCCAACTAGAATCAGAAAGTGCATGACTAACATCTAAGGGCTCAAAAGAAGCAACAAAAGCGGAATCAATGAAATGAGTATGAGAACATGTTACCCTTTGATGAAGCTCACCAATGATCTGCTCGGGAGGATGCATCCTTTGAACATGATGTGGAGCCTCGTGGCGAGATGCAGTCTCCCCCTCAACTTGTGCGTTGCAGTGGTCCAAGATGACCGATGTCGAGGTAGTTGCTTCGGGACCTCGTGCCGAAGTGGTCGAAGCGGGGTCGGCTTCGGGGGTTGAAGTCGAGGGTAGTAGGGGTTCATCCTCGAACTCTCCGGGATCTTCTTCTTCAAAGAGGGTCTGCTCCATGTCGTGTTCATTTGCCTGTTCAAAAGTGTAACTAACAGAGGGGGTTGTTTCATCAAAAGTCAAATCACATGACTCGATGACAATGTTAGTTTCCAAATTATAAACACGATAAGAATGACCATGTGTAATGTAACCCAAAAAGATCCCGTCAGGAGAGCGTGACTCAAATTTGTCCAAATTTCCACGTTTTAGGATAAAGCAACGACAACCAAAAACTCGAAGATGAGTAACCTTGGGCTGTCTGCCAAAACATATCTCATAAGATGTCAAGTTCAAAATTGAGCGCAAGAAGATTCAGTTTGAGATGTAACATGCAGTGCTCATGGCCTCAGCCCTGAATTTTCTAGGAGTCCTATGATCATCGAGCATCTTCCTAGCCATCTCAACCAAAGTGCAGTCCTTTCTCTCAACAACACCATTCTGTTGAGGAACCCGCGGAGCAGAGAATTGATGTTCTATGCTATGCTCCATGCAAAAGTCAACAATGAGACTGTTCTTGAACTCAGTGCCATTATCACTTTGAATGAATTTAGATACACCAGGGAGTTCAGTGAAAAGTCTCAAAGCCATGCTCCGAAAGGGTGAAAACACTTCATCCTTGCTGGCAAGAAAGAAGACCCAAGAGTAGCGAGAGAAATCGTCGACAATGACTAGCACATACCACCTGCCGCCTAAAGAACTAACTCGAGAAGGACCTACAGTGTCCATGTGGAGAAGTTCTCCGGGTTGCTCAGTCATCACTGTGGTGACTGGCGAGTGCGAAGCGGCAATCATTTTTCCATGTCGACATGGAGCGCAAACTAAATTCTTCTCAAACTTGAGCTTGGGCAATCCTCGGATCAGACGTAGCGCACTCAGATGAGCAAGCAACTCAAAGCTCATATGTCCTAGTCTCCTATGCCACTTCCAAAGCTGAGAAGTTGAATGTGCAACAAGACAATGAGAAGAACCAGATGACATAAAAAAATCAGCTCCAAAAACTCTCCCAACTCAAAAGATCTTATAGACCACAACGCCATCAGAATTGAGTACTTGCGAAGTATCGCGTTGAAATCGCACTTGGAATCCCTCATCAAGCAATTAAGATACAGAAAGCAAATTGTATCCCAACTTTTCAACCAAAGCAACATCTTTGAGAGTGAAATTCGAGTTGATTCTTACCACACCTTTACCTTTCACTCTACTCCTTCGATTGTTACCGAAGGTGATATGTTCCTTTTGCTTGGTTGTGGTGAGGCTGGAGAACCATGCTGCATCTCCGGTCATGTGGCGCAAACAACCGGAGTTCATGATCCACGTGCCCTCCAAGCCTCGGTCTGGCTCCTACACATGATAAGAAATTCTCGATCGCTCAGTGCTAGGGTGAGTGAATATACGACGAGGCATCCAGCACTGAGTGATACGAGTAGTAGGCACAGTAGAAATAGACCGTCCATGCACAAGATAATCAGAATGATGCAAAGTGCGGGGTCTACCTACAAGCTGTGACCCAAATGCATGACAAGGTCTCCTACTCTGTCGAGTTACAAGGCTACTAGCATGGGGTGTACCACCATATGGAATATGGTGAACACCTCGAGGAGCAAAACCTCTCTGACAAGTACTAGGAGCCTCGAAAATAGGACGTGAGTAAAACTATACCTCGAGATGGGTAATGCATGTCCTGGAAACTCATCGCTTGAGAGTGTCACTCATCCTTGATGCGACGAAAACAGAACCCAACCAAATGACCCACCCGCTAACAGTAGGAACAATGAAAACTCTCCTAGGGGCACTCTCATGGTCATAAGAGCAACTCTCACAGGCTCCTTGGGCTTCTGTTGAGTGGTTTTCTTGGGAGGAATTTTCTTTGCAGGAGGAGTGGTTTTTTTTGGAGTTCGGGTAGCCTTTTTGGCTGATAGAGTGTCAAACAGAGCTCTCTCTTTTTCTAAGGTAGTGGGTGAGATAAAAACAGTTTTGTTTACACTGTCTGAAGGAATCCTCTCAAAGCCCAATCCTAGAGCTAACCCTGCCCTGTCAGCACACATCTTGGTTTTGGCCAAAAGCAAATCCATTCTACCCTTTTCCCTTAGTGCATTTGTTAACCACAGAAAGAAGGTACTCATTCTCAGTCATAAGGTTTTCAACTCGCTCTCTAACAATGCCTAGCTGGTCCTTATGGGTTATGCAAGTGTCACACACATGTTGAACATCCTTAGAACTACCGGCCCTCTCTAATCTAGCCTCTAAATCCTGAACATGCTTATCATGTAAATTAATGCTTTCACATAATGAGGGGCATTTCATGCATTCAATTATATCATGAGGACTAGAATCAACCATCAAAAGCTGCTTCTGTGCAGTCTCAAGCTTAGAAAGAGTTTGAGCATTCAATTATTTCTTGAGTGTAGGACAGTTGGCCTTAATGTGAGAAGTGTCACCACACTCAAAATAACCACTAAAACAACTTCTCCTCTGATCCCATCTTTCATGATGAAAACGAGTGAACCTTCTGGCAATGAGAGCAAGCTCATCATCATCCAGAGTATCCACCTGCTCCTTAGTGACGGAGACCAGGGAGGACAAAGCAAAACCATCTGCAAGAACACAAGTGCCTAGTTCTGAAGTGGTGCCACAGCTAGTGCTAGAAACTAGTGCCAATGGTTGTGGCAAAGAGTTCCTATGCACTACAAGAGATGCCTTGGCGATCTCTGTGGACTTCAGCTTGCTGAAGAGCTCATCACAGGTCAATGTATCATAACCTGCGGACTCCTCAATGCTAGATATCTTTACTTCCCATATGCTACGATGAAGAGCATAGAGAAGCTTGATAGCCCTATCATGATCATTGTAAGCAAGCGTCCCGTTGGACCGCAAGTTACTCACTATCGCATCAAAGCGAGAAAACATGGAATCTATAGATTCACCAGGTGCCTGCACAAACAGCTGATACTGTTGATTGTATGTGCTTTGGCGCCTAGCCTTAATCTGTGTAGAGCCCTCATGAAAAATAGTGAGTATAGTCCAAATCTCCCTAGCTGTCCTAAGGTGCTGCACCCTATCAAACTCACTCCGACTCAAACCAATGAACAATATATTTCTAGCCTTGGAGTTGGCATTATACTGATCCTTCTCTGTTTGAGAGGTGCGAGTTTCAGGGATGGAGTATTGTGAGTCCACAATCTCCCAAATTGCATTTCCTTGGCTTAGCAAGTAAGCCTCCATGCGCACCTTCCAGTATGCAATGTTCGTCCCATCGAACAGAGATATTTTACTAACTCTCTCCATGTCTCCAACAGATCACAAAACTGGTTAAGGTCAACTGGTGATCTTAACCTGCTCTGATACCAATTGTTGGACCGGAAACGGTGACCAGAGGGGGGGGTGAATGGGAGCTTCTAAAATTTCAGACTAAAAATAGCCTTCTGCTTTAATTCTGTCTTCTGCGGAATAGGGTTCGAACACACCCTTTGAAGTTATGATTCAGAGATATTTCTCAGCTCTGAAACCAGGCTTCACAAGGAGCAAAAGTTCAAAGCCAAGAATACTTCGCTCCACCCACAACATCAAAACTCAACCCTACTAAGTCAGTGCAGGCTCCACACACTAGGTGCCTTCGAGCAGACTTCGCACTTCACCCTTCGCAAGAGCAGACTTCCCTCTGAGGACTTCGACCAAACACTCAACACTAGCAACTATTACTAGGATTCATACTTCGAAGGTCTAAATGCACACAGAACACACTTCGTCGAGGACTTCGACAAGGGAGGAAAACGGGCTTCGACTCAACCCAATGGACAATGCTTCACTAGTAATCAGAGAGGTCTAGACTCCAGTTTAAACAGAGCAAACAGACACTGAAAACACACTTCACACAGACAGACTTCTCACACACCTCTCGAGAGGGGATCCAGTGCACAAACTCAACCCAGAAAAATATGGTGCACAAAGAAATCAAAAACGTGCAGTGCAACACAGAATACAAGTTGAAGCACAAATGAAAAATAGAATAAAAGTTCCATTACTTGAACAGGGAACAAAAAATGAACTCACAGACTTAATACAAGAGTATGTGGCGGCTAGCACATGAGCTCAAAAATGGCTGCTCAAAGTGTTACTGTGGCCTAGGCTAGCCTCCACTATTTATAGGCACTATTTAGCCCTGTGAATAGACTACTTTACCCCTAGGGTTTACACTGGTTTTGTCTCATCAGAACAAGGGGGTACAGTTGGTAGTCTACTTTATTTGGAGTCTTCTTCTGTCAGCTTCGCAGAGGAGACGACATCAGCTTTTGTAGAGCATACACGGTCAACCTTTGCAGTCTATCTTGGAGTCTTCTAAAGCCCCCCTTCTCACGCGAGGGGTGCGATAGCTTCGGTGAAAAGCCTTGAGCCTGACGGCCTTCGATTCACCGAAGTCAGCCTTCGATACAGTGACGGTTTTGAGCCGAAGCCATCAAAGCCCTTGAGCCTTCACGCCATCACCTCCGGAGTGGACCACCACGCTTCGCAGCTACTCCCAGCTCGAACTCCATCAGCCCATGTACTGAAGCCATGCATGGCCAAAGTACCTTAAGTTAGCCTCCCTCCGAAGCCCCACCTTCGGAGTACCACCCTTCGAAGTCCCTCCCTCGTCCAAGGCCTCCGCATGAATCATTCCATGAGAACTTCGTCGCAGTGTCCTCTCCCGGACCATGCCTTCGATGCACCTCAACTTCTGAGACCTTCGTCGGGTATACCTTCGAGTGCCTCCCTCCGGAGCACACTTCGAACATCTTGCCTCATTGCTGAGGATTTTGTCCACCATACTCCGAAGTCACTACATACGGAGTACCCTTCGAATTGCCTCGCCTCTGAGGACTTCGTCACGGAGTACCTTCAGCCGGACCCACACTCCGCACTTTTTGCCTTCGCCTAGCGCATATTGACCTGAGGACCGACCTCGACCCCTTCACAGCCTCGTGACCGAGCTCCCCGCTCGCCCGGCATCAAGCCTCCCGCTTGACCCAGGTTCACTTGCTGTGAACCGTCCGTCGCCTCCAAAGTCACCTACGCACCACATACAAACAGAAAAGTGTATCCAGTACCCCGGAGACCTCTCCGGGTAAACAACCTTTGGCACACACTCCGGTGTACCGCCCAAAATACTGAGACCTTCGGTATGACCCAGTCATCGTGTACTGTTGGACCCCTCCGACAGGCACACTCCGCTGCAACAGCTGTAGCAACCAGACCCACCAAACCCTTTGGTGAAACAACCTCTTAACCCCTTTGGAGGGACACCTTCGAATCATAGGATAATATCTGTTAATCACTCATCACAGACTCCAAAACCAACCCTTGGTTTCTCAGGGCTAGTCTTCTTATCTCTAATGTTAATCTGGTAGGATAAGGCCTAATCAACTTAGGGATAAAAATAGACAGAATCAGACTCAAACTCTATCTCCTAACAACCCAAAGTGGGCCTTCGGCAAGGCCTATCGAAGCATGCTCCTCGGGCCGCAGCTTCGGCGAGGCAGGCCTCTAAAAAGGGCTGAAGGTAGCAGGCCGCTAGAAGGCTTCCGAAGCCCAATGTCCAATGGGCCTTCGACCCTATAAGGCTTCGGCATGACCCAGGACTTGTGTGTTTTTGGCCCAAATTACCAAAACTGATATTTTAACAATCTTGACCATTGATGCCATTTTTTGCTATCAACAATCTCCAATCTTCAAAGCATGAACTACTACTACTAATTCTAGATCATGAGTAGGATAATTTAACTCATGGCATCGCAGCTCACGAGATGCATAGGATACCCCTTGTTGGCGTAAAGGATTACGCTAACATGTTCTCTAAGATTAAGAACTAAAAAACAATAAGTTTGTGAAGTGAACTATCTCAAGCCTCTGAATAGGATAATAGCTCAAGTAGTTCGAAGTTGTGTATTGAATATCTGAGTATTCCATGCCTATTACAGGGTGAGAAGGGGGTATTATAGGTAAAAACTCTAAGGAAAGGACTTTTTTACCCCTCAATTACAACCGACATAGTGGAAACTATTCAGTACCCCGAATAGGGCTAACATAGTGAAATGTATTCGAAGAAGATAGATAAGGCAGATGTCCCATCAGTCTTGCTGTTTCCCATTTTAGAGACGGAGCCTTCGGAGGGTATCTTCGAACTGGGGTTCGGAGGACCCTTCGGCTCGGAAACTTCATCAACTTTGGGGCAAGCTTCTGTCCTAAAGCTGCATAAATTGCCTTTGCCTTTTGATCTTAATGGCCCTGGGGATGAAGTATTTCCCCCCAACAGTAAACCCTCGAATACGCTTCTCCAATTTAACTTGTATAGCAGGAGAGCAGTATACGCAAGAAATAGTTTCATGCTCATGGACTTAGAAAAAATTGAAGGTATCGTAACCATTCAAATAATCTTTGGCATCAGAGGTACGTCTGATGGAAGCTTCGAACTCAGACTCCTATGTGAAAGCTTCGATAAGAAATGAACCATTGCGGAGGCGAAGCATCACAGAGAGCCGTTAATTGTGAGCCATTACCCTTCAAGTAGCCGTAGGCTTCCAGGAAAAAGTAACGGACTCAACTTTAACCGCGAATTCACACTTTCTTTACCTTCGGGGTCCACCTATCAGTGATAGAAGTCGAACCTATAATGTGAATGCCTGTCCGAAGAACAGTAACCGAAGGCAAAAAGTTATAAAAGGGGAAACCTGAGGATCATCGGAAATCTTTATAGTGTCCTAGATCTAAGCCCCCTTTCTTCAACTCCAAAATTTCCCCAACCTCCTGAGCAACCAACCAATGGCGAGGACCAGCGCAACGGTGCTGGCCATGGCGGGAACTCTGGCGCAAAGGAAAGCATGGGTGGCATCAGCAGCGGCGGCCATGGCAAGAGCCCCGAAGAGTTCTTGGCCAAGAAACCCTCGTGAGCTCCGCTCACCGTCAAAGAAGCCATTGCAGCAGAGCTTCATCCTCGATCAGTCGGTGAGTACAGCGGACTCCATTGAGGAAGCAGTGAATGGGAAGCTAGGCCCTGGCATGAGGACTCGAGTCCCTGGTACAGAGGCAACCCCGATGCCATGGAGTAGAGAAGTGGTGGTCTTCGAAGCCTTCTTTGAAGCCGGACTAGGACTCCCTGCAATTAACTTCTTGATAGAGGTATTAGATATGTTCCACATTACCTTGCCGCAGTTGTCCCCCAATGCCATAGCAAGATTAGCCATCTTCGAATGGGCCCTTCAGGCAGAAGGGTGTGAAGGGAGATCGGAGGTCTTCGCTGCTACTCACGAAGCCTCCTACCAGCCGAAGCCACAAGACGGACCCGGAGACACCAAGGTGTTAACGGCGTTCGGAAGTGTTAATTTCCAACTTCGGAAGGAGTACGTGCAGCATTTCCCGGTGAAGGCCATCAACGATCGGTGGTACACCAACTGGATCCTCCGGTGGTTCTACACCAAAGTCGGAGAGGATTCTAGCCTCGCAGGGCCCCTACAAGAAATCTAGTACTGAAAGGAAGACGAGGTTACTCCAGACCCAAGCTTGCTTTCAACGTGGCTTGGGTTACTTTCTTCGATGGCCAGCCGCATGACCATGCGGGATCTGGCTGAGGAATTCATCGCCCTCCGGATCCCTCCTATCGGAGCTGATTGTCCGATTGCATTCCAAAATGCTTCGGAGGGGAGCTTCGAAGCCTAGGTAAGTCTTTGCATTTTATGCATTAACACATTAGAAACTAGATAACAGACTTAATAGAATGCTACCTTTTTTTCAGTGGATCCTTTGGCGCTAGCTCCGGAACAGATTGCAAGAGCCACTGAATGGGTGCTCGAAGCTGAGGAGCCATGATGAAAATCATGGGCCTCATGGCTCCAGATGTGATGAGTGATTATCAACGGAAGTCAAGAGAAGATGAAGAGAAGACGAGACCTGCCGTGTCTGGGCCACGTGTGACTTAGGTACACGAGAAGCGAGCGACTGCCGGGCAGAGGGGCCGTGGAGTCGGGCTAGCCCAATCTGAGTACATGGGCTAGGAGCGCTAGAGGATCCACTAGTCTGCTGACTGGGATTGACTCAGGTACACGGGCAGCGAGTGATTGCTGGGCTGAGGGAGCTGTGGAATCAGGCCAGCCCAATCCGGGTACCCGGTGCGAAGACGGTGGACGCTTTATCATTTTCGGCGCAAAACTGACGACCACTGATCTCAGATCTGATCGTTCTGAGGCGAAGCCATAGCTGCTATGAAAGCTCCGCATCAAGACAAGTTATCTTTATTTAGGATTTTACTATTTTTCTTTTAGGCCCACAGTCTGTGTTAGTCGAGTCTCTAAAAAATTCTAAGGGCATGTTGGTTTTTTTCATTTTTATTTCAGCGTCTGTTTAAACCCTAAGGGTATTTTTGGTTTTTCCTAGTCTATTGGGCTGCCTATAAATAGGGCCCCAATCCCCTAGGGTTAGGGTTAACTCAATCACTTTTAAATCAGATTTCACTTTTTGCTTCCATCTTCCTCCTCCTGAGTTTTTCCGCCGCCACAGTGTTCTTCGACCACTGTGTTCATTTTTCTTCAGCGGCGATTATCTTTCTTCGATCAACGCAAAGAAAATCAGGTCGAGAGCAGTGCGTTGCTGCATCATGCAGTGCTCATGGCAGGCTAGCTAGCAGCTAGCTAGCTGCTGCTAGGAGCTCTATTTGAGGAATCGCATCAAGGACTTCGGCAGCCAAGCGTTTTTCCCTTCGATGCCAAGCGTTTTTCATGAGGCGATGCGTGGCTCTAGAAGCAGAGCAAGCGTGCGTTCGATGCTAGAAACGGTGAAGTGAGCCTAGAGGCTTCAGAGTCTGGATCTTGCGAAGCCCCCTGTGGAAGGCTTCAGACTTCGAAGGCTGCTGAAGGCTTTGCAGCCCGCGGAGGACCTCGTGCACCAGCTTCAAGCGGTCTTCGGCTAGAGCTCTGACTAGGGGCTCGAAGTGCAGGCCTCGCAAAGGCTTTGCTGAAGCTCCATGCAGCAGGACACTTTGAAGTAAAGGCTCACAGGCTTCGACGTCTACAGGTGTAGGCTTCGACAAGTACCGAACAGGAGACAAATTTGTGAACAGTAATCTTTCGTCTCATTTTGTGTTCACATAAATTAAATGCTTGTGATGGTTGATTTTTATGATGCTTGAAATGTGTGTGAGTTGAATCCCTGTTTAATGTGCCTTTGAACTATGTGTTGGTGTCTTTTATACTAGGACACCAGTCATTTTTAGGCTAGATTATTTTTAGCACCTGTGATCCGTTTTATCTCTGCTGGTTGGTTGTTGAGGTGCGTTGGGTGTTGGGAGAAGGCCATTTATTCGTAAGAATTTTTTAGGCACCCATTCACCCCCCTCTGGTCGCTACTTTCGGTCCTACATGAGCCCCTATAGTGGTGGAGATGTAGCGAAGGGTGGAGCTGGTGGGAAGCTGAGAGCGCTTCAACAGGGTGTGGACAGCTCTTGGAATGGAGCCTCCTCCCCTGCCAGACTTCGACTCAACGTGAGTGGCCCCCCGGAAAAGGAAAACCACCGTCGAACCCTCCAAAAGGGGCGCCAAGACCTTCGTCAAGAAGGGGAAGAGGATAGCGAAGCGTCCTCCTCAAGCATCTCCGGTATCTTCGCCTGGACATTCAGAGATCCTCTTTGGAGGGCTGAGAAGAAAAGGACTCCAACATCCAGATGGGGAAGGCCCTTGAATACTATCTTCTGCAATATAGCGAGGATGAGTCTCCAGCCATAGCCGGAGACCCCCCTCAGGAAGCTACGGTAGCTGATGTAGCAATCTCCTCAGAACCTTCTGCAGCTAGCTCAGAACTTGGGTTAGTAAATCCTAACTCACTCGTGGCTGAGTGGTAGTGCCGGAGGTTGGAACATTGGCTGCGGCTGCTCTGGAGCAAACTTCAGGGGATGACCTCAAAGAATATCTTTGGATGTATGAAGTTCTGGGGGACCCCGAAATTCTCCCTCAAGGCGTGGACGAAGGTATACCTCGAAGCTTTTTCTTTTGAAATTCCTGTAACGATTACCATACAACAAATATTCAATGAATACCTTAACTTTTGTAGGTGCGTCGAGAAGCGGCATGGCTCCGACCACCGGCAGAGCTTCGGCTTCACTCGGAATTGAGGCTCCAGCTGGTGCAGTGGCTCCGACGATCGAAGTCGTCTCGGGTGAAGTAATTCCAACCGAGGGGGCAACGATTGAAGGAGGATCTACTCCAACCGAAATACCAGCTCCAATTTTTGTGCCAGGGTGGGGCAAGAGTATGACGAGCTTCGGCCCTCTTCCTACTTTGATGGCGACGCCCTCCTCCAACGACCCCTCAGCGAGCAATTCGGAGGAGGAGGCTGTTATAGACGACCGTAGGGCCCTGTCCTGGCTTCCTCTGTTAGGTCCGTTCTTGGAGCAACGGACAGGGCTCCGAACGCTCTTAGAACCCTTTGTAGATAAAGGCCAAGAGGTTTGGAGCTCCGAACTAGTTTCTGTCTTGAGCGAAGCCAGAGCACCAGAGCTCGACTTGGCCCTCAAAAGGGTTGCCCTTCAGGTATGCAACATACAACAAGTGTATTCAATGAATGAAATTACTTTGTACTCACTTTGCTTTTTTACAGCAATTCGTCCTTGCTAGAGCGGCAGCGACTTCCAATGAGGTCGAAACTAATCGGATCAAAAGGAAGGTTACCACCCTCCAGTCTGCCCTCAAAGGCTCCGAGGACAAAACACTTCAACTGGAGGAGGAGCTCCTCGAGGAGCAGAGGGCTAGAGCCATTTCCGACGAAGCACTCCGGGTTGAACAAGAGAACAACACTGCACTCAAGGCTTCGGTCCAAGAGATCGAAGCCGAGCGTGTGGTGCTTAAGGTAGAGGTCGAGAATCTTCGGCGAGCAGTAGTAGACTCCAGCGCACAACTTGTAGAGCTCCAAGATTTGGTCCAACAAGCGTTGGCTCAGAAGAGTACTCTGCTATCAAGAATAGTCGAAGTTTCTGCTTCTGCTTCTGAGCTAGAGGCAGTGGAAACGAAGCACACCGCCATTACTGAATAGACCATGGACACCCTCTGGGGTACACTAGAATATTTTGGCACGATGTGCCCTTCGTCTTTAGCTGCGGCGAGCGAGACCCTCAAGCGAAAGCTGAAGATGATCCAAGTGGCGACGAAGTTGATGAAGGGCTCTGGGATTTGCTACGGAGAGATCTCCGGGCAGGTAGCCGGAATTGGAGTCCATCATGTCGAAGCCCATGGGATTTCTGTTGCTCCAGTAGGGGGTTCAATGCCTGTAGGCTTCACTAATGAAGACTTGTTGCGTCCTTCTTTGGATGTAGCTTCTGGCTGGGAAGCATTCTGGGCGATCTAGAAAACGGACCACAAAGCTGCAACCAAAGCTTGGATTGACGAGGCTCGCTGGCAGAAGCAAGCTCAGAAGAAGCATCCAACTATTACTTCGCTGGCTCCGACTACGCCTGCTCCGCTAGCCGACCCACAGGTTTAGCTTCATAGGGCACTTAAGCATGTACAAGAAATCATGTAAAAGCCTTTTATCTTAATGAATGAAAAGTTAATAAATGGGGAGTCTTTGCTTGGATGTTTATTCTTAGGTTTTGCTATGCACTTCGGAACCCAACCTCGAAGTACTAGAGCCTAGTGAAGGGCTTCGAAGAAGAAAAGCACTCGAGCCAAGAGGAAAGTTTTAACGACTCCGGGCTCCGAAGACCGAGGTGGTCGTAGAAATAGCTCTAGAGGTCGGAGGGGTCTCCGTTTTTATCTAGGCTTACACCAAAATTTCTCTTGATGTAATACAATATGATTATCCAATTAATATGATTTGTTTTGGAAGCATCACTTGACTATTCCTTACTCCCCTGCCCCTCCTTGCTGGTGGGGGACCGTACACGTTACGATAGGGTCCGTCGGACACAATGATTGATATAACAACCTGATACTTCGCATAACACTTGGTAATCATACTTCACTCTTTCGTAGAGTTCTTCGAACTGTATGTTCGTATTATGATGTTTATAAGTTTCGGAGCTAACACTACTAGAAAACTCCCCATGTAGATACGTTATAGTTGTAACGTAGTCTAAAAGCATCTCTACATCGACACATAAAGATTCATTTTAACACGATTTCGAAAATGTGTCAGACTGTTACGATATTAGACACACTTATAGTGTTATTAGTCATATAAAGACATTTTTTAACACGCTATTGAAGTCGTCTCAAAGTGACACGGAGTTAGACACGATGTGAATTGTCATTATCCCATAGAGACGTTGTAAAGTGTATCAAACAATTGTTTATAGCTAGGTATAGATGCTTTCTAACTTGATTAGAAAAGCGTAGCGAATTGATACAAAGTTTAACATGTTGTCAACTGCGAATAGAATTTATATTAGTCGTAAAGCATATCAAATAACCATCAATAAAGCGTATCAAACAATTGTTTATAGCTAGGTATATATGCTTTATAATTAGATTAGAAAATCATATCAAATTGATACAAAGTTTGGCATGCTTTTACCCGTGAATAGCATGTAGATAAGTCATAAATCGTATTAAATAACCATCAATAAAAAATGATACGGAGTTAAACACGCTTTGAAGCATCAATATCCCCAAGACACGTTGTAAAGCGTATCAAACAATTGTTTATAGCTAGATATATATGCTTTGTGACTTGATTAGAAAAATGTATCGAAATGATGTAAATTTAATAAAATATAATTAGCATTTTTTATTTAAGAAATAACCTATCCTACGTAAAAATATGGGCCCCACTTGTCAGATATATAAATTTAATAGAATATGATTAGCAATACTTTTATTTAAGGAATTTTGCATGTTTATAAATTTAATAAAATATAATTAGGAATATTTTTAGTTCAGAAACAACATGTGCAATATTTTTATTTAAGAAACACTATAAATTTAATAAAATATAATTATAAATTTTTATTTGAGAAATAAAAGGTCACGTGTGCAGCAACACATAGGGTTCGAACTCATAACCTGTTGATGAGCTAGCAATCAACAAACCATCATGCTATGTTGCCATCTTTGACTAAATACATCAAGATAAGTATAAGTCATTCTATTAATGCTGAATAAGGAAAAAGTCCACCTTCGATGTTAAAGGAACAGCATACGTAATATTTTCAACTCTTTTGACTTTAAAAAAATTTATACACTGAAAATACAACATATATTATTCAATTTAAATATTTTTTGCATTTGTATGCAAGTATGAATTAGGTTTTATAGAAGGAATGAGGAAAGTTTGAAAGCAAATCGATAGGTAAATTTTCATTTGAACTTAATTTTTTTTACAACTAAAATACAACATAAGTTATCTAATTTAAAATTTTGGTATTTTTCTAGGAGATTTTACTATTTTAATTTTTTTAAGTGTGTTTCTAGAATTTTAATTGAAACAAGTAAAATTTGAACTACAAGTGCCTGAAATAATAAACAAAAAATTATAGAAAAATCATATTCCTATTTTGAGTCTATTTTAGTTATTATAAAATAAACTGAAAGATATCATGAAAAATCTAGGTTACGACACTCGATCGACAAAATGGAGCTTTATATTTTTTAATTCTAAAAAAATAATGTAAAGTCCAAAAATGACGAGAGTTAGCATGGTGTTATGATATGATAGGTCGATGCTTTGATAAAATTTTAAAAATGTTTCGAAATTTTTTCATTTACGATGTTAAGAAACTAGAGATTTTGCAAGAACAAATTAGGTTTTAGAGAAGGAATGAGGAAGGTTTGAATGTAAATCGATAGTTAAATTCTCGTTTGAAATTGAAACTTTTTAAAAAACAAAATACAAAATAAATTATTTAATTTAAATTTTGGTATTTTTCTGGGTCAGTTTACTATTTTTAATTCTTTAAGTGTGTTTCTAGGATTTAAATTTAAACAATTGAAATTTGAACTACAAGTGCTTGAAATAATCAACAAACATTTATAGAAAAATAATATTCATGTTTTTTAGTATATTTTTAATTATTATAAAATAAATTAAAAGACATTATGAAAAATCTATGTTACGACACTTGATCGACAACATGAAGCTTTATAGTTTTTCAATTCTAAAATATCAAGTGAAGTATAAAAAAGAGGAAACTTGGCATGGTGTTATGATAAAACACGTAGATACTGTGATAAAAATTTAAAAATATTTCGATTTTTTTTCATTTAGGATGTTAAGAAACCGGAGATTCTCCAACGATGAATTAGGTTTTATAGAAGGAACGAGGAAGGTTTGAAAGTAAATCAATAGTTAAATTCTCGTTTGAACTTAAAACTTTTTTTACAAATAAAATACAATATAAATTATCTAATTTAAAATATTGGTATTTTTCTGGATCAGTTTACTATTTTTAATTCTTTAAGTGTGTTTCTATGATTTAAATTGAAACAATAGAAATTTGAACTACAAGTGACTGAAATAATCAACAAAAAATTATAAAAAAATCATATTCATGTTTTTGAGTCTATTTTTAGTTATTATAAAATAAATTGAAAGACATTATGAAAAATCTAGGTTACTACAATCAATCAACAACATGGAGCTTTATAGTTTTTTAATTCTAAAAAAAATAAAGTGAAGTCTAAAAAAGACGAGACTTGCCATGGTGTTATGATATGACACATAGATGCTGTGATAAAAAATTTAAAAATGTTTAGAATTTTGTTTTATTTAGGATGTTAAGAAACCGGAGATTCTCAAAGTACGAATTAGGTTTTAGAGAAGGTTGAAAGCAAATCGATAGTTAAATTCTCGTTTGAACTTGAAACTTTTTTACAACCAAAATACAACATAAATTATCTAATTTAAAATTTTGGTATTTTTATGGATCAGTTTACTATTTTTAATTCTTTAAGTGTGTTTCTAGGATTTACATTTAAACAAGTGAAATTTGACCTACAAGTACCTGAAATAATTAACCAAAATTTATAGAAAGATCATATTCATGTTTTTAGTCTATTTTTAGTTATTATAAAATAAATTTAAATAAATTATAAAAAATCTAGGTCATGACACTCGATCGGAAACATGAAGCGTAATGATTTTTTAATTCTAAAAAAATCAAGTGTAGTCTAAAAAATACGATACTTGATATGGTGTTATGATATGATATGTAGATGATGTGGTAAAAAATTAAAAATATTTGGATAAAAATACGTCTATTTCATCTGCTTAATGTTGCTAATATTACAATCAATTGTGGTTCTTTCAAGCACACTATTGTTACTATGATCACTTGTGTGTATATAACTTGGATACAATACTGTCTTGTTATTTCCAGCTTGGTTGGTTGTTATTGAACTTAGCTACATGCTAAACTTCATTTGTGTTTTCTTGCTAAATTTTCTTCCAAATTCTTATCATTTTGTAATTTCACTACAGTACTTATATTTTTCCTTCTTATCATTCTACTACTACTATATAATTGGATAATTGGAGGATGTTAGGGGCGGATACCTCACCCTTTTGATGAATCTTAGCCGTTCATCGCTAGGTGGTTAATCTCAACCGTCCGTACAAACAAAACACGTGTTTTCTCCCCCAAATCAAAGCACGTCGCATCCCACACTTTTCTTCCCCAAATCACCCAAATCACCACGCCCCTCCTCACCTTGCGCCTCCTCCACCCACCCTCCTACTTGCCCTAATGCACACCGCCACCCTCGTGCATGCCCTCCTGCACGTCGGAGTCACCCTCTTCCCTGTCAACATCATTCTCTTCCCCGACAGCGCCCCCGCCAGGTACTTCTGTCCCTTCCTGGCCCTCTTAATCTTCCATCCCTTCACCTACCTCCTCTAGTCGGTCACCACCACCTTCCCACATCCCCATAGAACCATGCCCACGACACGCCTCCGACCGCCGTTGTCACTAGCGGCCATCGGTCGTCGCCTCCGCCCTGAGTCCGTGACATCGGAACGAAGCAGATCGGCGGCGCGTATCCCGCCACCGGTCCCTTCCACCATCGCCTCCCACCGTCGCCGCTCCCTCATGACATGGTTCTCGCAGTGGCGCTAGAGGACGAGGACGCGGTGCGGTGCAAGGTGGTGGCACACATCAAGTCGAGCAAAGCCCTTGCCTTCCTCATCCTCCTCGCCGCAACGGTGGTTTCTCCTATGGCCATCGACAAGGTGGTGGCCTTGATGGAGTCCAATTTCGAGAAGAACTGATGGAGGTCGGCTAGGACTGTGGCGCCCTCATTGAGTTCTACGTCCCATGGTGAGTGAGAAGGAGGTCGGCCAGCACCACGACGCCCTCATCGAGTTCTACGTCCTAGGGTGAGTAGTAGTAATGGCTCGCCCTCCTCGGTCTCATGTCATCTATGTGCGCTTTGCCTAGTACGTTTGAAGTTGGATCCATGGGTGTTCAGCGATAGGGAGCCTGGATCTCATATGGACTGTGTTCGGATCAGTGGGAATGCTAGCGTGCGTAGGTGCTCTTTATCAGAATTTGAACAATTTGGGAGATCGAGCAGTTTGGTTGGCTGGAGTGAAGTGGATGGAGTTGAACATTAGGCTAGAAAATTCTGATCTTTAACTGACGCAGCGATCCATTTTGTTCCAGTCCACTGGTGGTTGGAGTTTTGCGTGGATCGTTGTTGACTTCACATATTTATTAGCTGACGATCCTATCGGTCAATCGAACTTGTGAGTTGTGAGATTTTCGTGAGGTTTCTAGGGCTTTATGTTCTGCCTTGGGGTGGTTGCCACTACTACAAAGCGACACTGTAGCGGCGGGCAAAATCGACGTCAATGGACTGTAAGACAATTTATTTATCATCATCTCTTCGTCGGTTTCTCCGATCGAAAGGTTTAGATCCCTCAGCCATGATGTGAAATAAATTTTGTGTTCTTTCATAATCCATTGTTCATCGTGATCTTCATTCTTTTCACGAAGCTCTTGTAGGTGTTGTTCAACATATGGTCTCATAATCGCCAACTGATGCATTACACTGTAATGTGATTCTCTTATTCTTTGATAACTATTGTCTCGTATGATTTTCCTGCCTTTAGTTCCTTTACCGGTGAGTCTTCCATGGTGCCGCGACACGGGAACTCCTATTGGTCTTCCATCTCTTATGTAATCTGCATAGCACTCAATGACTTCCTCAGTCGTGTAGCCCTCTATCATGGAACCCTCTGGATAAGCACGATTTCGTACGTAACCCTTGAAGATAACCATTAGACGCTCGTACGCATACATATTGTGCAGGTACGTTGGACCGAGAACAAAGATTTGGTCTGCTATATGTATCATATAGTGCTCCATAATATCAAAATATGAAGGAGGAAAGCACATCTCAAGCTGACACATAGTCTCCCTCATTTGTTTACGTAATTCATTTAACTCTTCAGTGTCGATCACCTTCTTTGATATGACATTGAAGAAGTGACACATGCGTGTTATCACCATCTTCAGAAATGAATGTTTGACTCCTCTTACTGCGATGGCGAGGAATAGCCCAAGCATAACATGACAATCATGAGTGTTGTAGCCGCTCATCCTCAAATCTGCTACGGAGACAATATTCTTTATATTCGTTGAGAATCCTGTTGGAACTCTAATTCCATGTAGACACCTGCAGATTGATCTTTTCTCGTCAATTGTGAGGTTATAGCTAGCAGCCGGAAGGAAAAATTTTCCATTGGCCCTTTCCTGTGGGTGAAGCTCGGGTCTAATTCCGAGAGTTTGAAGGTCCCTTCGTACTTTGAGTCCATCTTTTGATTTGCCCGGTATGTCTAACAAAATACCGATAGTGCTTTCAAAGACATTCTTCTCAACGTGCATTGTATCGATAGCATGACCAATCTCCAACTCCTTCCAATAGGGCAAATATCTAAAGAAGATCGACTGCTTTTTAAATGGAGCGTCCTTTGAAATTTTTTCAGATTTCTTCCTCTTCTTTCCGAAAACAACTTTGATATTCTTTACCATTTCGAATAGAAATTTGCCATCTCGATTTCGTGGAGGCTGTCCAAGCTCGATTGTACCGTCGAAATGGTTCCTATTTCTTCGATATTTGTGGTTTTTTGGTAAAAATCTGCGGTGTCGCATATATATCGTCTTAACGAATGATGGAAGATGCATAGATTCTGTCTGGTCCACACACACTACACATGCTGTCTTTCCTTTAACCTGTCCTGTTAGGGACATGCGTCCTGGGTTGTCAGCTATGGTGCAAAAGATTATGGCTCTTAGATTGAAGTGCTCTTTCTTGTGCTCATCCCACACACAGACACCATGTTCCCATAGACGTTTCATATCCTCCATCAAAGGTTCTAGAAAGATATCAATGTCATTGCCAGGTTGTTTTGGACCAGAAATTAGAGTAGTGAGCATAAGGTATTTTCTTTTATGGCACAACCATGATGGAATGTTGAACAAGCATAGAAAGACTGGCCACGTACTATGTGGGTTCCTCATCTCACCGAAGGGATTCATTCCATCCGTGCTAAGTCCCATCCTGATATTTCTAGGATCGTCCGAGAAATCTGGATGGGCCAAGTCAAATGATTTCCACTGCCTAGCATCCGCAGGGTGCCGAAGTTTTCCGTCCTTCTTTCGCCCAGCGAAATGCCAGATTAATAGTTCAGCATCTCTAGGATTAGAGAACATACGTTTCAAGCGATCAATCACCGGTAGGTACCAAATTACTAAGGCCGGAACTTTCCTCTCCATCTTTTTTCCAGGATGGTCTTCAA
Source organism: Zizania palustris (assembly GCA_019279435.1). Lineage (NCBI taxonomy): Eukaryota > Viridiplantae > Streptophyta > Magnoliopsida > Poales > Poaceae > Zizania > Zizania palustris. The sequence goes on along the minus strand of JAAALK010000284.1, from coordinate 62,074,127 downwards.
TAACATTTTTATTCCTCTTCTGCAACCTCTTATTATTCTTCTTCTGGTGGTCATTGTAGTCCTCCGCACAGTCATTTGGACGTTTGTATCGACTCGCGTTGCACTGCGGACATCTCTCTAACAATCCATACTCTTTTCGATATAGGATACAGTGGTTCGGGCATGCATGAATCTTCTGAACGCCCAAAGTCAACGGACAAATCATCTTCTTTGCTTGGTACGTATCAGATGGTAAACCATTGGGTTTTGGCAAAACCTTTTTTAGGAGTTGTAAAAGATCTGAAAAACTGGTGTCAGACCATCCATTGCTGGCCTTCAGTTTCATAAGCTCAAGAATTGTGTACAACACAGTATACTGCTTATCGCATCCGTGGCGTTCCTCGTAAAGAAGGTTTTTTGATGCTTTGTCAAGTGCTTCAAAGTTATCGTATCCTTTGGTTGTAGTTCTCTGCAACAACACCTCAAGCGCAACATTTCGCATCAGTTCCTCCACATCAAAGGCGTCATCATCATCATGTTCATCAACATCATCATGTGTTATGTCGGATGTATGATCACAACCTCTTCTATGTTGATGAGCATCTTGCGGCACATCAGAATCTTCAGGAGGATTTTGGCCCATCTCACCGTGTTTCGTCCATATATAATAGTTCTTCACGAAACCATTTTTCAACAAGTGAAATCGTATGGTTTCACGATCAGAACACGGATACATCGCTTCGTTTTTACAAACTTTACAAGGACAATATATTGCCTCTTCACTCTGACGGGAAGCATATTGTGCGGCAGCTTCAGTAAATTCAGTTACTCTGTTAAAATATGCCACCACATCTCCGTCGTTGGACGAGTACATCCAGGACCTGTGCTCCATCTAAAACATATATTATTTGAAAAAATATTAATAAAATCATTATTGTTAATTTTATTAATTTACAAATTGAAAATATATTGATTTATTATCGCTCATAACAACATTAATTAAAAATCCTCAATGCTTTAATTAAAACTACTTATTAAGCAGAAAAAATTATTAAATAAATTAACTATATTGGTTTCTCTCTCTCTCCAAACAACATAACTCTAGATCTATAATCATAAATCAAATTAAAAAAGAGATTAAAATGACGTAAATCAATATACAAGTGATGAATAATTGTGAGGAGGGTCATATTTGTTCATTTGGGAGAAGGTAACACCGTAAATGGAAGATTATTTGAAAATTTCTATTCACAAACCCTAAATTAGAAAAACGATAATAACTCATTGTATACATGATTAAATACAAAATAAATGTGAGATTCGGAATGGATTTACCTCCTAGAATGAAATCCTTCAAAAGAAACGAAAACAAAGCCTCCCCCCTCTTTATCTAGATTTTTGTCGCCATTGTACGGACAAAATTGAATGCGAACTCCAGTAGAGCTCGGGGAGGAAGACGCTGCGCATTTATAGCTAGAATAGTAGTGGCGGTCGCAAGTGATGTCATCATTACTTTAGTGGCGGCCATCTTAGCAGCGGCGGGCAGCACCAGCGCCCGCCACTGCTATTGGTACATTAGTGGCGGTCCGGGCTGACGTCATCACCGACCGCCACTACTTTACCAGCAATAGTGGCGGGCGCTGGTGCTGCCGTCAGCACCAGCAACTCTAGTGGCGGGCATCTAATGGCCCGCCACTACAGTGGTTTTGCCCAACGCCACTACAGTGACAGTTTGTAGTAGTGTGCTGTTGGAAAGAGTATGTATACACACAAATATGATTTTATCACTGTAATACTAGCAGGGAGTTTCAGGCTATGTGTTTCTGACTATTTGATATGTAAGCCTGATGCAGTGATGCTTCAAGTCTGAGTCGAATGGGAACAACAAAACATGCTTACTGATGTTGATGCTTTTAGTCCATATTTGTAGTTTTGTATTTTTAACTATTTTCCTTGGATGAATGTATTATTTAGATGCATTTTATTTATAATTGTTTTGCTTTTATGTGTAGCCATGCAAGAAACTTGCCCCTGAATATGAAAAACTCGGTGCAAGTTTCAAGAAAGCTATATCAGTGCTAATTGCAAAGGTAAATCTCATATTTTTCAAGGTGTTTCATATTTTAATGTTGTAGTTGTACATCTCTCATAAGTCATATTTTAATTGCATAGTTTACTTAATTACGCAAAGAGCTCGATTGGGTTGTTTGATCAATCAGCCATGGAGGCATTTTCTTTTTAATTGCATAGTTTACTTAATTACGCATAGTTGCATATTTTTATTGATCATACAGACTTAGTTAGCGGTCCTTAAAATTCATTCCTTTTTGTGCTCATATGTATATTCTCTTCTGCACGAGTGTGGACTAGCTCACAAGACAATAATTTTTGTCCTAAAATAGTTTGGCCTTTTTTCTCAGGTTGAAATGATACATGCATTCTGGTTCAAGTAATGTGGAATATTTTTTAGACCAAATGAAGTTTTATATAATTTCATGCCAACAAGTTATGTAATATTTCTTTTTTTATTGTGTCGATACAAAAGTAGAATCCATATAGTCAACTAAGTAGTTCAATAAACTGCATTATAGGCATAGAATTTCATTGTATGCTCCTAAAAGTTGACCTCATCTCTTATATACCACTCATTGTCCCAGTGACATATGTGGGTCTGGACACACCTTTGTCATGGAGATAACGAGGGATTTCACAAAAACTCAATAGCATACAAGGAAGTAATCCTGTAAAGTTCATGTTATCCTATACACTACAGAGTATTTTTAGTGACAAAAAGTTTAAAAGAAATTAGTGACAAGGAAGTTAGTTTCTAGTTGATCTAACGACGTACACAATGTCTACCGATGCTGCAGCTCTCATGCTAAAGAAGAAGATCCACATATTACCAATCATAAATCAAGATAAACAAGTAATAGGTGAGTCTCAGGCATTGACCAATACAGAAAAACTGGACTTGCATTTTAAATTGATTTTATATCACCCTTAAGTCCTTAACATTGATATTTTAGAGTATGCTGCATGCATGACGAAGGAAATACTATTGATTCTAGAACTCTGATTGGACGTGTGTAACATATAATACTATATAACATGCTAAATAATTTTTTTTAAAAGTTAGTCAGTACCCATCCTCATACTAGATTATTTGCTCATAGAATCACATTCCGTAGAACTCTGTATGTTTCTTCTTGATCTCCAGACATAACATGATGTTATTTTTTAGCTAATTCTATCCTGCTTCGGCATGTAAATTATATGATGTAGATGCAAACGGTTACCAAGGCAGCTGGGATAAATCATGAAGAATGGTTGGCAAATGCGGATCATTGGGTTGCTGGTTTCTTGGAGAAGTTTGAGGAACATTTCCACAACATGCTAAGTCATCTAGATGAAACTTTAGGATACATTGCTGAGAACCCAATGCTGATTCAGGGACTCAGGGTAAATAATGTAATTTGTTTTGGATGTTCAACCCAACACTAATTCTTGGTGACTGCTTCTCAGTAAACTGCCATCAAGTACTGAATCCAGGAGAGATTGGGTAGACTGACAAGCAGAGAGATAATTGATGGTCTTATGTAGCAACCCATGGCAACGTAAACTGTACACGAAATGAACTTGTACTTGATTTGTAGTAGTTTCTACTTCCGAATGTGAAATGGAGCCGAGATGCCTCTGCCCCTTTTAAGTAGTAGTGGTCGCGACCAGGAATACTTTGTGAGTGTGCTTGTGCCATGAAATGTGAGTATGTTTTTTCACATGTATGTTTTTTCAAAGATTAAACCTACAGTTTGTTCCGCAATATCTTCAAATTGTGTTATTCATCTAAACCCATGCCCTTGTAGGTGAAGAAAGTTACAAGTTCAAATCTGAAATAACCTGTTGATATAACTTTTTAAGAGAGAAGTGAAGCAGCGACGAAGAGTGCAAGAATGGACAATGAAGCATAGTTTATATTTGTTAGTGAAAATTAGAAATATTTGTATGATACTGTCACTATTTTTGTGCTTCTTTATCAAGGTAATAGTCTTGTTCATAGTACCTTAATTACTACACTTGTTGGTTCAAAGTACTTATAGTTTATTTTTGGTGAAGCAAAAAATTGATTGCCAATGCAGTCTCATAGATCATTTATTTATAAATTATTTTTTGGTTAGAAAATATAAAGATATATTAGAATTATAAATGCAGATAAAAGAATCATTATATATTAGTACACTTGAAAATATATGTATCTATAAATTGTCTCTACAATTCTTAATACACAATGTGGTGTAACTATAAAACGTGTCTATATCTGTCGACACATAATAAAAATGTATCTACGATATTGTTTCTACATTTATTAACACGTATTTTGGTGTTGCTATGAAATGTGTCACCTGCCACATCATCTGCCATGTCACGCGCCACGTCAATCATCACATCATCTGCCACGTCAATCGCCACATCATCTTCTACGTCACGTTCCACATCACTGATCATGCTCTACAAATTCGTCTATGTACTTATTACTGCGCAATAAGGCGTCTTTATAAAAAGCATCTATATTACTAGACATGATTTGTATATGTATCTATAAATTGTATCTACATTATTAACGTGCAATAAAACATCACAATACTACGTAACTACAACACTACAGACGTTTTATACATGTGTCTGTTAAATTGTATCTATATTTTTAGATATGCATATAATGTGTTTATAGAATGTCTCTTTCTTTCATAGCAACACATAAAGAATTCATCTCTACAAGGTTTGACGCAGTACGTACAAAGACGCTTCTAACATGCTTTATGAAATCGTGTCTATATTTAGATAGCGACGAACTAAAGCGTGGCTAACCTCTAATTCCGGCATAGCTACAGGGGGGTTTTTCTAGTAGTGTAAGTTTACACTTGTAAGCTCCAACAGCAGTCGCTTAGGACTTTAAAAGTGTTTCATTGGGCCAAAGCCTTGAAACCTTATTGCTTGGTCACCTACTTCTCTTTTACAGATGCTTCGAACCCGAAGGCCGGAAATCTTTTCTTTTAATGTCCTTAGACTCTTCTACGGATCCTAACAAGCCGGAGCTTGGAATCTGTAGGCTGGCCACCTTCGGCTCTTTTTTACAGATGCTTCGAACCCGGAGGCTGAAAATCTGTTCTTTTTAAGTCCTTAGACTCTTCTACGGATCCTAACAAGCTGGAGCCTATAATCCGTAGGCTAACCACCTACGACTCTTTTACAGATGCTTCGAATCCGAAGGCTGGAAATCTGTTCTTTTAAAGTCAGACTCTTCTACGGATCCTAACAAGCCGGAGCTTGGAATCCATAGGTAGGCCACCTACGACTCTTTTACAGATTCTTTGAACCCGGAGGCCGAAAATCTGTTCTTTTAAAGTCCTTAGACTCTTCTACAGATCCTAACAAGCCGGAGCTTGGAATCCATAGGCTAGCCACCTACATCTCTGTTATAGATGCTTCGAACCCAGAGGCTAGAAATCTGTTCTTTTAAAGTCCTTAGATTCTTCTACGGATCCTAACAAGCCAGAGCCTGGAATCCGTAGGCTGGCCACCTTCGACTCTTTTACGGAATCCTTGAACCAATGGTTCGAAGGCCGTTTGTTGGGTTTCTTGAAAGATGCTTACCTCCGCAAGCATCTCTGTTGTCCTGATGTGTCCACTAGGAGTAAGGAATATTTGAAGAGTACGCATAATTCGAACCTCCATCTTTATTTAATTTAGAAAGGTAGTTTTACAATTGATTACAAGGAGCCCCTAAGCATAATAATGTTTAAGGTGCTCTGCATGCCATGCATGCTTCAACTCTTCCCTTTCTAAATTAGCTAGTTTAAACGACCCGGGGTGCCCTGAGCGTAGGATAATATATGGTCCTTCCCCTTTATTTCCTAGCTTCCCCGGAGCAATTACACTTCGCAACACCAAATGACCTGGTCTAAGCTCGTTCACTTTTATCTCCGTGTCATACCATGCCTTCGTTTGGTCTTGGTACTTCGTCAGATTGGCGACAACTCGAAGCCTTGTTTCTTCTAACAAGTCCAGCGAAGTGTTCCTTTCATCTTCATTTCCAGGCTCCACTACGCGGAGGGATCCACCTTTGAGCTTCATTGGAGTCATGGCCTCGTCTCCGAATAGCAACCTAAATGGGGTGAAGCCTGTGGACCTGGCTTGAGTGGTCCGAATGGACCATAAAATCTTAGGGAGCTCTTCGGTCTACATCCCCTTAGCCAACCCGACAATCCTGCGATTCAAACCAGAGAGAATATTTCCATTGGCTCGCTCGATGCCTTTTTGCATATTTCTTGAAGTGACAGCAGTTAGGGGTTCAGCTTCGACCCATTTAGAAAAATATTCGATTGCTACTACTGCAAACTTCAATCTGCCTTTTGCCATTGGAAAAGGGCCGATGAGATCCATTCCCCATCGCGCCATTGGTCATACCGGGGCAATAACTTGAAGAGGTGTTGGTGGACGGTGGCTCCTCCTACCCATCCACTAGCACCCTTGGCAGGTTCGAACTATTTCTTCCGTATCTCTTATAATTGTTGGCCAATAGAGCCCTTGTTGAAGTGTCTTTCCTGCTAGAGCACGGGGGGCTAGATAGCTGCCACACAAGCCTTCGTGAATCTCCTAAAGTGTATCTTGGCCTTCAGGTTGTGAGATGCACCGGAGAAGGGGAGAACAAACTCTGGCTTTATACAATATTCCGTTGACAAGATCATAATTTTTAGCCCTTGCTTGCAACCTTCGGAAATCCGGACCTTCTGACAAGACTGCGCTATTTTGCAAAACATCCATTATCGGAGTCCGCCAATCGACGAATGGGATGCAAAGGACTTCTGCGGAGGGTAATTGATGCACCGTAGGCTTGATGAGTTCTTCGTAGAAAGCGCCCTCTGGGATGTCCAATGCTCCGGCCGCAGACTTCGCTAGAATGTCTACAAGTTGATTATCTGCTCGAGGGATACTTCGAACAGAAAAACATTTAAACATTGCTTCAGTCTTGCGGATTTCATTCTAAATACTTTGCAAGATGCGGGTTCCTGGCTTGAAAGCTTTTGTCAACATGCCCTGCGACGACTTGGGAATCTGTTTTTATTATAATCCTTGCTGCTCCAAGTGCCTTTGCCTTTCGGATGCCTAGCAGGATCCCTTCATACTCTGCGATATCGTTGGTGGTCTTAAAGTTGAGCCTCGTAGAATACATGGCCTTCTGCCCTGACGGCGATATTATCATAGCTCCAGCTCCGGCACCAGATGCCTGATAGGCTCCATCAGAAAAAAATGTCCATAGACCTTCAGAGGTTTCTTCCAGAGCCCAGACTGCGGATGGAGTCCACTCGGCCACGAAGTTAGCTATGACTTGGGACTTGATAGTTGTTCTCGCTGTGAAGGAAATACCAAAGGGGGCTAGCTCGATAGCCCATTTTCTGATCCTACCCATAAAATCTTTGCTCCGAAGAATATCACCAAGGGGATACGAGGTAGGAACAATGAGATTATGTGCTAAAAAGTAATACCTTAGCTTTCACGAGGCCATTACCAAAGCATAAGCAAATTTTTCAAGCTCGGAATATCTTGTCTTTGCTCTGGACAAAGGTTCTGAGACAAAGTAGACTGGGTTCTGCACCAATTTTTGTTGGGGGAGATAATCCCGGAAGCCGAAGGAGGGCCCTCGGCCAGGGGGCCCGAAACCTAACGCCGGGGGCTACTGTCTGGAGGCAAGAGGCCATAGGCCTCCTTCTGGAGGAAAGGTGCCGGAGACTGCCCTCCGGCATGAAGACATCGGAGGCCACCCTCCGGGAGAAGATGCTGGAGGCCGCACTCCGGCAAGAAGGCGTCGGAGGCCATCCTCCAAAGGAAGATGCCGGAGGCCGCCCTCCGGTAGGAGGACACCGGAGGCCATCCTCCGGGAGCAAGAGATCGGGGGTCCCCCCCTTGACCCGCAGCGGCGAAGCCGAGGAAAGCGTTAGCAAGAAAAGGACTGGGCGACCGTACGAAGGGGCGGGATCGCAATCTTCTGGGCCGTGTCAGGCAGCGCAGGCGGCGCCCGACACGGCTGCTACGCTGTCAGAGTCGGATCTTCTTGTCTATACTACACATCGTCCGTTTTGTCTGTACTACCGACCGGTGTTCGGCCAGGTAGCCGTTGGCAGTCTAGAGGCGCTTGGCCGTCTGGACGGGGCGCCTTATAAATACCCCCCAACTACAGTTGTATGAACAAGCTCGGGAGGGCATTGAATACATTACTCTCATTTTCCACTAAGAAAACCTGCTGGTTCGATCCGTCGTCCCAACAGTTGGCGCTGTCCGTGGGGATCCTAGTCCGAAAAGCTAGCGTCCTCTACACCCATCCACCCAAGCATGTCAAGCCGGAAGGGAGCGAGCGCGGCCCCCCTACGCAGGTCAGCTCATACTGCCGGGGCCGAGCCTGCCCCAGCCATTGACCCAAACCCTCCAGCTCCCACCGTTACGCCCGTTGGGGCGGCGTCCCCGGCGGAGCCCACCCGGGTGCCGGAAGAGACGCCCGGAGCCCGGGGCGCCGACGGATTACCCGAACCGACCTCCGCCAACCTGGTCAGGTCGCCCGGTGGGCCGCCGGAGCAGCGTCCCCCGAGCAGACCTCCAGTAGTGTCCCTTCGGACAGACTACGTTCGCTCGCGGGATCCCGACAGCACATCAGGAGGAAGCGGGAGTCAAGCTGACGCCCTGGCCGCCGAGAATGCTAGGCTAAAGGTGGAACTGGCCTTGTGGCGCAAGGAAGCGTCGCTCCGGCACCCGGCCCCTCTGGGGCCCTTCCGTGCCGCGAAAGCTGCGGCCGTGGATTTAAGCGATGACGAGAACCCTCTGGATGAGGAGAACGCGTCTTACGACGAGGAGTCTCCCCTGCACCCGGATCTCCAGAGGGTGCGCTTCGGCTCAAACTTTCGCGCCGCCAAGCTTCCTAAGTATTCCAGAGATTCCGACCCCGGCGAGTTCTCCCGTTCGTACGCCCTGGCGATAGAAGCATCCGGGGGAAGCCGGGATACCATGGCTAAATGCTTCCCCCTGGCGCTCGAAGGGATCGCCCTCCGGTGGTTCTGGTCCCTTCGGCCAGGGACTATTCATTCGTGGGAGCAGCTGAAGAAGAAGTTCGTCAACAACTTCCAATGGACCTTCGTGGCCCCCATGTCCACCGGGAGCCTCTTCCAAGTAAAGCAGCAGCCCGGGTAAACCCTGCGGCAATACTCCCAGCGTTTCGCACACACCAAGGCTCAAATCAAAGGGCTCTCGGATTCCTCCATCATCGATGCGGCCCGAGAAGGCGTCACCCACCCGGGCCTCCTCGATAAGCTCCACCGGAAGCCCATCTCTTCGGTGGCACAGCTCATGACGTACTTTGAAGAGTACGCTCGGTCCGAAGAGGGCCAGATTCGCCGGCAAGCGATGGTAATCCCCGTCCGAGCTCCGAGCGCCAGGGCATACGAAGCACCCCCGGACCCCAGCCGAGGCGTGCGTCACGCTTCCGACTTCCACCGCCCGGAGCTCGCTCGGCAGGATCTCATCCATCGGGACTCTCGGCGGAGCCGGAAGCACTCTCGGGGGGAAGTCCTCAGTATCACCCCTCAAGCCCCCGCCAAGCACCTGCATACGCCTGGCGGAAATCGCCCGGTCGGACCCAAGCCTCCACCCCAAGCGCCTTCCAGAGGAGCTTTTTACTGCAGCGTCCACGGCGAGAACCGGAGCCACGACACCGACTCCTGCCGGACCATACTCGCCCTTCGCAGCGACTACCTCGAGCGCAATGCCGGTCGCGGCTCCTCCGACAGGGGGATCCCTACCCCTCGGCCAGAAGCGGTTCAAGTAGTTGGGCGCCGCGATGAGCCGGAAGCTGCGACCCCGGTCACGGAGTTTGGCGGAGTCCCGGCCCCCAAGCTTGAAGCTGCCCCGGACCGAGGCAAGCGAGTGGTCCTCCCCATATCCGGAGGGGGAGCCATGGGAGCTCTTTCCAAGCGACAGCGTCGAGACTACGTTCGAGAGGTCGGGCATATCGGCACGTCCGGTCCTTCGGTCCTCCCAGAGTGGTCTCATGTCCCCATCACCTTCAACGCCGAAGACGCTTCCGGAGTCAAGTTCCCGCATGCCGATCCGCTCGTCATTTCGGCAGACATCGCCGGGGCCGAGGTGCGTCGCGTACTAGTCGACGGGGGGAGTTCTACTGACATCATCTTCGTGCAGGCCTTCGATCAGCTGTGCTTATCGCGCAAGCACCTGTTGCCAGCTTCGCGCCCGCTCCAAGGTTTCGCGGGCCCCCCGCTCGACGCACTCGGCCAGGTTCTGTTGGAGGTGACCTTCGGCAGCGCACCCCTCCAGCGCCGCGAAGAGATCCTGTTCGACGTCGTCGATGCTCCGTACGCCTACAACGCTATCTTCGGGCGAGGGATACTCAACCGCTTCGGCGCCATCGCCCACCACAGCTACCTCTGCCTCAAGATGCCGACTCCCGGAGGGGTGTTATCCGTCCTAGGCGACCAAGCCGCCGCACGCCGGGTCGAGTACGGCCATTCAGCACCGTTGGAGCCGCGGCAAGTCCACAGTGTCCGCGAAGGCGCCGACGAAGCCGGCCTCACAGGAAGCACCAACCCTGGGCAGAAGGGGCGCCCCGCCAAACCTCTCCCGGAGGGGGAAATCGTCACCAAGACCTTGACCCAAGGAGGAAAAGAGTACCCGATCAAGTTCGGAGGGGGCTTGGAGCCGGAGGTTTCAGCACAGCTCGAGGCCATCATCTGCGGTAACCTCGACATCTTTGCATGGTCTGACGAAGACATTCCCGGCGTCGACCGCTCGATCGTCGAGCACTCACTGGCCGTTGATCCGAAGGCACGGCCGGTTCGCTAGGGGCTCCGGAGGCTTTCCACCGAGCGGGCCGAGCTCGCCAAAGTAGAGACCGACAAGCTGCTCCGCGCAGGGGTCATCCGGGAAGTGAGTCATACCGATTGGTTGTCCAACCCTGTGTTTGTCCAGAAGAAAACATATGGCAAATGGCGCATGTGTATCGACTTTACCTCTCTGAATAAAGCTTGCCCCCGTGACCCCTACCCCCTGCCTCGCATCGACCAGCTTGTTGATTCCACAGCCGGAGCTGAACTCCTCAGTTTCCTCGACGCTTATTCGGGATATCACCAGATCTGGCTAAAACCCGAAGACCAAGTGAAGACCAGTTTTGTCACTCTAGCCGGAGTATTCTGTTACCTCCGAATGCCCTTCGGCCTCCGTAATGCCGGCGCCACCTTTTCAAGGTTAATCTCCAAAGCCTTAGGTCATCAGCTAGGGCGCAATGTGGAAGCCTACATGGACGACATTGTCATCAAAAGCGCCTCCAAGAGCCACCATGGCTCGGACATAGCTGAGACCTTCGACAGCCTCCGCGATGTGGAATCCGGCTCAATCCAGACAAGTGCGTTTTCGTAGCGCGCGCAGGGAAGCTGCTCGGGTACCTCGTCTCCAGCCGGGGCATCGAGGCCAGTCCAACGCAAGTCCAAGCACTGCAGAACATGGCTCCCCCCAGAACCTGAAGCAAGCGCAGAAGCTGGCCGGGCGGTTGGCTGCCCTCGGGCGATTTCTCGCAAAATCGGCAGAACAAAGTTTGCCCATCTTCAAGGCGCTCCGAGGTTCTCGGCATTTCGAATGGACCCCCGAGTGCCAAGATTGTTTCCAGCAAATCAAGGACTATCTCTCCAGACTCGTGGCCCTTGCCACACCCCGGGCCGGCAGCCCTTTATTGGTTTACCTCGCCGCCTCCGGTAATGCGGCAAGCGCGGCCTTGGTTCAAGAGGAGGAGATCGGCGGGAAGCTGATCCAACGCCCCGTCTACTTCGTTTCCGAGGCTCTAGCCGAAGCTAAGGCCAGGTATTCCGAGCTTGAGAAGGTGGCTTACGCCCTCATCATGGCCTCCCGGAAGCTCCGACACTACTTCCTGGCCCACGACATCGTCATCCCAACCGCCTACCCGCTAGGCGACATGTTCCGGAACAAGGATGCCACTGGTCGCGTCGGGAAATGGGCAGTGGAATTGGCCCCGTTCGGGATCTCCTTCGTTGCCCGGACAGCCATCAAGTCCCAAATCCTCGCCGACTTCGTCGCGGAGTGGACGAGGGCCCGAGAGCCCACGGGCACCGACGCAGGCGAAGGGATTTGGACCGTCTTTGCGGACGGTGCTTACCAGGCCTCTGGGGCTGGAGCCGGAGTAGTCATCGTCTCCCCGTACGGCCAGCGGGCCATGTATTCCGCCCGGCTAAGCTTCAGGGCCACCAACAATATCGCCGAGTACGAAGGAGTCCTCTTGGGACTTCGCAAGGCGCTCGCGTTAGGAGCCGCACGTGTGGTTGTCAAGACCGATTCCCAAGTGGTCGCCGGGCACATCGACAAGAGTTTCCGGGCCAAGCACCCGGACCTCGCCTCCTACCTCGACTCCATCCGCAAGTTCGAAGCATCCTTCAAGGGTATCTCCGTCCAGAAAATTCCGCGGGGCGACAACGCCCAAGCAGACGCCCTCGCCAAAGCCGGGGCAGGTGCTCAAGCCTTGCCGCCAGAGGCTTTCTTCGAGGAACTCGCTCAACCTTCGGCGCCCCCTTGCAGTGAGGCGTCCGCCCCCGCCGCCTCGGAAGAGCCCGAACCGTCGCCACGGCCCGCTCCAGTACTATGTACGGCCACCGCCGATTGGCGCGAGCCCATCCTGCGCACGCTCGCAGGTGTCGAGGACAGCCATCCCAGCCCAGAACAAGCTCGTCTGCAGCTCCGCGCGAGGTCATTCGAGGTTATCAATGGAGTTCTGTATAAGTCCGGAGTATGTTCGCCACTCCTCCGCTGCGTCTCGCACTCGGACGGAGTTGCCATGCTCCGAGAAATCCACGAGGGGCTGTGCGGGAGTCACCTGGCTCCACGGGCCCTCGCAGGCAAGGCTCTTCGGCAAGGCGTGTACTGGCCCACTATCGTTGCTGACGCTGAAGAACTTGTCCGCACCTGCCAGGGTTGCCAGTGGATGGGCCGGCGGAGCCACCGCCCTCCAGCAAGCCTGCTACCTATCCCCCCTGTGTGGCCTCTAGCCCGCTGGGGCATGGACCTCATCGGGCCACTCCCCAGAGCAAGGGGAAACCTGCGCTTCGCCGTGGTCGCCGTTGAATACTTCTCCAAGTGGGTTGAAGCGGAGCCATTGACTACCATCACATCCCGAAGCGTCCAGAAATTTTTCTGGCAAAACATCGTGTGCCGGTTCGGAGTACCCAAGCAGCTCACATTGGACAACGGAACGCAGTTCGACGCTGGCACCTTCCGGGTGTTTTGCGACGAGTTGGGAGTTCAGCTTTGCTTCGCAGCCGTGCGGCATCCCCAGTCCAACGGAGCCGTGGAGCGAGCCAATGGGCACATCCTGTCAGGCCTCAATAAACGCATCGTCGGCTTAGCTAAGGGAGTATGGCCCGACGAGCTGCCCAAGATCTTATGGTCCATCCGGACGACCGTTTCTCGGGCCACCGGCTTCACCCCATTCCGCCTTTTGTTTGGCGACGAAGCAATGACACCAACAGAGCTTCGCGCCGGTTCACTGCGCGTCATAGCACCCGAAGCCGAGGACGAGCGCACCGTCTCCCTCGATCTGGCCGAAGAGACACGGCTTCGCGATGTCGCCAACCTATCCCGCTATCAGCAAGAGACCAAGGGGTGGTACGACCCAAAAGTTAAGCGCAATGAGTTCCAACCAGGGCACCTCGTCCTCCGCACGGTGGTCGCCCCCACCAAGTTGGGTAACAAGTGGGAAGGACCGTACATTATAACAAAATCCGGACGACCGGGATCCTACCGGCTGGCTACCCTGGAAGGCGAAGAGCTGAAGCATACTTGGCATGCAGAGCATCTGAAGCGCTATTTTCCATAGAACCATCAATGTATTTTACTAGCGGCTGATGACGCCTGTTTTTGTCTCCCAATTGCATAATAAAATCTCCAGATAAGTGTTTCGTCCGAAACAAATGGCATAGCGACTTGACGCCCCCTCGCTCTCGGGTTGCGAGCTATGACTCGACGCACCCTTGCTCTCGGGTTCCGAGCTACGACTCGACGCACCCTCGCTCTCGGGTTCCGAGCTACGCCTCGACGCACCCTCGCTCTCGGGTTCCGAGCTACGCCTCGAGGCACCCTCGCTCTCGGGTTCCGAGCTACGACTCGACGCACCCTCGCTCTCGGGTTCCGAGCTATGACTCGATGCACCCTCGCTCTCGGGTTCCGAGCTATGACTAGACGCACCCTCACTCTCGGGTTCCGAGCTACGACTCGACGCACCCTCGCTCTCGGGTTCCGAGCTATGACTCGACGCACCCTCGCTCTCGGGTTCCGAGCTATGACTCGACGCACCCTCGCTCTAGGGTTCCGAGCTATGACTCGACGCACCCTCGCTCTCGGGTTCCGAGCTACGACTCGATGCACCCTCGCTGTCGGGTTCCGAGCTATGACTCGATGCACCCTCGCTCTAGGGTTCCGAGCTATGACTCGATGCACCCCCGCTCTCGGGTTCCGAGCTCTGGCTCGACACACCCTCACTCTCGGGTTCCGAGCTCCAGCTTGACGCACCCTCGCTCTCGGGTTCCGAGCTTTCGGCTCGACGCACCCTCGCTCTCAGGTACCGAGCTCCGGCTCGACGCGCCCTCGCATTCGGGTTCCAAGCCCCGGCTAAGCACACCGAGTGCGCTGATCCCGTACGTGGCGTGCATTCCCCGCACTTTTCTCCTAAACTACTTAGCGCCCAGCGGACAAACCGGCTACCCGCTAAGGGGAGGGGGAAGAGAAGGAGCAAGGCGTAGACTGCAGCAACCACAGAAGGCATACAGGGTTCATTACAAATCAAAGAAGAGAATCAAGAAAAGTTCTCATCCAGGCCAAGCAAGAACCGCGGGCCCCTCCGGTTGGAAGGGCTGCTCGAACCAAAGCATGCTTCGGTCGAAGTCATAAGCGCGCTTCGCCCGGACCTCTCTTTCCTCTTCCTGCGCTCCTCTTCCTTCTTCTGGGCGCAAAAAGCCCTTTGATCCGCTTGGAGCTGAGCCCAGCTATGCAGACCGCCCTCCTCGGGGGGCGCTTCGCCCAAACCGGCCTCCGTGTCGGACCAATCAACCGGTTCAGGAGATGAGGACGGCGAGCGGGACCTTCTTTCTTCTTCCTTCACATGGTTCAGAACCCCTTGGAGGACGTCGGGGTCCGCGCGTCCGTCACTGCCGCGGGAAAGAACGAAGCGCGCAGGCCGGTTCGCTCGCATAGCCTCGAAGATAGCCCATCGATGTCGAAGGGCGTCGTCGGAATCGAGCATCTCGACGTCACAGTCGCAACCACGAACACCCTGAGTAAGCTCCGGAAAAGTACTCTTTATTAATATATGACCAAGTTTCCTAAGCTATTACAGGGTAAGGCAAGGATAGGTTTCTAAAAGCTACACCTTCGGGTCCGGCAAGCGGGCCGAGGCCGAAGCCTTCGAGGGAGCCGGAGGACCGCGTGCGCGGAGCGCCTCCTCCAGCCAAGCCTGGATCGCCGCAGGGCCCTCGGTCTGCCAGACCGCCTTGAGCGCCCTCCAAGACTGATTCAGCGCGAGGCTCGGCGTCCGGAGGTGGTCCCCCACGAAGGTGACCGGATGCGGGCTCGAAGACAAAGGAAGCGGGAGCCCAGACGCCTCGAGGTGCCGAAGAATCCCGTACGCGGCCACCCGAGCGGACACCTCGCCATACTGCGCCATGGCGAGATGTATTTGCCGGATGGCGGATCGGATGAACTTTACCCGGCGGACTAGGGGCTCCCGGGCGATGTTGAACGAGCCGCAGCTAGTACCGTAGCACGCCAGCACCTTCCGCAAGGATTCCGCGGTGTCGGCCGCCGTCTTCCCGGCCTCAACAAGCTCCTCGGTGGCCTCCCCGTTCCGGGCGTTGAGGTCCACCTCGGCTTTCTCCATTTGGGCCACCCGGGTTTCGAGGGCTTCGACCTTAGTTGCCGCCTCCGAGGCCTGGGTCTGAAGCCGAGACACCTCCCCTTCGAGCCGCTCCGCTTCCGCGGCCCGGGACCGGAGCACCTCCGCTTCGGCAGCTCGGGTTCGGAGAGCGTCGACCTCCGCTTCCAGCTCGTCGGCGCGGGCGGCCCGAGCGCAGAGCCCCTCCAACTCCGCGACGTGGGCCCTGAGGGAGTCCGCCTCCGCCGCTTGGG
Source organism: Zizania palustris (assembly GCA_019279435.1). NCBI lineage: Eukaryota > Viridiplantae > Streptophyta > Magnoliopsida > Poales > Poaceae > Zizania > Zizania palustris. The sequence continues at coordinate 62,057,909 of JAAALK010000284.1, read as the reverse complement.
CCTCCAACGCTCCGACCCTCGACGCCTGAAGCCGGAGGGCCTCGGCCTCCGACGACCGTTCGCGGGCTAACCTCTCCGCGGTAGCCACCCAGGTCGCGAGCTCCGCGGCGTATGCCTCGTGATGTTGGCGTTCGGAAAGCAGGGCAGACAGCTGCCCCTGCGCCAGTGCCACCACCTACGTACGAAAAAGATGGTCAGAAGAGGAGCTAGGGGAGCGTCGAATGTGTCCGAAGAAAGTACCTGGCCTGCTGCTGTCTCGATGGCCCTCCCAAGGTCCACGCCATCTGATAGCCCCAGCTGCCTATCACCGGAGCCTCGCGCAGCCGCAAGTAATAGTCGTGGACCGGGGCCACCTTGGACGCAAAGTCCTCGCCGTCCGCCAAGAAGGGGCGCAGGAGCGGCACGGAGCCTTGCGCGGCTCGATGATCGGTGGGAGGCTGAGGCCGGGTCTCAGCGTCTCCGGCGGGCTCCCGAGGGGCCCTTTCGGCGCTTCTGGACTCGGCCTCGTCCTGCGAACCCGAGGCCCTCCTCGCGGCGACAGGGGCTCCGGACCTCGCGTCCGGAGCGTCTGCGGGGTAGGGGGCGACTGGTTCCACACCTCCGGTCAGTGTGCCTGCGCGAGCGAACAAGAGTTAAAAGTGGAAAAGCCCCTTGCGCACAGAGAAGTGTGGCTAAGTTATTATACCTGTGTCCGCAGCGTCGCCGGGACAATCCGGGGGCTGGAGATGATCCGACGGGCTCGGGCGGTAGAAGAGGTTGTCGATGGAGTTCATCGGAGAGCCCGCCGCCGCCGCGGCCAGCTCCGCCTCTTTGTCGGCACTCTTCTCGATGGCACCAAGCGGGTCGGCTAGGCCCCCGCGGTCCAAGCTATCCGCGGCCCTGCTCTCGAAGGAACCCGCGGAGCCACCCGCCGAAACAGGCCCGAGCGAGGAAGCGATTCCGGGGCACGGCGTCGCTTCGGCGTTCTGCGCCCCCTGTCCAGTCCCCGGCGTGGGCTCCGTTGGACTCGGGCGAAGGGGAACGCCTCCGCTTCTTCTGGCGTCCGGCCGGACCAGCGAGGTCGGAGCCGGAATCGCTGGAGGATCCCCCGACTCCGATTGGGCCCCCTCGCTGGAACCCCCGCCCTCGGAGTGAGAGGCCGAAGAAGGCCCCGGGGACAGCTGCTTCGGCCCCTTCACTATCTTCTTCTTTTTTTGAGCGGCCCGGAGAGAGGCCGCCGTCGGCGTCGTTCGCCTTCCTCTTCGAGACGTCCCGGAGGACCTCGCCCTCCGGAAGGGGCGGAGGCGTGAGCTCGAGCGCCCCCCACACCCTGTTGAAGCGCTCCCAAGAGCCCACCAGCTCCAGCCGACGGGCCCGTTCGGCTGCGGTTGGGACCCCGAGGATCCTCTCCGCCAGGCGGGTAACCTCCTCGAGCGTTCGAGCGACGAGCGATCCTAGCATCTCATCGTCAGGGTCGGGGTACTCCTCGAGCGCTGAAAGATACGAACGAAAGCAACCAAAGTGGACGCTTACCGAGCCGGCGGGAGAGCTCCGCTGGCATCGACTCGTCTCGGCTGCTCCGGAGCGATGCTGGCCACTCCTCCTTCATCGGAGGGATCTTCGAGGGCCACGAACTCCTCCGCCAAGTCTCGCATGCTCATTCGGCGGGCGACGATTTGGAGAAGTTGCACCCTCGCAGAAATTGCCCTGGCATTGGTCTCGACGCGCGCTTCTCTCCGGAACCAGATGTGGCGCGGGATACCGGCAAGGCCGGAGGCGAGCCCTACGCGGACGTAGAACCACCGGTTCACCCACTTCGAATACCACCTCTCATTGGTGGCCTTCGCCGGGAAGGAGTCCGCATACTTCCTTCGGAGCTTAAAGTTGATGCTCCCGAAGGCCAGCACCCGGCCTCCTTTCTTCTTCGGCTGGCAGAGGGCTTCGTGCATCTCCGCGAAGACCTCAGCCCTCCCTTCGCAGCCTTCGACGCGCATGGCCCACTCGAAGATGGCGAGGCGGGCCACGGACATTGGGGGACAACTGCGGGAGCTCCAGGTGGAATGCGTCCAGCACCCCGGCGAGAAGCTCCGAGGCAGGAAACTCCAGGCCCGCGTCAAAGAAAGCTTCAAAGACGACGACCTCACCTTCCCGCGGCTGCCGGTGCCGTCTCCGGCCCGGCCTCCTCGCCGGCGTCTCAGGACCGAGACGGCTCCTGGTCGCTTGCTCAATCGACGCCTCGGTGCACGCGGACGGCCCGAGCTCCAAGGTCTGCTCCCGGAACTGCTCAGAGGCGGGGCGGAGGTCGCCCGCGCCGCGTACCTCCGACGAGTCGGTCGCTGTCGCTGCCGCTGCCGCCGCCATTTGGCGCTGCAAGAAGCACGGGTCCATCGCCATTGCAGGGGCAATGTCCCTCGCCATTCCTCGAAGAGCCGAGAGAGGGAGCGTAGAGCTCAGGGAGCAGGGTGAATGGTGGCTTGAGTGGCTAGAGCTGGCGCGTATGGGTGAGTGAGAAGGAGGCCGCGCGGCGGATTATATCTAGTCCCAGGACCGACGGTCCCTCTTCCGGTTCGGTTAACGTGTGAACGCGGCGGTTGCGCGGCACCGTATTTAAGGCCGGCTAACGCATCGGGGCGCGGCGGTGACCTCCTGGCGGTTCGCCTCCTCGATACCATCTGTGCGTGCATTAACTGCTTCCGGCGGCGCCCGCCCGGCTCCTAGGGGTCAGGGTCCCCCGGTCAAGGCGTGTTGGCCTCCCATCAGCTTGGTCAAACTTCCTTCGGCACGACAGAAAAAGGGACTCGAGGCGGACCTCAACCCTCCGACCCATTCGCGCCTCCTTACTCCGAAGCCCCTCCACGCCGCGGCGGATTTGGCACCCCAGTACAAGGTAAGCACCAATTAGGGCTATCGGGATTACATTGTGCGCTTCCACCCCCTCTTGATGCAGGGCTACGAGCGGGAAGAAGCGAGGGGCTACTGTTGGGGGAGATAATCCCGGAAGCCGAAGGAGGGCCCTCGACCAGGGGGCCCGGAACCTAACGCCGAGGGCTACCTTCTGGAGGCAAGAGGCCGGAGGCCTCCTTCTGGAGGAAAGGTGCCGGAGACCGCCCTCCGGCATGAAGACATCGGAGGCCACCCTCCGGGAGAAGATGCCGGAGGCCGCCCTCCAGCAAGAAGGCGTCGGAGGCCATCCTCCGAAGGAAGATGCCAGAGGCCGCCCTCCGGCAGGAGGACACCGGAGGCCATCCTCCGGGAGCAAGAGATCGGGGGTCCCCCCCCTTGACCCGCAGCGGCAAAGCCAAGGAAAGCGTTAGCAAGAAAAGGACCGGGCGACCGTACGAAGGGGCGGGATCGCAATCTTCTGGGCCGTGTCAGGCGGCGCAAGCGGCGCCCGACACGGCTGCTACGCTGTCAGAGTCGGATCTTCTTGTCTGTTCTACGCATCGTCCATTTTGTCTGTACTACCGACTGGTGTTCGGCCAGGTAGCCGTTAGCGGTCCAGAGGCGCTTGGCCCTCTTGACGGGGTGCCTTATAAATACCCCCCAACTACAGTTGTATGAACAAGCTCGGGAGGGCATTGAATACATTACTCTCATTTTCCACTAAGAAAACCTGCTGGTTCGATCCGTCGTCCCAACAATTTTCTTTTAAGTTCAACTTCCCTGACTAGTACTACACTTACAGCGAAGCCTGTTGCTGCAAGATAAAGAAGGAGAGTTTCTTCTGGCAGGGGCACAGTAAGTGTTGATAGATTTCCGAGATAATATTTAATGTCATCGAAGCTCTTCTGGCACTCTGGCGTCCACATGAAACTTTCGGACCCCTTTAGAGCTTTAAAAATTGGAAGGCTTTGTTCGGCTGATCTGGCCAGGAATCTACTAAGGGTTGCGAGTCGTCCTATCAGCTTCTGGGCCTGCTTCGAATTTTCTGGTGGAGCCATTCTTTGCAATGCACTTATCTACATCGGGCTAGCTTCAATTCCTCTACTCGAAACTAAGTACCCTAGCTGTTTTCCTACTTATGCCCCGAATATACATTTTTCATGGTTGAGGTGAACTCCACATGATCGGAAGCTCTCAAAGGTTTTAGCTAAGTCTAGGCTATGATGGTGCTTTTTAGCACTCTTTATTACAATGTCATCCATATAGGCTTCGACATTTCGGCCTATCTGGTGACCTAGAGCCTTAGCTATAAGACGTGAGAAGGTGGCTCTGGCATTCCGCAAGCCAAAAGGCATTCGAACATAACAAAATACTTTGGAGGGAGTTATAAAACTCGTCTTGGCTTCATCTTCGCGCTTTAGCCAAACCTGATGATAATCGGAGTATGCGTCTAGGAAGCTTAACAACTCGGAGCCAACCATAGAATCCACAAGCTGGTCTATTCGGGGCATAGGGTAGGGGTCTTGTGGGCATGCTTTATTCAATGACATGAAATCAATGCACATTCGCCACTTACTAGAGCCCTTTTTCTAGACAAAAACAGGGTTAGTCAACCACTCCGTGTGGGCTATTTCCCTGATAATTCCGGCCCTCAGCAATTTCTCCACCTCCACCTTAGTGATGTCTGCCCTTTCTGCTGATAACTTATGAAGCCCCTGGCGCACTGGCCTAGCCTTCGCGTTGACAAGCAAACTATGCTCGATGATGCTCCGGTCAACTCCGGGGATATCTTCGTCAGTCCAGGCAAAGATATCTAAGTTTTCTTTAACTACTTCCTCCAGTGAAGTAGCTATTTACGAAGGTAGCCCCTTGCCAAATTGTACTGGGTACTCCTTGCCATCTTTCAGGATCGTCTTCGTGATCACAGCACCTTTCAGGCTTGGCTTTAGGGAAGGGCCCTTCGAGGAGCCTGAAGACTCCGAAGCCTCCTCCGTGTGCTCCTACAGACTATTCACCTACCGAGGGTCCAGTGGTGGACCATGGCCGTACTCCACTCTTCGGGCTGCAGCTTGGTCTCTTGAAATAGTGAGGACTCCACCTTGTGTGGGCATTTTGAGACACAAATAGTTATGATGTGCTATATCTCCGAACTGGTTCAGCATTCCCTCCCGAAGATTGCATTATAGGCATATGGGGCGTCGACGACGTCGAAGATAACCTCCTAACCATCGGTGCTTCGGTGTTGCTAGCTTGAGCCATATTTGCACAGGCTCCGAACATACTGCTAGAGGGGCTCGGTCCGATGTACCTCGCCATGAGCTTCGTCCTAAGTACTCACCCCGAAGGGTCAATACGGACTTGCAATCTTTCGTGTCATGGCTTCTATTTTCGCCATGCACACAACAGAAGAAGATTTGGCGCCTGCTAGCCACTCTATCTTGGGGCTTCGAGGTACCAGCCTTGTTAGCTTGCGCCTGTTGAAAGTTGACAGGTATCTTCGGGGCGGAGGGTGCAATATTTAATACATCGGAGCAGAAGTATTTCTTCACCTGCCTATGATCAGTGAAGCGATTATCAAGGGGGCTTCCGGAGAAGTTCGGACTTTAGGCTTCGTCTTCACTTCTCGAAGGGCTGGTGCAGGTGTCATGATTCTTCGGAGGCAACCTTCCTCTGCCTTGGCATACTGTTTGAAGTATGCCATAAGCTGTGCTACAGACGACACCGGCTTCCGGTGAAGTTTGCTGATGAGATCTGGGTTCAAAACCCCTTCGCGCGCCGCAGCAACTACCGAAGAGGTAGACAAGCCTTTGATCTGAGACTTGGTGTGGGTGAAGCGTGTAAAATACTCCCAAAGCGTCTCCCCTGCTCGCTGCTTCACCTGGAACAGACTTCCGGTCGACATCGGGGCTACAAACGTACCCTGGAAGTTACTTACAAACTTCCTCTTTAGCTGCTCCCATGACTTGGTCGATCCTCGCTTTAGAGACCAGAACCATCGGAGAGCCACACCTTCTAGTGCGAGGGGGAGACACTACGCCATAGTGTTACGCACCCCTCCGCTGGCTTCTATTGCCAAGGCATACGAACGAGAGAACTCTCCGGGGTCAAATCCACTGGAGTATTTGTGTAGCTTCAAGGCCTTGAACCTGGGGTCGAAGGGTACTTTCTGCAGGTCCGGATGCAATGGATACTCGTCGTCGAAGGATGCATTCTCAGCTTCCTCCGGGACTTGAAGAGCTTCGGGATGATTACTAGGACCATCGTCTTAAGGCACCTCATGAGTATTGTGAAGGCTTGAGAGCGAAGTCTATCGGCAGCTTCTTGCCTCCACCTTGCTACTTCTTCCTAAAGGCGCGCTACTTGGGCAGCCGCCTCCTCAGGAAGGTCATCATCTTCTCCAGAGGGGATCTCTGGGTCTTGGGAACTGAGGTAATCAGTTCGGAGCACCGAGAGAGCTTCTCGAGGACCTCTAGGTGTTTGAGGTCTGATGACCCCTTCGGGGGTTAGTGGAATGACTGAGGGTCCTACACCATTGGTCCGAGGGGACCTTCGGGGAGGATCGGTGGCTAGGCTCAGCTTGGGAGGCATGGCTAACGAAGTTAAGGTCCGAAGACCGAAGACTTCGACTGGTTTAGGAAGGCGAGGAAAGGCCTTTGAGCTGCACTAGGAAGCCCCTAACCGAAGGGTGCGCGGAATCCTGAGACTTTGAAGATCCCTCCGCAAGTCCTCTTTGTAGTGCAGTCACTGGCGGAGAACTAGCTTTTAGAACAAAGTTCCCCATGGACGGCGCCAACTGTTGGTGTAAATGATTACGCTAACAGATTCTCTAAGATTAAGAACTAACAAACAATGAATTTGTGAAGTGAACTATCTCAAGCCTCCGAATAGGATAATAGCTCGAAGTAGTTCAAAGTTGTGTATTGAATATCTGAGTATTCCATGCCTATTACAGGGTGAGAAGGGGGGTATTTATAGGTAAAAACTCTAAGCAAAAGACCTTTTTACCCCTCAATTACAACCGACATAGTGGAAACTATTCGGTACCCCGAATAGGGCTAAAATAGTAAAATATATTCGAAGAAGATAGACAAGGCAGATGTCCTGTCAGTCTTGCTGTTTCCCACTATAGAGACGGAGCCTTCGGAGGGTATCTTCGAACTGGGTTCAGAGGACCCTTCGGCTTGGAAACTTCATCAACTTGGGGGCATGCTTCTGTCCTAAAGCTGCATAAATTGTCTTTGCCTTTTGATCTTAATGGCTCTGGGATGAAGTATTCCCCCCCAACACTCCTTTTCCATCTTGCATTAGAACACATCTTAGTCCTTGGCGAGATGCATCACAGTAAACATGAAAATCCTTGTGGATCTCTAGCGAAGTTAACACTGGTGCTGACACTATCTTTTTCTTCAAAACCTAGAAACATTCTTCACACTCTGCTGTCCACTTGAATTTATCTATCTTCAGCAGTAACTTTATCAAGGGTCTAGCAATCTTGGAGAAATTCTCTATGAATCAACTGTAGTAACCAGCCAATTCAAGAAAACTATGAATCTCGGTTACCGATACAGGTTGAACCCAATATGTTACTACTTCAACGTGTCCCAAAAATTTCACTTGAGATGACCAAAATTCACACTTCTCATACTTTGCATATAGTTGATGCTCTCTAAATTTTTCTAAGGTTACATGCAAATGTGCTTCATGCTCTTCTTTTGTCTTAGAATAAATTAGGATATCATCAATGTTGGGGAAAATATTTCATCCCCACGATGTTCAAGATTATAAGACTAAGACAACTCATAAAGTTCTAAGTCGAAGATTTGTCTCCGCACTGATGAAGGGTTAATGCCAGAGGGTCTGTCCAGACCTGTAACAACCCAAATTTAAAAATAAAATAAAAATGAGGAAAATAAATTTTCTAAATTGAAAAATGAATTAATTATTTAGAGAAAAGGTTAAAAGAATCCAATTAAAGTCGAACAAGGAGAAATGTTTTATATTTGAACCTAAAAAATTTATGGTGAAATCTAGAAGCCAAGAAATATTTTTAAGAATTTTTACAAAATTTTACCAACAGTGCTTCAAGCCCTAACTAAATATATGAATTTATGGAATTATTTTAATTAGAAAAACATTTTAAATTGTTGTTGGGCCGCCTTCCTCATTTCTGTCTTCGGCCGGGCCCAGTCCAGCACCAGGCCACTGCCAGGTGGGACCCGCCTATCGGCGCGCTCCCTCCCTCTCTCCTCCGCGCTGCGCCCACCCTGGCCCGCCTGGCATCCACTCGCACCCCCTTTTCCACCTCAGACCGCTCGGGCCCTCTTGTCGGCACCGTTGCCTTCGCGCTCGACCGCTGACAGGTGGGGGCCACCTGTCAGGCCCTTCTTCTCTGATGGAAGGGGATCCCCCCCTTCCATACAGGCGCCCCCTTTCCTCCAATCCTGCCACCGGCCGCCGCCATTCGGTAAATTGGGCCCAGAATCCTGCTCCCTGATCACCGATGATCACCTTCCGTTGTCAGCCGACGCATTTTCGCCTGGATGGAAGCATAGCCGAGCAAAGGAAAGTTCGTCGGAGTTTTGTAATCCCCTTGGATTTCCTCGATTTGCCTGCCAATTCCACGCCACCGACGAGTCTATAAAAGCACCCGGCTTCGCCGCACTCCGCCACGCCACTTGAGCCCAAGACCTCGCCTACCCGAGCGCCGTCACCGCCTCTTCAGAATTTTTCCCCTTCTTTGGCTCCGACAGGCCCTCGCCGGTGCCCCGAGCCGCCGCTGCCCTCCCCGTCGCCACCGCTAGGACCGCCTCCACGCCCTCTACCCTGGCCCCACCTCCCTTGGGTTGGATCACCGCCGGAGCTCATCGCCGTCGTCAAACCCGAGGAGCCCGCCGCCCCCTTCTCATCGCCGATCACCGCCGGTCGTTGTTTACCATCATCACCTATAATGTCGTACTCCCCTCCCTCTCCTCTATCCATTTTAGCCGACGCCTAGGGCCGTAGGCCATCGCTGCCACCGTGTGCCGCTCGTCGTCGCATCACCGGAGCCAGGGACGAAGACCTCGGTCTCCCCCGTGTCGCGTGCATGCCAGACGCGTTCTTAGTCGTGCGATCACAGATGGACGGCGCAGATTAGATCCCGCATATCCCGACCGTTGATCTGGCCAAAAGGGTAGCGAGGCCTATGGGCCGTTGATCATCACTTAAACACCCCGCCCCACCAGCGACCGTCGGATCTGGATCTGATGGTCCAGATTGGACCGGTTCACGCGCACAGTGGACGGGTCCATGGTGGGCCTGGCTCACCGTGGACCCAAGCCTGTTTTCTGTTCAAATAAAATTTCAGAAATTTGTTTAAACTTTAAAAATTCATAACTTGCTCAATTTAACTCAAAATTTGACCATTTCAATTTTGGAAAATTTGTCTTTTTATTCTCTACACTTTTATGCAATAAAAACAGTATGCTTATTTTGCACAAAATATTCTTATTAAATAATAAAGAAAAATCCCCTTTAGGATTAAATTCATATTTCATTTAAATAATTCAGAAAAACCCTTAAAAATTTATATATTAATTTCAGAGGGCACAATAACTTCATCTCACTATTTTTAAGCAATAAAAAGAGTAGGGTTGTTTTGGTACATTTCAATTCACATTTAAATAGGAAAATAAAAACCCCTTAGGGAAAATACTTATATCAATTTATAAAATTCAGAAACCTCTTTAAAACTTAATCTTAAATGATTAGGTAATAATTTCATAGAATTTAAGACTCTATCTCCTTTATTTAATCCAACAAAAACATGTATGCTTGTATGGTTGATTTTTGGATTGTTTATTGAATGTCGTATTTACTTTTCCGTATCGAGAAGACTACGTCGCCGTCGAAGATCCGAGTCTTACCCTGAGGTTCCACCTTCACCATTCGCGGATCAGGGCAAGTCACAAGCCCCATTTTGATCATAATTGAGCCCATGTTTTAATAAATTACCACTATAACTCATAGGATAATATTGCATTAGTCTAATATCAAGCCCTAAATTATATTTATTAGATCACTGTCCTTGTGTGTCAACCCAAGCCATGCTTATTGAGCCTAAACTCCTTGTCACTCTACAATATTATATTAGTTAGTGTCCAATGTACCTTCACAACTGCTATAGGATAAAATAAAGAGTCATAGATAGTTGTATTCTACTATTTGAATTTCCCCGTTATTCTCGTCTCTGGATTCTGTTGGAGTTGGCTATGTTATAAGTATGGTGGGTTCCGGGTGCAAGCTCGGGAATTGGTTGGTCGCACCCAGGGCACTATAAGGACCGGTCTACGGGATCTATTACAAAGCACTTCCGTACTAACCACAAGTCTAGCGGGTAAGTTCTAACTGGAGGTATGGATCGTACCAACTTGGAACACCATGGTGGAGGGGGCAAGGGGCAACCTGTGGGTGACTTGCACCGACGTGGCTCAAGGAGGGGTATGGTGTGGCCTGAAGTGACTGGGAAACCATATGAAACCTATAACAGGTTGTTACCGAATTGGTGCATTCAATGCTAAAGGTTTTGGCACGAGCTTCTCGTGACAGGAGTCATTTAACACACTACGGTGTGCGGGAAAAAAGTGCCTTGTGGGTACAGTAGTACACCTCTGATCAAAGTTTTAAATCTTTTCGAAAAGCCGAGCCCACGGTCAAGGGCGGGTTGTGTGACCTCTCGTAGTTAGTTTACTTGTGAATGAATGGTTGTGTTATTCATGGCATGTAAGGACTGTTGAGCGAGGGTAGGCTGACTGTACCCCTCGAGTTAGAAGATGATGCATGAACTCATGTTTACTTTTCTGCAATAATAACTTGATTACATTAATTGCTTTACAAATATGCTTTTCCGCAAAAGTAAGCCACGACCTTCCATGTTATTACCTTGTATTATAATTGCATTTGGTTGCTTGCTGAGTACGATTGTACTCACCCCCGTTGAATTACACCACCAGTGGCAGTCTACTACGAGGAGGGTGACGGTCTGGAGTAGCGACCTAGTCAAGGCACGAGACTGGAAGAAGGCGTTCATCTAGGAAATTTGTTTTACTAGTTTCTCTCTGATTTAACTCTTTTGTAATAATATGGTATACGAACCATGATTGATTGGTGTATTTTACGCAGTCGTGTGATGAACGTCTTGTATTTATTGATTTTCTATGGAATTTCAATAAATTCCCGGTTTTATTGATAGTCTGCTTCACAAACTCTTCGTTTATTAGTTCTTAAATTTAGGGAACCTATTAGCATAATCTTTTACGCCAATATTTGGCACCGTCCATGGGGAACCTAGTTCTAAAAGCTAGTTCTCTGCCACTGAGTGCACTTCGAAGAGCACTTGTGGAGGGAGTTTTGTACTCTAAAGATTCCTCGCACCTTTCGGTAAGGGGCTTCCAAGTGTAGTTCGAAGGCCTTTCCTCGCCTTCTAAAATCATTTGAAGTCTCGGGTCTTCGGGCCGTAGCTTCACAAGCCATGCCTCCCAAGCGAAGCCTAGCCACCGGTCCTCCCCGAAGGTCCAATCGAACCAATAGTGTAGGACCCTCATCCATTCCACAAACTCCCAAAGTGGTCATCAGACCTCAAGCACCCAGAGTCCCCCGAGCAGCTCCCTCGGTGCTTCGAACTGATTATCCTAGTTCTCAAGACCCGGAGGTCCCCTCCAGAGGAAGCGAAGACCTTCCTGAGGATATGGCTACCTAGGTAGCACAACTCTATGAGGAAGTAGCAAGATGGAGGCAAGAGGCTATAGATAGGCTTCACCCTCAAGCTTTCCCTCTTGCTTCGAAGGAGCATCAAGACGGAGGTCCTCATGATTATCCTGAAGCTCCTCGAGTCCCAGAAGATGTCGAGAATGCATCCTTCAATGATGAATCCCCACTGCATCCGGACTTGCATAAGGTGCTCTTCGACCCAAGGTTCAAGGCCTCGAAGTTGCACAAATACTCCGGTGGGTCCGACCCCAGAGAGTTCTCTCGTTCTTATGCCCTGGCAACAGAAGCCAGCGGAGGGGTGCGGAATACAATGGCAAAATGTTTCCCCCTCGTGTTGGAAGGTGTGGCTCTCTATTGGTTCTAGTCTCTAAAGCCAGGATCAATCAGGTCATGGGAGCAGCTGAAAAGGAAGTTCGTGAGTAACTTCTAGGGGACGTTCGTAGCCCCGATGTCCACGAGAAGCTTGTTCCAGGTGAAGCAGCAAGTAGGAGAGACCCTTCGGGAGTACTTTACATGCTTCGCCCACACCAAGTCCCAGATAAAAGGCTTGTCTACCTCTTTGGTAGTGGACGTGGCGCGCGAAGGGGTGTTGAACCCAAACCTCCTCAGCAAACTTCACCGGAAGTCGGTGTCATCTGTAGCATAGCTAATGGCATACTTCGAACAGTATGCCAAGGCAGAAGAAGGATGCCTCTGAAGAACTATGGTCCCTACACCAGTCCTCCTTCGAGAAGTGAAAACGGAGCTAGAAGTCCCGACTCCTCCGCAAGCTCCCCTCGATAATCGCTTCAATGATCATAGAAGGGGAAAGAAGAATTTCTGCTTCGAGGTATTAAATATTGCACCCTCCACCCTGAAGATGCCTTTCAACTTTCAACAGGCGCAAGTTAACAAGGCTTGTACCTCGAAGCCTCAAGAGAAGACGGCTGGCAGGGGCCAGACCTTCTTCTGTTTGTGTACATGGTGAAAATAGAAGCCATGAGGCAAAAGATTGTAAGTCCATATTAACCCTTCGGGGTGAGTACTTAGGGCGAAGCTCAGGGCGAGGTACTTCGGATCGGGCCCCTCTAGCAATACGTTCGGAGCCTGTGCAAGCTGTGGTCTGGCGTAGCAATCCTGAATCACCGATACAGCTCCCAGTGGCCAACATTATGCCACCACCGAAGTAGGAGGATCCCCAAGATCGCGGCAAGCGGGTGGTCCTACCCATCCCCGGAGGGGGGACCCTTGGTAATATTTCAAAGTGTCAGCGGAGGGACTATGTTCACGAAGTAGGGCATATAGGGACTTCGAGCTCGGCTATAGAAATGCCCGAGTGGTCCCATGTACCTATTTCTTTTACTGCCCACGATGCTGCAGGGGTGAAATTCCCCCATGCTGACCCCCTTGTCATTTTAGCTGATATAGCGGGAGTTGAAGTCCAAAGGATATTGGTGGATGGTGGAAGCTCCGTTGATATACTCTTCATCCAGGCCTTTAACCAGATATGGATTCCCTGAAGACACTTACTTCCGGCAGCCCACCCACTCCAAGGTTTCGGAGGTCCTCCTCTCGATGCCCTCGGCCAGATAGGCCTCGAGGTTGCCTTTTTACCCCTCTATTACAACCGACATAGTGGAAACTATTTGGCACCCTTAATAGGGCTAAAATAGTCAAAGACTAATCTAATGAGAAAGAAGATAAGTCTTCCATCCTAGCTGGCAGGGAGGTTCTCTGAAGAGTCGACGTTCGAAGCTATACTCCGAACAAGAGTCCACTTTGATTCTTCGAACTTGACCCAGTACTAAACCAGAGTTAGATACTAGAACTGTGGTTTAATAGATTGCCTTCGTCTTGTTACTGTAGTGAACTTAAGGATGAGGTATTTTCCCCCAATAGTAGACCCTCGAATACGCTTCTCTGCATGATCTATAAGGTTAGGAGAGCAGTATACGCAAGAAAAATAATCATGCGAAGGGGTTAATAAATTTTATCAACCTTCGGAATATGCAAGGATTCATAACTTCGAATTAATTTCTAAGGGAGTTCTATTCGAACAATTCTGAAGTCAACTTTTATGAAGCAAGAAAGCCCTTTATAATTAGAAGAAATAGTCGTTGGCCTTTTCCTTTCAGAAGAAGTTATGCGGTGCGTTAATTTCGCAAAGAGTAACGGTCAAGAATGCGAAACGACAAGTCTGAATGGTAAAAAATTGTGAACCTAGGCTATAAATAGAGGACCTAGAAACGTCTCAAACACCTTTCTCACCGTCTTTGCGCAATCAACCATTAGCCTCCAAACCATAGCCTCAATCGCTCGGTTCGAATCAATGGCGAAGACAAGCTTCAAGGCTCCCGGGGCGACTTCGGCCCTAGCTCGGCACAGGCCATGGTGGCGGCAGCGGCGGCGGCAGCAGCGGCAGCGCTGGCAGGGAGTCCCCAACAGATCGGTCCCCATGACCTCCTCTTGGCCTCTTCAAAGTACTCCAACCAGTCATACAAATTGGGTCTATCCACCTGCAAGAGGATGAGGATTATAGCAGTGGTCGAGGGGAAGATTAGCCCAGAGATCAATGTCCGAAAACCCGGGAAGGAAGCCATCCCTTCGCCGCGGCTCGGAGAAGTCGTCGTCTTCGAAGGAGGGTTAGGAATCCAGACGGTAGACTTCCTGTCGGAGGTACTGGATCTCTTCCATGTCACCCTTCCTCAATTGTCTCCGAACGCAATAGCACGCCTAGCTATCTTCGAATGGGCGCTGTGGGCTGAAGGCTGCGAAGGGAGAGCAGATATATTTGCAGCGCTGCACAAAGCATCTTGCCAGCCGAAAACTTACCAAGGCTCTAGAGGGGAAAAAATCATAGTATCCTTTGGCAGCATCAACTTCAGACTCCAAGATGAATTCCAACTGTGATTCCCAGTGAAGGCCATCAACGCTAGATGGTACACAGATTGGATTCTCCGGTGGTTCTACGCCGAAGATGGAGTAGATAGCCGTCTGGCCGGACCCCTACAAGACATATATTTTCGAAGGGAAGCCGAAGTCCACCAAGACCCCGGCCAGCTCGAAGCCCGCCTTAACCTGCTCCAATGAATTAGTCGCTGCATGAGCATGCGGGACTTAGAGGAGGAGTTCATTGGGCTCCAAATTCCACCTTTGATGGCCAACTGGCCAATCAACTTCGAAGAGGATCCGGAGGGAGGACTCCGAAAAAATTCTTCGAACTTGAGCTCTGCAGGTAACTTCGAAAAATACAACATGCTTTATACATGATTATTTGACAAAATGACTAATAAAAACTTATCTTTCAGCTTCACAAGCCCCTATGACTTCGGAGCAAGTCGTTCGAGCTTCGAAGAAGATTCTTGGAGCTCCTACACCGGCTGAAAAGGAGTGGAGGAAGAAACTGGTGGGTAGTTGGGAGCGACTTAAGCGAGTTTGGGGTGTACTCGGAGTCGTAGCCCCTCCTCTTCCAGACTGGGTGCCTTCCGAGCTTGGCCCGAAGAAGAGGAAAGCAGATGCTGGGACTTCGGCACCAGCCAAGACTCCCGTAAAAAAGTTAGCCCAGAAGCCTAAAAATGTGGCTCCTTCCAGGCCTGCTGCTTCGTCTTCAGGTTCATCTGAAGATGAGGGAGTAAGAGAAATGCAAAGGGCCCTCATGGACCTTATTATCGAAGATGAAGCGCAGGCGAATGTCAAAGTTGTAGACACTGGTGACGTAGCAGGTGTGCCGGTTGCACTAGACAACTCTGAACAGGTCGGGACCTCGAGTGTCCAGCCTGACTTGCCACGTCAAGAAGCCCCTGCTTTTGAAGGCAGAGTCGAAGTTGTAGCTGAACAAGCTTCAATTCCGGACGAAGTGGTAACTGTTCCTCCAAGGGAGGCTCTAGTACTCATTCGCCGACAGGATTTTTGAGGTAAACTTCATTAAAGCACCTTTTTCTCCACCCTGCAAAATTATGCAATATATAATACCTTCGTTTTGGTAGGGTCTGCTCCCATGGAGACGACTCCTCCTGTGAAGACTGCTTCTAGGACTTCGACATCTCCGAGGTCGGTTCCAGAAGTTACACAGATGGGGCCCGGAAAAGGTAAAGGCAAAATGGACCCTTTTCCTACTCCGAACTCGGGATTAACTCCGTCGGAATCGACAGACGAAGGACAATCTACGGAGAGGGCTAGTCCACCGAAGTTTCCGGGGATGCGGCGCAGTGCTCCGGCCCTTCACCCAACGAAGATGATCAAAGGGCTTTGTCAATGCTCCCCTCCTAGCTCCTTTTCTGGAGCGAAGGACCGGACTTCAGACCTTGCTAGAACCTTTGGATCGACCTAACCACGGAGTTGGGGGAACTGACTTGGTAGCCATACTTGGGGAGGCTGAAGGGTCAGAGCTGAATGCAGCTTTGGAACGGGCAGCATACCAGGTACGAAGAATCTGCAAAAACAAGATTAATTTCAACTTATGAACAATTTCTCACCTTGCTTTTTCTTTTCGCAACAAATAGTCTTGGCTCGAGCTGTAGCTGTTTCGAACGAGCGAGGAAGTATTCGTCTTAAGGAGAGGATTACTGCCCTCCAAAGGAGTCTTGAGGGCTCCAAAATTCAAATTTCCAGCTTGGACGAGATGGTAGCAGCGGAGAGGAGAGCTAGACTTGGTCTGGAGGCTGCAAATCAGAAGCTCGAAGCCGAGCAAATCGTGCTTCAGGCTGAAATAGAAAGAATGCGGGCGGGGCATGCAACCGCTGGGGCTGAGCTGGTTAAGCTCGGAGAAGAAAAGACGAAGGCCATGGAGGAAGCCAGCAACCTACTTATCCAAAAGAACTCTTTGGATATGGAGGCAGCTAAACTATCCTTTGTGGTTGACGAGCTGTCTTCGTCAAGGGATGCTTTAATCGAAGACAAGGTGAAGTCAGAGAAGGTAGTTGCGGAGGTCATGGATAACCTTTTAGGTGTCTTAGAGTACTTCGGTACTTCTTGGACACTATCTTTGACTGACAACGTCCCCTTGCTGCGACGATTGAAGATGATCCAAGGAGCAGCGAAGATGATGAAGACAGCGGGTATTCGGTATGGAGAAATCTCTGGCCAAGTATCCGCTCTTGGAATAGTTCGTTACTCCGAAGATCTAGGGCTATCAGTAGCGCTAGACTTGGGGGCGGCTCCTATTACCTTTGATGACATCCAACTATTAAACCCTTCCGAAGATGTGGCCGCAGCCTGGCAAGCCTTCCAAGCGTCATGGAGAGCCGACGGTCGAACAACGATCAAGGCTTGGATTGATGAAGGGATTCGCCAGAAACATGCTCGGTCGCAGGCTTCGAGCAGCCAACCTCCGCTAGACCCGCAGGTTTAGTTTTGTTTAGGGGTCCGAACATGTAAAAATTTATGCTTTCATTTGTTATGAATGAAGACTTATTTTAAAATGTTTTTAGGCTTCTCAACCTCGTATGGATGATCTCGAAGTATTAAATGTTACCGAAGAACTTTGCCTACTATGGGCTACCTTCGACCTCCTAAAACTTCACAAACGACCTCGATTTCTGATTCCTCAAGAAAGCTCCGGTGCAATTGCGCCTGAAATATACAAAGATATATTATCTTATATTAAAGAGGAAGAAAAAGAAGTTAACTCGGAAACTTCATCTTCTGAAGACGTTGAATGGTCCGAATAAGAGAGTACTGCTGAAGAACAAAGAAATAACCTGAAGAACTTCGAAGCTGGGAGAGAAGCCCCGAGCGACTTCGAACTTTGGCTGAACTCCAACAGGAACAAAAAGATTTTCGAGCTTCGAGGGGAGGGAGAAGAATTAAACGTAAAGTTATTAGGACTCCCGGCTCCAGAACTAGTCGTTCTGGCTTTAGTGGTAGCTCTAGGGATCGAAGGGGTCTTCGTTTCCTTCTTGGTATAGACACAGATTTTTCGTAATGTAATGTAATCTGTTCGAATGATAAAGATTAAGATTTTAAAATTGTCTCCCTACTTCCCAGCCCCTCTTTGGGTGTAAGCAACTTCGATTATTGCCGATGATGGTTAGGCGCAAAGAAAAAATGACTTAGGAGTAAAATTTTGGAGGCTAGGAGCCCCTTAGCAACTTAGAGATTGATTTAAATCTCACAAAATGGCTTCGACTACTTGGAGTCTAAAAACTGGTAACTTAGTACCTTTTGTTTGAAAGTAGTCAATTTGGACTAATTTTCCGGATACCTTAGCATCCAAAATGATTGGTCACTTTGGACTCTTTCAACAAATATTCAAAGCTTATCAGCTCAAACTCTATTTTGTTTGGCCTACTCCGGCTCTTTTTGCGAATGCTATCAAACCAGTGGTTCAGAATTCGCAGTGATCTCCTTGGACTCTTTTTACGGATGCTTTCAGGCCGGAGCCTGGAATCCGCATCATTTGGTCTCCTTGGACTCTTTTTATGGATGCTTTCAAGCCGGTGGCTTGGAATCCGTTTTTCAGTGACTTTCCCACCTCATCGGAAGCTTCGAACCAATGGTTCGAAGTCCGCAAAATTGGTTCAAATGAATGACACTTCCCTCACAAGCAACTTCATTCTTCCAGTGCGCCCACTAGAAGTAGGAAGTGTTTGAGAGGTATGCATTATCTGACCATGAACTCTATTAATTCAGAAGGTGTTTACAAATGATTACAAGGAGCCCCTATGTGAAATATCTCTTTAAGTGCTCCGCATGCTAGGCATGCTTTAACTTCTTCTGTTAAATCAAGCGAAGCTTGCCTTTCTCCTTCTATTTCAGGTTCAGTGCTGTGAAGAGATCCTCCTTTAAGCTCCGTTGGCATCATAGCTTCATCTCCGAATAATAGTCTGAAAGGAGTGAAACCTATGTACCGTGTTTGGGTGGTCCGAATGGACCATAAGATCTTCGGGAGCTCTTCGGTCCACAGCCCTTTTGCCAACCCTACTATTCTTCGATTCAACCCTGACAAGATATTACCATTGGCTCTTTCTACAGCTCCGTTAGACTGAGGATGGTGCACAACAGCAAAGCATATTTGTATGCCAAGATCATCGCAAAACTTCCTGAAGGGCTCTGCATCAAACTGTGTCCCATTGTCAACTGTAAGCTGTCGAGGCACTCCGAACCTGCATATAATACTTGTCGAGAAAAATTTTTGTACATTTTTCGAAGTGATAGCTGTGAGGGGTTCTGCTTTGACCCACTTGGAAAAATACTCAATTGCTACCACTGCGAATTTCAGATTTCCTTTTGCTACTGGGAAGGGGCCAATAAGGTCCATGCCCCATCTGGCCATAGGCCAAACTGGGGCAATGACCGAAGAGTTTTTGGCGGACGATGACTTCTTCTTCCCATCCATTGACAACCCTGGCACGTGCGGACTAGGCTCTCTGCATCAGCTACTATTGTAGGCCAATAAAGCCCCTGGCGAAGTGTTTTTCCTGCCAAAGCACGAGAGGCCAGATGGCTACCACAAAGGCCTTCATGAATTTCTCGGAGTATCTCTTGACCTTTGGCTTGAGATATACATCAGAGCAGAGGGGAACATACTCCGGCCTTGTAGAGAATATCATTGATTATATGATAGTTTTGAATTCTGAGCTTTAACCTCGAAAGTTGTGGCCCTTCAGGTAAATTTGCTTCACCTTGCAACAATTCCATAATTGAACTTCACCAATTAGTACATGGAATGCAAAGAATTTCCGTAGAAGGGATATGTGGCACCGAAGGTGAACTAAGCTCTTCGTAAAAAACTCTTTCCGGAATGTCCATAGCTCCGACCGCAGCTTTTGCTAAGGTATCGGCTTGCATATTTTCAGCTCTGGGTATACTTCGGATGGAAATCCCTTTAAATGCTGCTTCAATCTTACGGATCTCTTCCAAATACTTTGCAAGGTGGGGGTGACTAACTTGAAAACTTTTATCAACGTGCCCTGCTACAATTTGAGAATTTGTTTTAACAACAACTCTTGTAGCACCTAAAGCATGCGCCTTTCGAAGTCCTAGCAAAATTCCTTCATACTCCGCTATATTATTGGTGGACTTAAAGTTGAGCCTTGCGGAGTACATTGCCTTTGCCCTGACGGGGAAATTATTACTGCTCCGATGCCTGCTCTAGATGCTTGGAAAGCTCCATCAGAGTATATAGTACAAATTCCTTCATTTGATTTCTCCGGAGCCCATACTGCGGATGGAGTCCATTCTGCCACAAAATCTGCCAACACATGTGACTTGATCGCTGTCCTTGCCACGAAGGAGATGCCGAAGGGTG
Organism: Zizania palustris; assembly: GCA_019279435.1. Classification (NCBI taxonomy): domain Eukaryota; kingdom Viridiplantae; phylum Streptophyta; class Magnoliopsida; order Poales; family Poaceae; genus Zizania; species Zizania palustris. The sequence goes on along the minus strand of JAAALK010000284.1, from coordinate 62,038,072 downwards.
CTAATTCAGCAGCCCATTTCCCAATTCTTCCTGTAGAATCCTTGCTTTAGAGCATATCTCCTAAGGGATACGAAGTTGGTACAATAACATTATGTGCTACGAAATAATGCCTCAACTTCCTCGAAGCCATTATCAGAGCATTGGTGAACTTCTAAAGCTCATAATATCTTGTTTTTGCTCCAGACAACTGCTTCAGATACAAAATAGACTGGATTCTGTACCAACTTCCCATTGAAATCAACTTCTCTGACAAGGACTACACTGACAGTAGAGCCAGTAGCTGCAAGGTACAGGAGTAGGGTTTCGTCCACAACAGGCACCGTGAGTGTAGTGAGATTACTGAGATAATTCTTAATATCATCAAAACTCTTTTGACACTCCGGTGTCCATGCAAAATCTTCGAACCCGTTCAATGCTTTGAAAATGGGCAAACTTCTCTCCGCAAACCTTGCTAGGAACCTGGTGCTGCTAGGCGGCCAGTTAGCTTTTGCACCTGCATTAAATTTTCCGGAGGAGCCATCCTTTGTAATGCAGTTATTTGAGTAGGGCTAGCTTCGATCCCTCTGCTTGAAACTAGATACCCAAACAATTTTCTAGCCTGAGCCCCGAAGATACATTTTTCAGGGTTAAGACGGACTCCACATGCCCGAAGGCTATTGAACGTTTCTACTAAGTCTAGGCTATGTTGGTGCTTTAGAGCACTCTTTATAACAATGTCATCCATATAGGCTTCTACATTGCGGCCTATTTGATGACCTAGAGCTTTAGCAATTAACCTCGAAAAAGTTGCCCCGACATTTCTTAAGCCGAAAGGCATTCTTACATAGCAGAAGACTACCGAAGGAGTTACAAAGTGTTGATGGCAAAAAATGGCATTAATGGCTAGATTGTCAAAATATCAATTTTTGATGATTTGGGCCGAGAATACACATGTCCAGGGTCTGTCTGAAGCCCTACAGGGCAAAAGTCCATTGAGCTATGGGCTCTGAAAGCCTCTAGCGACCCCATGGGCTTCAGCCAGGAAGCCTTCGGAGGCCCACACTGCTGAAGCTTTGGAAGCCTTCGGAGGCCCACACTGCCGAAGCTTCAGCCCAAGGAGTAGGCCTCGACGGGCCTGGCCAAAGCCCACCTCGGTAGAGATAGAGTTGGTTGCGTCACCGGCTCAATCTCTATCTCTATCTGGCCGGATTAATAGGAGATTAGATTAGGAGTTAACCCTCTATAAATAGAGAGGCATGGCCGGCGTGGAGAACCCCCCAACTCAAACCAAACCAAAGCCCATGCTTTGATCGTATTTACTTTACCTTTATTTTCCTATACCTCTTCGTGGGTTTGCCTGGAAGCCCTCCGCCAGCCACTACGGAACAGTGGTAATCCTTGTTACTTCGCCTGTGAAGTATCCGTTAATCTACGTAATAGATTGTTATCGCCTTGTTAGTTCGCCTTTGAAGTATCCGCTAATCTTCGTAATAGATTGCTACCTTTGCTACTAGTGCAACACTTAGCAAAATTCGGTCCTCAGGCCGAATTGGTACTCACACTCTTCTGTTGCTGGTTCAGACGTTCGGAGCCACATCGTCAGAGGTGTCCGGAGCTGAGAGATCGGTTTCGGAGGTCCCAGGACACCCTTCGGTGGGATTGCTGGCTTCGGCAATAGGCTTCGCTAGCATACTTCGTCGCAACAGGCTTCACCACGACCATACTCCGCACTGGACGAAGTTGCACTCGCGTGTGGCCATCACGTCATTATTCCGTAGTTTGCTGTATCGGAGATCTCACGCTGAATCCCGCTGTTCGGAGGTGATCATCGCGTCCAGATCCGTTCGGAGTCCATCTTCGACCGGATCAGTCCGAAAGCCGAAGAACCCTTCGGCGGAGTACGTCGCATCAGACGACGAAGGTACACTTCGGTGACCCCTTCGCACCAGACTCCGAACTAGGCGGGCTCCGACTGGTTTGCTGATTTTTATTCTGTTTAATCTATCTTTTTCGGCTAATTGGATTATTTTGTGTAATCTGGTTGCCTGGCGACTCCACCCCCTTATCACTATTAAGGGTAGTCAGAACGCGATGTCAGTGCCACGTCACGCTCAGGCCTGTCCCTAAGTATCCGTGCACTTTTTGATCGTCGGACTGACCGAAGTGTGGGGGCACGTTTTCATGTCAACACACTTTTTGGCGACTCCGCTAGGGAAGGCTACACCAACATGATGAGTATGTCTACATCGGCCACTGATACATCTACATCGACTACTATGTCTACACCGCCGATGGACGCAATAGGAGGCGCGGATATCGACAACCGCAACATATTGTCGCCTACACTTGAAGATATCCCCGCAGAAGACCGAGCAGAGATCGAGGCAAAGTTAAGGGCACTCCAAGACATGATGCTTGGGGGCTACATCAAGACACGCGCAGGCTTTGTCAAGCGCGACATCGTAACCCCCGACCTCGCTTAGGTCCAGGTAACACCTGTATCGCCTCGCTTATCTTCTTTAGAAATTGAGCAAAAAATAGCCGCATCAGTAGATCAAGCCGTTAGCGCTTCGCTAGCCAACCGTTTAGATTCGACAGTTAGCTCCCAAGTAGAGGAAACTCTTAGGAGGTTCGGCTTCACTAAGGCCGTACCCCTTGTTCCCATTGCTAGTGCACCACCGGCAAACCACGTATATAGTAGGACTAACGACAGCACCGGCACAATCATATCTCCGGCCTCACCACTTATGGCCGAGACCAATCATTACACCTGCGGTCAAAGTAATACTGCATACCATCCACCGCCACCTGCGCCAATACTCGCGCTACCCGCACCACACGCCGAACACGAGCACGTTGTACAAATAGCAAGTAGGGAAGAAGCACATGGCAAACACGCTGACATCCCACTGAGGAGCCATGCTGAATAGCGTGGGCCTCATGGCTCTAGAAGTGATGAGTCATTGTCAACGATAGTCAAAGAGGACAGAAGAAGAGAGAAGATTTGCTGTTTTATGGGCCGCGTGTGACTCAGGTACACGGGCAGCAAGCGACTGTCGGGCAGAGGAGGCTGCGGAGTCGGGCTAGCCCAATCCGGGTACATGGGCCAGAAGCAGTAGAAGACCCACTGGGCTGTTGACCAGGACTGACTCAGGTACACGGGCGGTGAGCGATTGCCGGGCTGAGAGAGCTGCGGAGTCGGGCTGGCCCAATCCGGGTACCTGGTGCAAAGCCAGTGGAGGCTTTGTCAGTTTCGGCGCAAAACTGACAACCGTCGATCTTGTATCCGACTGTCCAGAAGAGAAGCCGTAGTCGCTACGAAAACTTAGCTTCCGGATAAGTCATCTGTATCTCTAGGCCCACAGTCAGTCAGTCGTGTCTGTAAAAATACCTAAGGGCAGTAGAGTCTTTTCCTTTATTCTTGCGTCTGTAAAAACCACAAGGGGCAGGTGGAATGTTCCTAGTGTTGGGAGCCTATAAATAGGACCCCAATCCCTAGGGTTTGGACAACCCTTTTGGCTGAAATCAATTCTATTCCCTTGGGTCACTTTTTGTCTCTTGTTTTGTCTCTCTCCTCTCCTGTTCTTGCTTGCGCCGCCAAGGAGTTTTTGCCCCTGTTTTGTTGCCTTGCATTTATTGTTGTAGTGAAGGTTCTATTCCTAAATCGTGTGCAGCAACTGCAGAAGTTTTTAATGGCTTCGTTTGATTTGAACAACAAGTTTTTCCCATGATTTTTGAGGCTTCGGAAGCTTCTGTTATTCACGAGCAGAGTACTAGTTCTTGCTGTTTGCAAGTAGTACTCCACTGTAGCTACAGTACTCCTGTGCCAGCTTTTTGCTTTTACTGCTCAACTTTTCGATCGGGTTGACAGGACTGAAATCACTTTCCTGGCTGCTTTCAGGCGAAGCCATCCTCTCTGTTCGAAGCCCCTCAGCTCCATGAGGCAGGCTTCGATCCGACCCTACTCGAAGGCTTCGTTTCGATCTTCGAACTTTGTTTTGTGTTCTGTGTTGCTAGCTTTGAAGTACTCTTTGAACGGACCGCATCGCATACTTCGAACGACAGTGCGAAGGTACTTCGGCTCTAGCTGTTCAAAGTCCATACTTCGATAGTTTTTCGAAGTTGGCTTCGAAGCTTGTCGTTCTGCTAAGCTTCGCATTGATTTCTTGTGGCATGTCAGCCTTCGCATCTCTTTTCGATGTTCACTCTTTTCGAAGGTAGAGTGTAGGCTTCGAGTTTGGTTTCTCTGTCGTGTGACAGGCTTCGCTTCTTTGTTCGAAGGTAGTCCGTCTGTGTGGTGTGTTCGAAGTATTTTTGTTCGAAGGTTTGGCTTCGAAGTACTTGGCTCGAAGCTGTGTTCGAAGTCTTGCCTTCGAAGTACATACTTCGAAGCAGGCTCCAACTTTGTCATACTTCGCTTCGAAGCATACTTCGATTCTTGTCACATCGAACTAAGCTAGACCTAAACATACCTTCGGCATTTTTCACAACACCTTCGACAGACTTCGACTACCACCTCCGAACCAGTCTACGATCTGCGAAGTAGGCCTCGACCTCCGAGGCAGGCTTCGGCCAGCGAAGCAGGCTTCGATCTGCGAAGCAGGCTTCGCCTAGTTTCGAACAGGAGACAGATTCGAACAGGTAACTTCTCTTTTCACTCATAGTGCACCAAGATTTCTTTACTGAGAAGATTGACTTGCCTAGTCTAGTGTATACTGTTTATCTATCTATTAGCACTGCATTGATAGTCTTCTGTTTGTCATCAGATGCTTCTAGGCTAGATACCTTTTAGACTAAGGCTATCTGTTTATTTTATGCTGCTTGGTCTTTTGAGGTGCGTTGGGTATTGGGAACAGGCCATAGATTCGAAAGAATTATTTTAAGCGCCCATTCACCCCCCCCCCTCTGGTCGCTACTTTCGGTCCTACAAGTGGTATTAGAGTGAGGTTAGGGTTTTTCCATACCTTAACCGGTTCTAAACCCCAGTAGTGACCATGACGTCTCCTGGCAAGGTCCCGTCCTTGGAAGCCTATAGCTATAATTATTGGAAGACTCGCATGCGAGCCTATCTCATGAGCCAGGGCTCGGACATATGGGACATTTGCGTTCACACCACGTTTGTTATTTTGCCAGTTGTTGAGCATGGTACTGCTGGTATCATTGCTCAGCATTTGAGCAACAGTAAGGCTGTGAACATACTCTTTTCTGGTTTAGGTCCCACTGAGTTTGAGCGTGTGAGTCATCTCTCCACTGCGAGAGAGATCTGGGCTACCCTCAAGGCACACCACGAGGGAACAGCACAGGTCAAGGCTCGGCTCTATCAGACCTACCGACGTGAATATGAGAATTTCACACAAAAGCCAGGTGAATATGTTGAGGCTTTGTTTGGTCGTTTTCAGTTGATCATAAACAAGCTTCGGGACAACAAGGCTGAGGGTGCTCAGTTAGTCTCAGATCACGAGCAGGCGCTCAAGGTTCTCCATACCTTGGACCCAAAGATCTGGGAGATCAAGGTATCCTCTATCGTTGAGAGCACTTCTTACGATACCTTGACCATTTCTGAGTTGTTTAGCAAGCTGAAGGCCACTGAGGTAGATATCTAGCTGAGATCAAATCTCACTGGTTCTGGATCAAAATCCCTGGCCCTTGCTACACCTTCTGTTGATCCCTCTTCTGTGAGTTGTGCTGGGTTCTCTTTGATGTCTATCACTGAGGACCAGCTAGAGTTGTTGGGAGATGATGATTTGTGTCTTTTTAACAACCAGGTGCGTCGTGTCTATGATAAGAGAATGTTCAAAAGACACGGCACAAAATCCGGATGCTTTGAGTGTGGTGATCCAAGACACTTCATCGCCGACTGCCCTAAGTGCAATGGATACAAGAAGGGCACCGGTGCCAGCTTCCATGACTCCGGAAAGCACGAGAGCTCATCCTTCAACAAGGGCAAGCCGAAGACTCGATTCTTCAAGAAGGCCCTGAAGGACTACCGGCGAGAGAACAAGAAGCGCGACAAGGCCTTCTTCGCCGAGATGGAGAAGAGCTACTCCAAGCGGTCCACGTATTCTTCCTCTTCATCGAGCTCAAGCGATGAGGAGATCGCCATCAGGAAGGGGAAGGACAAGGACGATCCGGCGGGCCTCTGCTTCATGGCCTTCGGAGACAAGCCAAAGAGCCGCTCACACCAGCGCCAAAGATCCCGCAAGAGCTTCTGCTCAATGGCTCTTGGGGATAAGGAAGAAAAGAGCTCCTCCAACGACTCCGACGACGACGACAACAAGGTATCATCCTACGAGCGTGAAATAGTTGATTTACTTGAGAGCAATCGTCAGGAGTTGAGATATCGGGAAAAACTGCTTAGGGGGGCTAAGAAGAGGATAGATGAGTTAGAGAGTGAGCTTGCCGTGGCCAACGGCAGAATCGAGAGTCTATCTTCTTCTCCTTGCTTGGGTGATAGCAGTGAGTGCCCGAAGTGTGAGGTGCTTCTGTGTGACCTGTCGACTCTGAAGTCCAGGTACACAGAAAGGGTTGATGTGAGGGACGCTTTGGCCATTGAGCTTGAAAGCGCTCAGCTGGAGCTGAAAGATGCTCAAGCCACTGTCGTCACACCCTGTGTTCATTGCCCAACTCATCTAGCTGCCTTAGCTGAGCTGAAATCCAAGGGCGATGAGCATTTGCGTGATTTGGAGAGATTGAGAGCTGAGCTTGCGCAGACTAGGCTAGAGCTTGAGACATTGTCAGTTCCACCCATTGTCTGTGAGAACTGTCTGTCTCTTAGAATGGAGTTGATTAAGCTGACAGCCAAAAAGTCTGTCCAAGTAGAGAGTGAGTGTGAGACCTGCTTGTCTCAGGTGGAGGTTCTAGCTTCCTTGAGAGAGGAGCTAGCAGATTCTCAGAATGAGAACTTTTACCTCCGTTCTATCCTGAGTTGGATCAGTGCCAGAGAGCCACAGCTTGGCATGATGATCCAGCAGTTCAAGAGGCAGGATGGGTTTGGGGTAGGTTACACCTACACCAAGGCTGACTTTGAGAGTGCCATTAGCCGGGCAGTGGAGTGGAGCAAAATGACCCCAGAGCAGAGGTATCCCAAGACTCACTCCACTGAGACCTCCCAGGCTTGTCAGCCCAAGGATGGAGTGATTCATGAACCACCCAAAGCTCCACCCAAGAAGCCTATCTGGGTTCCTAAGCCCAAACACCTCCACTCTTCTCTAGACTCTCTTCCTGGACCCTCTCAACCCAAGAAGACTACACCTAACACCACCAATCCCAAACATCCCAAGCCTCAACCACATCCCAAGAAGCCCACCTATCATTGTGAGTACTGTCAGAGAGACGGGCATCTTGCGGAGTTCTGCTTCAGGAGGAAGCGGGTTGAGAGAGCTAAGAGGGCTCGTAGTGATCAGGAGCAGTTCTACCAGCAGGGTGGTAGACTGCGTGTTCCTCGGCGCGGGGAGAGGCTGGAGGCCAGGCCGCGTCGTGTAGGTGGTGGTAGACGAGACGGCTTTCTTGCCCGTGCTCCAGTTGGTGGTGTCCATTCCGGCAGAGTTCCAGACCGTGTTGGATACGGTTCTGGACCTCGTGGCCGCAGGGTTAGGCAGAACCGAGGACCGCGCTTTGAGCCGCGTTTTGGTCCAAACTCTTTTGATGGTTTTCGCTTTCCATCTTTTGAGCAGATGGCTCGACACTGGTTTAGCTCTTTTTGCTAAACCTGGTGCCGGACCATTTGCTCCAACTTACAGCCACTGATTGTGCAGGACCGGGGACTGGAGGATGTTTGGATCATGGACTCAGGATGCTCTCGCCACATGACAGGACATCGCAGATGGTTCTCCAGTCTCACTCCCCCGAGCTCCAAAGAATACATCACGTTCGGGAACAGCGTTCAAGGGAAAGTAAGTGGCATAGGCTCAATTCGCATTTTAGATCATTTCTCTTTGAAGAATGTTGCTTTGGTTAAAAATTTGAACTTCAACTTGATTTCTGTTTCGCAACTTCTTGAGGATGGTTTGGAAGTGTGTTTTAAGAAGGGAAATTCTTCTGTGGTTGATTCTAGAGGGTCTTTGATTTGCCAGATTTTACCTTTCGGTAAAGTTTTTCGAATTGACTTCTCTAGTTCTTTTGGCCCTTCTCGCTGTTTGATTGCTGGATCTTCTTCTGAGCTCTGGAAGTGGCATAGGAGGTTAGGTCACTTGAGTTTTGATCTGCTAGTCAGGTTAAGCTCTATGGACCTCATCCGAGGATTGCCCGAGCTTAAGATGGAGAAGGATCTAGTTTGTCATCCCTGTCGTCATGGGAAAATGGTTGCCGCTTCTAATTCACCTGTGACTCAGGTGATGACTTCGTATCCGGGCGAGCTTTTACATTTGGACACTGTAGGTCCCGCTCGGGTACGCTCAGTCGGTGGGAAGTGGTATGCACTTGTGATTGTTGACGACTTTTCTCGATTCTCGTGGGTTTTCTTTTTGGAGTCTAAGGATGAAACGTTTCAGTTTGTTCATGACCTGATTTTGAAGCTGAAGAATGAGAACAATGGTCGGATGCGAGCAATTCGCTCCGACAACGGCTCTGAGTTCAAGAACTCTCAGTTCATCAGCTTCTGTAGTGATCAGGGTCTGGACCATCAATTTTCTTCTCCTTACACTCCCCCACAGAACGGCGTTGTGGAACGAAAGAACCGCACGCTAGTCGAGATGGCCAGGACGATGCTCGATGAGCACAGGACTCCTAGGCGTTTTTGGGCTGAAGCGATGAAAACGGCTTGCTATCTGGCCAACCGCATCTTTCTTAGAGCTTACCTTGGTAAGACATCATATGAACTGCGGTTTGGCAGACAGCCCAAGGTGAGCCACTTGCGAGCGTTTGGCTGCAAGTGCTTTGTGCTCAAGAAGGGAGGGCATTTGGACAAGTTTGAGTCTCGTTGCTGGGATGGTGTTTTTCTTGGTTATGCATTGCTTTCTCGAGGCTTCCGTGTTTGGAACCTCGAATCCCAGCTGCTTGTCGAGACCTGTGAGGTTTCATTTGATGAGTCCTTGCCTTCTTTGACTCCTTCTTTTGAGCCTTCTGATGGTGAGCTCGGAGAGTCCATCTTCAAGGAAGATGATGACACTCCAGCCACTAATGAGGGTGGGCCTTCTGCACCCCCCACAGAGCCCACACCTTCTGAGACTTCGACTGAGGATGAGGGCGGACCTCTGATCACTTCTTCCACTACGTTCGAGCCCCCTCAGTCGAGTCCAGATGTGCCAGCTGCTGACTCCGGTGAGGTGACTTCGGATCACCAGGGAACTCGAGCAGTTCAGCGTGATCACCCCTCAGAGCTCATCATTGGTGATTTGACTGAGAGAACTTTGCGTTCTTCTGCCTCTCTTGCTGTGTTTGCTGAATCTGCGTTTGTTGCATCTTTTGAGCCCAAATACGTTTCTCATGCTCTTTCTGATTCTAATTGGATTAATGCTATGCAAGAAGAGCTTGAGAATTTTGTCCGTAATCGGGTTTGGACACTAGTTGAGCCGCCACCAGGATGCAACCCCATAGGCACCAAGTGGGTGTTCAAGAACAAACAAGGTGAAGATGGGATTGTGGTGCGCAACAAGGCTCGACTAGTTGCCCAGGGTTATTGCCAGAAGGAAGGTAATGACTTTGAAGAAACCTTCGCTCCTGTTGCCCGTCTTGAGTCTATTCGTATTCTTCTAGCTTTTGCCAGTTTCGAAGGGTTTTAAGCTTTTTCAAATGGATGTTAAGAGTGCTTTTCTGAACGGGTACATAGAAGAGGAGGTTTATGTTAGGCAACCCCCCGGTTTTGAGAACCCTAAGTTTCCTCGACATGTTTTTAAGTTGCACAAAGCTTTATACGGGTTGAAGCAAGCCCCCAAGGCTTGGTATGACCGGTTAAAGCAATTTTTGTTGGGGAAGGGCTTTGTGATGGGTTCTGTGGACAAAACTCTCTTTTTGCTCAGAGTTGCTTCAGACTTCTTAGTTGCTCAGATTTACGTGGACGATATTATTTTTGGCGGTACTACTGATTCTCTTGTGTCCAAGTTCTCTGAGCAGATGCACAGTGAGTTTGAGATGAGCCTCATGGGTGAGCTCAACTACTTCTTAGGGCTCCAGATCAAGCAGACCAAGGACGGCACCTTCATCCACCAAGGTAAGTACACTCGTGATATGTTAAAGAAATTTGACTTTGGTGGTGAATTGAAGCCGCAGATGACCCCGATGGGCACTTCTGGGGGTCTGGACAAGGATGAGAGTGGCGTCAAGGTCAATGAAAGGGAGTTTCGAGGGATGATCGGTTCGCTGTTATACTTAACGGCAACAAGACCAGACATACAGTTCGCCGTCGGACTTTGCGCGCGCTTCCAGTCTTCACCACGCGCGTCTCATCGGCAGGCAATCAAGCGCATCTTCAGGTATCTCACTTATGCGCCCGATCTCGGTCTTTACTATTCAGCATCATCATCTCTTGATTTATCTGGCTTTTCGGATGCCGACTTCGGTGGGTGCCGGTTGGATCGCAAGTCGACTTCCGGAACTTGCCAGTTTCTTGGTTCTTCTCTTGTCTCTTGGTCTTCTCGAAAGCAATCTGGAGTTGCTCTTTCGACCACAGAGGCTTAGTACGTAGCTGCTGCTAGCTGCTGCTCACAGTTGGTTTGGATGATTTCCACTCTACGAGATTTTGGGTTGTTCTTTCCTACCAGAGTTCCTTTGTTTTGCGACAGCACCAGTGCAATTAGTGTAGGGATCAATATGAGAAAGGTTTCATTGACCTTGTTCATGTTGATACCCATCATCAGTTGGCTGACATTTTCACCAAACCCCTAGATCAGTCTACCTTTGAGCGTTTACGAGGGGATTTGGGTGTTGTGTATCCTTTTTAGGATATTTTGCGTCAGTTTTCTTTCTTCTTTACTCTTTTCTTGAGTCTTTCTGTGTGTGTTCATATCTTGCATATTCACATATCACACTGTTGAGCTTGCTTCTGTTATATGATTGAACTGCTTTACGTATTCTAGCTGGTACGTGCTTTTGATTACTTGTCGATGATCATGCTTTGCTTCAGTTCAAATGATATGCTGATATCTGTCATATGCATGGCTTTTATGCTTTAAAATTAAAAAAAATGATCACCATTGCTTCTGGTAACTAGCATGCGTAGGCTGAATGTTCTTGCTATCTGTTAACATGCCTGGTAGCTAGTTCCTGACTTAGATGCAAACATGCAACTTGGACATCTTTCTGCTTTAAAACATGGAAATGTGCGTTAAAAATGATAGAAATCAAGAAAAATGTAAATTCCATCCCTTTTTATGCATAATCTGAAAAGATCCAGGTGGGTTTGCTTTGTCGCATTACATTGTTCTGGACTGCATACCATAGCACTTTGGTATGAACTAGGATAGTGTAGTGTATGCCAAGACCAATGTCTTAAGCTTCTGATGATCCAGTTCTGGCCTAGGCTTGACTTGGTCGGTCAGCATAAGGTTTGACATGCAAATAACCCCTGGCAAAAAATGAAAAAGGAAAGAGAAAAAGCCTGAAAAATGAAATGATAACAAGTTTGCTGAAGCACTTTGTTTTGGATAATGCTTATCTTGGTAGATATCAGATGGCTTTTGCATCTCATGCTTTACCTTGCTTGTTTACTGGAAAATGTGGTGATGCTTGTGTTTGCAAAAACTGAAAAAATGCGTGCAAATGACTTTCTTTAGATATCATCTGTTGCACTGATCATGCCATGTATCGTTACAGTATGTCTTTTGCCGTATCTGTTAGATGTTGTAATTGCAGACAATCATATCTGAGAAGCATCCTTTCTACACTCCTTCTGCACTCCAGTTGAATTCACTGCATATTTTGAGGGGGAGTTGCATTTCAGGGGGAGTCTGTGTCTCTATTGAGTGCTTGATGAGTTCACTTGTCAACAAGGGGGAGAAAATTTGGGATCAGAGTTTAAGGGGGAGTTTTTACTCTGTTGATATCCTTGTTGTTCTGAAATCGCACTCATTTTTAGCTTTTACGTTTTGGTTAACCATAATGACCACTTCTTGCTTTTGTTTGGCTTTCGGTCATTAGGGTTAAACTTTTACCTTATTTTTTTTCTTCTTTGTTTTCTTGTGTTTTGTTTTCGTGTTTCCACATTTGTTCGCAGGTGCTGAAGAGCTGAAGAAGAAGAATGTTGACAATGCACTCATCAAGGGGGAGATTGAGGAGCCATGCTGAATAGCGTGGGCCTCATGACTCTAGAAGTGATGAGTCATTGTCAACGATAGTCAAAGAGGACAGAAGAAGAGAGAAGATTTGCTGTTTTATGGGCCGCGTGTGACTCAGGTACACGGGCAGCAAGCGACTTTCGGGCAGAGGAGGCTGCGGAGTCGGGCTGGCCCAATCCGGGTACATGGGCCAGAAGCAGTAGAAGACCCACTGGGTTGTTGACCAGGACTGACTCAGGTACACGGGTGGTGAGCGATTGCCGGGCTGAGAGAGCTGCGGAGTCGGGCCGGCCCAATCCGGGTACCTGGTGCAAAGCCAGTGGAGGCTTTGTCAGTTTCGGCGCAAAACTGACAACTGTCGATCTTGTATCCGACTGTCCAGAAGAGAAGCCGTAGTCTCTACGAAAACTTAGCTTCCGAATAACTCATCTGTATCTCTAGGCCCACAGTCAGTCAGTCGTGTCTGTAAAAATACCTAAGGGCAGTAGAGTCTTTTCCTTTATTCTTGCGTCTGTAAAACCCTAAGGGGCAGGTGGAATGTTCCTAGTGTTGGGAGCCTATAAATAGGACCCCAATCCCTAGGGTTTGGACAACCCTTTTGGCTGAAATCAATTCTATTCCCTTGGGTCACTTTTTGTCTCTTGTTTTATCTCTCTCCTCTCCTGTTCTTGCTTGTGCCGCCAGGGAGTTTTTGCCCCTGTTTTGTTGCCTTGCATTTATTGTTGTAGTGAAGGTTCTATTCCTAAATCGTGTGCAGCAACTGCAGAAGTTTTTAATGGCTTCGTTTGATTCGCACAGCAAGTTTTTCCCATGATTTTTGAGGCTTCGGAAGCTTCTGTTCTTCACGAGCAGAGTACTAGTTCTTGCTGTTTGCAAGTAGTACTCCACTGTAGCTACAGTACTCCTGTGCCAGCTTTTTGCTTTTACTGCTCAACTTTTCGATCGGGTTGACAGGACTAAAATCACTTTCCTGGCTGCTTTCAGGCGAAGCCATCCTCTCTGTTCGAAGCCCCTCAGCTCCGTGAGGCAGGCTTCGATCCGACCCTACTCGAAGGCTTCGTTTCGATCTTCGAACTTTGTTTTGTGTTCTGTGTTGCTAGCTTCGAAGTAGTCTTTGAACGGACAGCATCGCATACTTCGAACGACAGTGCGAAGGTACTTCGGCTCTAGCTGTTCAAAGTCCATACTTCGATAGTTTTTCGAAGTTGGCTTCGAAGCTTGTCGTTCTGCTAAGCTTCGCATTGATTTCTTGTGGCATGTCAGCCTTCGCATCTCTTTTCGAAGTTCACTCTTTTCGAAGGTAGAGTGTAGGCTTCGAGTTTGGTTTCTCTGTCGTGTGACAGGCTTCGCTTCTTTGTTCGAAGGTAGTCCGTCTGTGTGGTGTGTTCGAAGTATTTTTGTTCGAAGGTTTGGCTTCGAAGTACTTGGCTCGAAGCTGTGTTCGAAGTCTTGCCTTCGAAGTACATACTTCGAAGCAGGCTCCGACTTTGTCATACTTCGCTTCGAAGCATACTTCGATTCTTGTCACATCGAACTAAGCTAGACCTAAACATACCTTTGGCATTTTTCACAACACCTTCGACAGACTTCGACTACCACCTCCGAACCAGTCTACGATCTGCGAAGTAGGCCTCGACCTCCGAGGCAGGCTTCGGCCAGCGAAGCAGGCTTCGCCTAGTTTCGAACAGGAGACAGATTCGAACAGGTAACTTCTCTTTTCACTCATAGTGCACCAAGATTGCTTTACTGAGAAGATTGACTTGCCTAGTCTAGTGTATACTGTTTATCTATCTATTAGCACTGCGTTGATAGTCTTCTGTTTGTCATCAGATGCTTCTAGGCTAGATACCTTTTAGACTTAGGCTATCTGTTTATTTTCTGCTTCTTGGTCTTTTGAGGTGCGTTGGGTATTGGGAACAGGCCATAGATTCGAAAGAATTATTTTAAGCGCCCATTCACCCCCCCCTCTGGTCGCTACTTTCGGTCCTACACCCACCACGTGTCGCGCCCCCACATGAGAGGCGCATGCAAGCAACATACCAAGATGATATAGAGGAGCGGGTCCGCGCACTATTTAGGGAGTGTGCCGGCTTCGTGCCCAAGGGACGGGTTAGGGTTTACCGTAAACCATACCCCGACCATCTTGATACAGTACCCTACCCCTGCGGCTATAGAATCCCTGAGTTCACTAAATTCAACGACGAGAGTAGCAAGACTACACTAGAGCACGTTAGTCAATTTTTGGTGTAATGTGGAGAAGTTAGCGGGATAGATGCTCTAAAAGTTAGACTATTTTCTCTCTCGCTATCCGGCACCACTTTCACTTGGTTTTCAGCACTCCCGCCAAACTCCATCCACACGTGGGATAATTTAGAGCGGAAATTCCAAGATTATTTCTACACAGGTGAAACAGAACTTAGGCTTTCACATTTGACATCGGTTAAGTAAAAATCTAGTGAGAGCTCCTCTGAGTACATCAAGTGTTTTAGGGATACTAGAAATCGATGTTTTAGCCTTAATATCTCAGAACGGGACTTGGCGGAATTAGCTTTTAACGGGTTGCGTTCCGAAATTAAAGAGAGGTTAGATAACCAAAACTTTTTAGAAGTTAGACAAGTTCTGCAGCAGGCTCTGGTCCAAGAAGGCCGAGCCAAAGATAAGAAATTTATTAAGACGTTTAGCAAGCCTAGGGCCGAAATCCACGTCATGGAACGCTCTGATGAGGAGGAGTCAGAGGAGGAGGATTCAGCCGACATGTACGTGGCCGAATGGGTTTGGAACGCTAAAAATAAACCTGTCACTTTCTCCGAGTTACGACCATCCCCCACGAAGAATAGACTTAGTGAGGTGAAGTACTCGTTCGATATAACTAAATGTGATAAAATATTTGATTTTTTCATAAAAAGTCAGCTTCTCAGGTTACCTAAGGGTCAAGTCATCCCACCTGCCGATGAGTTAAAGAAGCATCCATACTGTCAGTGGCATAATTCACATTCGCATAATACTAATGATTGCAATGTTTTCCGACGGCAGATACAATCGGCCATAGAAGAAGGACGATTGAAGATAGACCATGATCCAAAGATGAAGCTGGATAAATATCCTTTTCCAGTCAATGCCGTCGACCTCGGCGAAAACAAGGTGTTGATTCAGCCAGAACAGGCTGAGTCAGCTAAAGGGAAGGATGTAATTGTTGGAGAACCGCGCACTCGCACACTTGTGCCAAAGAACCTTGAGGTAGGAGTGTGGAAGCAAAACGTTAATACCCCTTCAGCTAAGGCTCGCAAGAGGCCGAAGGTGACATATGATATGCTGTTGAACAAGCATCAGAGAAGGGCCAAGAAAAGCAGGTCCACACGCTAAGTTAAAAAGGCTGAAGGGTACAGGACCCTCAAAGGGTGGCTTCAAGCCGAAGCAGGTGAACCCTCCGAACGAAGGCTTCAGCCCATAGTGGTCTGATGCCCCGCACGGTGGTTCCGAGACACAATGGCGAACCCCCCGTACAGCAGCTTCGAGCCCCAGTGGTCGGGTCCCCTATACAAAAACTCCGGCCCCAATGGCCGAACCCCACACCGTGTTGGACTTCTCCGATGGGAGGCTTCAGCCCGCACTGGCCGAACGTACCTCCGGCCTTGCAGGACCCTTCACTGGTGTGGTCCGAGATACCTTTGACTTGGCCGAACCCCCCTCTAGGTAACGGGTTCGGCTCACAGTGGGCGAGGCCACTAGAGCCACCAATGCCTCCGCCGTATGACTAGGCGGGGACCCCATGGGACCCGTACGTATCCGGGTCGGGGTACCCTCCACAACCTAACACTATGCCTTATTTTCCTTCGGAGTATTATGGATGGCAGGGGCAAACAGACGCAGCGGATGGGGGCATCGTCCACAAACTTTCCGTGGTGCCTCCGAATCGGACCATGCAGAGCGAAGCTGAGGGGTGCGAGCACGCGGAGGCAGAAGTCAGAGAGTTTGAAGCTATAACCATCAGAGTCGGGTCTCAGGAAGTCCCAATCCCGAAGACTTTGTCACCGAGGTCTGACGGAGGTAAGTCCCATGCTTCGGCCGAGCCCTGCGCCGAAGCCTGGTTCGGTCGGCCGAATGAGGCCTGCCTGTCTGACGGGGTTCACAGTGAAGCACTCTCCGAACACACGGTGCACAAGGCCGAAGGGCACATCGCCACTTCGGAAAAAATTAATGGGAGCCGAACAGTAGCTCCAGGCACCAAGCCGCAGCCATCTTGGGCTCCTCCAGGCATGTCCAAATCGCAGAAGAGACGCCTACAAAGGTTGAGGGCACAGGAGATGCGCGAGAAGAAAGCTGAGGCCGAGCACGACGCTATTTTCGAAGAGATCCGCCCTCGGCCAACTACGAAGCAGGTATGGAGGGAGAAGCCGGTTGAGACAACCAACCCAGCTCCTAGTCTGAGCGACGACGACGATGACATGCTCGACGACGATTACTCGCCCATCTTTGAGGGGGACGCACCCCAGGTGATGGATATCAACATCGTCACATTACCTGCTGAGTTCGCCCTGCTGCAGGACGAGGCCGAGGTCGCTCAATTGAACCTCGACGCATGCAATGCCATCTTCGAGAAGCCCGAGGACTCGGCTCGCCATCTAAAACCACTCTATGTCAGAGGTAACATCGATGGGAAGCCGATTTCCCAAATACTCGTCGACGGTGGCACCACAGTTAACTTAATGCCTTATTCGTTGTTGAAGAAACTTGGCAGGGATGAGGATGACCTAAAGAAGACCAACCTGATGCTCAACGGCTTCAATGGCGAGAGCTCCGAGGCCAAGGGAGTACTCTTTATAGAGTTGACGGTGGGCAACAAGACATTGCCAACAGCATTCTTCGTCGTCGACGTACAAGGTAACTATAGCGTGTTACTCGGACGCGACTGGATTCACACAAACTATTGCATTCCCTCTACTCTACACCAGTTCTTGATACAGTGGGACAGCGATGAGGTGGAGGTCATCCCCGCGGATACTTCGACCCAAGTAGCATTGGTCGATGTGTCGGTTGACGCCGTCCATAACAAAGTAGAGTGTCTATCAGGTAGAGATCTTTCGGACTACGATTTTGTTAGCGTGTATGGAGGACGGTTTGTACCAGTGTCTGTAAAGCCGGCTGGAGTAGCACATCTATTTTTGTATTAATAGTCATGTCTAGCAAGAATAATCTAGATTGGCTAAGGTCTCGTTTGGAGCAATATCGGTCTAATAAAGACGATATTGCCGAAGCCATCGAGGACTTTAGTGAAGTAGAAAAATTAGGGCAAGGTTTTGCATTGGTCGGTCCCTTGGAGGAGGTCGACATAGGTGATGGTAGCATCCCAAGGCCAACTTTTGTAAATCAACATCTACTGCCCAATGAAAAGGCTGAAGTAATAAAGTTACTTCGGCCGTATGTCGATTGTTTCGCATGGGAGTATAGCGAAATGCCAGGGCTAAGCCGCGAGCTCATAGAGCATCGGCTGCCCATCAAGTCCGGATTTAGGCCTTATAAGCAGCCTCCCTGTCGCTTTAATTCGGCCGTCTATGACCGAGTTAAAGAAGAAGTGGAACGACTACTCAAGGCTCAATTTATTAGGCCGTGCAGGTATGCGGAATGGGTTGCTAACATTGTGCCTGTAGAGAGGAATGGAAGCGGCAAGATACGGGTATGCATTGATTTCAAGGATCTGAATAGAGCCACTCCGAAGGATGAGTATCCAATGCTGATAGCCGACATGCTGATCAATGATGCCTCGGGACACGGTACTAAGTTTTCTTGATGGCAATGCTGGTTATAATCAAATCTTTATGGCCGAAGAGGACGTCTACAAGACTGCCTTTCGATGCCCTGGTTTTGTCGGTTTGTTCGAGTGGGTCGTCATGACTTTCGGATTGAAAAATGTCGGTGCCACATATCAGCGCGCTATGAACTTGATCTTTCATGACTTGTTAGGAGTTATGTTAGAAGCTTACATCGATGATGTCGTGGTCAAATTGGATGCTATGGGAAACCATTTAGCCGATTTGAAGGTTGCTTTCGACAGGATGCGACAGTATGTGTTGAAAATGAACCCACTCATGAGAGAGGCATAGAAATTGATCCTAAGAGACTTGAGAAGATTAGAAACATTGCGGCGCCGACATGCAAAAGGGATGTGCAAAAATTGCTAGGCAAGTTGAACTATTTGCGTCGCTTTATATCCAACTTCACCGGCAAGATTGACGCCTTTGTCCCCAGACTCCGGCTAAAAAGCGAAGCCGAGTTCACTTGGGGGGCAAGCCAACAAAGTGCTTTCGAAAAGATCAAGGAGTTCTTGTCATCACCGCCTGTGGTGAGAGCACCTAAAGCTGGGATTCTGTTTCGGTTATATGTCGCCACTAAAGATAGCGTGATTGGAGCCGTGCTAACCCAGGAGGTGGAGGGGAAGGAGTACATCATCACATTCTTGAGCCGCCGCCTGCTGGACGCTAAAACTAGGTACACGTTTGTGGAGCGATTATGTTTATCACTTTATTACGCGTGCACCAAGTTACGCCACTATATTCTCCCCACCACATGTGTTGTCGTTTGTCAAACCGATGTTATAAAACACATGTTACAGAAGCCGATTCTAAGTGGAAGAATCGGAAAATGGGCTTACGCGTTGATTGAGTACGATTTGGCCTATGAGCCCCTAAGAGCGATGAAAGGCCAAGTCGTAGCCAACTTTATAGTTGATCATCACATAGATGTTAGCAGGAGGGATGCTATTGCTCTAGTTGAGGTAGTACCATGGAAAATTTATTTTGATGGTTCGGCTTGCAAGAGTGGCCAAGGTATTGGAGTGGTTCTCATATCACCTAATAGTGTGCACTTTGAAACCTTGGCCCGACTAGAGTTTTCTTCCACTAATAACTAAGCCGAATACGAGGCTTTGTTGCTAGGTCTTGAACTACTAGAGTCTGTAGGTGCTAAACATGTTCGCGCGTATGGTGATTCGTTATTAGTAGTACAACAAGTAGCTAAGGATGCTCAATGTTTTAATGGCTTCCTGAATAGCTACTTGGACAAATGTCTAGACATAGTTGCTACTTTTAATGATTTCGAAATATCTCACGTGTCAAGAGAAGCCAATTCAGTTGCCAATGATTTGGCTCAGCAAGCATCTAGCTACCGAGTCAGGAGAGGGAAATTTTCTGTATTAGAGAAGCCGGTGTTCAGTCCAACTGCCGAAGCTAGTAAAGGTGGGCAGGCGCACGCTTCGGGTCGAACCCCTCGGGTCGCCGAAGGCCACCGCACGCTGAAGCCCCTGGATCAGAGTGCTCTTCTGATCAAAGGATCTGGCACGCCGGAGCCCATAGTGCGAAGCCTCCAGGACGGAGAAGGCTCCCCGAAGTCCGAACCCTCCGAAGAGCTTCGGCCCGGCACACTCTGAATGGCCACCTTGGCCAGGCTTCGACAGGAGCTAGAATGGCTTGGGGGGGCACCCCGCGGTCAGTATTTTAGAAGTTTTTTCAGAAGGTGGACCAGCGAGGCCCTCTAAACCCTGTAATGGCGATTGGAGAGTCCCAATCGTCCAGTATTTGAGAGACCCTAGCCGAAGGGTTGATCGGAATGTTCGGCGACAAGCGTTCAAATTCGTGTTGGTAGACGACACGTTGTATCGCCGAACCATCGACAGAGTGCTATTGAAGTGTTTAGACCATGAGTAGTCCCAGGTGGCTACAA
>JAAALK010000284.1:61740084-62018068 GCA_019279435.1 Zizania palustris | reverse complement strand
AACTCACTATATATATACTTAGATCATTTCATTGAGAAGTTTGGCCTGACATGTCTAGTATACCTTGTTTATCTGTCTAGTTGCACTGCTTTGGTAGTTCTCTGTTTAACTTCAGTTGCTTCTAGGCTAGATACCTTTAGACTTAGGCTATCTGTTCATTTTCTGCTGCTTAGTCTTTTGAGGTGCGTTGGGTGTTGGGAACAGGCCATAAATTCGAAAGAATTTTTAAGGCGCCCATTCACCCCCCCTCTGGTCGCTACTTTCGGTCCTACACCATTTGAGCGGCCATATCACCAAGATTGTCTTCATCTCCTCCGGAAGGATCTTCTGGGTCTTGAGAACTGTAGGGATCAGTTCGAAGTGGAACCTGAGGTTGGAGAGGGACTCCAGGTGGCCGAAGTATAGATGGATTTGGCGGAGGAACTCCGTATGCTCGAGGAATGGGAATCCCTTCCGTAGTTTGAGGTGGAGGAAACGTCGAAGGTCCTCCGACCTCAACTGTATCTGGAGATCTTACTCCAGAGGTCCGAGGGGACCTCCGAACAGGGTTACCAGCTGCGCTCCGCTTAGGAGGCATGATGTAAGAAGTTGGTAGAGAACGAAGTTTCTTGGACTAGGTTCCCCACGGACGGCGCCAACTGTTGGCGTAAAAGATTACGCTAACAGGTTTCTGAAGATTAGAAACTAACAAACGAAGTGTTTGCGAAGGAAACTATTACAAGCCTCCGAAAGGATAATAACTTAGAATAGTTTAAATGTGTGTATTGAATAACTTGTATTCGGTCCTCATTACAGGGTAAAATGGGGGGTATTTATAGGCCCAAACATTAAAGAAAAGACCTTCTTACCCCTCTATTACAACCGACATAGTGGAAACTATTCGGTACCCTTAATAGGGCTAAAATGGTAAAAGACTAATCTAATGAGAAAGAAGATAAGTCTTCCATCTTAGCTGGCAAAGAAGTTCTCGGAAGAGTCCAAGTTCGAAGATATACTCCGAACTAAAGCCTATCATCATACTTCGAACTTGACTTGATGCATCTCCGAAATTATATGTTGGAAGGCTTCGTCTTAATCACCAGTCTTTATCTCGTCACTGCAATAACCCTGAAGATGGAATATTTTCCCCCAACAGAGGCTATTTTATTGCACTAAAAATAATCTAATAAAAAAGACTACAAAACAATGAACATCTTGCTCCTATAATCATACCTCGATAGGGACATGTTACTCCAAGCCTTCTTCTTCGACAAACTCAGCATCTAAAATGGGTTATTCAACAAGGATGAGTACAAAACGTACTCAACAAGCCACCGAATGCAACATAAATGAAAGGTAATATCAAAGGATATGCATATGGATTATTTATCATAAAAGTACATTTTTAGTAGTTAAGCAGTTACAGTGAATAGGTTTAATGAACAAAAAGTAAATAAATGATGTGATAAACCATTCACTACCTCGAGTAGCACAACTGTACTCCCTCGCACAATAGTCCTTAGAAAACTAGTCATCATCTACATTCATGATAATTATGCTAACTATGGAGAACATCGCTTGGCGCGCCCGTAACCATAGGAACGACTTTTCGAAAAGATTATACGCTGATCAGAGGTGTACAAATTTACCGACAATGCAAGAATTCACCAGATCTTTACCAAATTCCTGCCAAAACCCTTTGACATAGATCGTCTCAGCAGAAGGAGAACCACACTAGGTTTTGCCGATGCTCCAATACTTGGATTACGTAGATCCTCTTTTGCGTCTTTGTGTCTAGTCAATAAAAAGGAAACAAGGCATCCTTTCTTCTCGACTCTCCTGACCCACCACTAGGTACATCTTGCTGAAGTGACATATACACCAGGTTAGGCCTTACCCACTAGACTTGTGGCTTGTACAGAAATTTTTTGTAACAGATCCTACAAAATGGTCCTTATAGTGCGTCAGGTTCTACCAACCAATACACTCGCTTGCACAACATGGTCAAGGGATCTAATAATTATAACTATAGGTTTTAATTGGAATAATGCAATTAATTCCTATGTGTTATAGAAATAACTACTTTGAAAACATGGGATCAATATGTTCAAGGCATGGGGTGTAACTTTCTAGGATCAACAAAAGACAGGGGCGGGTCCACGACAAAAGACTTAGGCTCCTCGAATACTTCAAATTCTAAAAGCATGCAAATTGATGAAAACGCAATTAAAAGGGAGAAAATAAACAATATAATTCATGAAATTAAATTAGTTCATGTTGTATAGAAAATTATGAGGGTTAAAATGGAATTTGTATGGATGAATTTTGAGTTAGGATGTGAAAGATATGAATTTTTGAAGTTTGAATCAATTCTGGAATTGTTTTTAAACTGAAAAATAGAAAAAGTCCACGGTAAACCAAGTCCATGGTGAACTGTGCACGTGCATCATGGACCGGGCGGCTGAGGGCTACTGGATCTCGATCGAACGACGCAGAGCGAGGCGGGAGGGTCAAATGAAAACTAACATTCCAGATTAAAACGTAGTGAACCAGTACGATGGATGCACTAGAACGAACCACATCACCGATTTAATTAGGATCGCATGATCTAGATCGGATGGTCATGAATCAATCCGGCACACGCGAGTATTGTTGGCAGTGACCAAGCGCAGCGGCAGCATTACCGGTGACAACAAGCGATAGCGAGGCAAGTGGAATGCAAAAACCAGACCAGAATAAGATGGATATCACTCTGATACCTAAGATGGTCACTAGCGATGACGGACAACGGCCGGCGGTGAGCGGAGGCAGAGAACACTCCTTGGGTTAATGGTTCCGGTGAGTTCTGGTGGCTGGGACGGCGATTGAAGGCGATGCCATGGACGAGCGAGGTACGACAGACCTTTTGGTGTTTGCGGTGTGGGAGGAGAAGCTGGCTAGTGGTGAGAAGTAGTGGTCGGAGCAGAAACAGAGATGTGGGTGAATGTAGAGCTCATCGGTGACTCGGTCTACAAACAGAGGGGCATAGGGGTGGAACTAGGTCAGGGACGAAGACAAACCTTCTTATAGGAGCCAATGGACCAGAGATCACGGACGGAGGCGCCATATTTTAGGGTTTGCGCCGATGGCAGGTAATTTTGTGAGAGTTGGGGTTGGGGATGATGGACCCGATAAGCGGTGTCCACAGGTCATCGAGGGTGGAGAGCGCGCGAGGGGCAGGTGGGGTCCATGTAGTAGAGAAGGCAGGGCGCGCGCGCGACCGTAATGGCGTCGACATTCGGGGCCCGACTATCAGTGAGGGTCAGCGAGTGGTTTGGGCCTCATGGAGAGATTGGAGGGAGGTGGCTAATAGGAATTAAAATTCATTTTTACATTAAAATAATTACTGAACATCATTTGTAATTTCTATCCTAGCTCAAAAAGTCCTAAAAATTTGGAAACAAATTCCTAAAATATTCTTTTTGTCTTGGAGAATTTAACAAAAAATTCCAACTCAAAATACGGATTATGTCTTAAGATTTTTAATTCATTTCCTTCTTTTCACAATTTAAATAATTCAGGGTGTTACACGTGTGGACACTGAAAGGGGCGTCACTCGGGTGGTGCGCGTCGGCGCGGTGAGGCCAGTGCGTGGCGGTGCATGACAGTGCGATGGGGGCCAGCACGCGCCGATGAGTGGTGGTGCACTGGCCAACACTGTGCGGCGTGGTTGGCTTAGTTGAAGGAGAAAAGAAAGAGATGGGAGGAGATTGGTGGCTAGGTAGAGGTGGTGGCAGGAGATAGAAGAGAAATGGCGACGAGCTAGGGTTTGGGATTATATTTTTATAGTGTGAATAATAGGGTAAACAAGTATGGGTAATCATCAGCCATGCCCATACCCATTTACCCATTGATTACAAATTTGGAACAAACTTAGCCCTAGTAGGGTTTTTACCCATGGGTAAACGGGTAATCGGGCATGATTGTCATCACTAGGCACAGGAGGAGAGGCGACGGGGCATGGCACGGGGCACGACAGTGGAGGTGGGCTATGACCGAACTAGCACGTTCAGCCGAACCAAGCTGACATCATCCTGGTTTGTCCGACCATATGTCAAACGAAGCTGATGTCATCCTAGTCCATTCGATGGTCGGCCGATAGGTACCTAGTTATGAAATTTTTGAATCGGGTAACCAGAATTGATTTTTTATCTAAAAAATATTATTTTTTAAAAATTGAGAGTTATCTACCCTACTATATATTTCGCGAGTTTGAGTGTCCATCTCACAATCCATCTTTTAAATCACAGCCATTTATTCACATCTAATAAATCATAGCAATCAAATCTTCCTTTTTCTCTCTCTTGGGTTGGTCCAGCCCATTATGACCTCCTCTCCTCTCTTTGCCACCGACCCCCGCCTGTGTTTATATCGATGTTGATCTTCTGCTTTATATAACAACTATTCAGATGCCCATTCTTTGCAACTGAACCTTATACTGAATCACAAACATTTATTTAAGGCATAACATTTATTCAAATGTGCTTAGCAATGAAAATATGCAATGATTATTTTTTTCTAAAACAAATCATAAATAGATATTCAATTATCATCAACAAAACATAAAACAACATTTCCCATTTCCTACAATGTTTATAGGATGCAGCAAAATTCAATGTTCATTCTCGGCATCAAAGTTTCTCACACGTTATTCTTTCTGTCCATGTCAAAAATTGGAGAGATCGCCAAGTTCCACAACTGAAAGCTCACTCGATCCTAAATCCAAATTTTAGATCACCAACGTCCTAAATACCTCCGGCTAAATAAAAATGTGATGTTAGCTTGAGAAGAAATGCTCACGCCTTTTTTGGTAGGTGGTCTAGACCTTCAATGAAGTGTCATATGTTGTCCTAGCTTGGTGACATTCTACCCTCTAGTAAATTCCTTCATCTTCTCATATGGTTGGGGAATTCCATACCTTCACATAAACTGGAAAGACGAATAGTAGTGAATGATATGAATCTATTGTGGAAAGATAACAGACAACTAGTATGGCCTAGAGATGAAGAAAACTAAAGAATGCCCATTTGTGTCTAAAGATGATGAATACATGTTGGTGCATCTCATGAAATTGGCTTGGCTACCAGTGAAATTATCTAAAAATTGAACTTTAGGTGATGAGAAATTCTCAAATATTATAAGATGTAGGAGAATATGTCGTTTTTAAATATAACAAATTCAATTGCTATCACATTTGAGCGTATATTTAACATGCATGTATGGCATATTACCTATACCAAGCTATGTATTATTTTTCTAGAAATTAATAAAATGAACCCCATAATTTGCCATTTTGCTGGGAGATTGTTATCTAGCTGCCTAAATAAACTATTAGCCTACTACTGTGAAAAGGAACCTCGCTCAACAAATTAGCACATATCAGCAAAAGATGGATTTTTAAAAAATTATATTTGATTTTAAAAAAATTCAGCTTACGCCGTAAGTTCTCTGATAGTTTCGAGAATGTGTCATTTTAGATATTTTGTACTTGACTCAACAAATATGAATTCATGTTCCAAATTCTCTTTTGTGTGGCTGAAACAAGCAAGAAGGAATAACTTCTATGTTGATTTGTTAATGAATAAAAAAGAGGCAACTCTCCACAACTTGTACACTTCTTTAATTACAATGCTGAGGTTTTAGCAATAACATGTTCTTTGTCAGCCTCAAATTGTTTGTCCGCTATGCAGAATATAAGAATTTCACTTAGATGACTAGCCTGTAATGAAAACAACTTTTTTCACAAAATAATCATGGTAACAAAGTTACCTTTCTATGTAGTGAAGTCTGCTAAGAATCGAAGGAGCTTCTTTTTGTTGGTGACTGGTATGTTGACCAAAAAACGCGCCCACACATTGGCGTCAGTTCGACGACCCTTAATCAGTGGTAAGGGAAAAAAAGTGGCCAGGCAATCAAACAGATATCTAGGAATAATGTTCAATTGGCCAAAGTATTGAAATAATAATTAAATCGGCCAAGCCAAAGCTGATTTCAATCTGCAGCGAAGGCGGTCGGTCTGACCGACGAAGGGCCTCTGGTCAGACTGGCTATGCAAAAAAATTGGGTGCCGAAGGGAGCTTCAGAAACTCGTGCGAAGGTGGTCCGAAGGATCCCTGAAGGGTCCTTCGATCCATCAGGCGGTCGTACCGGCAGTCAAGCTCCGGTCAGACCGAGGGTCGTAACACGAAGGCCTCCTGATGCGATGGCTGCCTCCGGCACAGAAGTCGGTCAAACAAAGGTGGTGATCCCGGTTAGACCGAACAACTCCAGTGTGAAGGCCTTCGGTGCAAAGAGGGTCCCAGTGCGGAGGGGTCCCAAGGTCGGTCAGACCGGCCTCAAGGCGCGGTCTGACCGGAGTGTGTCGGTGACAATCTAGTAGGGGCGGCCTCCGGGCTCCGCAAGTCTTCTTGGTGGCGTGGGATAGGTCTCAAACTTCTTGGAGATGAAATTAGAGATGAACTTTCTGCAAAACAGTAAGGAATCAAATCCAATCCGTCTATTAGCATAAAATATTACGCTAACGGGTTTTAATAAACTCAAAGGATTGACAAACGAAGTGTTTGTAAATGCGAATAGTTCCAACCCTCTGAATTGGATAATAGCTCGAGACAGTTCGAAGTGTGTATTGAATACCTGAATATTCGATGCCCCTTACATAACGAAGAGGTGTATTTATAGACAATATACATTAGGAAAATACCTCTTTACCCTCTAATTACAACCGACCTAGTGGATACTATTTAGTATTTTTCGTAGGTTTAAAAGGGTAAAAGACCGAGCCAACAATAAGAAAGTAATTGTTCCATCCTTGCTGGAAGTGCCCCTTTGGGTGAAGATGCTTCGGGATTCTTTGTCATGCCGAAGCCTTAGTGAGAACCTCTATCTCAGAATTCTTCGGAGGTAGCGGAGCCTCGATGGCTGTTAGGACCTCTGTAGATCAGGACTTCTAACTTCCTTTTATCTTCAGATAGTGTTGATGCAGATATTTTGAACGACGCTAAGGATGATGTATTTTCCACCCAACACTGGCCTATAGGCCGAATTTCCAAGGTAGGCAATAAAACCGATAAAAATCCATTAAGTGGATTAAACAGGTGATTCACATGTGAATCAACAAGGGTTACCATGATTATGACTCGAAAGATGGAGAGCTTCCAATGCAAACTCACGAAGATGGACGTTACTTGACTAATCCTAGGGCAAGGAAGTAGATTGAAATTAAAGGTACGCTTCAAAACTAGGGTTTTGAAGTATTGGTCTGTGGAGATACCCTTTGAATCGGCATCACCCCTATATTTATAGGGGATGGTCTCAAGTTACCTGACACTTAATCTGACACCTAATCTGAATAGGATTCGGCTAAAAGGGGTTAAGACTTAATTAGATATCAAAACAACCTGAAACCAATTCTATCTTCCAATTTTCAGACTTGGGCCGGTCTAACCTGACCCATTGGGCCGGTCTGACCAGGCCTACATGGCCAGTTGGACCGGCCTATGCCAGGAAAGGCATATTTTCGGCCCAAATTACCAAAAATTGATATTTTGACAATTTCAACCATTAATGCCATTTTTTGCTATCAACACAGTATACCAAGGATCTCATGTGATCTACTCTGATTAGCCATGAATAACAATTTTGTAGATGAAAATATATTTAGTTTGTTAGTCAACAACAAAGAATAAAATTAAAATATGTGATTTAACATAATGGATTTGATATTCTAATTTGAAGACATGAAAGGCTTCCTGATGAGGACATCACCGGCTGGGATATGACTTTGCTTATGTTTTATAATAAAAAACCTAAGGTCCATGCATTCTAAAAATTTGACTTTGGTGGAGAGTTGAAGCCTCAGATGACCCCAATGGGTACATCTGGGGGCCTGGACAAGGACGAGAGCAGCGGCAAGGTCAACGAGAGAGAGTATCGAGGGATGATTGGTTCGCTGCTGTACTTGACGGCGATGAAGCTAGACATACAGTTTGTCGTGTGTTGGGGGGATATATTTCCCTTGAACAGGGGCCAAATGACGTCAGCCTCCGATAGTCTTCGGCCCAGAGCCTAGCACTGTCGGAGCCTGTTTTCTCTCGAAGTGTTGTTTTCAGGTCCCAAGGTGCCTTCCGGAGCCTGTAGCTTCGGAGCCCTCAGATCGGGGGGTCCGGCTCAGAGCCCCCAGTTCGGGCCCACCCTCCGGGCGCAGGTTGCCGGAGGCCACCCTCCGGGCGCAAGGTGCCGGAGGCCACCCTCCGGGCGAAGGACGCCGGAGGCCACCCTTCGGGCGCAAGGTGCCGGAGGCTACCCTCCAGGCGAAGGACAGCCGGAGGCCACCCTCCGGGCGCAGGATGCCGGAGGCCACCCTCCGGGCAAAGGACGCCGGAGGCCACCCTCCGGGCGCAGGTTGCCGGAGGCCACCCTCCGGGCGCAAGGTGCTGGAGGCCACCCTCCGGGCGAAGGATGCCAGAGGCCGCCCTCCGGGGGCCCAGTTCGAGGCCCCGGTTCGGCGAACCCGGTTCGGAGGCCTTCCAGTTCGGAGCCTTGCTCGGGGCATGCTTCGAAGCCCCCTTCGGGGTGCACCTCGGAGCCCTCTTCGCAGCCTCTGCAGGAAGGCTCCGGCCCCTACTTCGAGCTCAGGAAATATCGAAGTGTAGGCCGTACCGGGGGCCCCGCCGCCCCTGGTATGTCGTTTAGCTGGTCAAAGCCTGGCGCAGTCTGACACGCCTGTAAAGCCGTAAAGTTGCAAAGTACCTTTGTACCGTAGCTAGACCTTTTCCCCTCTCTGCCCCTGTAAGCCTAGGGCTCATAGGGGGCATTCCGGTCTTTTCCTTTGGCCGGTGCGCCTATAAAAGCAGGGCCAAGCCCTTGTAAAGGAGGACAGGCTCCAAGGGGCCAAGAGTCCCTGGAATTATTACTCCATACTAGGGCATACCATGCCAAATCCACCACAACTGGACGTAGGGTTATTATCTCCCAGGAGAGGCCCGAACCAGTATAAACCTTTTTCTCCCTCTATTAGAGTCCTTCGAGGCTCACTCTCCACATCACACTCCACCACACAAAAACCTGCTGGAACTAACGCAATTGTTCCAACAGTTGGCACCATCCGTGGGGAACTTAGTACTAAAAGCTAAGTTCTCTGCCACTGTCTGCGACTCGAAGTACGCCGGAGGGGGGAGCTTCGAAGCTTTTTTGTTTCGCGCACCCTCCGGCAAGGGGCTTCGGGTGCAGCTCGAAGGCCATCCTCGCCTTCCTCCATCCTCCACATACCGGAGCTCACCCTCCGGCAAGGGGCTCCGCTCCACACGTCGGAGGCCGTCGAAGCCCCAGGGGCTACGAGGTCAACCTTCAGCCACTTTGCAAGGTACGTCCGCTATCCGAAGTACCACCTCGGTCTACCCCTTCGCGATCATGTTGATATTTATTCGAAGCCCTGCTTCGCCTTAAAATTCGAAGCCTAGCTTCGCCCTTACAGCAAGTTTTTGCCCCATCTTATTTAAAAAATCGAAGCCTCGCTTCGCCTTATCAAAAACCCGAAGCCTCGCTTCACTTTGTTTAAAAACTCGAAGCCCCGCTTCGCTTTATAAAATCTAGAGTACCCCTTCGAAGGCTACACAGTGCCCCCGGGCCCGTAGCAGTGGGCTAAAAGGACTCTGGGCCACTGGCCCGACGCGTCCAGGGATTCTGGGCTCCGCACCCGAAGCATCCCAAGGATTCCGGGTTCCGCACCCGAAGCATCCCAGGGTCGAAGGTGACCCAGAGTCGAAGGTGGCTCAGAGTCGAAGGTGGCTCACACTATCACAGGTTCGGTGAATCCACACCAAATATCCTTCTCATTACAGGACCAAGTTCCGAAGTCTTGCTTCATTATCCAAACACGCTCCGAAGCCTTGCTCCGCGTGTTAATGTAATATACGCCTAAGCGTCCCGAAGTCATACTTCGCTAAAACCTAAGTGCGTTTCGGAGCCTTGCTCACGCACAGCATTCAAATCCTAGCATGCCGAAGCATGCTTCGCTTAACTTGGTTGTGCTAAAGCCTTACTTCGCGCCAACTTAATGCGCTCGGAGCCCAAAAGAGGCCTTCGCTCAATGAAATTCTGAGCAGTCGCAGCCCTGCTCCACACCAAATTAGAGCATTCGAAGCCCAAAAGAGGCCTTCGCTCAAATAAAATTTCATGCGTCGAAGCCACCGAAGGCGCACCCTTCGCATCTTTTATTTTTTGCCCGCACCAGCAACGGCTAAGTCCCTAGCTGCCACGAGCAAAGGGGGGAAGCATGTATGCGAGGTGTGCGAATGTAATACGCAGTACGAGCGTGACAAGCTAAAACGTTCGAAGCCAAACAATGCGAAGCATATGAACAAAGTATGCAAATACAATAGACTTCATTCATTGAATGATAATTGAGAAGTATGTTATAAATATACTTCGAAAGCAAAACTACGTATAGTCTGTATCTAAACCTAAGAAGAACCGTGTGCGAGGCCCCAACCCTCGCTTGCCTCTCTTTTGACCAAAGGCCCCCTCGGCTGGACGAAGCCTCGTTGGAACCCGCTTTCCCACGTCCGGCTTGCCCAGGCTCCGAAGCCCGTGGACCTCGTCTTCCACTTTGCAGGTCGCTCCAAGTTAGCGAAGCAGGCGGTGCCGTATCGAAGGCAGAGAAGTCTAATGCTTCGTCACACGTTAAGGCCGTCCGCGAAGATAAAAACAAAGAACCCGGAAGGTACTCCATCTTCACAGCGGCTAGCAAATCCCGAGCTACTTCGGAGATGGCTTCGCCGTTAGGCCCACTCGGAAGCTTAAACCGAGGGGGACCTTTGGACCTAGCTACTTCGAGGACTGCCCACAATTGTCGAAGGTCTTCGGAGTCCTCGAGCACTTCGAGGTCTACACTCGGAGGCTGAGCCTGGGCAGGTATAAAAGAACCCCCGCATTCATATTAATAAGCTGATAGAGTTTTTACAAGCCTGCAACTAAGTATTACAAAAGGCCTAAGGAGATCTACACCTTCGGAGGCGGAGGTGTCGAAGTCGAATGCTGATCAGGCGCAGCAGGCGCTATGGATCGGCGGTGTCGAAGGGCCTTCTGGAGGTTGAGGACTGCGTCGCAGCCTTGCTCCTTCCAGGGTTCCTGCAGCCGCCGCCAGGCTCCGCAAACTTCGGCCGGAGGTGTCACCAAGTGCGGACCCCAGAAGGCCACTGGGGTCACGGAGGTTGCCGCCCCAAGGTGGTCACACCCCGCGTCATGGAGAATCTGCAATACCCCTTGGCCCACGACTCGACCGGCCATAAGGGTGAAGCCCGTCAGCGCTTCCTCCGCTATCGAAGCCGCAGTCTTCAAGAAGTCGACGCGGTCCCCAATCGGGTCCTGATCGCCAAAGTCCAGAGCCTGGCACTCGGTCCCTATTTTCTCAAGGACCTTGGTCAGGCTCTGGGTGGCTTCGCCAAGATTGGCCACGACGAAGTCTTCAAGACCCCGGGCCCGTTGGTGAAGCGAAGCATTCTCCTTCGCCTGCCGAGTTTCGGCGTCCCTCGAAGCCTGGAGCTCCGCGCAGAGCCGAGCCGTCTCCGAAGCTAAAGCTTCCTTAGCTTTGTCGGCATCAGCCTTCGCCTCAGCAGCTGAAGCCTCGGCTCGCCTCGGCTCGCCTCGGCTCGCCTCCGCTTCTCGGCTTCCTCCGAGACTTCGCGGCGAAGGGCCTCCTTCTCCTCCGCGAGGCGCTCCATCCGCCTGTCTGCAGAAGTCGAAGCCGCTGCATTCAGTGCGAAGGCCTGCAGAAATTCAAGAAATCATAAGTACTAACGAAAGGCTAGCACATAGTTCGAAGTCCCAAGGGGCTTCGCTCACCCGTATAAGGACTTCGTTCGAGCTGACGAAGAGATCCGTGGGGTCCAGGTGGCTAAGTTGGGCCACCAAGTCCCCCCCTCCGCAGAAGCACAAGCCTCGCGGAAACCGTGGATCGCCGCCGCCGTCACGCCCTCCCTCGGCTTGAAAGGGTGAACCACCGCCACGGTCGCCTCCGCGAGCTTCGGCGAGGCGGGGCTCAAGCCCACCACGTCAACATCTTCTTCGCTTCGAGGGACCTCGCAGCCTCCGCTGCCTTTGTCGTCGGACGAAGTACTCTCGGACTCCGAATCACAGCCGCTGCTGCTGCCGCTGCTGCTCAAAGCTTCCATGGGCTTCGCGTCAGTGGGCTTCGGCCCACCTCCGCCTACCGGCTCCGCCACGGCGGGCCTCGCATCATCTTCATCCTCTGCAGGGAGCCAAGTCAAGATCCGTATATTGAAGCGAAGCATGCAAAAAGGGGTTTACCATCGTCGGAGATTTCTTGGAAGGAAGATGGGGCTAAGTGTGCCCTCCAGCTCCTTCGCTGCGAAGCTGGCGCATCCACCTCCGCGCCCGGAGATGGTTCCACCGGGGCATCCGTGGCCTCCATGGCGGCCGAAGTATGCGCGTCGGCCTCCGCCACCGAAGGCTTCGCCGCCTTCTTGGAGGCCGGAGTAGCTGCGGGCTCCGCCGCAACCTCCCCCGGGCTAGAGACTACGGCCGCGGAGACCTCCAACCGAGGCCCCGGAGCATCCGGTTCGTCCTCGTCCCCCTCTTCCTCTTGGCTCCGGCCGACGAGGTAGTCAGGTGGGCGAAGTCCGGTAGAGCAGGGAGCCCTCCGAGGTCGAGCGCGGTCCATACTCTATTCCAGCGCTCCCAGGACCCCACCAGCGCGAGGCGCTGGGTCTGCTCCTCGGGGGTCGGAGTCCGGACGACTCGATCCGCCGCCGCGATGGCCTCCTCCGGGGTCCTCATTTCAAGGTCGGCTTCATGGAAGATCTAAGTCAGAAGTGAAGATCTACAAAGCATAAAAGGCGAAGAGATTGTGAAGCCTTACAGAAGCGGTCGAAGGCCAACTCACTAAGTTCCCCTCGACCCGAAGCCTGGAAGAGCCCTTCCGGCAAGGAGCGCGCGAGGGGGCTGAGCCGGAGGGTGATGAACTCCTCCGCAAGATACCTCATACTCATCTTCGCCGCCACTCTCTGGAGCAGCAAGATCCTCGAGCGAAGGATGTCTTCACTGGTCTTCACCACCCCTTCGCGACGGTACAAGATGTGGGCGTTAGTACTCCGAAGGGGGGAGTTCGCACCGACGGAGGCGTAGAACCACTCCTGATCCCACCTCGAGTACCACTTGTTGTTTACGGCCCTCGCTGGGAAGGCATCCTGGAACTCCTTCTGGAGCTAGAAATTGGCGCTGCCGAAGGCCAGCGCCCTCTTGACGCGGTCTGTCCCCTCCCTCGGCTTCCGCTGGCAGTTGGCGTCATGGAGTGCGACGAAGACATCCGCCATGGCCCATTCGAAGACAGCCAACCTCGCCACTGTGTTAGGCGAAAGTTGAGGAAGCTTAAGGTTGTAAGCCTTGAGGACTTCGCTCAGCATCCCCACTGCTGGCATTCCAAGGCCGGCTTCAAAGAAGGCTTCGAAGACCACCACTTTGTCAGCCCGAGGCCTCGGCACGACCTCCGACTTCTCCGGGACCCGAAGCTGGATCTTCGCTGCGACCCTCCCTTCGCAGGCCCTCCGGACCGACTCCTCCATCGAGATCGAAGCCCTCATCTCCAAGGTCTGCTCGAACTTGTCGGAGGGCGTCCGAAGGTCCCTCGGCCCCAGCCGCCTGGGCGGAGGCTTCGCTGCTGCATCCGCTGCCGCTTGCAGTTGGGCGGAGCTCGAGCTCGAGCCCAAAGCCAAAGACTTCGCCACGGCCTTCTTCGGCATCTCGGCGGACCTCCGGTGCGAAGGGCTAAAAGCTGGCGAATGGCTAAAACTAGCAAAGGGGGCTCTGCGCGAAGCTAGAAAGAAGAAGAGAACAAAGGCTGTAAGGCAGTGAGAAGGAAGCAAATGAAAGCGTACCGAAGCTGCATGCGGTAAACCCTTATTTATAGGCGCGGTAAGAATTCCAACAGTCGTTGGCCGAACCCACCGCCAAGTGGGCCTCCAGCGAAGGCGAAGCGGCCCAGCGCAGGGTAACGGTAACTTTCTAGCCGTTGCGGAACCATTTAGGCTCTCGAGGTCTTTCTGACAAGCTAGCACAGGCGTTTATTTCTTACAGTTTTCGAGGTCACCTTCGGTCCAAGCTCCGAAGGCATGTTTTATCCGAGGTTGTATTTTGCAGGTCATTTGCCCTAAGGGCGCGCGCACCCCTTCATCCCGAAGGCCTACACGCGAGGGGCTACTGTTGGGAGAATATATTTCCCTTGAACAGGGTCCAAATGACGTCAGCCTCCGACAGTCTTCGCCCCAGAGCCCAGCACTATCGAAGCCTGTTTTCTCTCGAAGTGTTGTTTTCAGGTCCCAAGGTGCCTTCCGGAGCCTGTAGCTTCGGAGCCCTCAGATCGGGGGGTCCGGCTCGGAGCCCCCAGTTCGGGCCCACCCTCCGGGCGCAGGTTGCCGGAGGCCACCCTCCGAGCGCAGAAGGCCACCCTCCGGGCGCAGGACGCCGGAGGCCACCCTCCGGGCAAAGGACGCCGGAGGCCACCCTCCGGGCGCAGGATGCCGGAGGCCACCCTCCGGGCAAAGGACGCCGGAGGCCACCCTCCGGGCGCAGGTTGCCGGAGGCCACCCTCCGGGCGAAGGATGCCGGAGGCCGCCCTCTGGGGGCCCAGTTCGAGGCCCCGGTTCGGCGAACCCGGTTCGGAGGCCTTCCAGTTCAGAGCCTTGTTCGGAGCCTTGCTCGGGGCATGCTTCGAAGCCCCCTTCGGGGTGCACCTCGGAGCCCTCTTCGCAGCCTCTACAGGAATGCTCCGACCCCTACTTCGATCTCAGGAAATATCTAAGTGTAGGCCGTACCGGGGGCCCCACCGCCCCTGGTATGTCGTTTAGCTGGTCAAAGCCTGGCGCAGTCTGACACGCCTATAAAGCCGTAAAGCTGCAAAGTACCTTTGTACCGTAGCTAGCCCTTTTCCCCTCTCTGCCCCTGTAAGCCTAGGGCTCATAGGGGGCATTCCGGTCTTTTCCTTTGGCCGGTGCGCCTATAAAAGCAGGGCCAAGCCCTTGTAAAGGAGGACAGGCTCCAAGGGGCCAAGAGACCCTGGAATTATTACTCCATACTAGGGCATACCATGCCAAATCCACCACAACTGGACGTAGGGTTATTATCTCCCAGGAGAGGCCCGAACCAGTATAAACCTTTTTCTCCCTCTGTTAGAGTCTTTCGAGGCTCACTCTCCACATCATCGTCTCTTGATGTATCTGGCTTTTCCAACGCTGATTTTTGTGGGTGCCGGTTGGATGGCATGTCCACTTCCGGTACTTGCTAGTTTCTTGGTTCTTCTCTTGTCTATTGGTCTTCTTGAAAGCAGTCTGGAGTTGCGCTTTCTACCTCTGAGGATGAGTATGTAGCTGCTGCTAGCTGCTGCTCACAGTTGGTCTGGATGATTTCCACATTGCGAGACTTTGGGTTGTTCTTTCCTACCCGAGTTCCTCTGTTTTGTGACAGCACCAGTGCGATTAGTGTAGGGAAAACCCCTTGTCTCCATTCAAAGACCAAACACATTGATGTGCGCTTTCACTTTCTAATGGATCAATATGACAAAGGTGTCATTGACCTTGTTCATGTTGATACCCATCATCAGTTGGCTTACATTTTCACCAAACCCCTAGATTAGTCTACTTTTGAGCATTTGCGAGGGGATTTGGGTGTTGTGTAACCTTTTTAGCATATTTTGAGTCAGTTTTCCTTCTTCTTTACTCTTTTCTTGAGTTTTTTTTTGTGTGTGTTCATATCATGCATATTAACATATTACACTTTGAGCCTGCTTCTGTTATATGATTGATCTGCTTTACTTATTCTAGCTGGTACATGCTTTTGATTACTTGTCGTTGATCATGATTTGCTTCAGTCACATCATATGTCTAATATCTGTCATATGCATGGCTTTTATGCTTTAAAATTGAAAAAATGATCACTATTGCTTCTGGTAACTACCATGTGTAGGCTGAGTGCTTTTGCTATCTTTTACATGCTTGGTAGCTAGTTCCTCACTTAGATGCAGATATGCAACTTGGACATCTATATGCTTTAACATGGAAAATGTGCTATAAAAATGATAAAAATCAGAAAAATGAAAAATCCATGCCTTTTTATGCATAATTTGAAAAGATCCAGGTGGATTTGCTTTGTCGCATTGCATTGTTCTAGACTGCTTACCATAGCACTGTGGTATAAACTAGGACATTGTAATGTATGCCAAGACCAATGTGTTAAGCTTCTGATGGTCCAGTTCTGGCCTAGGCTTGACTTGGTCGGTTAGCATAAGGTTTAACAAGCAAATAACCCCTGGCAAAAATGAAAAAGGAAAAGAAAAAGGCTGAAATTAAAAAGATAACAAGTTTGCTGAAGCACTTTGTTCTGGACAATGCTTATCTTGGTAGATATCAGTTAGCTTTTGCATCTCATGTTTTACCTTACTTGTCGACTAGAAAATGTGGTGATGCTTTTGTTTGCAAAAATTGAAAAAATGTGTGCTAATGACTTTCTTTAGATATCATCTGTTGCACTGATCATGTCATGTGTCTTATACAGTTTTCGTTTGCTATACCTGCTAGATGTTGTAATTGCAGTCAATCATATCTGAGAAGCATGCTTTCCACACTCCACCTGCACCCTAGTTGCATTCATTGCATATTTTGAGGGGGAGCTGCATTTCAGGGGGAGTTTGAGTCTGTGTCTCTTTAGAGTGCATTTAGTCTCACTTGATGAGTCCAATTGTCAACAAGTAGGTGAAATTTTGGGTTACTCGATCATTTAGAAGAGTTTAGGGGGAGTTTTGGCTTTCTCTGGGATTTGTTTCAAGGGGAGTTTTAGTCTCTTTTGCCTTTACTCTTTGGATATCCTTGTTGATAATTCTGGGATTGCACTCATTTTGAGTTTTTTATTTTTGGTTAACCATAATGACCTCTTTCTTGCTTTTGTTCAGCTTTTGGTCATTAGGGTTAAACTTTTATTTTCTTCTTTTCTGTTTTCTTGTGTTTTGTTTTCGTGTGTTCTACATGTGCTTGCAGGTACTGGAGAGCTGATGAAGAGAAGTGTTGACAATGCACTCATCAAGGGGGAGATTGAGGAGCCATGTTGAAGAGCATGAGCCTCATGGCTCCAGAAGTGATGAGTGATTGTCAATGGAAGTCAAAGAGGACATGAAGAGAAGAGAAGATCTGCTTTGTCTGGGTCGCATGTGACTCAGGTACACGGGCAGCGACCGACTGTCGGGTAGAGGGGCCACGAATTCGGGCAGGCCCAATCCGGGTACATGGGCTAGGA
This sequence comes from Zizania palustris, assembly GCA_019279435.1. Lineage (NCBI taxonomy): Eukaryota > Viridiplantae > Streptophyta > Magnoliopsida > Poales > Poaceae > Zizania > Zizania palustris. Next base: position 62,000,752 of record JAAALK010000284.1, on the reverse strand, counting down.
GCAGCAGAGGATCCACTGGGCTGTTGACCAGGATTGACTCAAGTACACGGGCGGCGAGCGATTGCCGGGCTGAGAGAGATGCAGAATCGGGCCGGCCAATCCGGGTACCCGTTGCGAAGACGGTGGACACTTTGTCAGTTTTGGCGCAAAACTGACCGCTAGTTTTGGATATGACCATTCTGAGGCGAAGCCATAACTGCTATGAAAGCTCCGCATCATGACAAGTTATATTTATTTAGGTTTTTACTATTTTGCCTTTAGGCCCACAGTCTGTTAGTCGAGTCTGTAAAAAATCCTAAGGGCATTTTGGTCTTTTCCACTTTTTATTCAGCGTCTGTAAAAACCCTGTGGGTATTTTTGCATTTTCCAATTTATTGGGCTGCCTATAAAAGGGCCCCAATACCCTAGGGTTAGGGTTACCCATTTTTGAAATACACTTTCCCAATTTCTGAAATTGTGGGTCACTTTTTCTTGCTTCCTTTTCTTCTCTGCTGCCGGTCCGTTTTTTCCTTAACTCTGGAATCACCGCCGCCATTGCTTCTCTCTTCTCAGTGCGCCCGTTTTCTCTCCGTTCTTCACTTCCGCGCACGCGTCTCGAAGCATTTACAGTGGCTAGCACAGCAGCTATCATAGCTGGCCAGCTAGCGCAGCAGCTAGCATAGCTTGCGTGCGGCGGCTGCAAAGTGCTGCACGGCGTGGCATTTCACCCTGGCACGGGAACTCACGCAGCTGCAGTGGCACGGATATTCTGCGCACAGTAGCTTCGGGCGGAAGCATGAAAGTGCAACACGTGAGCAGAGAAGCCATCGTGCATGTTGCAGCCGACCGGACAGATTGATCAAGGCGCACGCAAATCGGAGTACATCTACACTGTAGCAACAGGATTAGTCTGAGTAAGCGTTCTGTTCTTTCTCGAAAAATGTGCCTAATCATCTGTTTAAATTAGCATTTATTCTAGCTCTTGTTTTCCGTGCACTTGTAGTTTATCTCTGGATATATTTATTTACTGCGAGTAGTTTATTTCAGATCGCCCTATGTTTGGTCATTGATATTTTTCCCTTTAGGTAGTGCACTTTATTTTATCTGCAATAGAAATTTTATATCAGCAATTATTTTGTTTAAATGCGTGTGATGATTATCTCTATGATGATAGAAATGGTCATGTTTTGATTTCATTGTTGATATGCCTTTAAGCACTGTGTTAGTGTTTTTTCATTTAGGACACTAGTCGTTTTTAGGCTAGATAATTTTAAGCACTTGTGAACTGTTTTTGTTTCTGCTGATTGTTTGTTGAGGTGCGTTGGGTGTTGGAAGAAGGCCATTGATTCACAAGAATTTTTAAGGCGCCCATTCACTCCCCCTCTGGTCGCTACTTTCGGTCCTACAAAGAGACACCACCACAATGCTTAAGACATATTAACATTACTTATAGATCACATGAATAAATGAACATCAATTCACCAAGTCAAAGACATTTCATCCAGCACAAGATTAACATTCACATTAACAAGTAGCTTATCAAAAGCAACTGATGAAATTAAGTACACATGGCAACAACACAATATTTAAAGTATTCAATTTGAAAAAATAAATGCAGGAAATAAAATATGCTCACAGATATATCAATGAACATTCATAATGGAATCTAAATGTAAAGTACTGGTAGCTATTCAATCAATCATAGAATATTCATTAGAAAAATATTGCAGATGCAGAAAAATTGAAACAAGGAATTATTGTGCTGTCCTAGACAAGCACGTAGTTGTTACTGTCTTGCTGGGCGTCTACACCACATAGCTTCTATCCGTTCCAACGCATCACACGTGCCTGCACTGCTCTAGTACCTACTCCACGGGGCATTGAGGTTGATGAAGCAATGATTGAAGCCATCAAGAGCTGGCCAATTCCTCAAACTGTCACACAAGTGAGGAGCTTTCATGGGCTCACCGGATTCTATCGGTAGTTTGTGAAGGATTTTAGCTTTATTGCGGCCGCACTTAGTGAGCTAACCAAGAAGGGCACTTCTTTTATATGAGGTCCACCACAGGAACAATCCTTTGACACGATTAAGGAGAAGCTTACACATGCACCACTAGAATGTGATGCTAGTGGTATTAGAATTGGACGAGTGCTTCTACAAGAAGGTAAACCTGTTGCTTACTTTAGTGTGAAATTGCATGGAGCTACTCTGAATTATTCTACTTATGATAAAGAGTTTGTCATTCATTTTGACCATGAATCTTTGAAACACATCAGAAGCCAAGCGAAGCTGAATAAGAGACACAAAAAATGGGTTGAGTTCATAGAATCTTTTCCATATGTCATTAAACATAAACGAGGAAAAGATAATGTCATTGTTGATACCCTATCTAGGCGCTTCACTATGCTAACTCAACTTGATCATAAAATATTTGGACTAGAAATATTAAAAGATTTGTATTCCACTAATTTAGATTTCAATGAAGCCTTTGAAAATTGCTAGGAAGGCTGAGGTTGGAATAAGTATGAGTTGAATGAGGGACTATTATACCGAGTTAACAAGCTATGCATTCCAGCTAGCTCCATTTGCCTTTTATTCTTATAGGAAGCTCATGGAGGTGGATTGATGGGAAATTTTGGACCAAAGAAAATAGAGGATGTGTTGTCTAAACATTTCTTTGGTCAAGGATGCAGCAAGATGTCGAGCGCTACGTCTTGCGTTGCACTACTTGTAACAAATCTAATTCATGACTGAACCCTTTTGGACTTTATATGCCCCTTCCAATTCATAGTACTCCGTGGGAAGATATATCAATGTATTTCATACTAGGGTTACCGAGGACAAAAATGGGAAAGTATAGTATATTTGTAGTGAGCGATGATGCTACAAACATTGCCGATTTATTTTTCAGGGAAATCATTCGTCTACTTGGAGTGCCCAACACTATTGTCTCCGACCATGATGCGAAGTTCTTGAGCCACTTCTGGAGAATCTTATGGAACAAGTTGGGAACTAAGCTACTTTTCTCCACCACATTCCACCCACATACCAATGGACAAACTGAGGTAGTTAACCATACATTATCGGCCATGTTACGGGCTATATTCAATAAAAATTTAAAGATGTGGGAAGAATGTGTACCTTATGTGGAGTTTGCATACATTCGATTGGTACATTCTACCACCAAGGTGAGCCCTTTTCAGGTTGTCTATGACTTTAACCCCCGTGCACCCATCGATCTTTTAACACTACCACTTCTGAACAAGTACAATTAGATGTTGCGGCGCGCGCTGAATTTATTGAAAAACTACATGCCACAACTAAGGAAAACATTGAAAGGATGACCGAAAGGTTTAAGCTTGTGGGGAGTAAAGGCAGACGACTTCTATCTTTTGAAACTAGAGATCTTGTTTGGATACATTTGCGCAATGATCGTTTTTCTAGATTTGAGAAAGTCTAAGTTGATGCCTCGCGCTGATGACCCTTTCAAGATAATTAAGAAAATTAATGACAATGCTTATCAGCTTGAGTTTCCTACATATTTTGGGGTTAGTCCCAACTTTAACATTTCAGATTTGAGGCCTTACCTTGGACATGAAGATGAACTTGAGTCGAGGTGACTCCAATTCAAGAAGGGAGGATGATGAGGACATCACCCACAATGTTGAGGACACACTTCACTATATAATTCCATGACCAATTACTCGTGCACGTCCTCGAAAATTACATTATGAGGTGCATTTGTTCCTTGCTATCCATACTAATATGCTCAAGGATGGGATGCTACGTATGGAAAATACTTTGATCCTTAGGAACATGGGAGCAACGCTTCGGGGATCAGTCAGCCGATCAACTCCACTATTTAGCCGATTCAGCCACTGGTCATCAGCCACTTCAGTACCTTCCAGCCAACTGCCAATCGACCGATCGTCTCCACCACTCGGTGGTCCTACCGTCAACCGACTTCAATCATCCGCTAACTACCGATGAATCCACCAGGCTGATTACCGCCCTCTATCGGCCAAGTACTAGCTGAGGAGCCATTAATCAGAAAGCACTGAGTCCAGTCGGGAGTCGTATCTAGAAATATGTAGGATCTGAATCACTTTTTGTTTTTGAGTCTGTTAATGTTTGGGACTTTTATGGCATGATCCAAATCCCTTGGTTAAGCCCATGCATTCCCTCATCCTGTAAACCCTATAAATAGGTGGCAACCACCATTACTAGGGTTCGGGTTTTGCTTAGATTAATTTGTTGTCGCAGTGTCTCCATGAATAAGTTTGTGAAACCCCAACTTCGAGTCCTTAAACTATTATCTGTAATTTTAGATTGTGTTTTAGCGTTCTTGCGTGTGTTCTTGATTCTTAGGCAGGGATAAGCCTTCTTGGCGAGGTCAATTGCGTTCACACGTCATTGATAACCAATGGATCCATTGTGTAGTGATTGCTGGTTTCAGATCAATTTTGATTAGAAGCCGGATCATTAATGTCGAGATCTCCACAAATCATGTTTATCCTCCTGACGGAAGATTGGGCACCCCTGTGTGTTATCACTTATCACGCACTTGTTGTCGAGTTTGTAGATTCAATGAGTAGGGAATTTGAGATGTCGATGATGGAAGAGCTCACATTTTTCTTTGGTTTGCAAATCAAGCAATGCAAACAAGGTACTTTCGTTCATCAAACGAAGTACACCAAGTATTTGCTAAAGAAATTTGAGATTATTGATGTGAAGCTGCTACTGTCATTGCGTGGGAATGACAAGCCTACGGTGGTACCCATAGTGTGATTTGTTGTCTGTAGAGGGGATGAGTTGCAATTATCAATTCGATGGTTACCCCAACTGAGTGGGGCAGGATGCGGACCGAGACAATATGGGGACTGTTGACATGGAAACGTGCCCCCGCACTTGGGTCAGTCCGGCGATCCAAAAGTGCATGGATACTTAGGGACAGGCCTAAGCGTGACGTAGCATCGACACCGTGTTCTGACTACACTTAATAGTGATAAGGGGGTGGAGTCGCCAGGCAACCAGATTACACAAAATAATCCAATTAGCCAAAAGAAATAGATTAAACAAATTTAAATCAGCAAACCAGTCGGAGCCCTCCTGGTTCGAAGTCTGATGCGAAGGGTGCACCAAAGGGTACCTTCGGCGTCTGGTGCGAGGTGCTCCGCCGAAGGGTGCTTAGGCGTTCGGACTGATCCGGCCGAAGGTACACTTCGAACGGATCTGAACATAGTGATCACCTCCGAACAGCGGGGTTCGGCGTGCGATCTCCGATGCAGCGGATTACAGAGTAGTGACGCGGAGGACACACACGGATGCAACTTCATCTGGTGCGGAGTATGTTCGTGGCGAAGTATGCTAGCGGAGCCTGTTGTCGAAGCCTGCGGTCCTGTCAAAGGGTGTCCTGGGGACCTCCGGAGCCGATATCTCAGCTCCGGACACCTCCGGCCAAGGGGCTCTGAACGTGCGAACCCGCAACAGAGACGATGTGAAGTACCAATTCGGTCTTAGGACCGAATTTTGTGAGGTGTTGCACGGGTGGCGAAGGTAGCAATCTATTACGCAGATTAGCGGATACTTCGCAGGCGAAGTAACAAGGCGATAGCAATCTATTACGTAGATTAACAGGGACTTCACAGGCGAAGTACCAATGCTTACCACTGTTCCGTAGCGGCGGATGGAGGGCTTCCGGGCAAACCCACGAAGAGGTACAGAAAAGTAAAGGTAAAAGTAAAGCTACGATCAAAGCATGGCTTTGGTTTGATTTGAGTTGGGCGGGGTTCTCCATGCCGGCCAGGCCTCTCTATTTATAGGGGGTTAACCCCTAATCTAATCTGCTATTAATCCGGCCAGATAGAGATAAATGTTGAGCTAGAAACGCGTCCAACTCTATCTCTGTCGAGGTTGGCTTCGGCCAGGCCCGTCGAGGCCCACTCCTCGGGTCGAAGCTTCGGTAGCGTGGGCTTCGGCCAGGCCCATCGAGGCTTGATCCTTGGGCCGAAGCTTCGGTAGCGTGGGCTTCGGCTAAACCCATCGAGGGTTGCTCCTCGGGCCGAAGCTTCGGTAGCGTGGGCTTTGGCCAGGCCCGTCGAGGCTTGCTCCATGGGCCGAGGCTTCGGTAGCGTGGGCTTCGGCCAGGCCCGTCGAGGCTTGCTCCTCGGGCCGAAGCTTCGGCAGCGTGGGCCTCCGAAGGCTTCCTAGCCAAAGCCCATCGGCTGGCTAGAGGCTTTCGGAGCCCATAGCTTCATGGACTTCGGATAGACCCTGGACATGTGTATTTTTGACCCAAATCATCAAAATTGATATTTTGATAATCTAGCCATAAATGCCATTTTTTGCTATCAACACATGCCCCCTGCCTTTTAGTGAACTAGTGAACTAAAAGCACAACGAGCTGAAGACGATATCATCCATATCAGCTTTCTGACACTTTGTTATGTTTGCCACACACTTGGGAAATACCTTTTCAAGTATCTACCCCTGCAGGGATTCCAACACGTATGCGTTGCCGGGAGTGATTTCGGCTATCTTAAAAGGACCTTCCCAACTAGGTGACCATTTTCCAAATTTGGGACTTTTCGTGCCTAAAGGCAAAATCGTTTTCCATACCAAGTCTCCTATTTGAAACGATTTTGGTTTAACCTTCTTATTGTAGGCATTAGCTACTCTTTTCTTGTCTACTTCTATGGATTCTAAAGCCCTTAGCCTCTTATCGGTCACTTCCTCCAGATTATCCATCAGAAGAGCTTCATACTCATTGACCGATAAGCCGTCTTGCTTTAACACTCTTAAGGAGCCTAGATCTACCTCCACAGGCAGAACGACCACTTGTCCATAAACCAACTCATATGGACTGACCTTGGTGGCACCGTGCTTTGCAATCCTACAAGCCCATAATGCCTCGGAAAGCACTTCATGCCACCTTTTAGGAAACTCTTCAATTTTCTTCTTAATAAGCTTAATCACGGTTTTAGTACTAGACTCGGCCTGACCATTGGCCTGAGCATAGTAAGGTGAAGAGTTTATCAACTTAATGCCATAGTATTTGGCGAAGTCCCTTACTTCTTTAGAAACAAATGAACTACCTTGATCCGTAGTAAGAGTTTGAGGGATGCCGAATCTATATATGAGGTGCTTTAAAATAAAATTACGTACCTCATTATGGGTCATGTTCTTGAGAGGTACGGCCTCGGTCCATTTGGTGAAGTAATATGTTGCCATCAACATGAACCGATGCCCTTTTGAGGAAGGAGGGTGGATCCGGCCGATGAAGTCTAGACCCCAACCTTGAAACGGCCATGGCTTGACAATAGGATTGAGTAATGAGGTAGGAGCCAACTGAATATTGCCAAACTTTTGGAATGCTTCACATCCTCTATAGTACTGGAAACAATCTTCAGTCATAGTCGGCCAATAAAACCCCGCTCTTTTGAGCATCCAACTCATCTTTTGGGCCGACTGGTGAGTGCATGCAAAGCCCCTCATGGACTTCTCCTGTAGCCACTTGGGACTGCTCATGGTCTAAACATTTCAGTAGCACTCCGTCGATGGTTCGGCGATACAATGTGTCGTCTACCAACACGAATTTGAACGCTTGTCGCTGAACCTTTCGATCAACCCTTCGGCTAGGGTCTCTCAAATACTGGACGATTGGGACTCTCCAATCACCCTCACAAGTTTCAGAGGGCTTTGCTGGCACACCTTCTGAAAAATTTCTAAAACACCCACTTTGGGGTGCCCCCCGAGCCATTCCAGCTCCTGCCGAAGCCTGGCCGAGGTGGCCGTTCGGAGTGTGCTGGGCCGAAACCCTTCGGAGGGTTCGGACTCTGGGGAGCCTTCTCCGTCAGAGAGGCTTCATACTATAGGCTCTGGCATGCCGGATCGCTCGGTGGGCGAAGCACTCCGATCCAGGGGCTTCGGCGTGCGGTGGCCTTCGGCGACCCGAGGGCTTCGACCCGAAGGGTGCGCCTGTCCAGCATCACCGGCTTCGGCAGCGACACCAAACATCGACTTCTTCAATACAGAAAATTTCCCTCTCCTAACTTGGCCTCCCTTGACACGTGGGATATTTTGAAATCATCAAAAGTAGCAACTATGTCTAGACATTTGTCCAAGTAGCTATTCAGAAAGCCATTAAAACATTGTGCATTCTTAGCTACTTGTTGTACCACTAATAATGAATCACCATACGCGTCGACGTGTTTAGCGCCTACAGACTCTAGTAGTTCAAGACCTAGCAACAAAGCTTCGTATTCGGCTTGGTTATTAGTGGAAGAAAACTCTAATCGGGCCGAGGTTTCAAAGCGCATATCATTAGGTGATATGAGAACCACTCCAATACCTTAGCCATTCTTGCAAGCCGAACCATCAAAATAGATTTCCCATGGCACTACCTCAACTAGAGCAATAGCATCACTCCAGCTAGCATCTATGTGATGATCAACTATAAAGTTGGCTACGACTTGGCCTTTCATCGCTCTTAGGGGCTCATTGGCCAAATCGTACTCAATCAATGCGTAAGCCCATTTTCCGATTCTTCCACTTAGAATTGGCTTCTGTAACATGTGCTTTATAACATCGGTTTGGCAAACGACAACACATGTGGTAGGGAGAAGATAATGGCGTAACTTGGTGCAGGCGTAATAAAGTGATAAACATAATCGCTCCACAAACGCGTACCTGGTTTCGGCGTCGAGCAGGCGGTGGCTGAAGAATGTGATGATGTACTCCTTCCCCTCAACCTCCTGGGTTAGCACGGCTCCAATCATGCTATCTTCAGCGGTGATGTATAGCTGAAATGGAATCCCGACCTTTGGTGCTCTCACCACGGGTGGTGATGAGAAGCACTCCTTGATCTTCTCAAAAGCACTTTGCTGGCTTGCCCCCCAAGCGAACTCGGCTTCATTTTTTAGCCGGAGTATGGGGACAAAGGCATCAATCTTGCCGGACAAGTTGGATATAAAATGACGCAAATAGTTCAACTTGTCTAGCAACTTTTGCACATCCTTTTTGCATGCCGGCGCTGCAACGTTTCTAATCTTTTCAAGTCTCTTAGGATCAATTTCTATACCTCTTTCATGAATCATGAAACCTAAGAACTTAAATGCCGACACACCAAAAGCACACTTGAGTGGGTTCATTTTCAAACCGTATTGTCGCATCCTATCGAAAGCAACCTTCAAATCAGCTAAATGGTTTCCCATAGCGAACGATTTGACCACGACTTCATCGATGTAAACCTCTAACATGACACCTAACAACTCATGAAAGAGCAAGTTCATAGCGCGCTGATACGTGGCGCCGACATTTTTCAACCCAAAAGTCATGAAGACCCATTCGAATAAACCAACAAAACCAGGGCATCGAAAGGCAGTCTTATAGACGTCCTCTTCGGACATAAAGATTTGATTATAACCAGCATTGCCATCAAGAAAACTTAGTACCCTATGTCCCGAGGCGTCGTTGATCAGCATGATAGCTATTGGCATCGAATACTCGTCTTTTGGAGTGGCTCTGTTCAGATCCCTGAAATCAATGCATACTCGTATCTTGCCGCTCCATTTCTTCTCTACAGACACAATGTTAGCAACCCATTCGGCGTACTTGCATGGCCTAATAAATTCAGCCTTAAGTAGGTGTTCCACTTCCTCCTTAACTCGGTCATAGACGGCCGAATTAAAGCGGCAAGGAGGCTGTTTATAAGGCCTAAACCCGGGCTTGATGGGCAGCCGATGCTCTACGAGCTCGCGGCTTAGCCCTGGCATTTCGCTATACTCCCATGTGAAACAATCGACATACGACCGAAGTAACTTTATTATTTCAGCCTTTTCATCGGGTTGTAAATGTTGGTTTACAAAAGTCGGCCTTGGGATGCTACCATTACCTATATCAACTTCCTCCAAGGGATTGGCCGACGCAAAACCTTGCCCTAATTTTTGTACTTCGCTAAAGTCCTCGATGGCGTCAGCAATACCGTCTTTATTAGATCGATACTGCTCCACTCGAGACTTTAGCCAATCTAGATTACTCTTGCTAGACATGACTACTAATACAAAAATAGTCATGCTACTCCAGCCGGCTTTACAGACACTGGTACAAATCATCCTCCGGATACACTAACAAAGTCATAATCCGAAAGATCTCTACCTCATAGACACTCTACTTTGTTATGGATGGCGTCAACCGACACATCGGCCAAAGATACATGGCCGAAGTATCCGCGGGGATGACCTCCACTGTATCAAGCACTAGTGTAGGGTAGAGGGGATGCAACAGTTTGCATGGATCCAGTCGCATCCGAGTAGCACACTATAGTTACCTTGTACGTCGATGACGAAGAATGCTGTCGGCAACGTCTTTTTGCCCACCGTCAACTCCATAGAGAGTACTCCCTTGGCCTCGGAGCTCTCACCATTGAAGCCGTTGAGCATCAAGTTAGTCTTCTTCAGGTCATCTTCATCCCTGCCATGTTTCTTCAACAAAGAATAAGGCATTAGGTTAACAGTGGCGCCGCCGTCGACGAGCATCCGGGAAATCGGCCTCACATCGATGTGGATGTAGAGGGGCTTTAGATGGCGAGCTGAGTCCTCGGGCTTCTTGAAGATGGCATTGTGCGGACCAAGGTTCAATTGGGTGACCTCGGCCTCGTCCCGTGGTAGGGCGAACTCAGCAGGCAGCATGACGATGTTGATGTCCATCACCTGGGGTGCGGGTCCCTCAGAGACGGGTGAGTAATCGTCGTCGAGCATGTCGTCCTCGTCATCGCTTGGACTAGGAGCCAGGTTGGTTATGTCAACCGGCTTCTCTCTCCATACTTGCTTCGTGGTTGGACGAGGGCAGATCTCTTCGAAGATAGCATCGCGCTTGGCCTCAGCTACCTTCTCACGCATCTCCTATGCCTGCAGCCTTTGTAGGCGTCTTTTATGTGATTTGGACATGCCTGGAGGAGCCCAATATGGCTGCGGCTTGGTGCCTGGAGCTACTGTTCGACTCCTGTTAATTCTGGCCGAAGTGTGCCCTTCGGCCTTGGGCATCCTCTGTTCGAACGGGGCTTCGCTGCGAACCCCGTCGAACGGATCGACCTCGTTCGGCCGACCGAACCAAGCTTCAATGCGGGGCCTAGACAAAGCATGCGGCTTACCTCCGTCAGCCCTCGGTAACAAAGTCTTTGGGATTGGGACATCCTGAGACCCAACTCTGATAGTTATGGCTTCGGACTCCCTGACTTCGGCCTCCGCATGCTCGCACCCTTTGGCTTCGCTCTGCACGGCCCGATTCGGAGGTACCACACACAGTCTGCGGACGATGCCCCCCACCGCTGTATCTGCTTGCCCCTGTTATTCACAATACTCCGAAGGAAAACAAGGCATAGGGTTAGTCTGCGGAGGGTACCCTGACCCGGATACGTACGGGGCCCACGGGGTCCCCGCCCAATCATACGGCGGAGGCATCGGAGGCTCTGGCGGCCTCGGCCACTACGAGCCAAACCCGTCACCCGGAGGGCGGTTCGGCCAAGTCGAAGGTGTCTTCGACCACACCAGCGAAGGATCCTGTCAGGGCGGAGGTATGTTCGACCAGTGCGGGCCGAAGCCTCCCATCGGAGAAGTCCAGTGCGGTGAGGGGTTCAGCCATTGGGGGCCGAAGTTGTTGTATAGGGGACCCGACCACTAGGGCTCGAAGCTGTTGTACGGGGGGTTCAGCCATTGTGGCTCGAAACCACAGTGCGGAGCATCAGGCCATTGTGGCCCGAAGCCCTCGTGCGGAGGGTTCGCTGGCTTCAGACCGAAGCCACCCTTCGAGTTCTTGGACCCTTCGGCTGTTTTAGCTTAGCGTGCAGTCCTGCTTCTTTGGCCCTCCTCTGATGCTTGTTTAACAACATGTTATATGTTACCTTCGGCCTCTTGCGAGCCTTAGCCAAAGGGGTATTGATGTTCTGTTTCCACACTCCTACCTCGGGGTTCTTTGGTATGAGTGTGCGAATGTGCGGTTCTCCAACAATCACATCTTTTCCATTAGCAGACTCGGCCTGTTCTAGCCGAATCAACACCTTCTTCTCAAAATTTTCAAGTTCTTCATGCATGGCATTGATCCAACTAGAATCAGAAAATTCATGACTAACATCTAAGGGCTCGAAAGAAGCAACAAAAGTGGAATCAATGAAATGAGCATGAGAACGTGTTACCCTTTTATCAAGCTCACCAATGATCTGCTTGGGAGGATGCATCCTTTGAATATGGTGTGGAGGGATGCAATCTCCCCCTCAACTTGTGCATTGGAGTGGTCCAAGATGACCAATGTCGAGGTAGTTGCTTCGGGGCCTTGCGCCGAAGTGGATGAAGCGGGGTCGTCTTTGGGGGTTGATGTCGAGGGTAGTAGGGGTTCATCCTCGAAATCTTCGGGATCTTCATCTTCGAAGATGGTATGTTCCATGTCGTGTTCATTTGCCTATTCAAAATTAGAACTAACAGAGAGGGTTGATTCATCAAAAGTCACATCACATGACTCGATGACAGCGTTAATTTCCAAATTGAGAACACGATAAGAATGACCATGAGTAGTGTATCCAAAAAAGATCCTATCAGAAGAACGCGACTCAAATTTATCTAAATTTCCATGTTTCAGGATAAAGCATCAACAACCCAAAACTCGAAGATGAGTCACTTTGGACTGTCTCCCAAAACATAGTTCATAAGATGTCAAGTTCAAAATTGAGCGCAAGAAGATTCAGTTTGAGATGTAACATGCAGTGTTCATAGCCTGAGCCCAGAATTGTCTAGGAGTCCTGTGCCCATCGAGCATCGTCCTAGCCATCTCAACCAAAGTGCGGTTCTTTCTCTCAACAACATCGTTCTGTTGAGGAACCCGTGGATCAGAGAATTGATGCTCTATGCCATGCTCCATGCAAAAGTCAACAAAGAGACTGTTCTTGAACTCAGTGCCATTGTCACTTCGAATGAATTTTAATGCACTAGGGAGTTCAGTGAAAATTCTCAAAGCCAAGCTCCTAAAGTGTGAGAACACTTCATCCTTGCTGGCTAGAAAAAAGACCCAAGAGTAGCGAGAGAAATCGTCGACAATGACTAAAACATACCACTTGCCGCCTAAAGAACTAACCCGAGAAGGACCTACAATGTCCATATGGTGAAGTTCTCTGGGTTTTTCTGTCATCACCATGGTGACTGGCGAATGCGAAGCGACAATCATCTTTCCATGTCGACAGGGAGCGCAAACTAAATTCTTCTCAAACTTGAGCTTGGGCAATCCTCAAATCAGACCTAGGGCACTTAGACGAGCAAGCAACTCAAAGCTCATATGCGCTAGTCTCCTATGCCACTTCCAAAGCTCAGAAGTCGAATGTGCAACAAGGCAATGAGAAGAACCAGTTGACTCAGAAAAATCAGCTCCAAAAACTCTCCCAACTCTAAAGATCTTACAGACCACAGCGCCATAAGAATTGAGTACTTGTGAAGTATCACGATGGAATCGCACTTCGGAGCCCTCATCAAGCAATTGAGATACAGAAAGAAAATTGTATCCAAAATTTTCTACCAAAGCAACATCTTTGAGAGTGAAATTTGAGTTGATTCTTACTACACCTTTACATTTCACTCTACTCCTTCGATTGTTGCCGAAGGTGATATGCTCCTTTTGCTTGGTTGTGGTGAGGTTGGAGAACCATGCTGCATCTCCGGTCATATGGCGTGAACAACCGAAGTCCATGATCCATGTGCCCTCCAAGCCTCGGTATGGCGCCTCAAATGAGTCAAGCTCATTGTCGTTGTGATCGCTGTTGGCCATGAAGCATAGGCTGGTTGTTGGGGGAAAATATTCCATCTTCAGGGTTACTGCAGTGACAAGATAAAGGCTGGTGATTAAGCTAGACTTCCAACATATACCTTCGAAGATACATTGAATCAAGTTCGAAGCATGATGACGAGCTTTAGTTCGGAGTATATCTTCGAACTTAAACTTTTCCAGGATCTTCTTTGCCAGCTAAGATGGAAGACTTATCTTCTCTTGTTAGATTAGTCTTTTACCATTTTAGCCCTATTGAGGGCACCGAATAGTTTCCACTATGTCGGTTGTAATAGAGGGGTACAAAGGTCTTTTCCTTAATGTTTAGGCCTATAAATACCCCCCGTTTTGCCCTGTAAAGAGGACCGAATACAAGTTATTCAATACACACATTCGAACTATTCTAAGTTATTATCCTTTCGGAGGCTTAGAACAGTTCACTTCGCAAACACTTCGTTTGTTAGTTTCTAATCTCCAGAAACCTGTTACCGTAATCTTTTACGCCAACAGTTGGCACCGTCCGTGGGGAACCTAGTCCAAGAAACTTCGTTCTCTACCAACTTCTTACATCATGCCTCCTAAGCGGAGTGCAACTCGTAACCCTGTTCGGAGGTCCCCTCGGACCTCCGGAGAGGCACCTCCCGACACTGTTGAGACCGGAGGACCTTCGACGTTTCCTCCACCTCAAACTCCAGAAGGGGTTCCCATTCCTCGAGCATACAGAGTTCCTCCGCCAACTCCATCCATACTTCGACCACCCGGAGTTCCTCTTCCACCTCAAGTTACACTCCGAACTGATCCTCTCAGTTCTCAAGACCCGGAAGATCCTTCCGGAGGAGATGAAGACAATCTTGGTGATATGGCCGCTCAAATGGGCAGTCTCCAAGCCAAAGTAGCGAGATGGTGGCAAGAAGCTGCAAATAGGCTCCGTTCTCAAGCCATCCCAGTTATTCCAGAAGTGCCTGAAGACGACGAACCTATCTATCCTGAAGCCCCGGAGAACGCCTCCTTTGATACCGAATCTCCGTTGCATCCTGAGCTGCAAAAAGTTCGCTTCGATCCGAAGTTTAAGACTTCAAACTTTGCAAGTATGCCGGAGATGAGGATCCTAGAGAATTTATCCGTTCTTATGCTCTAGCAATTGAAGCTAGTGGAGGAGTTCGGGACACCATGGCAAAATGCTTTCCTTTAGCTCTTCAAGGAGTGGCATTGCGGTGGTTCTGGTCTTTGAAGCCAGGATCAATTAATTCATGGGGGCAGCTGAAGAAGAAGTTCGTAAGCAATTTTCAAGGCACCTTCGTGCCTCCAATGTCGACGGGAAGTCTTTTCCAGGTGAAGCAACTCCTTGGAGAGACATTGAGGCAATATTTCAAGCGCTTCGCTCATACGAAGTCGCAGATCCGAGGGTTGACTACATCTTCGGTAGTTGACGCAGCTCGGGAAGGTGTCATTCATCAAGGCCTCCTTGATAAACTTCACCGAAAAAGCATATCTTCTGTTTCTCAGTTAATGTCATACTTTGAAGGATATGCGAGGTCGGAAGAAGGTTGGCTTCGAAGAACTACAGCTACTCCATCCGTACTGTAGGAAGTAAAAGTGGAAGTAAAAACTTCGGCACAGCCACGGGAACCAGTCTTCGAAGTTCAGCATGATAGGAGAAGGGGGCAAAAGCATCCCAGTTCTGAAGTCCTGAACATTGCACCCCCGATAAAGTTCACCCAGAGAGCTCCACAGCCTTCGGGAAACAAGGTCAGCGGCTGGAGGCCGCCAGGGAAAATGGCTTGCAAAGGACAGACCCTTTTCTGCTGTATTCATGGTGAAAACCGAAGCCATGCAACTGATACTTGCAAGGCTATACTTACTCTGAGAGGAGAGTATCTAGAAAGAACTTCGGGTCGAGGTACTATTGACCGAGTTCCAGCTAAAATGCGCTCGGAGCCTGTCCAGGCTGTGGCGCGGATAGAAACTTTCGAAGCTGCAAGATGCCCTCCGGTGGTCAATATTATGCCACCTCCGAAGCAAGAAGAAGGGCAAGACCGAGGAAAAAGAGTAGTTCTCCCCATCTCTGGAGGAGGTACTCTTGGAAGCATGTCAAAAAGGCAGAGAAGAGAGTATGTCAGAGAAGTGGGCCACATTGGAACTTCGTCATCTGCAGCTGCTATGCCAGAATGGTCCCATGTGCCAATATCTTTTTCGGCAGAGGATGCAGATGGCATTAAATTTCCACATGCAGATCCACTTGTCATTACTGCTGACATCGCAGGAACGGAGGTTCAAAGAGTGTTAATTGACGGAGGCAGTTCGGCAGACATTATTTTTGTTCAAGCCTTCGATCAATTGTGCATCTCCAGAAAGCACCTTCTCCCAGCGGCTCGTCCTTTGCAAGGCTTCGCAGGACCTCCGCTCGATGCACTTGGCCAAATTGGCCTGGAAGTTACCTTCGGAGAAGGATTGTTAGCCAGAACAGAGGAAGTAATCTTCGACGTTGTAGATGCTCCATATGCCTACAACGTCATTTTCGGAAGAGGCATGTTAAACCAGTTCAGAGCTGTGGCACATCACAATTATTTGTGTATGAAGATGCCCACGCAAGCAGGAGTTCTTACTGTCTTCGGAGATCAAGCTACCGCCCGAAGAGCGGAATATGGTCACGGCCCCCTCTTGATCCAAGACAAGTGAATAATGTGCAAGTTAATCAAAAAAAAATTTTCAGCTCCTTCCGAATCTTCGAAGAAATCCTTCCCAAGACCAAGTCCTGAAGGAGAGATCACAATGAAGATTATTGTTAAAGATGGTAAAGAATATGCATTTCAATTTGGTAAAGATTTACCTCCAGAAGTTGCAACCTCCTTGGAAAAAGTGGTGAAAGAGAATTTAGATGTCTTTGCTTGGTCTGACGAAGACATCACCGAAGTCGATCGGGATATCATTGAACATAGTTTACTTGTAAACCCGAAGGCCCGGCCTGTTCGGCAAGGACTCCGAAAAATTTCTGCAGAAAGAGCTGTTCTGGCGAAAGATGAAGTTGAAAAATTGTTGAAGGCTGGGATTATCAGAGAAGTGGCTCACACAGAATGGTTAGCCAACCCAGTCTTCGTCAAGAAGAAATCCACCGGAAAGTAGCGCATGTGCATTGATTTCACATCCTTGAATAAAGCATGCCCTCGTGACCCCTACCCCATGCCCCGAATTGATCAACTGGTCGACTCCACTGCAGGTTCGGAGTTATTAAGCTTCCTTGACGCGTATTCTGGTTATCATCAAATATGGTTGAAACGCGAAGATGAGATCAAGACAAGCTTTGTAACTCCCTCGGGAGTCTTTTGTTATGTAAGAATGCCTTTTGGCTTAAGAAATGCCGGGGCTACTTTTTCGAGGCTAGTTGCTAAGGCTCTAGGTCATCAATTAGGTCTCAATGTGGAGGCCTATATGGATGATATTGTAATAAAGAGTGCTTTAAAGCACCAACATAGCTTAGACTTAGCTGAAACATTTAATAGCCTTCGGGCATGTGGGATCCGTCTTAACACCGAGAAATGTATCTTCAGAGCTAAGGCTGGAAAGTTGTTAGGGTATTTAGTTTCAAGCAGAGGGATTGAAGCTAGCTCTACTCAGATAACTGCACTACAGAAGATGGCTCCTCCAGAAAATTTAAAGCAAGTGCAAAAGCTGACTGGTCGTCTGGCAGCACTTAGCAGGTTTTTGGCAAGGTCTGCGGAGAGAAGTTTGCCTATTTTCAAAGCATTGAAAGGGTCCGAAGATTTTGCATGGACACCGGAGTGTCAGAAAAGCTTCGAAGATATTAAAGAGTATCTCAGTAATCTTGCTACACTCACGGTGCCTACTGCGGACGAAACCCTACTTCTTTACCTTGCAGCTACAGGTTCTGCTGTCAGTGCAGTCCTCGTCAGAGAAATGGATTTCAATGGAAAGTTGGTACAAAATCCAGTTTATTTTGTGTCCGAAGCATTATCAGGAGCGAAGACAAGGTATTCCAAACTCGAAAAGTTCGTTTATGCTCTAATAATGGCTTCGAGGAAGCTAAGGCATTATTTTTTAGCTCATAATGTAATTGTACCAATTTCGTATCCTTTGGGAGATATGCTCCGAAGTAAGGATTCCATTTGAAGGATTGGAAAGTGGGCAGTTGAGCTAGCACCCTTCGGCATATCCTTTCTGGCAAGGAGAGCAATCAAATCGCAAGTCTTAGCAGATTTTGTAGCAGAGTGGACTCCACCTGCAACTTTGGTTCCGGAGAAGTCAAGTGACGGAGTTTGGACTGTTTTTTCCGATGGGGCTTTCCAAGCATCCGGAGCAGGAGTTGGAGCAGTGTTAATTTTGCCTTCAGGGCAAAGAGCAATGTACTCCGCAAGACTCAACTTTAAGTCTACCAATAATATAGCGGAGTATGAAGGGATTTTACTAGGACTCCGAAAAGCACGTGCTCAAGGGGCTACAAGAGTTGTTATAAAGACAGATTCTCAAATAGTAGCAGGGCACGTAGATAAAAGTTTTCAAGTTCGACATCCACAGCTTGCAAAGTACTTAGATGAAATCCGTAAGATTGAAGCACATTTCAAGGGTATTTCCATTCGGAGTATACCAAGAGCAGAAAATGTGCAAGCGGACATCTTAGCAAAAGCTGCAGCCGGAGCTGTGGATATACCAGAAGAAGCTTTCTATGAGGAGCTCAGTACACCTTCGGTGCTACAAATTCCCTCTGCAGAGATTCTTTGCATTCCAAGTACAGATTGGAAAAATTCAATCATGGAACTTTTACAAGGAGGGACAAATTTGCCTAAAGAACCACAACTTTCAAGATTGAAACTTAGAGCCAGAAATTATCAAATAATCAACGGTATTTTATACAAGGCCGGAGTATGTTCCCCTCTACTCCGATGTATATCTCAAGCCGAAGGTCAAGAAATTCTTCGGGAAATCCATGAAGGACTTTGCGGTAGCCATTTGGCCCCTCGAGCTTTGGCAGGAAAAACACTTCGCCAGGGGCTTTATTGGCCTACAATAACAGCTGATGCAGAGAGCTTGGTCCACACTTGTCAAGGATGTCAGTGGATGGGTCGACGGAGTCATCGCCCACCAACAGCTCTCCAAGTTATTCCTCCGGTATGGCCTATGGCCAGATGGGGTATGGATTTAATTGGTCCCATTCCAGCAGCTAAAGGAAATTGAAAGTTCGCAGTGGTAGCTATTGAATATTTTTCTAAGTGGGTAGAAGCAGAGCCCTTAACAGCTATCACTTCGAACAATGTACATAAATTCTTTTGGAAAAATATCATTTGCCGGTTCGGAGTGCCTAGACAAGTCACAGTTGATAATGGAACACAGTTCGATGCAGAATATTTCAAGAAGTTTTGCGAAGATCTAGGTATCCAGTTATGTTTTGCTGCATTAAGGCATCCTCAGTCTAATGGAGCTGTAGAAAGAGCCAATGGAAATATTTTGTCAGGGCTAAATCGAAGGATAGTAGGATTAGCAAAAGGACTGTGGACCGAAGAACTTCCGAAGATTTTGTGGTCCATTCGGACTACGCAAACAAGGTCCACAGGTTTTACTCCATTCAGATTACTATTCGGAGATGAAGCTATGACTCCAACGGAGCTCAAAGGAGGATCACTTCGCAGCACCGAACCGGAGATTGAAGAAGAAAGACAAGCTTCGCTAGATTTATCAGAAGAAACAAGACTTCGAGCTGTGGCCAATTTATCAAAGTATCACCAGCAGACGAAGGCTTGGTTTGACCCGAAGGTTAAGATCAATGAGCTTAAACCGGGTCATCTCGTTTTGCGAAGCATCATAGCGCCAGGAAAATTAGGAAATAAATGGGAAGGTCCGTACCTAATTGTTCGTTCAAGACGTCCTGGCTCTTTTAAACTAGCTAATTTAGAAGATGAAGAGTTAGCACATACTTGGCATGCGGAGCACCTAAAGTGATACTACACATAAGGGCTCCTTGTAAATCACTTGTAATCATCTTCTGAATTAATAAAGCATATGGTTCAGATAGTGCCTTCCCCTCATAAACTTCCAGCTTCCGAGTGGACGCACTGGAACCGCGGGGTTGACCGAGAGGGAAGTGTCATAAAGCTGAATCATATTTTCGGACTTCGAACCATTGGTTCGAAGTTTCCGACGTGGGGGCTGACATAATCCGGAGTCCAAGCCACCGGCTTGTAGGCATCCGTAAAAGAGCCCAAAACCACATCATACAGAGTCCAAGCCATCGGCTGGTAGACATCCGTAAAAAGAGTCGAAGGCGACCAAAATATGCGGAGCCCAAGCCTCTGGCTTGTAGGTATCCGTAAAAAGAGTCGAAGGTAACCAAAATATGCGGAGCCCAAGTCATTGGCTTGTAGGTATCCGTAAAAAGAGTCCAAAGAGACCATTGCGAACTCCGAACCACTGGTTTGACAGAATTCGCAAAAAAGAGCCGAAGGTGGCCAAAACAAAACAGAGTTTGAGCCATGAGCTTCGAATGTCTGTTAAGATAGTCCAAAGTGACAAATTATCTAAGACACTAAAGTGTACGGAAAGTTATCTCAAGTGATTTCTTTCAAAAACAAAGGGTACTAAGTTGCCATTCTTCATACTACAAATAGTCGAAGACATTATATAAGATTTTAAAAGATCTTTAAATTACAGAGGGGCTCCGAACTCCCAAAATTGTGCTCCGAAGTTTTTCTTTGTGCCTAACCATCTTTGAATACAATTTGAAGTTCCTTACGCCCAAAGAGGGGCTAATAAATAGAGGTGACAATTTTAATCGATATTTATTATTCAAACGAATATGATTACAGATTACATCATGAAAAATTGGTATCTATACCAAGAAGGAATCGAAGACCTCTTCGATCTCTAGAGCTAGGGTTGGAACGACTAGTTCCAGTGCCGGGAGTTCTAACAACTTTACGTTTAACTCTTTTGCCTTCCTTCGAAGCTCTATAGTCTTTTTGTTCTTGTTGAAGCTCGGCCCAGGTTCGAAGCCGATCGGGGCTCCTTTCCCAGCTTCCAAGTTCTTCAGACTTTTTACTTCGAGCTTCATCTTCGTCTTCAGACCATATAACGTCTTCAGAAGACGAAGTTTCCAAGTTAACCTCTTTTTCTTCCTCTTTAATATAAGATAGTATATCTTTGCTTACTTCGGGCGTAATTGCACCAGAGCTATCTCGAGGAACTAAAAATCGAGGGCGCTTGTAAACTTTTAAAAGATCAAAGGTAGCCCATAATGAGCGAAGTTCGTCGTTAATGTTTAACACTTCGACATCTTCCATACGAGGCAAAGCCTAAAAACATGATAAACAAATTTTCATTCATAAATGTACATAAGCGTAAAGCTTTACATAGTCAAAGATCCTAAGACATATCTAAACCTGCGGGTTCGGAGGAGGCTGACTGCTTGAAGCTTGGGTCTGAGCCTGCTTCTGGCGCTGTCCTTCGTCAATCCAGGCCTTGATCGCAGAACGTCCTTCGGCTCTCCATGAAGTTTGGAAGGCTTGCCAAGCAGCGGCCACGCCTTCGGAAGGAGTGAGAAGCTGATCGTCGTCGAAGGTAATTGGGCCCTCTCCTGCACTCGGAGCTATCGATCGACCTAGATCCTCGTAGTAACGAAGTAGTCCAACGACAGCCACTTGTCCGGAGAGTTCTCCGTAACGAATGCCTGCTGTCTTCATCTGCTTCGCTACTCCTTGAATCCTTTTCAGCCGGCGCAGCAAGGAAATGTTATCGTCTAAAGGAAGCGTTCCAGTAGTACCGAAGTACTCCAAAATGCATAGCAGTTGATCCATAACCTCCGCAGCTACCTTCTCGGACTTCAGCTTATCTTCGATTAGAGCATCCTTCGCCGAAGTTAGCTCTTCCAGAACTCTGGAGAGTCTAGCAGCATCTGTAGTCAAGGAATTCTTTTGATTCAAAAGCTGGCTAGCTTCCTCTCGGAGCCTGACAAGCTCGGTCCCCGCATTAGCGTGCTCCGCCCGCATCTTTTCAACTTCTACTTGAAGCACTATTCTTTCTACTTCAAGCTCCTTGTTCGCAGCCTCCAAGCCTTGTCTGGCCCCGCGCTCCATTGACACCATGCTGTCCATATGAGTCACTCGGCCTTCAGAGATAGTGAGATTCCATTGAAGAGTTGCGTTTTCCTGTCGAAGGCGAGCGATTTCTTGTTCATTTGATATATTCGCTGCTCGAGCCAAGACTGTTTGCTGCGAAAAGAAAAAACCAAGGTAAGAAATTATTTGTATGTAAATTTGATGTTATTTCACAGATGCTTCGTACCTGGTAGGCTGCACGTTCCATGGCAGCGTTAAGCTCCGAGCTCTCCGCCTCACTCAGGATGGCCACCAAGTTCGTCTCCCCAATGTCGCGACTAGCTCGATCCAAAGGCTCGAGCAAAGTCCTAAGACTCGTTCTTCGCTCTAAGAAAGGAGCTAGAAGGGGGAGCATACTTAAAGCTTGTTGGTCATCTTCGTTTGACGAAGGCCTGGAGTGTTGAGCTGTAGTCTTCGGAGCCCTCGGAGACTGGCCCCCCTCGGTAGATTGGCTCTCGTCTGTTGACTCAGACGGAGTTGATCCGGAGCTCGCAGCAGGGAGGGGGTCCATTTTTCCTTTGCCTTTTCCAGGCCCTATCTGAGTGGCTCCTGGGATTGGCTCCGAAGCTGTCGAAGGTCCAGGAACTATATCTTCAGGACGGACCTCTTCCACAGAAGTGGACTCTATAAAAACAAAGGTATTATACTTTGTATAATTTCGCATTAAGGAAAAAAGAATTAAAAGAATTATTCTAAATTTACTTTCGACATTTTAGCGGCGGGTGAGCATTGGACTGCTTGGCGGATCGAAGGTGAGATCTTCGTCCGAATCAAGCGTCAAATCTTCGACTGCCGAAACATTTTCCTGGACAGTCGTTGTTGCTTCATCCGGAATCGAAGCCATAGTGACTTTGACTCCACTCTCATCCACAGGAACTTCGTCCTGAGGTAAATCCTCTTGAACTGCCGGAGTCCTTGTTTGCTCAAGATTCTCTTGAGACTCCGGCACGTTCGCAGGTACTTCAACTTGTGCAGTTCCTTGAGCTGCATCTTCGTCAATCAACCTCACAAGTAACCTGCCTTCGTCCTCCTGGGAATCGGAGACTGAAGCCCTTGGGCTCGAAGGTGCAGGGTTCTTTGGCTTTCGAGCCACCTTCTTGACCGGAGTCTTGGCGGAGCTCGAAGTCCCAGTTTCAGCTTTCCTCTTCTTGGGTCCTTTCTCTGAAGGCACCCAATCTACCAATGGGGGCGGAACGATTTCCAGCATTCCCCACACTCTGTTAAATCTTTCCCAACTCCCGACCAACTTTATTCTCCATTCTTTTCGGTCGGAGTTGGAGCGCCCACAATCTTCTCCGAAGCCCGTATGATTTTCTCCAAAGTTATAGGGGCTGAAGAAGCTAAAAAATGAGTTAAGTTAGTTAATTCTTCGAATAAATATACATGGAGTATGTTGTTTTCGAAGTTACCTGCAGGACTCGAAGTTGAGGAAATTTTTCGGAGACCCCCCTCCGAATCCTCTTTGAAGATGATAGGCCAGTTGGCCATCAGGGGAGAAATTTGGAGCCCGAGGAATTCTTCGGCTAAGTCTCGCATGCTCAACCGATGACTGATTTTTTGAAGCAAGCTAAGGCGAGCTTCGAGCTGACCCTGGTCTGGATGCACAAGGGCTTCCTTTCGGAAGTTGATGTCTTGCAGAGGTCCAGCTAGACGGTTGCTCGCCCCAACTTCGGCATAAAACCATTTCATGATCCAGTCTGTATACCATCTAGCGTTGATGGCCTTAGCAGGAAACCGAAGGGCGTATTCATCCCGAAGTCTGAAATTGATGCTTCCGAAGGCCACTACCATTTTTTCACCTCCGGGGCCTACGAAGGTCTTTGGTTGGCACGAAGCTCTGTGCAACGCAGCGAAGATTTCTGCCCTCCCCTCACAACCTTTGGCTCGCAACGCCCATTCGAAGATGGCTAAACGAGCTACTGCATTTGGAGAAAGTTGGGGGAGAGTGACGTGGAACAGATCCAATACCTCAGCCAAGAAATCCACTGCCGGAAGACCTAAGCCAGCTTCGAAGAAGGCTTCGAAGATGACCATTCTCGGGGTCTTGGTGACGGGATAACTTCCTTTCCAGGTTTGCGGATCATAACTCCCGAACTAATTTTGCCCTCTACTGCGGCCGCCAGTGATTCTCTTTTGCAGGTTGAAGGCCCCAGTTGGAAGGATTGATCCATGTATTTTGTTGATGCCGGGAAGAAGCCTTGATAGCCAATATTTTGGGGATTTCCTCCTCCCGCTGCCATGGTTGTCGCTGCGGGTGTTGGAGCTGCCGTCGCCAATGACGCAGCCGCTGCTGCAGCAGCAGCTTGCTGTCGAGCCAGGGCTGAAGGTGCTCCAGAACCTTTGGTTTTCGCCATTGAAACTAATGAGTTGTTTTGGAAGAGGAATGGAGGCTAGGGCTCAAAGAATGGCTTGTTTGCAAGAAGGGGGTGAAGAGGTACTCAGGAAAGGTCTAGGCCCTCTATTTATAGCCCAGACTTTACATTTTTTACCGTTTGTCCATGCCGTTTCGCATTCTTGCCCGTTACTTTTCTCTGAAATTAAAGCATTCTGTAACTTCCGTTAGAAGAAAGAAGATAATGGCTATTTCTTCTAAGTCTAAAAAGGCTTTCAAACTTCCTGAGTTAGTTCTAAGTTACTTCGAATATAATTTTATTAGAAACTGATTCGAAGTTTACACCTCCACACAGTTCGAAGATGGTTTAATCTGCTAACTCCTACGCATGATTATTTTTCTTGCGCATACTGCTCTCCTAACATTACAGATCTAGCGGAGAAGCGTATTCGAGGGGCTACTGTTGGGGGAAAATATTCCATCTTCAGGGTTACTGCAGTGACAAGATAAAGGCTGTTGATTAAGCTAGACTTCCAACATATACCTTCGAAGATACATTGAATCAAGTTTGAAGCATGATGACGAGCTTTAGTTCGGAGTATATCTTCGAACTTAAACTTTTCCAGGATCTTCTTTGCCAGCTAAGATGGAAGACTTATCTTCTCTTGTTAGATTAGTCTTTTACCATTTTAGCCCAATTGAGGGCACCGAATAGTTTCCACTATGTCGGTTGTAATAGAGGGGTACAAAGGTCTTTTCCTTAATGTTTAGGCCTATAAATACCCCCCGTTTTGCCCTGTAAAGAGGACCGAATACAAGTTATTCAATACACACATTCGAACTATTCTAAGTTATTATCCTTTCGGAGGCTTAGAACAGTTCACTTCGCAAACACTTCGTTTGTTAGTTTCTAATCTCCAGAAACCTGTTAGCGTAATCTTTTACGCCAACACCGGTGAAATCTCATCCCTTCTTATCCTTCTTCTCCTCCTTCCTTGGGGACTCCTCCTCCTCATTAGAGCTTGACTCCTCAGTTGAGGATGTGTCGATGTCGCTGAGAGCAGCAACAAATGCTCTAGAAGCACCTTTGGATACCCTCTTAGCAACCTTGCCGCACTTGCCCTTCACAAAGGGTTTTCTTTCCTTTTTGTGGTATTTCGGGCGCTCACTCTCACTCTCCTCTTAAGCTTTGGACAGTTGGCCTTAATATGAGAAGTGTCGCCACACTCAAAATAGCCACTAAATCCACTTCTCCTCTGATCCCGTCTCTCATGGTGAAAAGGGTGAACCTTCTGGTAATGAGAGCAGGCTCTTCATCATCCAGAGTATCCATCTACTCCTTAGTGACGGAGATCAGGGAAGATAAAGCAAAACCACCTGCTAGAACACAAGTGCCAGATGTGCTTGGTTCTGCAGTGGTGCCACGGCTAGTGCTAAACACTAGTGCCAATGGTTGTGGCAAAGAGTTTGTGTGCACTGCAAGAGATGCCTTGACAATCTCTATGGACTTCAGCTTGCTGAAGAGCTCATCACAGGTCAATGTGTCATAACCTGTGGACTCCTCAATGCTAGATATCTTCACTTCCAATATTTCGAAGGTCAATCGCACACAGAACACACAACACTGAGGACTTCGACAAGGGAAGAAAACAGGCTTCAACTACGAACCACTCAGTGCTTCGCTAGTAAATGGTGAG
This sequence comes from Zizania palustris, assembly GCA_019279435.1. Lineage (NCBI taxonomy): Eukaryota > Viridiplantae > Streptophyta > Magnoliopsida > Poales > Poaceae > Zizania > Zizania palustris. Next base: position 61,974,838 of record JAAALK010000284.1, on the reverse strand, counting down.
GGGTTACCTCTGTTTACACAGAGCGAACACAATGAAAATCACACACTTCACACGCAGTGACCTCTCACACACTTCTCCAGAAGAGAACTAGTGCACAAACTCAACTCCAAAGGAAATTGTCCATAGAGGAATCAAAGCATGCAGTGAACACAAAATACAAGTTCAAGCAATGAAAGAAGAACAGAATCAAAACTTCATTGCAAGAACAGGAACCACAAAATGAACTCACAGGTGTGAATACATTAGTGTGACAGCTAGCACAGGAGTTCTAAAATGGATGCTCAAGTGTTACTCTTGCCTAGCCAGCCTTCACTATTTATTGGCACTATTCAGCCCTGTGAATAGACTACTTTACCCCTAGGGTTTACACTGATTTTGTCTCATCAGAACAGGGGTACAAATGGTAGTTTACTTTATTTGGAGGCTTCTTTTGTCAGCTTCGCAGAGGAGACAACATAAGCTTTTGTAGAGCAGACATGATCAGCTTTTGCAGTTTTTGGTGAGAAACCTTGAGCTAGACGGCCTTCGCTTCAACAAAGTCAGCCTTCGATACAGTGACGGTTTTGAGCTGAAGCCGTCAAAGCCCTTGAGCCTTCATGCCATCACCTTCGGTGTGGAGCACCACGGCTTCACAACTACTCCCAACTCAAACTCCGTCAGTCTGTGTACCGAAGCCATGCATGGCCGAAGTACCTCAAGTCAGCCACACTCCGAAGCCCCACCTTCGGAATACCATCCTTCGAAGTCCCTCCTTCGTCCAAGGCCTCCGCATGAAGCATTCCATGAGCACTTCATCATATAGTCTCTCCCCGAGCACACTCCTCGACGAACCTCACCTGGACCATGCCTTTGACACACCTCGACATCTGAGACCTCCATCGGGTGACCCTTCGAGTGCCTCCGTCCGGAGCACACTTCGAACGCCTTGCCTCATTGCTGAGGACTTTGTCCACAATACTCTGAAGTCACTCCTTTCGGAGTACCCTTCGAAGTGCCTCACCTCCGAGGACTTTATCTCACGGTACCTTTAGTCGGAGCCACGCTCCGCACTCTCTGCCTCGCCTCCGATCTTGACCCCTCGCAGCCTTCGTGATCGAGCTCCCCGCTCGCCTGGCATCAAGCCTCCCGCTTGACCCGGGTTCACTTGTTGCGAACTGTTTGTCGCCTCCGAAGTCACCTATGCATCACAAATGGACAGAGAATTGTATCCAGTACCCCGGAGACTTCTCCGGGTAAACGATCTCCGGCACACACTTCGGTGTACCACCTAAAGTATCGAACACTTCGGTATGACCAAGTCATCGTGTACTGTCGGACCCGTCTGGCAGTCACACTCCGCTATAACAGCTGCAGCAACCGAACCCACCTGAACCCTTTAGTGAAACAACCTCCGAACCCCTTCGGAGGTACCCCTTCGAAACTAGAGGATAAAATCTGTCAATCGCTCATCATAGACTCCGAAACCAACCCTTGGTTTCTTAGTAGCCCCCAAGGCTGAAGTTCCTTCGGAGAATGAGCTTTAGTCTCAAATCACCTTCATTGGGGGAGTTACCATTGGAGTAGTTGATTTTGAAACTGTGCGGCCTCTCTACGGTGGAAGTTACAGCATGGGGAGATGGCAGTTGGCAATGTTGCTTCACTTGCTTTTTCCTTGCTTTGTCTTTTGGAGCACGAATTAGGACCTCCTGAGAGATCCCTGGGAACCGTGTCAGCGCGATTGATGGAAAAAAGGTGCTTATCCGAACCATCCACTTTGGTAGTCATGATGCTTTTGGACGGGGAACCGACTGGAGGAAAGTTTATAAGTAACTTTCCCTGGCATGCTTGGAAGTAGTACTCCATCTTTTTCTTCATCTTCTGACCTCCTGACGCCTCGCAAAAGCTTTTGGCACTTCAACTGCGTGGTTTTCTATCGCAAAGCCTGGTGGCTCTTTAGTTTGAAGTTTTTGTCAAGGGCACCCGGGACTCCAATGGAGGTGGGCACTCCTCGGAAGCCAGTGGACCGCCTGGAAGAGTTCCCCATCTCCTCCATGGGAGAAGAGGCAGTGCAGGTGCTGGAGAATCGGGGCGATATCCCACCGAAGTCCATCTCGTCGTGGTGAGTGGCCAGCGGCGAGACATTTCCAACTCTAGACAACCATGAGATCATGGTCTTTGACTCCTTTCTTCGTGGTTTTTGGTTGCCGGCTCATCCTTTTCTTCGAGGTGTCCTTCATCATTACGACATCTCTCTGTAATCTGAATCCCAACTCCATTCTTCATCTTGCAATCTTTGTGGAGTTGTCTGAATCTTTTCTAGGGGTCGATTCCTATTTCAATATTTTCTTCCACTTCTTCTGCTTGCGACCCCTTCAGAGCAAAGTGGTCGGTGGATGCAGCCTTCAGCTTTGGGATGGGAAGGCTGTAGAGTACATCTTTCCCCCCCTCCCTTCTTCAAACAAGGGGTGGCATTCAGGTTGGTTTTACGTGGCCAACCATGAGCCATCCCTTTCTCCGGAGAATGATCAGGTGTCGTCGGTGACTGCCGACTGGACCGACCAGTGCCTAGTCGAGGAACATGGACAGGTTGACGAGATGGTGACTATGGTCTGTCATCTTCGAGAGGGGGGTCTCTCAGGCTTCCATGTTGTGCTCAGCTTCTTGCTTCGTCGGGTAGTGCCACTGATACAGAGGCTCCACCCGGGGTATGAGTCTATGGGACTCAATGATCCGACCAGGGACTTAGCTGAGGGGATGCCGTTGGAGGAGGCGGTGGCGAAGGCACGAAGCATCTTCAACAACAAGGTTGATGCCCAAAGCACCTCCCGTTGTCGTCCCTTCCGCCTCAACTATCCCTGACTGGAGGTAATGCAGTTTCCTTCTATTTGTTCATCGCCAGAAGTTGTGATTGATCTCCGAGTCTTGAATGTGATCTTGTGTATGGTGGAACCACTCAACACATCAAGCATGTCATCTAGTCTAGGAATAGGGTGTCGATACCTGATTGCAATGTTATTGATGGCCCTACAATAGACACAACTTCACCAACTACCATCCTTTTTAGGAACTAAAAGAATAAGAACAACACAGGGGCTAAGGCTCTCACGTACGTACCCATGGTCCAAAAGTTGTTGGACTTGCTGCTGAATTTCTTTGGTTTCCTCTGGATTTGTTCTGTAGGCAGCTCTGTTTGGTAATGTCGCACCTGGAATCAGATCAATCTGATGTTTCATACCTCGAATAGGTGGCAATCCAATGGTATCTCCGCTAGGAAGACATCCTTGTATTCCTACAAAAGGTTAGCAACAGCAAGGGGTAGGCAAGTAGGAATATCTTCGATGGAAAACAACAATTCTCTACAGATTAAAGCATAGCAAGGAGAATCATGCTTATCAATGCCGACAAGATAAGATCTAGTAGCAAGCATAACTCGCCCCTTAACTTAATTCCCTCAGAATTATAATTTTTATCTTTCTTCACTTTCTTATGTGGGAAAGTGGTGTGAGATACTTGCTGATTTTCAGATTGTGGCTCACTCTCCTTCTTGTCGTTCTCAGTACTCTCATTCTCACATTGCGCAATCTCAGCAGGGGTCATGGGGAGTAAAGTGATTTTCTTCCCCTTGTGCACAAGTGTGTATGTATTGCTCCTACCATGATGGGTAGCATTCGTGTCAAACTCCCATGGATGTCCTAATAAAAGTGAACAAGCTTGCATGGGTACTATATCACAATCGGCAAAGTCATGGTAAGTGCAGATGAAAAATTGTACCCGCACTAATTGTGTTTCCTTGACCTTACCACTATTGTTGAACCACTGAACATGGTAGGAATGATGATGTGGACGTGTGGTTAATCCAAGCTTGTCAACCATATCTGAGCTAACCAAGTTATTGCGGCTCCCTCCATCAATGATGACACGAACATGGCGATCCTTAACAATGAAGTACATTTGAAATAAGTTATGTCGCTAGAGTGTATCGGCTTGTTCCACTTGAGTGTTAAATACACATTGTACAATCAGGTTTTGTTATGTCTCTATGGCGTTAGTATCTAGGATCTCATCTCCTTCACTATTGGCCTCGACATTACCTGTATTGTTAGTTCCCGAAGCAATTGCATCCTCTATTTCGCTAGCACTAACATACCCACCTTCTTCGGGTACGATGAACGTCCATTTATGACTCGGGCAGTCTCTCATGATAGGGCCCTTTCCCTTGTAGTTGTGGCTTATAACTCCACTAGATAGTCCTGTGGAGGGAACCGATGAAGAACTATTTGTTGGTGCTTAAGGGGCCGATGATCGGCCCTTCGCCTCTTGTATCGGTGTTGTTGAACAAGCCCAAGACTCGAAAGGGCCAGCAGTCCATGCAAGAGGTGTTGTTTTAATAGTTGTAGATGCCGATCTTGAGTCGATGAAGATTCCTTTCGGCCTTGGCTATCGTCCCTGCAATTCTCTTTCTACCTTCATAGAATGGTGGAACAATCAATTGAGAGAATTATATTATTTACAATCAACAATGTCTTGTATTTCTCTCTTTAACCCACCAAAGAATTTGTTGGACCAGAAATGGCGACCAGAGGGAGGTGAATGGGAGTTTTTAAAATTTTAGGCTAAAGATAGCCTTTAGTGTTAATACTGTCTTCTGCAGAACAAACTTTGAACTCACCCTTCGGAGGTCTGGATCGGAGGTATTTCAAAGCTCCGAAACCAGGCTTCATGAGGAGCAAGAGTTCGAAGTCAAGAAGACTTCGCTCCACTCGCAAAACAAGAAACTCAGCTCTGCTAAGTCAGTGTAGGCTCCGCACACTAGGTTCCTTCAAGCAGACTTCACACTCCACCCTTCGCAGGAGATGATTTCCCTCGGAGGACTTCGACCTGATACTCTGCACTAGCAACTGGTACTAGGCTTCGTATTCTGAAGGTCTAAACTCACACATAACACCATGCGCAGAGAATTTCAACAAGGGAAGAAAACAGGCTTTGATCTTAGCCACGCACAGTGCTTTGCTAGTAATCAGAGAGGACTAGCCTCTAGTTTACACAGAGCGAACTCAGACTAAAAATAACACTTTGCACAGCACTGATCACTCTCACACTTATCTAGAAACACCCTAGTGCACAAACTCAAAACATTCAGTGCAAAGATAGCATACAAGTTCAAGCTAAAAATTAAAACGGAATCAAAATTTCATTGCTTGAACAGGGAACACAAAATGAACTCACAAACTGAATACACGTGTGTGACGGCTAGCACATGAGTTCTAAAATGGCTGCTCAAAGTGTTGCTTAGGCCTAGCCAGCCTTCACTATTTATAGGCACTATTCAGTCCTATGAATAGACTACTTTGCCCATAGGGTTTACACTGTTTTTGTTTCAGCAGAACAGGGGTTCAGATGGTAGTCTATTTTATTTGGAGGCTTACTTTGTCAACTTTGCAGAGGATACAACATCATCTTTTGCAGAGCAGACACGATCATGCTTTGCAGTTTTGTAGTCTTCTCAAGCCCCCCTTCGCACGCGAGGGGTGCAGTAGCTTTGGTGAGAAGCCTTGAGCCATATAGCCTTCTCTTCACCGAAGTCATCCTTCGATACAGTGACGGTTTTGAGCCGAAGCCATCAAAGCTGTTGAGCCTTCGCGCCATCACCTCCAGAGTGGGCTACCACGGCTTCATAGATACTCTCCAACTCGAACTCCCTTAGTCCGTGTACTGAAGCCAAGCATGGCCGAAGTACCTCAAGTCAACCACACTCCGAAGCCCCACCTTCGGAGTACCACCCTTCGAAGTCTCTCCTTCGTCCAAGGCCTCTGCATGAAGCATTCCATGAGCACTTCATCGCAGTGTCTCTCCCCGAGCACACTCCTCGATGAACCTCACCCAGACCATGCCTTCAATGCACCTCGACTTCTGAGAACTACATCAGGTGAACCTTCGAGTGCCTCCATCCGGAGCTCACTTCGAACGCCTTGCCTCATTGTTGAGGACTTTGTACACCATACTTTGAAGTCACTCTGTTCGGAGTACCCTTCGAAGTGCCTCACCTCTGAGGACTTCATCTCAGGGTACCATCAGCCGAAGCCATGCTCTGCACTTTTTGCCTTCACCTGGCGCACCTTCACCCAAGGACCGACCTCAACCCCACGCATCCTTCATGACCAAGCTCCCCGCTCGCGTGGCATCAAGCCTCGCGCTTTACCAAGGTTCACTCGCTGCGAACCGTCCGTCGCCTCCAAGGTCACCTGCGCACCACAGACAAACAGACAAGTGTATCAAGTACCCCGGATACCTCTCCAGGTAAACATCCTCTGGTACACACTCCAGTGCACCGCCCAAAGTACTAAACCCTTTGGTATGACCAAGTAATCGTGTACTGTCGGACCCCTCCGACAGTCACACTTCACAGCGACAGCCGCAGCAACCAAAACCACCGAACCCTTTGGTGAAACAACCTCCTAACCCCTTCGGAGGGACCCCTTTAAATCCAGAAGGTAAAACCTGTCAATTACTCATCATAGACTCCAAGACCAACCCTTGGTTTCTCAATCTCCCCCTTGATGAGTTCATTGACAACAAAATTCAAGTACAAGGAAATTTGAAAAATTTCAGCACACAAGTGACCATAAATACTCAAAAAAGAGCCAAATCATGTCACTTGAAAAAAGAATTCCTCTCCCCCTTTTCAAAAGAGTAAAAGCCCCTTCGGCACTTCTCTCCCTTTGCAAGGCAGCGAAAAGTTCAGACTTCCCTTTTGTGCAATAAAAACTCCCCTTGTGTTATTTTCCCCCTTACAGTAGAGAACTCAAAAATTTCTCCCCCTTTGGCAATGCATGCATCAAGGAGCAATTAAAAGATGCAAAGCTTCAAAATGGGTTGAAGTGTAAAGACATTTAAGGCAAAAATATGCCAAACTTAATGCCAGTTTTCATGTGCTCAGTTCAATTTAACATGATCTAAAAGCATGATGACAGCATGTGATTTCAGCATTTTGAAATAAAAGCATCACCACTCAATCAAGTTAACTAGACAAGGAAAAGCAAGACCTGCGCAAAGCTAGCCAATTTCTACTCTAGACAGACAAGTCCAATTCAAATGGAGTATTGAAAGCAATCTTGATTGACAATGAATTTATACTTGCTATTTTGTTCATAATGCCAGGGGTTATTTGTTCGTCTACCTTATACTTTCCAATAAAGCCAAGCCTAGGCAAGAAAGCCATCAGAAGCTTAAGGCAGTGATTTTGGCATACACTAAATTATCCTAGGTCATACCAACGTGCGACAAACAAACTCACTTGGATCTTTTCACTCTTAGCATTTTCAATCATGGATTTTTGATTTTTGATAAGATGATAAGTTCTTACAAGCCTGCAGCTAAGTGTTACAAAGAAGCCTAAGGAGATCTACACCTTCGGAGGTGGAGGTGTCGATGTCGAAGGCCTGTCCGGCGCAGCAGGTGCTTTGGATCGGCGAAGTCGTAGGGCCTTCTAGAGGTCGAGGACTGCTTTGCAGCCTTGTTCCTTCCAAGGCTCCTGCAGCCTCCGCCAGGCTCCGTGGACGTCCAGCGGAGGCGTTACCAAGTGCTGGCCCCCGAAGGCCACCGGGGTCACGGAGGTTGCTGCCTGAAGGTGGTTGCACCCCGCCTCATGAAGCATGTGCAACACCCCTTGGCCCGCGACTCGGCCGGCCATAAGGGCGAAGCCCTTCAGTGATACCTCCACCATCGAAGCCACAGTCTTCAAGAAGTCGACGCGGTCCCCAATTGGGTCCTGGTCGCCGAAGTCTGGAGCCCGGCACTCGGTCCCAATTTGCTTAAGGACTTCGGTTAGGCTCTGAGTGGCTTCGCCAAGATTGTCCACGACGAAGTCCTCAAGCTTCTGAGCCCGTCGGCGGAGTGATGAATTCTCCTTCGCCTGCCGGGCCTCGGCGTCCTGCGAGGCCTTGAGCTCCGCGTGGAGTCAATCCATCTCCGAGGCCAAGGCATCCTTAGCCTTGTCGGCCTCAGCCCTCGCCGCATCAGCCGAAGCCTCGGCCCGCCTTCGCTTCTCAGCTTCCACCGAGACTTCACGTCGAAGGGCCTCCTTCTCCTCAGCCAGGCGCTCCATCCGCCTGTCAGCAGAAGTAGAGGCCGCTGCATTCAGTGCGAAGGCCTGCAAGAATACAAGAAATCATAAGTGTTGATCGAAGACTGAGAATAATTCGAAGGCTAGGAAGGGCTTCGCTCACCCGCATGAGGGCTTTGTTCACGCTGATGAAGAGCTCCGTGGGGTTCGAGTGACTAAGTTGAGCCACCAGGTCCCCTGCCTCCACAGCTGAGCAGCTTTCGCAGAAGCTGTTGATTGCCGCCTTCGTCATGGCCCCCTTCGGCTGAAAGGGGTGAAACACGTCCTCTGCCGCGGCCGCCTGCGCAGGCTTCAGCAAGGCAGGGCTTATGCCCACCACGTCGACCTCCTCGTCGCTTTGAGGGTCCTCTCCGCCGCGGCCTCCACTGCCTCTGTCTTCAGACGAAGAGCTCCCGGACTCTGAGTCGCTGTCACTGCCGCTGCTGCTACCGCTGCTGCTCGAAGCCTCGGTTGGTTTAGCCGCGGCAGGCTTCGGTCCGGCTTTGTCTACCGGCTCTGCCCCGGTGGGCCTCGCTTCGGCATCCTCCTCTGCAGAAAGGCCAAGTCAAAATCCGCATATTGAAGAGAAGCATGTAAAAAGGGTTTACCTTCGTCGGAGATTTCTTCGAAGAAAGGAGGGGCTATGTGTGCCCCCCAATCCCTTCGCTGCGAAGCTAGTGTATCAGCCTTCGCGCCCGAGGTTGTTGCTGTCGAAGCCTCCACGGCCTTCTCGGTGGCTGGAGTAAGCATGTCGGCCTCCGCCGCCGAAGGTCTCACCGCTAGGGGCTCCGCTGCCTTCTTGGTAGCCGGAGCATTTGCGGGCTCCGCCGCATCCTCCCTCGGGTTAGAGGTCTCAGTCGCAGGGACCTCCGACCACACCCTCGAAGTCCCAAGTTCGTCGTCATCCCCCCTCTTCCTCTTGGCTCCGGCCGACGAAGTTGTGAGGTGGGAGAAGTCTGGCAGAGCAGGGAACACCTCGAGGCCAAGCGCGGTCCATACCCTGTTCCAATGCTCCCAGGACCCCACCAGAGTGAGGCGCTGGGCCTGCTGCTCAGGTGTCGGAGTCCCAACGACGCGCTCCACCGCCGTAATGGCCTCCTCTGGAGTCTTCATTTCGAGGTGGGCTTCATAAAAGTTCAAGTCAGAGGGAAGTTTTGCGAAGTATGAAAGTGAAAAGAGCTCGAAGACTTACAGAAACTTTCGAAGGCCAACTTGCGAAGTTCCCCTTGGCCCGAAGTCTAGAAGAGCCCCTCCGGCCAAGAGCACGCGAGGGGGCTGAGTCGGAGGGTGATGAACTCCTCCGCGAGGTCCCTCATGCTCATCTTCGCCGGCACCCTCCGAAGAAGCGAGATCCTCGAGCGAAGGGTGTCCTCACTGGTCTTCACCACCCCTTCATGTCGGTATGAGATAAAGGCGTTAGTACTCCGAAGGGGAGAGTTCGCGCCTACGAAGGCATAGAACCATTCCTGGTCCCACTTCGAGGACCACTTGTTGTTCACATCCCTCGCCGGGAAGGCATCCTGGAACTCCCTCCGAAGCTGGAAGTTAGCGCTGCCGAAGGCCAGCGCCCTCTTGACGCGGTCTGTCCCCTCCCTCGACTTCGGCTGGCAGTTGGCATCGTGGAGGGCGACGAAGACGACCGCACGGCCCTCGCAGCCTTCGGCCCTCATGGCCCATTCGAAGACAGCAAGCCTCGCCATGGCATGGGGCGAGAGTTGGGGAAGCTCGAGGTTGTAAGCCCTCAAGACTTCGCTCAACATCCCGACTGCTGGCAGCCCAAGGCCGGCTTCGAAGAATGCCTCGAACACAACCACTTCATTAGCACGGGGCCTCGGCATGGCCTCCGACTTCTCTGGGACTCTTAGTTGGATCTTCACCGCAATCCTCCCTTCGCAGGCCCTCCGGACGGACTCCTCCGTAGAAATAGAGGCCCTCATCTCCAGCGTCTGCTCAAACTTGTCGGAGGGTGTCTGAAGATCCCTCGGCCCCAGTCGCCTAGGTGCAGGCTTCGCTGCCACTGCTACCGCTGCCTGCATTTGGGCGGAGCCCGAGCTCGAGCCCAAGACCAAAGGCTTCGCCGCTGCCTTCTTCGGCATTTTGGTGCGACTTCGGCGCGATGGGCTAAAAGCTAGCGAAGGGCACTCCGCGCGAAGCCAAGGAGGAGAGGAGAGCGAAGGTTGTAAGGCAATGAGAAGGAAGAAAATGAGAGCATGCCGAAGCCGCACGCGGTAAACCCCTATTTATAGGCGGCAAGAATTCCGACGGTCGTGGGCCGAACCCACTGCCGAGTGGGCTTTCAGCGAAGGCGAAACGACCCAACGTAGGGCATTTATTACCTGCAGATTTCGAGGTCACCTTCGGTCCAAGCTCTGAAGGCTTGTTTTCTCCAAAGTTGTAATTTTCCGGTCATTTGTCCCAAGGGCGCGCGCACCCCTTCGTCCCGAAGGCCTGCATGCGAGGGGCTACTGTTGGGGGAATATATTTCCCTTGAACAGGGGCCAAATGATGTTAGCCTCCAACGGCCTCCGACACGGAGCCCAACACTGTCGAAGCCTGTATCCTCCCCAAGAATTGTTTCCAGGTCCCAAGGTGACCTTCGGAGCCTGCAGCTTCGGAGGCCCCGGTTCGGAGGGTCCAGCTCGGAAGCCCCTGTTCGAAGGGCCCAGCTCGGAGGCCCCGGTTCTGAGCCCTGGTTCGGAGGGTCCAGCTCGGAAGCCCCTGTTCAGAGGGTCCAGCTCGGGGCCCCTAGTTCGAAGGCCCTAGTTTGGAGGCCCCGGCTCGGAGCCCTGGTTCGGAGGCACCAGTTCGGAGGCCCAGGTTCGGAGCCCTGGTTCGGAGGGTCCAGCTCGGAAGCCCCTGTTCGGAGGGTCCAGCTCGGAAGCCCCTGTTCGGAGGGTCCAGCTCGGGGCCCCTAGTTCAGAGGCCCCAGTTCGGAGGCCCCGGCTCGGAGCCCTTGTTCGGAGGCCCCGGTTCAGAGCCCTGGTTCGGAGGGTCCAGCTCGGAAGCCCCTATTCGGAGGGTCCAGCTCGGGGCCCCTAGTTCGGAGGCCCCAGTTCGGAGGCCCCGGCTCGGAGCCCTGGTTCGGAGGCCCCAGTTCGGAGGCCCCGGTTTGGAGCCCTAGTTCGGAGGGTCCAGCTCGGAAGCCCTGTTCGGAGGGTCCAGCTCGGGGCCCCTAGTTCGGAGGCCCCAGTTCAGAGGCCCCGGCTTAGAGCCCTGGTTCGGAGGCCCCAGTTCGGAGGCCTCGGCTCAGAGCCCCAGCTCGGAAGCCCCGGTTCGGAGGCCCTGGTTCGGAGCCCTGATTCGGAGGCCCCAGTTCGGAGGCCTGGTTCGGAGCCCCATTCGGAGCTCTGGCCCTGCTCCGAACCCAGAAGATATTTACGCCCCGCTACAGTACAGAAGTCGTACCAGGGGCCCCTCTGCCCATAGTTTGTCGTCTAGCTGGTCAAAATGTGACGTTGCCTGACACGTCTGTAAGGCTGTAAAGCACTTTTGTACCATAGCTAGCTCTTTTTCCCTCTCTGCCCCTATGAGCCTAGGGCTCATAGAGGGCATCCCAGTCTTTTCTTTTGTACCATAGCAGGGCCAAGCCCTTGTAGCAGGGGACACGCTCCAGAGGGCCACGAGACCCTGGAGTTCACTTCTCCACACCGAGGCATACCATGCCAAATCCACCACAAACTGGACGTAGGGCTATTATCCCCCAGGGGAGGTCCGAACCAGTATAAACCCTCTCTCCCTCTGAGAGAACCCATCGAGGTTCATTCTACACATCATATACACACATACAAAACCTGTGCTGTAGCTAACACAATTGCTACAACATTAACCGGTTCTAAACCCCAGTAGTGATCATGACGTCTCCTTGAAATGTCCCGTCCTTGGAAGCTTATGGCTATAATTATTGGAAGACTCGCATGCGAGCCTATCTCATGATCCAAGCTCGGACATCTGGGACATTTGTGTTCACGCTACTTTCGCGGTATTGCCTGTTGTTGAGCGTAATTCTCCTGATATTATCGCCCAGCATCAGAACAACAACAGAGCGGTGAACATTTTGTTTTCTGGTTTAGGTCCCACTGAATTTGAGCGTGTGAGCCATCTCACCACTACCAGAGAGATCTCGGCAACCCTCCAGGCACACCATGAGGGACAGCCCAGGTCAAGGCTCGGCTCTTTCAGACCTACCGGCGTGAATATGAAAATTTCACACAGAAGCCGGGTGAATCTGTTGAAGCTTTGTCTGGTCGTTTTCAATCGATCATCAACAAGCTTCGGACCAACAAGGCCGAGGGAGTTTAGTTAGTCTCAGATCATGAGCAGGCGCTCAAGGTTCTCCATACCTTGGATCCTAAGATCTGGGAGATCAAGGTATCCTCTATCATTGAGAGCACATCTTATGATACCTTGACAATTTCTGAGTTGTTTAGCAAGCTGAAGGCCACTAAGGTTGATACCCAGTTGAGATCAAATCTCACTGGTGTTGGGGGAAAATATCTCATCTTCGGGGTTATTGCTGTAACAACACAAAAGCAGATAATGGATTCGAAGGTTTCCAGACATCCATCTTCGAAGATACCCTGAGTCAAGCTCGAAGTATGAAGATAGGCATTGGTTCGGAGTACATCTTCGAACTAAGACTTTTTGAGATCTTTATTGCCAGCTAAGATGGAAGATTTATCTTTTATATTATTAGATTAGTCTTTTACCATTTTAGCCTTATCAAGGGTACCGAATAGTTTCCACTATGTCGGTTGTAATAGAGGGGTAAATATGTCTTTTCCTTAATATTTGGGCCTATAAATACCCCCCATTTCACCCTGTAATAGGGACCGAATATAAGTTATTCAATACACACATTCGAACTATTCTAAGTTATTATCTTTTCGGAGGCTTAGAACAGTTCACTTCGCAAACACTTCGTTTGTTAGTTTCTAATTCACAGAAACCTGTTAGCGTAATCTTTTACACCAACAGTTGGCGCCGTCCGTGGGGAACCTAGTTCGAAAAACTTCGTTCTCTACCAACTTCCTACATCATGCCTCCTAAGCGAAGCGCACCTCGTAACCCTGTTCGGAGGTCCTCTCGGATCTCCGGAGAGACCCTGTCCGACACGGTCGAAGTCGGAGGGCCTTCGACATTCCCTCCACCTCAAACTCTGGAAGGAGTTTCCATCCCTTGAACATACGGAGCTTCTCCGCCAAATCCTTCCATACTTCGACCACCTGGAATCCCTCTTCCACCTTCCATCCCACTTCGAACTGATCCTACTAGTTCTCAAGACCCAGAAGATCCTTCCGAAGGAGATGAAGATAATCTTGGAGATATGGCCACCCAAATGGCCAACCTTCAAGCTGAAGTAGCAAGATGGCGACAAGAAGCTGCGAACAGGCTTCGCTCTCAAGGCATCCCAGCTATCCCAGAAGTGCCCGAAGATGACGAACCCGATTATCCCGAAGCCCCGGAGAATGCCTCCTTCGATAATGAATCTCCGCTGCATCCTTCGAAGCTCTGTAAGTATGCTGGAGATGAAGATCCCGGAGAGTTTGTTCGTTCTTATGCCCTAGCAATTGAAGCTAGCGGAGGAGTTCGAGACACCATGGCAAAGTGCTTCCCCTTAGCTCTTCAAGGAGTGGCATTAAGGTGGTTCTGGTCTTTGAAGCCAGGATCAATTAATTCATGGGGACAGCTGAAGAAGAAGTTTGTAAGCAATTTTCAAGGCACCTTCGTGCCTCCGATGTCAACGGGAAGCCTTTTCCAGGTGAAACAGCTCCCCGGAGAGACATTGAGGCAATATTTCAAGCGCTTCGCTCATACGAAATCGCAGATCCGGGGGTTGTCTGCATCTTCGGTAGTTGATGCAGCTCGGGAAGGCGTCACTCATCAAGGCCTCCTGGATAAGCTTCATCGGAAAAGCATCTCCTCGGTCTCTCAGCTGATGTCATACTTCGAGGAGTATGCGAGGTCAGAAGAGGGTTGGAGTCGAAGAACTGCAGCTACTTCATCCATATTGCAAGAAGTTAAAGTAGAAGTAAAAACTTCGGCACAGCCACAAGAACCAGTCTTCGAAGTTCAACATGATCGGAGAAGAGGGCAAAAGCACCCTCGTTCTGAAGTCTTGAATATTGCACCCCCACAAAAGTTTACACAGAGAGCTCCACAATCTTCGGGGAACAAGGCCAGCGGCTGGAGGCCTCCAGGGAAAACGGTTGGCAAGGGCCAGACCCTTTTCTGCTGCATCCATGGAGAAAATCGAAGCCACGCAACTGATACTTGCAAGGCTATACTTACTCTAAGAGGAGAGTATCTAGAAAGAACTTCGGGTCGAGGTACTACCGACCGAGTTCCAGCTGCAGCGCGCCCAGAGCCGGTTCAGGCTGTGGCGCGGATAGAAAACTTTGATGCCGCAAGACACCCTCCAGTGGCCAATGTTATGCCACCTCCGAAGCAAGAGGAAGGGCAAGACCGAGGGAAAAGAGTAGTCCTCCCCATCTCCGGAGGAGGTACCCTCGGAAGCATGTCAAAGAGACAGCGAAGAGACTACGTCAGAGAAGTAGGCCATATTGGAACTTCGTCATCTGCAGCTGCAATGCCGAAGTGGTCTCATGTACCGATATCCTTTTCTGCGGAGGATGCAGCTGGCATTAAGTTCCCGCATGCAGACCCACTTGTTATCACTGCTGATATTGCGAGCACTGAAGTTCGAAGGGTATTGATTGACGGAGGTAGTTCGGCAGACATCATTTTTGTTCAAGCCTTCGATCAATTGTGCATCTCCAGAAAACATCTCCTTCCAGCGGCTCGTCCCTTGCAAGGCTTCGCAAGACCTCCGCTTGATGCACTTGGCCAAATAGGCCTAGTAGTCACCTTCGGGGAAGGTTTGTTGGCCCGAACTGAGGAAGTAATCTTCGATGTTGTAGATGCCCCGTATGCTTACAACGTCATCTTCGGAAGAGGCATGCTAAACCAGTTCGGAGCTGTGGCGCATCACAATTATTTGTGCATGAAGATGCCCACACAAGCAGGAGTCCTTACTGTCTTCGGAGATCAAGCTATCGCTCGGAGAGCGGAATATGGTCATGGTCCCCCTCTTGATCCAAGACAAGTAAACAATGTACAAGATAATCAAGAAATTTTTTTAGCCCCTTCCGAAGCTTCGAAAAAATCCTTTCCGAGACCAAGTCCTGAAGGAGAAATTGCAGCGAAGGTCATCGTTAAAGATGGTAAAGAATATACATTTCAATTTGGTAAAGATTTACCTCCAGAAGTTGCAACTTCCTTGGAAAAAGTGGTGGAAGAAAATTTAGATGTCTTCGCTTGGTCTGACGAAGATATCACCGGAGTCGATCGGGATATCATCGAACATAGTTTACTTGTAAACCCGAAGGCCCATCCTGTTCGGCAAGGACTCCGGAAAATGTCTGCAGAAAGAGCTGCTCTAGCAAAAGACGAAGTTGAGAAATTGTTGAAGGCTGGAATTATCAGAGAAGTGGCTCACACAGAATGGTTAGCCAACCCAATTTTCGTCAGAAAGAAGTCTTCTGGAAAGTGGCGCATGTGCATCGATTTCACATCCTTGAATAAAGCATGCCCTCGTGACCCCTACCCCATGCCCCGAATTGATCAATTGGTCGACTCCACCGCAGGTTCGGAGTTATTAAGCTTCCTTGACGCGTATTCTGGTTATCATCAAATATGGTTGAAGCGCGAAGATGAGATCAAGACAAGCTTTGTAACTCCTTCGGGAGTCTTTTGTTATGTAAGAATGCCCTTCGACTTAAGAAATGCCGGGGCTACTTTTTCGAGGTTAGTTGCTAAGGCTCTAGGTCATCAATTAGGTCGCAATGTGGAGGCCTATATGGATGATATTGTAATAAAGAGTGCTTTAAAGCACCAACATAGCCTAGACTTAGCAGAAACATTCAATAGCCTTTGGGCATGTGGGATCCGTCTTAACCCCGAAAAATGTATCTTCGATGCTAAGGCTGGAAAATTGTTAGGGTATTTAGTTTCAAGCAGGGGGATTGAAGCTAGCCCTACTCAAATAACTACGCTACAAAAGATGGCTCCTCCGGAAAATTTAAAGCAAGTGCAAAAGATGACTGGGCGTTTGGCAACACTTAGCAGGTTTTTATCAAGGTCTGCGGAGAGAAGCTTGCCTATATTTAAAGCATTGAAAGGGTCCGAAGATTTTGCATGGACACCGGAGTGTCAGAAAAGCTTTGAAGATATTAAAGAGTATCTCAGTATTCTTGCTACACTCACGGTACCTACTGCGGACGAAACCCTACTCCTCTACCTTGCAGCTATAGGTTCTGCTGTCAGTGCAGTCCTTGTCAGAGAAGTGGATTTCAATGGGAAGTTGGTCCAAAATCCTATTTATTTTGTATCCGAAGCATTATCAGGAGCGAAGACAAGATACTCCGAACTCGAGAAGTTCGTTTATGCTTTGATAATGGCTTCGAGGAAATTAAGACATTATTTTTTGGCACACAATGTAATTGTACCAACTTCGTATCCTTTGGGAGATATGCTTCGAAGTAAGGATTCCACTGGAAGGATTGAGAAGTGGGCAGTTGAGCTAGCACCCTTCGGCATATCTTTTCTGGCAAGGACAGCAATCAAATCGCAAGTTTTAGTGGACTTTGTAGCAGAATGGACTCCACCTGCAAATCTAGTTCCGGAGAAGTCAAGTGACGGAGTTTGGACTGTTTATTCCGATGGGGCGTTCCAAGCATCAGGAGCAGGCATTGGAGCGGTATTAATTTCGCCTTCAGGGCAAAGAGCAATGTACTCCGCAAGACTCAACTTTAAGTCTACCAATAATATAGCGGAGTATGAAGGGATTTTATTGGGACTCCGAAAAGCACGTGCCCTAGGGGCTACAAGAATTATTATAAAGACAGATTCTCAAATAGTAGCAGGGCACGTAGATAAAAGTTGCCAGGTTCGACATCCACAGCTTGCAAAGTACTTAGAAGAAATCCGTAAAATCGAAGCACACTTCAAGGGTATTTCCATTCGGAGTATACCAAGAGCAGAAAATGTGCAAGCAGACGTCTTAGCAAAAGCTACAGCCGGAGCTGTGGATGTACCAGAAGAAGCTTTCTATGAGGAGCTCAGTATACCTTCGGTGCCACAAATTCCCTCTGCAGAGATTCTTTGCATTCCTAGTGCAGATTGGAAAAATTTGATCATGGAACTTTTACAGGGAGGAACAAATTTGCCCGAAGGGCCACAACTGTCAAGATTGAAGCTTAGAGCTAGAAATTATCAAATAATCAACGGTATTTTATACAAGGCCGGAGTATGTTCCCCTCTACTCCGATGTATATCTCAAGCCGAAGGTCAAGAAATTCTTCGAGAAATTCATGAAGGCCTTTGTGGTAGCCATTTAGCCCCTCGAGCTTTGGCAGGAAAAACACTTCACCAGGGGCTTTACTGGCCTACAATAACAGCTGATGCGGAGAGCTTAGTCCGCACTTGTCAAGGATGCCAGTGGATGGGTCGACGAAGTCATCGCCCACCAACAGCTCTTCAAGTTATTGCTCCGGTATGGCCAATGGCCAGATGGGGTATGGATTTAATTGGTCCCTTTCCAGTAGCCAAGGGAAATCTGAAGTTCGCAGTGGTAGCTATTGAATATTTTTCTAAGTGGGTGGAAGCAGAGCCCCTAACAGCTATCACTTCGAACAATGTACATAAGTTCTTTTGGAAGAATATCATTTGCCGGTTCGGAGTGCCTAGATAGCTCACAGTTGATAATGGAACACAATTCGATACAGAACTTTTCAGGAAGTTTTGCGAAGATCTAGACATTCAGTTATGCTTTGCTGCAGTGAGGCATCCTCAGTCTAATGGAGTCGTAGAAAGAGCCAATGGAAATATTTTGTCAGGGCTAAATTGAAGGATAGTAGGACTAGCAAAAGGACTGTGGACCGAAGAGCTCCCGAAGATTCTGTGTTCCATTCGGACTACGCAAACAAGGTCCACAGGTTTCACTCCATTCAGACTACTATTCGGAGATGAAGCTATGACTCCAACGGAGCTTAGAGGAGGATCACTTCGCAGCACCGAACCAGAGATTGAAGAAGAAAGACAAGCTTCGCTAGATTTATCAGAAGAAACAAGACTTCGAGCTGTAGCAAATTTATCAAAGTATCATCAGCAGACGAAGGCTTGGTTTGACCCGAAGGTTAAGCTTAATGAACTAAGACCGAGTCATCTTGTTCTACGAAGCATTATAGCACCAGGGAAGTTAGGAAATAAATGGGAAGGTCCATATCTAATTGTTCATTCAGGACGCCCTGGCTCTTTTAAATTAGCTAATTTAGAAGGTGAAGAGTTAGCGCATACTTGGCATGCGGAGCACCTAAAGCGATACTTCGCATAAGGGCTCCTTGTATTTCACTTGTAATCATCTTCTAAATTAATAAAGCATATGGTCCAGATAATGCCTTCCCCTCATAGACTTCCAGCTTCCGAGTGGACGCACTGGAACCGCGGGGTTGACCGAGAGGGAAGTGTCATGAAGCTGAATCGTATTTTCGGACTTCGAACCATTAGTTCGAAGGTTCCGACGTGGGGGCTGACATAATCCGGAGTCCAAGCCACCGGCTTGTAGGCATCCGTAAAAGAGCCCAAAACCACATCATACGGAGTCCAAGCCATTGGCTGGTAGACTTCCGTAAAAAGAGCCGAAGGTGGCCAAAACATACGGAGTCCAAGCCATTGGCTGGTAGACTTCCGTAAAAAGAGCCGAAGGTGGCCAAAACATGCGAAGTCCAAGCCATTGGCTGGTAGACTTCCGCAAAAAGAGCCGAAGGTGGCCAAAATATACGAAGTCCAAGCCATTGGCTGGTAGACATCCGTAAAAAGAGTCCAAAGAGACCATTGCAAACTCCAAACCATTGGTTCGACAGAGATCGCAAAAATGAGCCGAAGGTGGCTAAAGCAAAACAAAGTTTGAGCCATGAGCTTCGAATGTCTGTTAACATAGTCCAAAGTGACAAATTATTTAAGATAATAAGATATCTTGAAAGTTATCTCAAGTGATTTCTTTCAAAAACAAGGGTATTAAGTTGCCATTCTTCATATTACAAATAGTCGATGACATTTTATAAGATTTTAAAAGATCTTTAAATTGCAGAGGGGCTCCGAACCCCCAAAAAAAATGTACTCCGAAGTTTTTCTTTGCCCATAGCCATCTTCGAATACAGTTCGAAGTTGCTTATACCCAAAGAGGGGCTAGTAAATATGGAGACAATTTTAAATCGGTATTCATTATTCGAATGAATATGTTTACAGATTACATCATGAAAAATTGGTATCTATACCAAGAAGGAATCGAAGACCTCTTCGGTCTCTAGAGCTAGGGTTGGAACGACTAGTTCCGGCGCCGGGAGTTCTAACAACTTTGCGTTTAACTCTCTTGCCTCCCTTCGAAGCTCTAAAGTCCTTCTATTCTTGTTGAAGCTCGGCCCAAGTTCGAAGCCGTTCGGGGCTCCTTTCCCAGCTTCCAAGTTCTTCAGGTTTTTTACTTCGAACTTCATCTTCGTCTTCAGACCATATAACGTCTTCAGAAGACGAAGTGTTCAAGTTAACCTCTTTTTCTTCCTCTTTAATATAAGATAGTATATCCTTGATTACTTCGGGCGCAATTGCACCGGAGCTATCTCGAGGAACTAAAAATTGAGGACGTTTATAAGCTTTTAGAAGATCGAATGTGGTCCATAATGAGCGAAGTTCGTCGTTAAGGTCTAACACTTCGATATCTTCCGTATGAGACAAAGCCTAAAAATATGGTAAACAAATTTTCATTGATAAATGTTCATAACCATAAAGCTTTACATAGCCAAAAATCCTAAGGTATTTCTAAACCTGCGGGTTCGGAGGAGGCTGACTGCTTGAAGCTTGGGTCCGAACTTGCTTCTGGCGTTGACCTTTGTCGATCCAAGCCTTGATCGCAGAACGACCTTCGGCTCTCCATGAAGTTTGGAAGGCTCGCCAGGCAGCAGCCACACCTTCGGAAGGAGTTAGCAGTCGCTCGTCATCGAAGGTAATTGGGCCCCCTCCTGCGTCCGGAGTTATCGATCTGCCCAAATCTTCGTAGTAACGAAGTAGACCGGCAGCAGCCACTTGTCCGGAGAGTTCTCCGTATCGAATGCCCGCTGTCTTCATCTGCTTCGCCACTCCTTGGATCCTTTTCAACCGGCGCAGAAGAGTGATGTTATCATCAGAAGGAAGTGTCCCAGTAGTACCGAAGTACTCCAGGACACCTAACAGCTGATTCATAACTTCCACAACCACCTTCTCAGACTTAAGCTTATCTTCGTTCAGTGCGTCCTTCGTCAAAGTTACTTCTCCCAGAACCCCAGAAAGTCTAGCATTTTCAGTGGTCAAAATATTCTTTTGGTTCAGCAGCTGGCTAGCTTCCTCTTGGAGTCTGACAAGTTCGGTCCCTGCAGTAGCGTGCTCCGCTCGCAACTTTTCAACTTCTGCTCGAAGCACAATTCTTTCTGCTTCGAGCTCTTTATTCGCAGCCTCCAAACCTTGTCTGGCACTTCGCTCTGTTGACATTATATTGTCCATCTGAACCACTCGACTTTCGGAGATGCTAAGATTCCTTTGAAGGACGTTGTTTTCCTCTCGAAGACGAGCGATCTCTTCATCATTAGATATATTCGCAGCTCGGGCCAAGACAGTTTGCTGCAAAAATAAAAAACTAAGGTAAATATTTATTCATAGACAAATTCTATGTTATTTCGCAAGTGCTTCGTACCTGGTAGGCTGCACGTTCTATAGCAGCATTAAGCTCCGTCCTGTCCGCCTTGCTCAGAATGGCTACTAAGTTGGTCTCCCCTATGTCACGGCTAGCTCGATCCAAAGGTTCGAGCAAAGTCCGAAGACCAGTTGTTTGCCCTAAGAAAGGAGCTAGCAGGGGGAGCATACTTATCGCCTGTTGGTCATCTTCGTCTAACGAAGGGCCGGAGCATTGGCTTGTATTCTTCGGAGCCCCTGGAGACTGGCCCTCCTCGGAAGATTGGCTCTCGTCTGTTGAATCAGACAGAGTTGATCCGGAACTCGTAGTAGGGAGGGGTTCTATATTTCTTTTGCCTCTTCCAGGTCCCATTTGAGTAGCTCTCTGGGTTGGCTCCGAAGTCGTCGAAGGTCCATGAATTATTTCTTCCTGGCGGACCTATTCCATAGGAGTGAACTCTGTAAAAAAAGAGTATTATACATTGTATAAATACAGAAAATAAACATGAAAGAATTATTCGAAGTCTACCTTCGACATTTTGCAGAGGGGTAATTATCGGACTGTTCGGCGGATCGAAGGCGAGATCTTCTTCCGAATCAGCCGTTAAGTCTTCGACTACAGGAGCATCGTCCTGAGCAGTCCTTGTTGCCTCTTTAGGAATCGAAGCCATAGTGACTTCGACCCCACTTTCATTCACAGGAACTTCGTCCTGAGATATATCTTCCTGAACTGGCGAAGTCCGTGGTTGCTCAAGATTATCTCGGGACTCCGGCACGTTCGCAGGTACTTCGGTTTGTGCAGTCCTTTGAGTTTCATCTTCGTCTATCAGACGCACAAGCAACCACCCTTCGTCCTCTTGGGAGTCAGAGACTGAAGCCCTTGAGCTTGAAGGTGCAGGATTCGAAGGTGTAAGATTTTTTGGCTTCCGAGCCACCTTCTTCACCGGAGTTTTAGCAGAGCTCGAAGTCCCAGCTTCGGCTTTCCTCTTTTTGGGTCCTTTCTCCGAAGGCACCCAATCCATCAGAGGGGGCGGAGTGATTTCCAGCATTCCCCACACTCTGTTAAATCTCTCCCAACTCCCGACCAACTTGATTCTCCATTCTTTTTCGGTCGGAGTTGGAGCGCCCAAAATCTTCTCCGAAGCCCTTACGATTTGTTCCGAAGTAACAGGGGCTGAAGAAGCTAAAAAATGAATCAAGTTAGTTTTTCTTCGAATGAATATGCATAGTACATGTTGTTTTCGAAGTTACCTGCAGGGCTCGAAGTTGAAGTGATCTTTCGGAGACCGCCTTCCGAATCCTCTTCGAAGATGATAGGCCAGTTGGCCATAAGCGGAGAGATTTGTAACCCAAGGAATTCTTTGGCTAAGTCTCGCATGCTCAACCTCCGACTAATCTTCTGAAGTAGGCTGAGGCGAGCTTCGAGCTGACCTTGGTCTGGTTGCACTAAGGCTTCCTTCCGGAATTGGATTTCTTTCAGAGGTCCGGCCAGAGGATTGCTCGCCCCAACTTCGGCATAAAACCACCGCATAACCCAGTCAGTATACCATCTAGCATTGATGGCCTTAGCAGGAAATTGAAGGGCATATTCATCCCGAAGCCTAAAGTTGATACTTCCGAAGGCTACTACTACTTTTTCACCTCCGGAGCCTACGAAGGTTTTTGGCTGGCACGAAGCTCTGTGTAACGCAGCGAAGATTTCCGCTGTCCCCTCACAGCCTTCGGCTCTCAATGCCCATTCGAAGATAGCCAAACGAGCTACTGCGTTCGGAGACAGTTGAGGAAGGGTGACATGGAATAAATCGAGTACCTCCGCCAAGAAGTCCACTGCTGGAAGGCCTAAGCCGGCTTCGAAGAAGGCTTCGAAGACGACCACTTCTCCAGGCCTTGGCGACGGAATGAGTTCTTTTCCAGGCTTGCGAATCATAACTCCGGTGCTAATCCTCCCTCCTACTGCGATTGCCAGTGATTCCCTCTTGCAGGTAGAAGATCCCAGTTGGAAGGATTGGTCCAGGTACTTCGTTGATGGCGGGCAGAGATTTTGATCATCAACATTTTGGGGATTTCTCCCTCCTGCCGCCATGGATGTCGTTGCGGATGTTGGAGGCGCCGTCGCCAACGCCGCAGCCGCTGCTGCTGCAGCCGCCTGCTGCCGAGCCAAGGCCGAAGGAGCTCCAGAACCCTTGGTTTTCGCCATTGCAGTTACTGGATTACTTTGGAGGAAAAGTGGAGGCTAGGGCTCAAAGAACTCAAAGGGCTCAGAAGGTGTTTGTTTGCAAAAGAGCAGTGGAAAGGTAATCGGTTAAGTTCTAGGCCTTCTATTTATAGCCTAGACTTTACATTTTTACCGTTAGTCTATGCCGTTTCGCATTCTTGCCCGTTACTTTTCTCCGAAATTAACGCATTTTACGGTTTCCGTTAGAAGAAAAAAGCTAACGGCTATTTCTTCCAAGTCTAAAAGACTTTCGAACTTCCTGAGTCGGTTCTAAGATAGTTCGAAAGTAATTGTCTTAAGACTGATTCGGAGTTTTATATCTTCTTACATTTCGGAGATGTATTAAAATCTAATAACCCCTATGTCTGGTTATTTTTTCTTTCCGTATACTGCTCTCCTAACATTACAGGTTAAAACGGAGAAGCGTATTCGAGGGGCTACTGTTGGGGGAAAATATCTCATCTTCGAGGTTATTGCTGTAATAGCACAAAAGCAGATAATGGATTCGAAGGTTTCCAGACGTCCATCTTCGAAGATACCCTGAGTCAAGCTCGAAGTATGAAGAAAGGCATTGGTTCGGAGTACATCTTCGAACTAAGACTTTTTGAGATCTTTATTGCCAACTAAGATGGAAGATTTATCTTTTATATTATTAGATTAGTCTTTTACCATTTTAGCCTTATCAAGGGTACCGAATAGTTTCCACTATGTCGGTTGTAATAGAGGGGTAAATAGGTCTTTTACTTAATATTTGGGCCTATAAATACCCCCCATTTCACCCTGTAATAGGGATCGAATACAAGTTATTCAATACACACATTCGAACTATTCTAAGTTATTATCTTTTCGGAGGCTTAGAACAGTTCACTTCGCAAACACTTCGTTTGTTAGTTTCTAATTCACAGAAACCTGTTAGCGTAATCTTTTACACCAACAACTGGCTCTGGATCAAAGACCTTGGCCCTTGCTACACCTTCTGCTGATCCCTCTTTTGTGAGCTGTGCTGGGTTCTCCCTGATGTCTATCATTGAGGACCAGCTCAAGTCGTTAGGAGATGATGACCTGTGTCTGTTTAACAACCGGGTGCGTCGTGTCTATGACAAGAGAATGTTCAAAAGAAACGGCACAAAATCCGGGTGCTTTGAGTGTGGTCATCCAGGTCACTTCATCGCCGACTGCCCCAAGCGCAATGGTCACAAGAAGGGTACCGGTGGTGGCTTCTACGACTCCGGCAAGCATGACAGCTCATCCTTCACAAAGGGCAAGCCAAAGACCAGATTCTTCAGAAAGGCCCTGAAGGACTACTAGCGTGAGAACAAGAAGCGCAACAAGGACTTCTTCGCCGAGATGGAGAAAAGCTACTCCAAGCGGTCGACAGTCTTCTTCCTCTTCATAGAGCTCAAGTGATAAGGAGATTGTCATCAGGAAGGGGAAGGACAAGGATGATCCGATGGGCCTTTGCTTCATGACCTTTGGGGACAGGCCGAAGAGCCGCTCACATCGACGCCGAAGATCCCGCAAGAGCTTCTGCTCAATGGCTCTTGGGGATAAGGAAGAAAAGGGATCCTCCGACGACTCCAACGACAACGACAATGAAAAGGTATCATCTTATGAACGTGAAATCGTTGATTTACTTGAAAGTAATCGTCAGGAGTTGAAATATCAGGAAAAACTGCTTAGAGGGGCTAAGAAGAGGATAGATGAACTTGAGAGTGAGCTTGCCGTGGCCAACAGCAGAATTGAGAGTCTATCTTCTTCCCCTTGCTTGGGTGATAGCAGTGAGTGCCCAAAGTGTGAGGTGCTTCTATGTGACCTGACGACTCTGAAGTCCAGGTACACAGAAAGGGTTGATGAGAGGGACGCTTTGGCCACTGAGCTTGAGAGCGCTCAGCTGGAGCTGAAAGATGCTCATGCCACTATCGTCGTGCCCTGTGCTGATTGCACATCTCATCTAGCTAGTTTAGCTAAGCTGAAAGCCAAGGGTGATGAGCACTTGAGTGATTTGGAGAGAGTTAGAGCTGAGCTGGTGCACACTAGGCTAGAGCTTGAGACACTGTCAGTTCCACCCACTGTCTGTGAGAACTGCTTGTCTCTTATATTGGAATTGATCAAGCTGAAAGCCGAGAAGTCTGTCCAGGTTGATAGAGAGTGTGAGACCTGCTTGTCTCAGGTGGAGGTACTAGCTTCCTTGCGAGAGGAGCTAGCTGATGTCCAAAATGAGAACTTTT
The DNA here is from genome assembly GCA_019279435.1 of Zizania palustris. NCBI lineage: Eukaryota > Viridiplantae > Streptophyta > Magnoliopsida > Poales > Poaceae > Zizania > Zizania palustris. Next base: position 61,949,559 of record JAAALK010000284.1, on the reverse strand, counting down.
ACCTCCGTCAGATCCTGAGTTGGGTGAGTACGAGAGAGCCATAGCTCGGCATGATGATCCAGTAGTTTAAGAGGCAGGATGGGTTTGGGGTAGGCTACACCTACACCAAGGCTGACTTTGAGAGTGCCATTAGCTGGGCAGTGGAGTGGAGTAAAATGACTCCTGAAAAGAGATACCCTAAGACTCACTCCACTGAGTCGTTCCAGGCTAGTCAGCCCAAGGATGGAGTGTTCCAAGAACAGCATAAAGCTCCACCCAAGAAGCCCGTGTGGGTTCCAAAGCCCAAACATCTTTGCACTTCTATAGACTCTCTACCTGGACCCTCTCACACCAAGGAGACTACACCCAACACCACTAAGCCCAAGAACCCCAAGCCTCAACCACATCCCAAGAAGCCCACCTACCACTGTGAGTATTGTCAGAGAGACAGGCATCTTCCGGAGTTTTGCTTCAGGAGGAAGCGAGTTGAGAGAGCAGAGAGAGCTCGTGGTGGCCAGGAGAAGTTCTACCAGTAGGTGTTGCGAGATAGACAAGAAGAGGGTCACCATTCCGAGGTGTTGCGAGGGCAATAAGGTTGACGAGGTATTCCTTTATCCTGTCGAAACAATCTTGGCATTCAGGGTCCACTCGAAGTCCTTGGATCCTCGCAGTGCCTTGAAAATGGGTAGACTTCGCTTATCCGATCTTGCCAAGAAAAATCTAAGAGCTGCAAGGCGCCCGGCCAACTTCTGAGCCTGCTTCAAGTTCCGAGGAGGAGACATATTCTACAGCGCACTGACTTGGGTTGGACTGGCTTCAATGCCCTGACTGGAAACCAGGTAACCGAGCAACTTCCCGGCCCAGGCTCCGAAGACGCACTTTTCCAGATTGGGGCATATTCAGCACCTCCAGAGGTTGTCAAATGTTTCAGCTATATCCATGCTATGGCAACTTTTATCCGCACTTTTAATGACGATATCATCCATATAAGCTTCGATGTTGCGACCGATCTGGTTCCCTAGGGCCTTAATTATCAATTTGGAGAAGGTGGCCCCAGCGTTACGGAGGCCGAAGGTCATCTGAACATAGCAGAATACTCCTGAAGGGGTAATGAAGCTCGTCTTGACTTGATCTTCTTGCTTCAGCCAAATCTGATGGTACCCCAAATAGGTGTCAAGGAAGCTGAGGACCTCGGAAACCGCTGTAGAATCGAGGGGATTCTCCGAAGGTCACCTCCAGCCCAATTTGGCCAAGAGAATTGACGGGTGGCCATGCGAAGTGAGAAACCATGTTGAAGAATATGGTTTTGATATTTCAGATGTGATGAGTGATTGTCAACGGAAGTCAAAGGAAGGGAGATATGAAGACCTGCCGAGTCTAAGGTGCATGTGACTCAGATACACGGGCAGTGAGCGATGGCCGGGAAGAGGAGCCGCGGAGTCGGGCTGGCCTAATCTGGGTACATGGCTAGGAGCGGTGGATGATTCACCGGTCTATTGACTGGGTTTGACTCAGGTACACGGGCGGCGAGCGATTGCCGGGCTGAGGAAGCTGCGGGGTCGGGTCGGCCCAATACGGGTACCCGGTGCGAAGACGGTGGACGCTTTGTCAGTTTCAGCGCAAAACTGACAACCTATGATTAATTCGTGTTTAGGATATTAATATCTAGTTTTTAAGTTTAGAACATTTTTATTTGAGTCAGGTGATTTTTTTAAGAATATTTTAGTAATTTTTAGAATTTATTTTAGAGTCAGTTTATTTTAACCGAGGGTAAATTAGCCTTTTCATGTATTAGGATTTGCCTATAAATAGGCCCCTATCCCCTTGGGGATAGATGACTGTTTTCAATAGATCAATCTATAGTCCACATTTTTACACCGTTAGTTTTTTTCTCTCCGCCGCCGCCGATAATTTTCACCGCCGGCGTCGTTGCTTTTCTCGCCTGGCGATCGCGCGTGGCACAACGTTCGAACCGTGGGGCCCACGGCAGGCCTGGCCGGCAGGCCTCTGCTGCCACAGCGCAGCGGCCGTGACGTGAAGCTTTGTGCGCCAGGACTCACGGAAGTCAGGCAGCAGCTGCAAGTTCCACGGCAAACAGTGTTTCCACGCGCAGTGCTTTTTCTTCATTTTCCACAGCAGCTGATGCAGGCGTGGGGGGCGGCAGAGCACTCTGGCATTGATCCACGCGTCGCGTTAGGTGGGCCCCACGGTTGCAACTCCCAGCAGCAGTGCGCATGGCCAAGCTAATCCACGGTGAAAGAATTTTTTTTCTTCATTGCGGGAATCCACGCCGGCCACACCTCTGGCAGACCGGCCACGTGCTTTGGGCCCCACAACGACTTTCAACGACAGGACAGTTTTTTCTCCACGCAAAGCAAGTAGCAGCAGCGCACGGTGGCTGGGCAACGGAGTCAGGCGCAGTGCTCGGCGCAAGGAAGCAGAGCACACGGTAAACGAGCGTCGGATCTTCGGCGGCGACCCGATGACGCAGGTAAGTTTCTAATCTCCTATTTTTTGGTAGATCAGTTTTAGAGATAATCATCTATTAATAAATTAACTGAAAAATTGTTTAGAAATTTCGTAAGTAATTTAATATGTCAAAATATTTTTAGTACTTGATTATTTTTATTTAAATATTTGTTAATCTGCTCGTATAAAAAGAAAAATTTGTTCTTAGTCGCACTAATATTTTCATCCTAGATTTACATGAAATATTTTAGGTTTATTTCTAAATTAATTTCTGGATGATCCATGTTTTTATTCAATTGATTAGTATTTTATTTCTAGACTGCAATATAAACATTTTGTGATATATCTAGGTGTTTTTATTTACTACAGTATTCTTATTTAGTTTATCTTTAGATATCATTTTAATTAGGACACTGGTTATTTCTAGGCTAGATAACTTGAGTTCTAGTAATTTGCTTTGCTAATATTATTTGTCTGGTTATGTTTGTTTGGGTGTTGGGATTATGATATAGTTTAGCAAGAAATTTTGAGGTGCCCATTCACCCCCCCTCTGGTCGCTACTTTCGGTTCTACAAGTTGTAGGACCGAAAGAAGCGACCAGAGGGGGGGGGGTGAATGGGCGCCTTAAAAATTCTTTCGAATATATGGCATGTTCCCAACTCCCAACGCACCTCAAAAGACTTAGCAGCAGAGAATGAACAGATAGCCTAAGTCTAATGGTATCTAGCCTAGAAACAACTGTTGTTAAACAGAGAACTACCAAAGCAGTGCAACTAGGCAGATAAACAAAGTATACTAGACATGTCAGGACAAACTTCTCAATGAAATGATCTAAGTATATGTAAAGTGAGATGAGAAGTTACTGTTCAGATTTGTCTCCTGTTCGGAACTTGGCGAAGCCTGCTTCGCCCGTCGAGGTCTTCTTCGGTGGTCGAAGCCTGCTTCGTAGGTTAGTTGCGAAGCCTGCCGAAGGCTGTTGTGAAAATGCCGAAGGTGTGTTGGTCTAGCCTAGTTCGAAGTGGCAGGGAGCGAAGTATGCTTCGAAGCGAAGTGTGTATGTATCGAAGCTTGCTTCGAACAGTATACTTCGAAGCACAACCTTCGAACAGACCTTCGAACACGTCACACACAAAAACTACCTTCGAAAGAAAAGCGAAGGCTTACACGCGACAGAGAACCAAAATGAAGCCTACACTCTACCTTCGAACAAACACATCGAGGACCTTCGAAGAAGACGGAAGCAAACACTGAGCGAAATCTAATGGAAAGACAAGCTTCGAAGCCAACTTCAAAACTTGTCGAAGTATGGACTTCGAAGAGCTCAAGTCGGAGTACCTTCGCACAGACGTTCGAAGTATGAAACGTTGAAAGTTCAAGAAGTACTTCGAAGCTAGCAATTCAGGACACAAAATGAAGTTCGAAGTTCAAACGAAGCCTTCGAGTATATCAGATCGAAGCCTGCCTCCCGGAGCTGAGGGGCTTCGAATAGAGAGGGTGGCTTCGCCAGAAAATAGTCAAAAAGGTACTCAGCCCTGTCAACTTCGATCAAAAAGCTGCGCAGAAAAGCAAAAAGCTGGTACTAGTGTACTGTTGCAACAGTGTAGTAGTACTACTTGCAACAGCAAGAACTAGTACTACTTGCGTGAAGAACACACGCAACAGAAGCAACCGAAGCTTCTCTTCAAGAATAAACCAGTCGCATGCGCAAGGAAAACTGTAGAGCAATAAATGAAATGATGCACACAAAAATAGCAGGAACAAACTCTTCCAGACCAAAGCAAAACGAGATGAACTTGCCAATAACAATCAGCACAAAGATCTCTGGCGGCACACGCATGAACAGGAGAGGAGAGAGACAAAGCAAGAGACAAAATGACCCAAAGGAGTATGAATTGATTTCAGCCAAAAGGGTAGTCCAACCCTAGGGATTGGGGCCCTATTTATAGGCTGCCCAATGGCCTAGAATATTCCACCAGCCCCTTAGGGTTTTTACAGACGCAGGAATAAAGGAAAAGACTCTACTGCCCTTAGGTTTTTTTACAGACACGACTGGCTGACTGTGGGCCTAGAGATACAGATGACTTATCCGGAAGCTAAGTTTTCGTAGCGACTACGGCTTCTCTTCTCGACAGTCGGATACAAGATCAACGGTTGTCAGTTTTGCGCCGAAACTGACAAAGCCTCCACCGACTTTGCACCAGGTACCCGGATTGGGCCGGCCCGATTCCGCAGCTCTCTCAGCCCGGCAATCACTCACTGCCCGTGTACCTGAGTCAACCCTGGTCAACAGCCCAGTGGGTCTTCTACTGCTTCTGGCCCATGTACCCGAATTGGGCCAGCCCGACTTCGCAGCCTCCTCTGCCCGACAGTCGCTCGCTGCCCGTGTACCTGAGTCACACGCGGCCCATGAAACAGCAGATCTCTTCTTCGTTTGTCCTCTTTGACTATCGTTGACAATGACTCATCACTCCTGGATCCATGAGGCCCACGCTATTCAGCATGGCTCCTCAATCTCCCCCTTGATGAGTGCATTGTCAACACTCCTCTTCTTCAGCTCTTCAGCACCTGCGAGCAAATGTGGAAACACGAAAACAAAATACAAGAAAAACAAAGAAGAAGAAAAATAAGGTAAAAGTTTAACCCTAATGACCAAAAGTCGAACAAAAGCAAGAAGCGGTCATTATGATTAACCAAAAACGTAAAAGCTCAAAATGAGTGCGATTTCAGAACAACAAGGATATCAACAGAGTAAGAACTCCCCCTTAAACTCTGATCCCAAATTTTCTCCCCCTTGTTGACAAGTGAACTCATCAAGCACTCAAAAGAGACACAGACTCCCCCTGAAACGCAACTCCCCCTCAAAATATGCAGTGAACACAATTGGGGTGCAGGTGGAGTGAATAAAGCATGCTTCTCAGATATGATTGACTGGAATTACAACATCTAACAAGTAGAGCAAAAGAGATACTGTCTAAGACGCATGGCATGATCAGTGCAACAGATGATATCTAAAGAAGGTCATTAGCACGCATTTTTCAGTTTTTTCAAACAAAAGCATCACCACATTTTCCATTTGACAAGCAAGGTAAAGCATGAGATGCAAAAGCTAACTGATATCTACCAAGATAAGCATTGTTCAAAACAAAGTGCTTTAGCAATCTTGTTATCATTTCAATTTTCAAGCTTTTTCTTTTCTCTTTTTCATTTATGCCAGGGGTTATTTGCGTGTCAAACCTTATGCTGACCGACCAAGTCAAGCCTAGGCCAGAACTGGACCATCAGAAGCTTAAGACATTGGTCTTGGCATACACTACATTGTCCTAGTTCATACCAAAGTGCTATGATACGCAGTCCAGAACAATGCAATGCGACAAAACAAACCCACCTGGATCTTTTCAAGTTTATGCATAAAAAGACATGGAAATTTCATTTTTCTAGATTTTTCATCATTTTTATAGCACATATCCATGTTTGAAAGCATAAGGATGTCCAAGTTGCATGTTTGCATCTAAGTCAGGAACTAGCTACAAGGCATGTAACAGGTAGCAAGAGCACTTAGCCTACACATGCTAGTTACCAAAAGCAATGGTGATCATTTTTCAAGTTTAAAGCGTAAAAGCCATGCATATGACAGATATCAGACATATCAAGTGAACTGAACCAAAGCATGATCAATGACAAGTATTCAAAAGCATGTACCAGCTAAAATAAGTAAAGCAGTTCAATCATATAACAGAAGCAGCTCTAAAGTGTGATATGTGAATATGCAAGGTATGAACACACACAAAAAGACTCAAGAAAAGAGTAAGGAAGAAAGAAAACTGACGCAACATATCCTAGAAAGGATACACAACACCCAAATCCCCTCGTAAACGCTCAAATGTAGACTGATCTAGGGGTTTGGTGAAAATATCAGCCAACTGATGATGGGTATCAACATGAACAAGGTCAATGACACCATTCTCATATTGATCCCGCAGAAAATGAAAGCGCACATCAATGTGTTTGGTTTTAGAATGGAGACACGAGTTTTTCCCTACACTAATAGCACTGGTGCTATCGCAAAACAATGGAACCCTGGTAGGAAAGAACAACCCAAAATCTCACAAAGTGGAAATCATCCAAACCAACTGTGAGCAGCAGCTAGCAGCAGCTACGTACTCAGCCTCTGTGGTCGAAAGAGCAACTCCAGATTTCTTTCGAGAAGACCAAGATACAAGAGAAGAACCAAGAAACTGGCAAGTACCGAAAGTCGACTTGCGATCCAACCGGCACCCACCAAAGTCGGCATCCGAAAATCCAGATAAATCGAGAGAAGATGATGCTGAATAGAAAAGACCAAGATCAGGCGCATAAGTGAGATACCTGAAGATGCGCTTGACAGCCTGCCTATGAGACGCGCGTGGTGAAGACTGGAAACGCGCGCAAAGTACAGCAGCGAACCGATCATCCCTCAAAACTCCCTTTCATTGACCTTGACGCCGCTGTCGTCCTTGTCCAGACCCCCAGAAGTGCCCATCGAGGTCATCTGCGGCTTCAATTCCCCACCAAAGTCAAATTTCTTAAGCATATCGCGAGTGTACTTACCTTGGTGGATGAAGGTGCCGTCCTTGGTCTACTTGATCTGGAGCCCTAAGAAGTACTTGAGCTCACCCATGAGGCTCATCTCAAACTCGCTGTGCATCTGCTCAGAAAACTTGGAGACAAGAGAATCAGTAGTACCGCCAAAGATAATATCGTCCACATAAATCTGAGCGACTAAGAAATCTGAAGCATCTCTGAGCAAGAAAAGAGTTTTATCCACCGAACCCATCACAAAGCCCTTCCCCAACAAAAATTGCTTCAACCGGTCATACCAAGCCCTGGGGGCTTGCTTCAACCCATATAAAGCTTTTTGGAAAAAACCCTGGGAAACTAATCGAGCTTTGTTGCGCACCACAACCCCATCTTCACCTTGTTTGTTCTTGAATACCCACTTGGTGCCTATGGGGTTGCATCCTGGTGGCAGCTCAACTAGTGTCCAAACCCGATTGCTGTTGGGGAAATATATTTCCCTTGAACAGGGGCCAAATGACGTCAGCCTCCGACAGCCTTCGGCCCAGAGCCCAACGCTGTCTAAGCCTGTTTCCTCCCTAAGAATTGTTTTCAGCTCCCTAGGTGCCCTTCGGAGCCTGCAGATTCGGAGCCCCCAGTTCAGGGCCCCACCCTCCGGGAGCAAGATGCCGGAGGCCACCCTCCGGGAGCAGGATGCCGGAGGCCAACCTCCGGGAGCAGCAAGCTGGAGGCCACCCTTCGGGAGCAGGATGCCGGAGGCCACCCTCCGGGAGCAGCAAGCCGGAGGCCACCCTCCGGGAGCAGGATGCCGGAGGCCACCCTCCGGGAGCAGCAAGCCGGAGGCCACCTTCCGGGGGAGGATTGCCGAAGGTGGGCCCCATTCAGAGGCCCCGTTTCAGGAGGCCCCCAGTTCGGAGGCCAGTTCGAGGTCAAGGCTCCGAGACCCCAGTTCGGAGCCTTGCTCGGAGCATGCTTCGAAGCCCCCCTTCGGGGTGCTCTTCGAAGCCTTCTTCCTAGCCTCCGCCCCTGGTGTGTCGTTTAGCCGGTCAAATCCTGGCATAGCCTGACACGTCTGTAACGCTGTAAAGCTGTAAACCACTTTTGTACCGTAGCTAGCTCCTTTTCCCCTCTCTGTCCTATGAGCCTAGGGCTCATAGGGGGCATCCCAGTCCTTTCCTTTTGCCGGCGTGCCTATAAAAGCAGGGCCAAGCCCTTGTAACGAGAGGAGGCACGGGAGGGAGCCATGAGACCCTGTAGTTCTCTTCTCCACACTAAGGCATACCATGCCAAATCCACCACAAACTGGACGTAGGGCTATTATCCCCTAGGGGAGGCTCGAACCAGTATAAACCCCTTCTCCCTCTGAGAGAACCCATCGAGGTTCATTCTCCGCATCATACACCACCACAGGAAAACCTGCTGGAACTAACGCAATTGTTCCAACAGTTGGCGCCTTCCCTGGGGACCTTAGTACGAAAGGCTAAGTTCTCTGCCACTGTCTGCAACCCGAAGTACGCTCGAGGGGGAGCTTTGAAGCTTCTTTTGCTTCGCGCACCCTTCGGCAAGGGGCTTCGGGTGCAGTTCGAAGTTCATCTTCACCTTCCTCCACCCTTTGCCTCTCGAAGCTCATTCTCCGGCAAGGGGCTCCGCTCCATGTTTCGAAGGCTGCCAAGCCCTAGGGGCTACAAGGTATGTACAATCCGAAGCCTTACTTCAATGTGCCAATCTACAATTACATTAATATAATTTCGAAGCCCAGCTTCGCCTTAAAATTGAAGCCCTGCTTCACCTTAAAGTCGAAGCCCTGCTTCGCCCTAAACCCGAAGCCTTTGCTTCGCCTTAAAGCCAAAGCCCTGCTTCGCCTTTGAATGCAAACTTTTGCTCCACCTTACTTAAAAATCGAAGCCTTGCTTCGCCTTATCAAAAACCGAAGCCATGCTTCGCCTTATCAAAAACACGAAGCTTTGATTCGCCTTATTTAAAAACTCGAAGCCCCACTTCGCTTTATAAAATTCGGAGTACCCCTCCGAAGGCTACACAGTGCCCCCGGGCCCGTAGCAGTGGGCTAAAAGGACTCTGGGCCACTGGCCCGACGTGTCCAGGGATTCCGGGCTCCGCACCCGAAGCATCCCAAGGATTCCGGGTTCCGCACCCGAAGCATCGCAGGGTCGAAGGTGACCCAGGGTCAAAGGTGACCCAGAGTCGAAGGTGGCTCAGAGTCGAAGGTGGCTCACATTATCACAGGTTCGGTGAATCCACACCAAACATCCTTCTCATTACAGGACCAAGTTCCGAAGCCTTGCTTCATTATCCAAACACACTCCGAAGCCTTGCTTCTCGTGTTAATATAATATGCACCTAAGCATCTCGAAGTCATACTTCGCTAAAATCTAAGTGTGTTTCGGAGCCTCGCTCACGCACAGCATCCAAATCCCAGCATACCGAAGCATGCTTCGCTCAATTTGGTTATGCTGAAGCATTGCTTCGCACCAAGTTAGCGCGTTCGAAGCCGAAAAGAGGCCGTCGCTCAATGAAATTCCGAGCAGCCGAAGCCCTGCTTCGCACCAAATTAAATCATTCGAATCCCAAAAGAGGCCTTCGCTCAAATAAAGTTTCATACGTCGAAGACGCCGAAGGGTGCACCTTTCGCATCCTTTATTTTTTGCCCGCACCAGCAGCGGTTAAGTCCTTAGCTGCCACGAGCAAAGGGGGGAAGCATGTATGCGAGGTGCGCGAATGTAATACGCAGTACGAGCGTGACAAGCTAAAACATTCGAAGCCAAACAATGCGAAGCATACAGACGAAGTATGCAAATGTAATCCATTCATTATATGACAATTGAGAAGTGTGTTACAGATATACTTCGAGAAGCAAACTACGAGTAGTCTGTGTCTAAGCCTAAGAAGAATCGTGTGCGAGGCCCCAACCCTCGCTTGCCTCTATTTCGGCCAGGGCCCCTCGGCTGGACAAAGCCTCGTCGGAGCCCGCTCTGCCACGTCCGGCTCGTCCAGGCTCCGAAGCCTGCGGACCTCGTCTCCCACTTTGCAGGTCGCTCCAAGTTAGCGAAGCAGGCGGTGCCATATCGAAGGCAAAGAAATCTAGGACTTCGTCGCCTGCTAAGGCCGTCCGCGAAGGTAAAAACAAAGAACTTTGAAGGAACTCCGTCTTCACAGCAGCTAGCAAATCCTGAGCTACTTCGGAGATGACTACGCTGTCGGGCCCCCTCGGAAGCTTAAACCGAGGAGGACCTTCAGACCTAGCTACTTCGAGGACCGCCCACAACTGTCGAAGTTCTTCGGAGTCCTCGAGCACTTCGAGGTCTACACTCGGAGGCTGAGCCTGGGCAGGTATAAAAGAACCCCCGCATTCATATTTGTTGGACCGGAAACGGTGACCAGAGGGGGGGTGAATGGGAGCTTTTAAAAATTCAGGCTAAACACAGCCTTCGGTTTTTAATTCTGTCTACTGCGGAACAGGCTTCGAACACCAACCTTCGAAGGTCTGGTTCGGAGGTATTTGACAGCTCCGAACACAGGCTTCGCAAGGAGTAAAAGTCAAAGTAAAGCAGACTTCGCTCCACCACAACCCCGAAAACAACTCTGCTAAGTCAGTGCAGGCTCCGCACACAGGGTGCTTCGAGCAGGCTTCGCACTTCACCCTTCGCAAGAGTGGACAACCCTCTGAGGACTTCGACCCAATACTTAGTGACAGCAACTGGTGCTGGGCTTCTTACTGCGAAGGTCTAAACGCACACCACCAGACTACGCTAGGGGCTTCGACACACGAAGCAAAACGGGCAATGATCAGGGCTTCGCTATAAAGCAGCGAGGTCTAGCCTCCTGTTACACAGAGCGAACGCGAACTGAAAAACACACTTCGCACACAACACACTTCGTCAACACAGGCTTCGATGCACTTTCAAAAGTCACTCAAGGTGACACACAGATGGACGAAGTATGCAGCGAGGTATGTAAAACAAGCTCAAGCAAAAAGCACACAGAGGCAGGGCTTCGCCGCTTGAACAAGGAACACAAGAATGAACTCACTGGATGTATTCAGAGTGGAGGCTAGTACAGGAGCTCAACAGTAAATGCTCAAAGTGTTAAATGTTACCTGCCGAGCCCCCATATTTATAGCCCACGGTTCACCCAAGTGAAATGACTACTTTACCCCTAGGGTTTACACCAGTTTTGTCTCTACAGAACAGAGGGGTACAAAAGGTAGTCTAACTTTATTTGGAGGCTTCTCTGTCAGCTTTGCAGAGGGGACAGCGTTAGCTTTTTGCAGAGCAGACAGTGTCAGCCTTTGCAGTCTATGACCTTTCTGCAGCCTCCCTTCGCACGCGAGGGGTGCGGAAGCTTCGGCGAGAAGCCTTGAGCCTGATGGCCTTCGCTTCGCCGAAGATAGCCTCTGATACAGTGACGGTTTTGAGCCGAAGCCATCAAAGCCCTTGGGCCTTCGCAACAACACCCTCGGAGTGGACCACCACGGCTTCGCAGCTACTCCCAGCTCGAACTCCGTCAGTCCGTGTACCGAAGCCATGCATGGCCGAAGCACCACAAGTCTACCTCGCTCCGGAGCTAGCCTCGCTCTGAAGCCTTCCTCACTCCGAAGCCCCACTCCGTCTCAGTGTCTCTCCCCGAGCACACTCCTCGACTCGCCTCACCCGGACCATGCCTTCGATGCGCCTCGACTTCTGAGACCTTCGTCGGGCACCTTCGAATGTCTCCCTCCGGAGCACACTTCGAACGCCTTGCCTCCGCAGAGGACTTGATCCACTATACTCCGAAGTCACTCCATCCGGAGTACCCTTCGAAGTGCCTCGCCTCCGAGGACTTTGTCTCGGAGTACCTTCACCCGGAGCCACGCTTCGCACTTACTGCCCTCTCCTGGTGCACCTCGACCCGAGGACCGACCCAGACCCCTTCGCAGCCACCGTGACGGAGCTCCCCGCTCCCCTGGCATCAAGCCTTCCGCTTGACCTAGGTTCACCTGCTACGAACCATCTGTCACCTCCGAAGTCCCCTGCGCACCACAGACAAGCAGACAAGTGTATCCAGTACTCCGGAGACCTCTCCGCGTTAGCAACCTTCGACACACACTCCGGTGTACCGCCCAAAGTACCGAGACCTTCGGTACAAACCCAGTCATCGTGTACTGTCGGACCCCTCCGACAGGCACACTCCGATGCAACAGCTGCAGCAACCAAACCACCAAGCCCTTCGGTGAAACCACCTCTGAACACCTTCGGAGGTCCAACCTCCGAACCCCCTTCGGAGGTACCCCTTCGAACCAGAGGTTAAAAGCCTATCAATCACTCATCACACTCCGAAACCAACCCTTGGTTTCTCAATCTCCCCCTTGATGAGTGCATTGACAACCAAATTCAAGTTCAAGAAAATATAAAAAAATTTCAGCACACAAGTGACCATAAAAACTCAGAAACGAGCCAAACCATGTCACTTGACAAAAGAATTTTCCTCCCCCTTTTTCAAAAGAGTAAAAGCCCCTTCGGCAAATCTCCCCTTTCTCAAGATAAAAACTCCCCCCGAGTAATTTAATTGTACCCCCTTGCAACAGAGAACTCAAAAATCTCTCCCACTTTGGCAATGCAAGCATCAAGGACCATATAAAAGATGCATTGCTTGGAAATGAGCAGGATTGCAAAGACATATAAAGCAAAAATATGCCAGTACTTAATACCAATTATCATGTGCTCAGCTCAATTTAACATTCTCTAAAAGCATGATGACAGCATGTGATTTTGTCATTTTGAAATAAAAGCATCACCACTCAATCACGATAACTAGACAAGTAAAAGCAAGGACTGCGCAAAGCTAGTCAATGTCTACTCTAGACAGACAGGTCCAGTTCAAATGGAGCATGAAAAGCAAACTTGATGATCAATGAATTTTGTTGTTCTTTTTCATAATGCTAGGGGTTATTTGTTTGTCCACCTTATACTTTCCAATCAGGCCAAGCCTAGGCGTGAAAGCCATTAGAAGCTTAAAGCAATGATTTTGGCATACATTACACTATTCCAGTTCAGACCAATGTGCAATGGAAAGCAGTCTAGAATATAGTAGTGCGACAAACAAACCCTCCTGGATCTTTTTCACTTAAAGCGTGCAAATCATGGTGTTTTTGATTTTAATTAAGTGAACCAATTTGTTTGGCACTTGATGAACTTCCATGAATATGTAGAACAATTTTAAAGTTGCAATTTTTAGCATCCAAAGAAAAGGTGTCTCGCTATCAAGCAGATAAAAGATAGCTAAAGCAGTCCTGCCTATACATGCTAGATACAAGATTGAGCAGTGAGCATGATTTGAGTTTGGAAAGAAACCATCATGCACATTAATGTTTCAGATAAATTAAAGAGAGCTGAGCTGACATGATTTCATGAATTATAATCAGGCATATAAGTGCAACAGATGTAAATGCAATTTCAACACACAATTAGCAAATGCACACCAATCTAAATCTGCTCCCCCTCACAAAATGTCGTAAGGGTGACAAACACCAAGTTCCCCACGCAAGTAGGCAAATCGAGAAGCATCGAGGGGTTTCGTGAAAATATCGGCTAGCTGGTGTTGGGTATCAACATATTGAAGTTCAATATCACCCTTCTCATTGTGATCTCTGAGAAAATGGTATCGCACATCAATGTGTTTGGTTCTAGAGTGCTGAACCGGGTTATTTGCAATACAAATAGCACTAGTGTTATCACAGAAAAGAGGAACACTCTTATAATCTAACCCGAAATCCCGCAAAGTAGAAACCATCCACAAAATCTAAGAACAACAGCTAGCTGCAGCAACATATTCGGCCTCAGCCGTCGATTGTGCAACACTAGACTGTTTGCAGGAAGACCAGCAAACCAGTGAAGTACCAAGAAAATGACAAGTACCAGAGGTACTCTTCCTATCAATACTACACCCAGCAAAGTCCGCATCGGAATAACCTCGAAGACATAAAGACGAAGATGTTGAATACCATATGCCAAATTCGAGGGTATGTTTGAGATACCTGAGTATGCGTTTTACCGCTTGGCGGTGCGAAGCTCGTGGTGAAGCCTGAAAACGAGCGCGCAAACACACTGCGAAGTGTATGTCCGGCCTCGTAGCGGTCAAGTAGAGGAGGGAGCCGATCATGCTTCGGAACTCCTTCTGATCTACAGCTTCTCCATCTTCGTCAGGATCCAATGCTACAGATGTAGCCATTGGAGTGGCGAGGGGCTTCGCATCAGACATGTCAAACTTCTTGAGCAGGTCCTTGCTGTACTTTGTCTGGTGGACGAAAGTACCTTGTTTGCTTTGCTTGATTTGCAAACCAAGGAAAAAGGTGAGTTCACCCATCATGGACATTTCAAACTCTCTGCTCATGGTATCTGCAAACTCGACAACCAAAGCATGATAAGAGCCACCAAAGATGATATCATCCACATAAATCTGCACTAGAAGGAAATCTTTGCCATGCTTGAGAGTAAACAGTGTTTTATCAACAGAGCCCATCAAATACCCTCGCTCAAGCAGAAAAGACTTAAGTCTATCATACCATGCCCGAGGGGCCTGCTTGAGTCCATAAAGAGCCTTATGAAGTTTAAGGACTTTATGTGGGTACTTGGGGTTTTCAAAACCAGGGGTTGTTTTACATAAACATCTTCACCTATGAAGCCATTAAGAAAAGCACTTTTGACATCCATTTGATAGAGTTTGAATCCCCGGGATGTCGCAAAGGCAAGCAAAATCCTAATGGCCTCAAGGCGCGCAACAGGTGCAAAAGTTTCAGTAAAATCAATCCCTTCTAGTTGAGAATAACCCTGAGCTACAAGTCTAGCCTTGTTTCTAACTATTGCCCCATCCTCCCCTTGTTTGTTTTTGAAAATCCATTTTGTTCCAATGAAATGAACATTTGGTGGAGGATCAACTAATGACCAGACTTGGTTTCTCTCAAAATTTTCAAGTTCCTTGATGGGGGACTGGTCCCGATCTTCCGCTAGGTAAAGGATAACTTGGGTTGGTGGAGAATCTCGACGTTTGCGATCCAAGGCTCCGGTCCGGCGGATCAAAACCTTGCAATCGTTACACCACTGTCTCCGTTGGTTATCAACCACGCAGAACGCGATTGACCTCGCCACGAAGGCTAATTCCTGCAAGCGAACCCAAGAACACAAGCAAGAACAGGAAGGATACAAGTCGAATGCCAAATCACAGACAAACGATGATAAGGTGAGGTTTCACAAACGCCAATGCAGCAGCTAATCGGTCCGGTGCAAGAGGTGGGATCTAAACACACAAGTGTAGATGCAAGCAAAGCAAAACCTAACCCTAAAGGTGGCTGGATGAGTTATATAGGGCGTGGGCAGCCTGTGGAAGGTGAACAGACTTGAGCTGTGGGCTAGAAGACGTACAGACTTGGACTATGGGCCAACACGGCCTAGTTCTGTCAGGCAGGACTGTTTTAAACACACAGGTCGACTCGAAACACCAAAAGAGACAAAACCAACGGCAAACGATCCGTCTTCTCCTCAGCTTTCCGAAAAGTCCAAGAATGCACCAATCGGACTTCGTATGAGGAAGTTATGCCCATTTTGGTGAATGGTGGTCGATGTAGTCCGAACCAGCGAATTCTCGACTTCAAATCATCCGTGCGGCTCCGTCTTCAACTCCAACTCTTCTATTCCATCTCCCACGTTCCTAAGCAACAAAATATCACTAGAATTCAGTAGCATCCCGTCCAAACAAATATAATCAAAGTTGGTAAGGAAAGAATTAACCTCATGGTTCAAGCGACGGGCACGGGCGCGTGTGATTGGTCCTTGTAATTGAATTGTAGGTGGAGGCTCCATGTGTGTATCATGTGAAGTGATGTCCTCATCATTCCTCATGCATGGCATTGATCCAACTAGAATCAGAAAGTGCATGACTAACATCTAAGGGCTCGAAAGAAGCAACAAAAGCAGAATTAGTGAAATGAGCATGTGAACGAGTTACCCTTTGATCAAGCTCACCAATGATCTGCTCGGGAGGATGCATCCTTTGAACATGGTGTGGAGCCTCGCGGCGAGATGCAGTCTCCCCCTCAACTTGTGCGTTGGAGTAGTCCAAGATGACCGATGTCGAGGTAGTTGCTTCGGGACCTCATGCCGAAGTGGTCGAAGCGGGGTCAGCTTCGAGGGTTGATGTCGAGGGTAGTAGGGGTTCATCCTCGAATTCTCCGGAATCTTCGTCTTCGAAGATGGTCTATTCCATGTCGTGTTCATTTGCCTGTTCAAGAGCAGAACTAACAGAGGGGGTTTATTCATCAAAAGTCACATCACATGACTCGATGACAGTGTTAGTTTCTAAGTTATAAACGCGATAAGAATGACCATGTGTAGTGTAACCCAAAAAGATCCCGTCAGAAGAACGCGACTCAAATTTATCCAAATTACCACGTTTTAGGATAAAGCAACGACGGCCGAAAACTCGAAGATGAGTAACCTTGGGCTGTCTCCCAAAACGTAGTTCATAAGATGTCAAGTTTAAAATTGAGCGCAAGAAAATTCGGTTTGAGATGTAACATGTAGTGTTCATGGCCTCAGCCCAGAATTTTCTAGGAGTCCTATGCTCATCAAGCATCGTCCTAGCCATCTCAACCAAAGTGCGGTTCTTCCTCTCAATGACACCGTTCTGTTGAGGAACCCGCGGAGCAGAGAATTGATGTTCTATGCCATGCTCCATGCAAAGTCAACAAAGAGACTGTTTTTGAACTCGGTGCCATTATCACTTCGAATGAATTTCAAGGCACCTGGGAGTTCAGTGAAAAGTCTCAAAGCCAAGCTCCGAAAGTGTGAAAACACTTCATCTTTGCTGGCAAGAAAGAAGACCCAAGAGTAACGAGAGAAATCGTCGACAATAACAAGCACATACCACTTGCCGCCTAAAGAACTAACTCGAGAAGGACCTACAGTGTCCATATGGAGAAGTTCTCCGGGTTGTTCAGTCATCACTGTGGTGACTGGCGAATGCGAAGCGGCAATCATTTTTCCATGTCGACACGGAGCGCAAACTAAATTCTTCTCAAACTTGAGCTTGGGCAATCCTCGGATCAGGCCTAGGGTGCTCAGACGAGCGAGCAACTCAAAGCTCATATGCCCTAGTCTCCTATGCCACTTCCAAAGCTCAGAAGTCGAATGTGCAACAAGACAATGAGAAGAACCAGATGACTATGAAAAATCAGCTCCAAAAACTCTCCCAACTCTAAAGATCTTACAGACCACAAAGCCAACAGAATTGAGCACTTGCAAAGTATCGCGATGGAATCGCACTTCGAAGCCCTCATCAAGCAACTGAGATACAAACAGCAAATTGTATCCTAGGTTTTCAACCAAAGCAACATCTTTGAGAGTGAAATTCAAGTTAATTCTTACCACACCCTTACCTTTAACTCTACTCCTTCGATTGTTTCCGAAGGTGATATGTTCCCTTTGCTTGGTTGTGGTGAGGCTGGAGAACCATGCTGCATCTCCGATCATATGGCGCGAACAACCGGAGTCCATGATCCACGTTCCCTCCAAGCCTCGATCTGTCGCCTACACATTATAAGAATATCTCGATCGCTCAGTGCTGGGGTGAGTGAAAAAATGACGAGGCATCCAACATTGAGTGACACGAGTAGTAGGCACAGTAAAAGTAGACTGTCTACGCACAGGAAAATCGAAATGACGCAAAGTGCGAGGTCTACCTACATGCTGTGATCGAACAACATGTCGAGGTCTCCTACTCTGACGAGGTACAAAGCTACTCGCCCGACGTCTACCACCATATGGAACATGGTGAACACCTCGAGGAGCAAAACCTCTCCGAGAAGCACGAGGAGCCTCAAAAGAAGGACGATAGTAAAACTCAGACTCATGCATACCTAAAGATGGGTAATGCATGTCCTGGTAACTCATCGCCTGAAAGCGTCGCTCATCCTTGATGCGACGAAAACAGAACCCAACCAAATGACCCGCCCGCTGACAGTAGGAACAATGAAACACTCTCCTAGGGGCACTCCCATGGGTCTTAGGAGCAACTCTCACAGGCTCCTTGGGCTTCTGCTGAGTGGTTTTCTTTGGAGGATTTTTCTTTGCAGGAGGAGTGGTTTTCTTTGGTGGTCGAGTAGGCTTTTTGGCTGATGGGGTGTCTAACAGAGCTCTCTCTTTCTCTAGGGTAGTGGGAGAGGTAAAAACAGTTTTGTTTCCATTTTCTGAAGGAATCCTCTCAAAACCCAAACCTAGAGCTAACCCTGCTCTGTCAGCACACATCTTGGTCTTGGCCAAGAGCAAATCCATCCTACCCTTTCCCTCAGTGCACTTGTTAACCACAGAAAGAAGGTATTCATTTTCAGACATGAGGTTCTCAGCTCGCTCTCTAACAATGCCTAGCTGGTCCTTAAGGGTAATGCATGTGTCACAAACAGGCTGCACATCCTTAGAACTACCGGCCCTCTCCAATCTAGCCTCTAAATCATGAACATGTTTATCACGTAAATTAATGCTCTCGCGCAATAAAGAACAATTCATGCATTCAATATTATCAAGAGGTATAGAATCAACCATCAAAAGCTGCTTCTGTGCAGTCTCAAGCTCAGATAGAGTTTGAGTATGTACAGAACGCAACTGAGCAAGCTCACCCATTACTACAGTACAAGATTCACATTCAGCATCATTTACTTTAGACTTAAGCATGGCATACTCAGTAGAAACAGATTCTAGCCTAAGTCTAAGGTCTTTTCTTTCTCTAGCGACTTGCACAAGTAATCTATCCTGACCAAGAACTACTTCATTCAGCTCATCTAGTTTTATTGAAAGCTGGTCATAGGATAGAGGTACCTCAGATGAGTCAAGCTCATCGCCACTGTGATCGCTGTCGGCCATGAAGCAAAGGCCGGTGAAATCTCGTTCCTTCTTGTCCTTCTTGTCCTCCTTCCTTGGGGACTCCTCCTCCTCAGAGCTCGACTCCTCAGTTGAGGAAGTGTCGATGTCGCTGAGAGCAGCAACAAATGCTCTGGAAGCGGCTTTGGCTACTCTCTTAGCCATTTTGCCACGCTTGCCCTTCACAAAAGGCTTCCTCTCCTTTTTGTGGTATTTAGGGCGCTCACTCTCATCTATCTTCTTGAGCTTAGGGCAATTGGCCTTGATGTGAGAGGTGTCGCCACATTCAAAGCAACCACTAAAACAACTTCTCCTCTGATCCCGTCTCTCATGATGAAAATGGGTGAACCTCCTGGCAATGAGAGCAAGCTCATCATCATCCAGAGTGTCCACCTGCTCCTCTGTGATGGAGACCAGGGAGGACAAAGCAAAACCATCTGCAAAAACACAAGTACCAGATGTGCTTGGTTCTGCAGCGGTGCCACGGCTAGTGCTAGAAACCAATGCCAATGGCAGTGGCAAAGAGCTTCTGTGCACAGCAAGAGATGCCTTGGCAATCTCTGTGGACTTCAGCTTGCTAAAGAGCTCATCACAGGTCAGTGTGTCATACCCTGTGGACTCCTCAATGCTGGATATCTTTACTTCCCATATGCTACGGTCAAGAGCATAGAGAAGCTTGATAGCCCTGTCATGATCATTGTAAGCAAGCGTCCCGTTGGACCGCAAGTTACTCACTATCGCATCAAAGCGAGAAAACATGGCATCTATAGATTCACCAGGTGCCTGCACAAACAGCTGATACTGTTGATTGTATGTGCTTTGGCGCCTGGCCTTAATCAGTGTAGAGCCCTCATGAAAGACAGTGAGTGTTGTCCAAATCTCCCTAGCAGTCCTAAGGTGCTGCACCCTGTCAAACTCACTCCGGCTCAAACCAATGAACAGTATATTTCTTGCCTTGGAGTTGGCATTATACTGATCTTTTTCTGTTTGAGTGGTGCGAGTATCAGGGATGGAGTATTGTGAGTCCACAATCTCCCAAATTGCATTTCCTTGACTCAACAAGTAAGCCTCCATGCGCACCTTCCAGTATGCAAAATCAGTCCCATCGAACAGAGGAATTTTACTGCCTCTATCAATGTCAACTGGTGATCTTCACCTGCTCTGATACCAATTGTTGGACCGGAAACGGCAACCAGAGGGGGGGGGTGAATGTAAGCTTTTAAAAATTCAGGCTAAACACAGCCTTCGGTTTTTAATTCTGTCTACTACGGAATAGGCTTCGAACACCAACCTTCGAAGGTCTGGTTCGGAGGTATTTGACAGCTTCGAACACAGGCTTCGCAAGGAGTAAAAGTCCGAAGTCAAGCAGACTTCGCTCCACCCACAACCCCGAAAACAACTCTGCTAAGTCAGTGCAGGCTCTGCACACAGGGTGCTTCGAGCAGGCTTCGCACTTCACCCTTCGCAAGAGTGGACAACCCTCTGAGGACTTCGACCCAATACTTAGTGACAGCAACTGGTGCTGGGCTTCGTACTGCGAAGGTCTAAACGCACATCATCAGACTACGCTAGGGGCTTCGACACACGAAGCAAAACGGGCAACGATCAGGGCTTCGCTATAAAGCAGCGAGGTCTAGCCTCCTGTTACACAGAGCGAACGCGAACTGAAAAACACACTTCGCACACAACACACTTCGTCAAAAGTCACTCAAGGTGACACACAGATGGATGAAGTATGCAGCGAGGTATGTAAAACAAGCTCAAGCAAAAAGCACACAGAGGCAGGGCTTCGCCGCTTGAACAAGGAACACAAGAATGAACTCACTGGATGTATTCAGAGTGGAGGCTAGTACATGGGCTCAACAGTAAATGCTCAAAGTGTTAAATGTTACCTACCGAGCCCCCATATTTATAGCCCACGGTTCACCCAAGTGAAATGACTACTTTACCCCTAGGGTTTACACCAGTTTTGTCTCTACAGAACAAAGGGGTACAAAAGGTAGTCTAACTTTATTTGGAGGCTTCTCTGTCAGCTTTGCAGAGGGGACAACGTCAGCTTTTTGCAGAGCAGAAAGTGTCAGCCTTTGCAGTCTATGACTCCCTTCGCACGCGAGGGGTGCGGAAGCTTCGGCGAGAAGCCTTGAGCCTCATGGCCTTCGCTTCGCCGAAGATAGCCTCCGATACAGTGACGGTTTTGAGCCGAAGCCGTCAAAGCCCTTGGGCCTTCGCACCAACACCCTCGGAGTGGACCACCACGGCTTCACAGCTACTCCCAGCTCGAACTCCGTCAGTCCGTGTACCGAAGCCATGCATGGCCGAAGCACCACAAGTCAACCTCGCTCCGGAGCTAGCCTCGCTTCGAAGACTTCCTCACTCTGAAGCCCCACCTTCAGAGTACCACCCTTCGACGTCCCTCCTTCGTCCAAGGCCTCTGCACGAAGCATTCCATGAGCACTCTGTCTTAGTGTCTCTCCCCGAGCACACTCCTCGACTCGCCTCACCCGGACCATGCCTTCGATGCGCCTCGACTTCTGAGACCTTCGTCGGGCACCTTCGAATGTCTCCCTCCGGAGCACACTTCGAACGCCTTGCCTCCGCAGAGGACTTGATCCACTATACTCCGAAGTCACTCCATCCGGAGTACCCTTCGAAGTGCCTCGCCTCTGAGGACTTTGTCTCGGAGTACCTTCACCCGGAGCCACGCTCTGCACTTACTGCCCTCTCCTGGTGCACCTCGACCCGAGGACCGACCCAGACCCCTTCGCAGCCACCGTAACGGAGCTCCCCGCTCCCCTGGCATCAAGCCTTCCGCTTGACCCAGGTTCACCTGCTACGAACCGTCCGTCACCTCTGAAGTCCCCTGCGCACCATAGACAAGCAGACAAGTGTATCCAGTACTCCGAAGACCTCTCCGCGTTAGCAGCCTTCGGCACACACTCCGGTGTACCGCCCAAAGTACCGAGACCATCGGTACAAACCCAGTCATCGTGTACTGTTGGACCCCTCCGACAGGCACACTCTGCTGCAACAGCTGCAGCAACCAAACCACCGAGCCCTTCGGTGAAACCACCTCCGAACACCTTCGGAGGTCCAACCTCCGAACCCCCTTCGGAGGTACCCCTTCGAACCAGAGGTTAAAAGCCTGTCAATCACTCATCACAATCCAAAACCAACCCTTGGTTTCTCAATATTAATAAGCTGATAGAGTTTTTACAAGTCCGCAGCTAAGTATTACAAAAAGGCCTAAGGAGATCTACACCTCCGGAGGCGGAGGTGTCGAAGTCGAAGGCTGGTCAGGCACAGCAGGTGCTTTGGATCGGCGGTGTCGAAGGGCCTTCTGGAGGTCGAGGACTGCTTCGCAGCCTTGCTCCTTCTAGGGTTCTTGTAGCGGCCGCCAGGCCCCGCGGACATCTACCGGAGGCGTCACCAAATGCTGGCCCCCGAAGACCACCGGGGTCACAGAGGTTGCTGCCTGAAGATGGTTGCACCCCGCTCCATGAAGCATGTGTAGCACCCCTTGGCCCGCGACTCGGCCGGCCATGAGGGCGAAGCCCTTCAGTGATTGCTCCGCCGTCGAAGCCACCATCTTCAAGAAATCGACGCGGTCCCCAAATGGGTCCTGATCGCCGAAGTCCGGAGCCCGGCATTCGGTCCCTATTTGCTCAATGACGTTGGTCAGGCTCTGGGTGGCTTCGCCAAGGTTGTCCACGACGAAGTCTTCAAGCTTCTGAGCCCGCCGGTGGAGTTAAGCATTCTCCTTCGCCTGCCGGGCTTCGGCGTCCTTCGAAGCCTGGAGCTCCGCGCGGAGCCGAACCATTTCTGAAGCCAAAGCTTCCTTAGCCTCGTCGGCTTCAGCCCTCGTCGCTTCTGCCGCGCCAGCCAAAGCCTCGGCCCGCCTTCGCTTCTCGGCCTCCACCAAGACTTCACGGTGAAGGGCCTCCTTCTCCTCTACGAGGCGCTCCATCCGCCTGTCTGCAGAAGTCGAAGCTGCTGCGTTCAATGCGAAGGCCTGTAGGAATCCAAAAAATCATAAGGATTAACCAAAGACTAAAGCACGGTTCGAAGGCTGCAAGGGGCTTCGCTCACCCGTATGAGGACCTCGTTCACGCTGACAAAGAGATCCATGGGGTTCAAGTGGCTAAGTTGGGCCACCAAGTCCCCTGCCTCCGTAGAAGCACAAGCCTCGCGAAAGCCGTTGATCGCCGCCTCCGTCACGCCCCCCCTTGGCTTGAAGGGGTGAACCACTGCCACGGTCGCCTGCGCAGGCTTCGGCAATGCGGGGCTCAAGCCCGCTATGTCGACATCCTCGTCGCCTTGAGGGACCTCCCCGCCACGGCCTCCGCTGCCTCCGTCTTCGGACGAAGTACTTTCGGACTCCGAACCGCTGCCGCTGCTGCTCGAAGTTTCCGTGGGCTTCACCTCGGCGGGCTTCGACCCGGCTTCGCCTGCCGGCTTCGCCACGGTGGGCCTCGCATCGGTTTCCCCCTCTGCAGAAAAGCCAAGTTAAGATCCGCATATTGAAGAAAGCATGATTAAAGAATTTACCTTCGTCAGAGATCTCTTCGAAGGAAGAAGGTGCCAGGTGCGCCCTCCTAGTCCCTTCGCTGCGAAGCTGGCGCATCGACCTCCACGCCCGAAGTTGTTGCCACCAGAGCATCCGCAACCCTCTTGGAGGCGGGAGTAAGCGCGTCGGCCTCCGCCGCCGAAGGCGTCGCCGCCAGGGGTTTCGCTGCCTTCTTGGGGGTCGGAGTAGTTGCGGGCTTCGCCACAACCTCTCCCAGGTTAGGGACTTCGGCCGCGGGGACCTCCGACCGAGGCCCCGAAGCATCCGGCTCGTCATCATCCCCCCTCTTCCTCTTGGCTCCGGCCGACGAGGTAGTCAGGTGGGCGAAGTCCGGCAGAGCAGGGAGCCCATCGAGGTCGAGCGTGGTCCATACTCTGTTCCAGCGCTCCCGGGACCCCAATAGTGCGAGGCGCTGGGCCTGCTCCTCGGGGGTCGGAGTCCCTACGACTCGATCCGTCGCCGCGATGGCCTCCTCCGGCGTCCTCATTTCGAGGTCGGCTTAGGAAAGGTTTAAGTCAGAAGTGAAAATCTACGAAGCATAAAAGGCGAAGAGGTTGCGAAGCCTTACAGAAGCGTTCGAAGGCCAACTCACTAAGTTCCCCTCGACCCGAAGCCTGGAAGAGCCCCTCCGGCGAGGAGCACGCGAGGGGGCTGAGACGGAGGGTGATGAACTCCTCCGCGAGGTCCCTCATGCTCATCTTCGCCGCCACTCTCCGGAGTAGCAGGATCCGCGAGCGAAGGATGTCCTCGCTGGTCTTCACCACCCCTTCGCGTCGGTACAAGATGTGGGCGTTGGTACTCCGAAGGGGGGAGTTCGCGCCGACGGAGGCGTAGAACCACTCCTGATCCCACTTCGAATACCACTTATTGTTTACAGCCCTCGCCGGGAAGGCGTCCTGGAACTCCTTCCGGAGCTGGAAGTTGGCGCTGCCGAAGGCCAGCGCCCTCTTGACTGCGGTCTGTCCCCTCCCTCGGCTTCGGCTGGCAGTTGGCGTCGTGGAGGGCGACGAAGACGTCCGCACGGCCCTCGCAGCCCTCGGCCCTCATAGCCCATTCAAAGACAGCCAACCTCGCCACTGCGTTGGGCGAAAGTTGAGGAAGCTCGAGGTTGTAAGCCTTGAGGACTTCGCTCAGCATCCCCACTGCTGGCAGCCCGAGGCCGGCTTCGAAGAAGGCCTCGAACACCACCACTTCGTCAGCCCGAGGCCTCGGCACAGCCTTCGACTTCTCTGGGACCCGAAGCTGGATCTTCGCTGTGATCCTCCCTTCACAGGCCCTCTGGACCGACTCCTCCATGGAGATTGAAGCCCTCATCTCCAAGGTCTGCTCAAACTTGTCGGAGGGCGTCCGAAGGTCCCTTGCCGCTACCGCTTGCAGTTGGGCGGAGCTCGAGCTCGGACCCAGAGCCAAGGACTTCGCCAATGCCTTCTTCGGCATCTTGGTTGGGCTAAAGCTAGCGAAGGGCTAAGCTAGCGAAGGCTACTCTGCGTGAAGCCAAAAAGAAGAAGAGAGCGAAGGTTGTAAGGCAACGAGAAGGAAGCGAATGCGAGCATGCCGAAGCTGCGCGCGGTAAACCGCTATTTATAGGCACGGTAAGAATTCCAACAGTCGTGAGCCGAACCCACCGCCGAGTGGGCCTCCAGCGAAGGCGAAGCGGCCCGGCACAGGGTAACGGTAACTTTCTAGCCGTTGCGGAGCCGTTTGGGCTCCCGAGGTTTTTTCTGACAAACTGGCGCAGGCATTTATTACCTGCAGTTTTCGAGGTCGCCTTCGGTCCAAGTTCCGAAGGCATGTTTTATCCGAAGTTGTATTTTGCAGGTCATTTGTCCCAAGGGCGCGCACACCCCTTCGTCCCGAAGGCCTGCACGCGAGGGGCTACTGTTGGGGAAATATATTTCCCTTGGACAGGGGTCAAATGACGTCAGCCTTCGGCCCAGAGCCCAACGCTGTCTAATCCTGTTTCCTCCCTAAGAATTGTTTTTAGGTCCCCAGGTGCCCTTCGGAGCCTGCAGATTCGGAGCCCCCTAGTTCGGGGGGTCCGGCTCGGAGACCCCAGTTCGGGGCCCCACCCTTCGGGAGCAAGATGCCGGAGGCCACCCTCCAGGAGCAGGATGCCGGAGGCCACGCTCCGGGAGCAACAAGCCGGAGGCCACCCTCCGGGAGCAGCAAGCCGGAGGACACCTTCCGGGGGAGGATTGCCGAAGGTGGGCCCCATTCGGAGACCCCGTTTCGGAGGCCCCCAGTTCGGAGGCCAGTTCGAGGTCAAGGCTCCGAGACCCCAGTTCGGAGCCTTGTTCGGAGCCTTGCTCGGAGCATGCTTCGAAGCCCCCCTTTGGGGTGCTCTTCGAAGCCTTCTTCCTAGCCTCCGCCCCTCGTGTGTCGTTTAGCCGGTCAAAGCCTGGCATATCCTGACACGTCTGTAACGCTGTAAAGCTGTAAAGCACTTTTGTACCGTAGCTAGCTCCTTTCCCCTCTCTGCCCCTATGAGCCTAGGGCTCATAGGGGGCATCCCAGTCCTTTCCTTTGGCCAGCGTGCCTATAAAAGCCAGGGCCAAGCCCTTGTAACGAGAGGAGGCACGGGAGGGAGCCATGAGACCCTGTAGTTCTCTTCTCCACACTAAGGCATACCATGCCAAATCCACCACAAACTGGACGTAGGGCTATTATCCCCTAGGGGAGGCCCGAACCAGTATAAACTCCTTCTCCCTCTGAGAGAACCCATCGAGGTTCATTCTCCGCATCATACACCACCACAGGAAAACCTGCTGGAACTAACGCAATTGTTCCAACAATTGCGGACAAAGTTCTCAAGCTCTTCTTGCATAGCATTAATCCAATTAGAATCAGAAAGAGCATGATAAACATCTCTGGGCTCAAAAGATGCAACAAACGCAGATTTAGCAAACACAGCAAGAGAGGTAGAAGAACGCAAAGTTCTCTCAGTCAAATCACCTATGATGAGCTCTGAGGGATTGTCACGCTGGACTGCTCAGGTTCCCTGGTGATCTGAAGTCACCTCACCAGAGTCAGCAGCTGGCACCTCTGGACTTGACTGAGGGGGCTCGATCGTAGTGGAAGAAGTGATCAGAGGTCTGCCCTCATCCTCAGTCGAAGTCTCAGAAGGTGTGGGCTCTGCAGGGGGTGCAGAAGGCCCACCCTCATTAGCGGCTGGAGTATCCTCATCTTCCTCCAAGATGGACTCTCCGAGCTCACCATCAGAAGGCTCAAAAGAAGGAGTCAAAGAAGGCAAGGACTCATCAAAAGAAATCTCACAAGTCTCGACAAGCAGCTGGGATTCGAGGTTCCAAACACGGAAGCCTCAAGAATGCAATGCATAACAAAGAAAAACAGCATCCCAGCAATGAGACTCAAACTTGTCCAAATGCCCTCCCTTCTTGAGCACAAAGCACTTGCAGCCAAACGCTTGCAAGTGGCTCACCTTGGGCTGTCTGCCAAACCGCACCTCATACGAAGTCTTACCTAAGTAAGCCCGAAGAAAAATGCGGTTGGCCAGATAGCAAGTCGTGTTCATGGCTTCAGCCCAAAACCGCCTAGGAGTCCTGTGCTCATCGAGCATCGTCCTGGCCATATCGACTAGCGTGCGGTTCTTTCGTTCCACAACGCCGTTCTGTGGGGGAGTATAAGGAGAAGAAAACTGATGGTCCAGACCCTGATCACTACAGAAGCTGACGAACTGAGAGTTATTGAACTCAGAGCCATTGTTAGAGCGAATTGCTCGCATCCGACCATTGTTCTCATTTTTCAGCTTCAAAATCAGGTAATGAACAAATTGAAAAGTTTCATCCTTAGACTCCAAAAAGAAAACCCACGAGAATCGAGAAAAGTCGTCAACAATCACAAGTGCGTACCACTTCCCACCGACTGAACGTACCCGAGCTAGACCAACAGTGTCCAAGTGTAAAAGCTCGCCTGGATACGAAGTCATCACGTAGGTCACAGGTGAGTGAGAAGCGGCAACTATTTTCCCATGACGACAGGGATGACAAACTAGATCCTTCTCCATCTTAAGCTTGGGCAATCCTCGGATGAGGTCCATAGAGCTCAACCTGACTAGCAGATCAAAACTCAAATGACCTAACCTCCTATGCCACTTCCAGAGCTCAGAGGAGGATCCAGCAATGAAACAGCGAGAAGGGCCAAAAGAACTAGAGAAGTCACTTCAAAAAACTTTACCGAATGGTAAGATCTGGCAAATCAAAGACCCTCTAGAATCAAACACAGAAGAATTGCCCTTCTTAAAACGCACTTCCAAACCATCCTCAAGAAGTTGCGAAACAGAAATCAAATTGAAGCTCAAATTCTTAACCAAAGCAACATTCTTCAAAGAAAAATGATCTGAAATGCGAATTGAGCCTATGCCACTTACCTTCCCTTGACCACTGTTCCTGAACGTAATGTACTCTTTGGAGCTCGGGGGAGTGAGACTGGAGAACCATCTGCGATGTCCCGTCATGTGGCGAGAGCATCCTGAGTCCATGATCCAAACATCCTCCAGTCCCCGATCCTGCACAATAAGTGGCTGTAAGTGCGAGCAAATGGTCCGGCACCAGGTTTAGCAAAAGAGCTAAACCAGTGTCGAGCCATCTGCTCAAAAGACGGAAAGCAGAAATCATCATGAGAATTTGGACCAAAACGCGGCTCAAAGCGAGGTCCTCGGTTCTGCCTAAACCTGCGGCCACGAGGTCTAGAACCGTAGCCAACACGTCCTGGAACTCTGCCGGAATGGACACCACCAACTGGAGCACGGGCAAGAAAGTCGTCTCCTCTACCACCACCTAAACGACGCGGCCTGGCCTCTAGCCTCTCCCCACGTCGAGCAACACGCAGTCTACCACCCTGCTGGTAGAACTGCTCCTGATCACCACGAGCTCTCTCTGCTCTCTCAACCCGCTTCCTCCTGAAGCAAAACTCCACAAGATGCCCGTCTCTCTGACAGTACTCACAATGATAGGTGGGCTTCTTGGGGTGTGGTTGAGGCTTGGGATGTTTGGGCTTGGTGGTGTTAGGTGTAGTCTTCTTGGGTTGAGAAGGTCCAGGAAGAGAGTCTAGAGAAGAGTGGAGGTGTTTGGGCTTAGGAACCCAGATAGGCTTCTTGGGTGGAGCTTTGGGTGGTTCATGAATTACTCCATCCTTGGGCTGACAAGCCTGGGAAGACTCAGTGGAGTGAGTCTTGGGATACCTCTGCTCTGGAGTCATTTTGCTCCACTCCACTGCCCGGCTAATGGCACTCTCAAAGTCAGCCTTGGTGTTGGTATAACCTACTCCAAACCCATCCTGCCTCTTGTACTGCTGGATCATCATGCCGAGCTGAGGCTCTCTGGCACTGATCCAACTCAGGATGGAACGGAGGTAAAAGTTCTCATTCTGAGAATATGCTAGCTCCTCTCTCAAGGAAGCTAGAACCTCCACCTGAGACAAGCAGGTCTCACACTCACTCTCTACTTGAACAGACTTCTCGGCTTTCAGCTTAATCAATTCCATTCTAAGAGACAGGCAGTTCTCACGGACAGAGGGTGCAACTGACAGTGTCTCAAGCTCTAGCCTAGTCGGCGCAAGCTCAGCTCTTAACCTCTCCAAATCACCCAAATGCTCATCACCCTTGGATTTCAGCTCAGCTATAGTAGCTAGATGAGATGGGCAATCAACACAGGGTGCGACGACAGTGGCTTGAGCATCTTTCAGCTCCAGTTGAGCGCTTTCAAGCTCAGTGGCCAAAGCGTCCCTCTCATCAACCCTTTCTGTGTACCTGGACTTCAGAGTCGACAGGTCACACAGAAGCACCTCACACTTCGGGCACTCACTGCTATCACCCAAGCAAGGGGAAGATGATATACTCTCAATTCTTCCGTTGGCCACGGCAAGCTCACTCTCTAACTCATCTATCCTCTTCTTAGCCCCCCTAAGCAGTTTTTCCCGAAATTTCAACTCCTGATGATTGCTCTCAAGTAAATCAACGATTTCGCGCTCGTAGGATGATACCTTGTTGTCGTCGTCATCGGAGTCGTCGGAGGAGCTCTTTTCTTCCTTATCCCCAAGAGCCATTGAACAGAAGCTCTTGCGGGATCTTCGGTGCTGGTGTGAGCGGCTCTTTGGCTTGTCTCCGAAGGCCATGAAGCAGAGACCCGCTGGATCATCCTTGTCCTTCCCCTTCCTGATGGCGATCTGCTCATCGCTTGAGCTCGATGAAGAGGAAGAAGGCGTGGACCGCTTGGAGTAGCTCTTCTCCATCTCGGCGAAGAAGGCCTTGTCGCGCTTCTTGTTCTCTCACCGGTAGTCCTTCAGGGCCTTCTTGAAGAATCGGGTCTTCGGCTTGCCCTTGTTGAAGGATGAGCTCTCATGCTTGCCGGAGTCGTGGAATCCACCACAGGTGCCCTTCTTGTGTCCATTGCGCTTGGGGCAGTCGGCGATGAAGTGTCCTGGATCACCACACTCAAAGCATCCGGATTTTGTGCCGTGTCTTTTGAACATTCTCTTGTCATAGACACGACGCACCCGGTTGTTAAAGAGACACAAATCATCATCTCCCAACAACTCAAACTGGTCCTCAGTGATAGATATCAAAGAGAACCCAGCACAGCTCATAGAAGAAGGATCAATAGAAGGTGTAGCAAGGGCTAGAGATTTTGATCCAGAACCAGTGAGATTTGATCTCAGCTGGAGATCAACCTCAGTAGCCTTCAGCTTGCTAAACAACTCAGAAATGGTCAAGGTATCATAAGAAGTACTCTCAATGATAGAAGATACCTTGATCTCCCAGATCTTTGGGTCCAAGGTATGGAGAACCTTGAGCGCCTGCTCGTGATCTGAGACTAACTGAGCACCCTCAGCCTTGTTGTCCCGAAGCTTGTTAATGATCGATTGAAAATGACCAAACAAGGCTTCAACAGATTCACCTGGCTTCTGTGTGAAGTTGTCGTACTCACGCCAGTAGGTCTGATAGAGCCGAGCCTTGACCTGGGTTGTTCCCTCATGGTGTGCCTTGAGGGTAGCCCAGATCTCTCTCGTAGTGGAGAGATGACTCACACGCTCAAACTCAGTGGGACCTAAACCAGAAAACAGAATGTTAATAGCCTTACTGTTGCTCAGATGCTGAGCAATGATACCAGCAGTACCATGCTCAGCGACTGGCAATATGACAAACGTGGTGTGAACACAAATGTCCCAAATGTCCGAACCTTGGCTCATGAGATAGGCTCGCATGCGAGTCTTCCAATAGTTATAGCCATAGGCTTCCAAGGACGGGACCTTGCGAGGAGACGTCATGGTCACTACCGGGGTTTAGAACCGGTTAAGGTTTGAAAAAAAAACCTAACCTCGCTCTGATACCACTTGTAGGACCGAAAGTAGCGACCAGAGGGGGGGTGAATGGGCGCCTTAAAAATTCTTTCGAATATATGGCCTGTTCCCAACTCCCAACGCACCTCAAAAGACTTAGCAGCAGAGAATGAATAGATAGCCTAAGTCTAATGGTATCTAGCCTAGAAACAACTGTTGTTAAACAAAGAACTACCAAAGCAGTGCAACTAGGCAGATAAACAAAGTATACTAGACATGTCAGGCCAAACTTCTCAATGAAATGATCTAAGTATATGTAAAGTGAGATGAGAAGTTACTGTTCAGATTTGTCTCCTGTTCAGAACTTGGCGAAGCCTGCTTCGCCCGTCGAGGTCTGCTTCGGTGGTACCTTCGAACACGTCACACACAAAAACTACCTTCGAAAGAAAAGCGAAGGCTGACACGCGACAGAGAACCAAAATGAAGCCTACACTCTACCTTCGAACAAACACATCGAGGACCTTCGAAGAAGATGGAAGCAAACAGTGAGCGAAGTCTAACGGAAAGACAAGCTTCGAAGCCAACTTCAAAACCTGTCGAAGCATGGACTTCGAAGAGCTCAAGTCGGAGTACCTTCGCACAAACGTTTGAAGTATGAAACGTTGAAAGTTCAAGAAGTACTTCGAAGCTAGCAATCCAGGACACAAAATGAAGTTCGAAGTTCAAACGAAGCCTTCGAGTATATCAGACCGAAGCCTGCCTCCCGGAGCTGAGGGGCTTCGAATAGAGAGGGTGGCTTTGCCAGAAAACAGTCAAAAAGGTACTCAGCCCTGTCAACTTCGAACAAAAAGCTGCGCAAAAAAGCAAAAAGCTGGTACTAGTGTACTGTTGCAACAGTGTAGTAGTACTACTTGCAACAGCAAGAACTAGTACTACTTGCGTGAAGAACACACGCAACAGAAGCAACCGAAGCTTCTCTTCAAGAATAAACCAGTCGCATGCGCAAGGAAAACTGTAGAGCAATAAATGAAATGATGCACACAAAATAGCAGGAACAAACTCTTCCAGACCAGAGCAAAACGAGATGAACTTGCCAATAACAATCAGCACAAAGATCTCTAGCGGCGCACGCATGAACAGGAGATGAGAGAGACAAAGCAAGAGACAAAATGACCCAAAGGAGTATGAATTGATTTCAGCCAAAAGGGTAGTCCAACCCTAGGGATTGGGGCCCTATTTATAGGCTAGCCAATGGCCTAGAATATTCCACAAGCCCCTTAGGGTTTTTACAGACGCAGGAATAAAGGAAAAGACTGTACTGCCCTTAGGTATTTTTACAGACACAACTGACTGACTGTGGGCCTAGAGATACAGATGACTTATGCGGAAGCTAAGTTTTCGTAGCGACTACGGCTTCTCTTCTGGACAGTCGGATACAAGATCAACGGTTGTCAGTTTTGCGCCGAAACTGACAAAGCCTCCACCGACTTTGAACCAGGTACCCGGATTGGGCCGGCTCGATTCCGCAGCTCT
This sequence comes from Zizania palustris, assembly GCA_019279435.1. Taxonomy (NCBI): domain Eukaryota; kingdom Viridiplantae; phylum Streptophyta; class Magnoliopsida; order Poales; family Poaceae; genus Zizania; species Zizania palustris. Next base: position 61,917,261 of record JAAALK010000284.1, on the reverse strand, counting down.
CTTAGCCCGGCAATCACTCACCGCCCGTGTACCTGAGTCAACCCTGGTCAACAGCCCAGTGGGTCTTCTACTGCTTCTGGCCCATGTACTCGGATTGGGCCAGCCCGACTTCGCAACCTCCTCTGCCCGACAGTCGCTCGCTGCCCGTGTACCTGAGTCACACGCGGCCCATGAAACAACAGATCTCTTCTTCTTTTGTCCTCTTTGACTATCGTTGACAATGACTCATCACTTCTGGAGCCCTGAGGCCCACGCTATTCAGCATGGCTCCTCACAAGTGGTATCAGAGCAAGGCTAGGTTTTTTTCTAATATCTTAACCGATTCAAAACCTAGGTAGTGACCATGACGGCTTCTGGTAAAATCCCATCCCTAGAAGCTTTTGGCTACACTTATTGGAAGACTCACATGCGAGCATACCTTATGAGCCAAAGCTCGGACATATGGGAGATTTGTGTTCATCCTAGTTTCACCATAACAACTATTGCTACGGATACTGCTGCAGATGTAATTACCCAGCATCAAAATAATAGTAAGGCAGTGAATATTTTATTTTCTGGTCTAGGTCCTAGTGAGTTTGAGCGTGTTAGCCATCTCACCACTGCTCGAGAGATCTGGGCTACCCTCCAAGCACACCATGAGGGGACAGCTCAGGTCAAGGCTAGGCTATATCAGACTTACCAGCATGAGTATGAGAATTTCTCATAGAAGCCGGGTGAGACAGTTGATGCTTTGTTTGGTCGCTTTCAATCGATCATCAACAAGCTTCGTGTTAACAAGGCCGAGGGTGATCAGCTGGTCTCGGATCATGAACAGGCGCTTAAGGTACTCCATACCTTGGACCCTAAGATCTGGGATATCAAGGTCTCTTCTATTGTTGACAGCACATCTTATGATACCTTGACCATCGCAGAGCTTTTTAGTAAGCTCAAGGCCTCAGAGGTCGATATCCAGTTGAGATCAAATCTCACTGGTTTTGGATCAAAGACTCTGGTGCTTGCGACACGATCTACTGATCCTAATGCCATCAGTTGTACTGCGTTTTCCTTGATGTATATTTCTGAGGAACAACTTGATACTCTAGGAGATGATGATCTGTGCTTATTTAACAATCGGGTGCGACATGTCTATGATAAGCGAATGTTTAAGAGACACGACACAAAATCCGGATGCTTTGAGTGTGGTGATACAGGTCATTTCATTGCCGACTGCCCCAAGCTGAAGAATTACAAGAAGGGAACCGGCGGAAACTCCTACGACTCCGACAAGTACGACAACTCTACAAAGGGCAAGCCCAAGACGAGATTCTTTCGTAAAGCTTGGAAGGACTACAGGCGTGAGAACAAGAAACGAGACAAGGCTTTCTTCACCGAGATGGAGAAAAGCTACTCCAAGAGAACCTCGTCTTCCTCCTCATCGTCGAGCTCAAGTGATGAAGAGATCGTGATCAGGAAGGGGAAGGACAGGGATGATCCGGCGGGCCTCTGTTTCATGGCCTTCGGGGAAAAGCCGAAGAGACGCTCACGTGACAGCCGAAGACCCCCCGAGAGCTTCTGCTCAATGGTTCTTGGGGAGAAGAAAGAAAAGGACTCCTCCGACGACGACGACGATGAGAAGGTATCATCCTAGGAACAAGAAGTTGTTAATTTATTAGAACAGAACCGTCAGGAGTTGAAGTATAGGGAGAAACTGCTTAGAGGGGCTAAGAAGAGGATATATGATCTTGAGAGTGAGCTTGCTACAGCAAATGGCAAGATTGAGAGTCTGTCTTCTTCCCCTTGCTTGGGTGATAGTGGTGAGTGCTCTAACTATGAGGTGTTGTTGTGTGACCTGACGACTCTTAAGTCTAGGTATACAGAGAGAGTAGATGAGAGAGACGCATTGGCCATTGAGCTTGAGAACGCTCAGCAGGAGCTAAAAGATGCTCATGCAACTGTCGGCTCACCTTGTGTAGACTGCCCATCTCATTTAGCTAGTATAGCTGAGCTGAGATCCAAGAGTGATGAGCAGTTGAGCGAGTTAGCTGGAGTGAGAGGTGAGTTGGAGCAGACTAAGCTAGAGCTTGAGACCTTGTCAGTTCCATCCACTGTTTGTGAGAACTGCCTGTCCATTAGAATGGAGCTGATCAAGCTAAAAGTTGAGAAGTCTGTCGATGCTAGTAAAGAGTGTGAGATCTGCTTGTCTCAGGTGGAGGTGTTAGCTTCTTTGATAGAGGAGCTAGCTGATGTTCAGAATGAGAACTTTTACCTCCATCAGATCCTGAGTTGGATTAGTGCTAGAGAGCCACAGCTCGGCATGATGATCCAGCAGTTCAAGAGACAGGATGGTTTTGGAGTAGGTTACACATATACCAAGGCTGATTTTGAGAGCGCCATTGGCCGTGTAGTGGAGTGGAGTAAGATGACTCCCGAACAGAGATATCCCAAGACTCACTCCACTGAGTACTTTAAGGATAGTCAGCCCAAGGATGGAGTGATACAAGAACAACCTAAAGCTCCACCTAAGAAGCAGATCTGGGTTCCTAAGCCTAAAACTCTTCACACTTCTCTTGATTCTTTACCTGGACACTCTCACACCAAAGATGCTTCACCCAACACCACCAAGCCTAAGAACCCTAAGCCACAACAATATCCCAAGAAGCCTACCTATCACTGTGAGTTTTGTCAGAGAGACGGGCATCTTGAGGAGTTTTGCTTCAGAAGGAAGAGGGTTGAGCGAGCAGAGAGAGCTCGAGGTGGGCAGGAGCAGTTCTATCAGCAGGGTGGTAGACAGAGAGTCCCTCGACATAGAGAGAGGCTAGAGGCCAGGCCACGTCGTGTAGGTGGTGGTAGAGGAGAAGGTTTTTATGATCGTGATCCGGAGGGTGGTTTCCGTTTCGACAGAGTTCCAGATCGTTATGGATACGGTTTTGGATCTCGTGACCGTGATTTTAGGCAGACCAGAGGACCGCACTTTGAACCGCATTTTGGTCCAGACTCATATGATTCCTTTGCTTTCCTACATACGAGCAGATGGCTCAACACTGGTTTAACACCTTTGCCAAACCTGGCGTTGGACCGTTTGCTCCCACTCATGATTATTGATCTTGATTTGGGAGTTGTGTATCCTTTTTTTGGATACTTTGAGTCAGTTTTTTTTAATTTCTTCTTTATTTTTTATTGAGTCTTTTTGTGTGTGTTCATATCATGCATAATCATAAATCACATTTTGAGCTTGCTCCTGTTATATGATTAATCTGCCTTACTTTCTCTAGCTAGTATATGCTTTTGATTACCTGTCGATGATCATGTTCTGGTTCAGTTCACATGATATATCTGATACTTGTCATATGCATGACTTTTATGCTTTAAAATTGAAAAATGATCACCATTGCTTCTGGTAACTAGCATGTGTAGGCTGAATGCTTTTGCTATCTTTTACATGTCTTGTAGCTAGATCCTTACCTAGATGCAGATATGCAACTTGGACATTTATATGCTTTAAATATGAAAAGTGTGTTATAAAATGATAAAAAAATTCAGAAAAATGAAAAATTTATGCATTTTTATGATTATCAGAAAAGATCCAGGTGGGTTTGCTTTGTCGCATTGCATTGTTCTAGACTGCTTACCATAGCACTTTGGTATGAACTAGGATGGTGTAATGTATGCCAAGACAACTGTCTTAAGCTTCTGATGGTCCATTTCTTGCCTAGGCTTGACTTGGTCGGTTAGCATAAGGTTTGACATGCAAATAACCCCTGGCAGAAATGAAAAATATAAAGAAAAAGTTTGAAAATTTTAAAAAGATGACAAGTTTGCTGAAGCACTTTGTTTTTGGACAACGCTTATCTTGGTAGATATCAGTTAGCTTTTGCATCTCACGCTTTACTTTGCTTGTCAACTAGAAAATATGGTGATGCTTTTGTTTGCAAAAATCGAAAAATGTGTGCTAATGACTTTCTTTAGATATCATCTGTTGCACTGATCATGTCATGTATCTTAGACAGTATATCTTTTTCTATACCTATTAGATGTTGTAATTGCAGTCAATCATATCTAAGAAGCATGCTTTTCACACTCCACCTGCACTCCATCTGTATTCATGGCATATTTTGAGGGGGAGCTGCATTTCAGGGGGAGTTTGTATCTATGTCTCTTTGGAGTGCATTTAGTCTCACTTGATGAGTCCAATTGTCAACAAGGGGGAGATATTTTGGATTTTAGAGAACATTTTTTGGCTTTCTCTGGGATTTATTTCAGGGGAAAGGAGTTCCTTGTTGGTAATTCTGAGATTGCACTTGCTTTTGAGTCTTTATTTTTTGGTTAACCATAATGACCATTTTCTTGCTTCTGTTTGGTTTTTGGTCATTAGGGTTAAACTTTTATTTTCTTTCTTCTATTTTCTTTTGTCTTTGTTTTTCTGTTTCCATATGTTTTGCAGGTTCTAGAGATGAGCTGAAAAGGATGTTGACAATGCACTCATCAAGGGGGAGATTGAGAAACCATGTTGAAGAATATGTTTTTGATATTTCAGATGTGATGAGTGATTGTCAACGGAAGTCAAAGGAAGGGAGATATGAAGACCTGCCAAGTCTGAGGCGCATGTGACTCAGGTACACGGGCAGTGAGCGACGGCCGGGCAGAGGAGCCGCGGAGTCGGGCTAGCCCAATCCGGGTACATGGCTAGGAGCGGCAGATGATCCACCGGTCTGTTGACTGGGTTTGACTCAGGTACACAGGCGGCGAGCGATTGCCGGGCTGAGGAAGTTGCGGGGTCGGGTCGGCCCAATCCGGGTACCCGGTGCGAAGACGGTGGACGCTTTGTCAGTTTCGGCGCAAAACTGACAACCTATGATTAATTCGTGTTTAGGATATTAATATTTAGTTTCTAAGTTTAGAACATTTTTATTTGAGTCACGTGATTTTTTTTAAGAATATTTTAGTAATTTTCTGAATTTATTTTAGAGTCAGTTTATTTTAACCGAGGGTAAATTAGCCTTTTCATGTATTGGGATTTGCCTATAAATAGGCCCCTATCCCCTTGGGGATAGATGACTGTTTTCAATAGATCAATCTATAGTCCACATTTTTACACCGTTAGTTTTTTCTCTCCGCCCCCGCTGATAATTTTCACCGCCGGCGTCGTTGCTTTTCTCTCCGGGCGATCGCGCGTGGCACGGCATTCGAAGCGTGGGGCCCACGGTAGGCCTGGCCGGCAGGCCTGGCCTGGCCTATTTTTTGGTAGATCAGTTTTAGAGATAATCATCTATTAATAAATTAGCTGACAAATTGTTTAGAAATTTCGTGAGTAATTTAATATGTCAAAATATTTTAGTACTTGATTATTTTTATTTAAATATTTTTTAATCTGCTCGTATAAAAAGAAAAAATTGTTATTAGTCGCAGTAATATTTTCATCCTAGATTTACATGAAATATTTTAGGTTTATTTCTAAATTAATTTGTGGATGATCCATGTTTTTATTCAATTGATTAGTATTTTATTTCTAGACTGCAATATAAACATTTTGTGATATATCTAGGTGTTTTTATTTACTGCAGTATTCTTATTTAGTTTATCTTTAGATATCATTTTAATTATGATGGGGGATTGGTCCCGATCTTCCGCTAGGTAAAGGATAACTTGGATTGGTGGAGAATCTCGACGTTGACGATCCAAGGCTCTGGTCCGGTGGATCAAAACCTTGCAATCGCTACACCACTGTCTCCGTTGGTTATCAACCACGCAGGACGCGATTGACCTCGCCACGAAGGCTAATTCCTGCAAGCGAATCCAAGAATACAAACAAGAACAGGAAGGATACAAGTCGAATGCCAAATCACAGACAAACGATGAAAAGGTGAGGTTTCACAAATGCCTATGCAGCAGCCAATCGGTCCGGTGCAAGGGGCGGGATCTAAACACACAAGTGTAGATGCAAACAAAGCAAAACCTCACCCTAAAGGCGGCTGGCATGAATATATAGGGTGTGGGCAGCCTGGAGGAGGTGCACACGACCTGGACTATGGGCCAACACGGCCTCCAACTCAGTACAAGGTCCAACTCGGCCCAGTTCTGTCACGCAGGACTGTTTCAGTCACACAGGACGACTCGAGACTCCAAATGAGGCGAAACCAATGCCAAAAGATCCGTCTTCTCCTTAGCTTTCCAAAAAGTCCAAGAACGCGCCAATCGGACTTCGTATGAGGAAGTTATGCCCATTTTGGTGCATGGTGGTTGATGTAGTCCGAACCAGCGAATCCTTGACTTCAAATCATCCGTGCGAAGTGATGTGATGATTTGAAGTGATGTATCATGTGAAGTGATGTCCTCATCATCCTCCCCCTCTTGAATTTGAGTCATCCTCGACTCAAGCTCATCGTCATCTCCCAAATAGGGCTTTAAATCTGAAATGTTAAATGTGGGACTAACCCCAAAAGCTGCAGGCAACTCAAGTTTATATGCATTATCATTTATCTTCTCAAGCACACGGAAAGTACCATCAGCACGGGGCATCAATTTAGACTTTCTCAAATCAGGAAAACGATCCTTGCGCAAGTGCAACCAAACAAGATCACCCGGTTCAAATGTTATCTCTTTTCTACCCTTACTACCATAAGCACGATATTTCTCATTCATTTTCTCTATGTTTGCTTTAGTAGTTTCATGCATCTTAAGCAATAATTCAGCACGTGTAGTAGCATAAAAATTCAATTTTTCAGAGGGTGGCAATGGTAGTAAATCAATAGGAGCACGCGGATTAAAGCCATAGACCACTTGAAACGGACTTACCTTAGTAGTGGAGTGTACTGACCTATTATATGCAAACTCAATATGAGGTAGACACTCTTCCCAAAGCTTCAATTTGGTCTTCAAAACAGCCCTCAACATGGTGGACAATGTACGGTTGACGACCTTTGTTTGCCCATCCGTTTGGGGGTGACAAGTAGTAGAAAACAGCAGCTTCGTCCCCAACTTATGCCACAACGTCCTCCAAAAATGACTTAAGAATTTAGCATCACGATCTGAAACGATGGTATTGGGAACTCCATGCAAGCGTACGACCTCTCTGAAAAACAAATCAGCAACATTTGTAGCGTCGTCGCTCTTGTGACAAGGTATAAAATGCGCCATTTTAGAGAACCGATCTACCACCACAAAAATACTATCCCTCCCCCTCCTAGTTCTAGGTAATCCTAACACAAAATCCATAGAAATATCCTCCCAAGGTACACTAGGAACGGGCAGAGGATATATAAAAACCATGTGGGTTTAGACGGGACTTAGCTTTATTGCAAGTAGTGCATCGTGCCACATAGCGCTCAACATCTCGTCTCACCCTAGGCCAATAGAAGTGTGTGGACAGCACATCTTCGGTTTTCTTTGATCCAAAATGACCCATCAAACCACCACCGTGTGCTTCCTGCAATAACAACAAGCGAAGAGAGCTAGCCGACACGCATAACTTGTTAGCACGAAAAAGATATCCATTATTCAGCACATATTTGTTCCAAGCACGGTCATTTGTACAATTTGCAAAAGCATCTTTGAAGTCCAAATCAGTAGCATACATGTCATTCAATGTTTCTAAACCAAAGATCTTATAATCAAGTTGAGAAAGCAATGTATAACGTCTAGATAAAGCATCGGCAATCACATTATCTTTCCCTTTCTTATGCTTAATGATATATGGAAAAGTCTCAATAAATTCTACCCATTTAGCATGTCGTTTATTCAGATTTGCTTGACTACGTATATGCTTCAATGCTTCATGATCCGAATGAATAATAAACTCCTTAGGCAAAAGGTAATGTTGCCAAGTTTCAAGCACACGCACTAAGGCATATAATTCCTTATCATAGGTAGAATAATTCAACTGTGGACCATGTAATTTCTCACTAAAATAGGCCACGGGTTTACCTCCTTGTAGCAGCACACCTCCTATTCCAAAACCACTAGCATCACATTCTAACTCAAAAGGCTTACTAAAATCGGGTAGGTGAAGTAGAGGTGCATGTATAAGACGATCTTTGAGTGTGGCAAAAGCTTGTTCTTGTGCTGGTTCCCAAGTAAAAGTGACTCCCTTCTTGGTCAACTCATGTAAAGGACCGGCTATGGTGCTGCAATCTTTCACAAAACGCTGGTAGAAACCTGCAAGACCAAGAAAACTACGTACCTGTGTGATAGTTTGGGGTTGCGGCCAGCTGTTGATTGCTTCTACCTTTGCCGCGTCAACCTCAATACCCTGTGAAGTGACAACATATCCAAGAAACACAACTCGATCCGTGCAAAATGTGCACTTCTCAATGTTACCAAGCATTCTAGCCTCACGGAGGACAGAAAAAACAGCACATAGGTGTTCAACATGTTCATTGAGAGACTTGCTATAAACTAAGATATCATCAAAGTATACAACCACAAAGCGTCCAATAAAGTGCCGTAGGACTTCATTCATCAAGCGCATGAAGGTACTAGGGGCATTAGTAAGTCCAAAAGGCATGACAAGCCATTCATATAATCCAAACTTTGTTTTAAAAGCAGTTTTCCATTCATCACCTAGTTTCATGCGAATTTGGTGGTAGCCACTACGGAGATCGATCTTAGTAAAGATAATGGCACCACTAAGCTCATCAAGCATGTCATCCAATCTAGGAATAGGGTGTCGATATCAAATGGTGATATTATTAATAGCACGACAATTAACACACATGCGCCAACTACCATCTTTCTTAGGTACCAAAGAACGAGTACTGCACAAGGACTAAGGCTTTCACGGATGTACCCACGATCAAGAAGGTCCTGTACTTGGCGCTCAATTTCTTTTGTCTCCTCTGGATTGGTACGGTACGCTGCACGATTAGGAAGAGACGCTCCCGGGACCAAATCAATTTGGTGCTCGATGCCGCGTATCGGGGGCAGCCCGGGTGGTATCTCAGCAGGAAAAACATCGTTAAACTCCTGCAAAAGATCAGTGACTGCAACAGGAACAGAGCTAGGAATGTTCGCAAGTGAAAACAGCACATTCGTGCAAATCAAGCCATATATCATGGGAGTATCATCACAAATTTTAGCAAGGTCAGTTTTAGTTGCAAGCATGACACGTCCTTTCAGATTAATAACTTGTGATGAAGAAGGAGAAGCAAGTTTATCTTTCTGTTGCCTCGAAAGCGTTTTGGCTACTTGCTGATTTTCAGAAGGTTGTTTGCTCTTTTGTGCGTCCCTAGCATGTTTTTCTTGTTCAAATTTCACAATTTCAGCAGGAGTCATAGGAAGCAATGTAACTTTCTTTCCTTTATACATAAATGTGTACTTATTGCTCCTACCATGGTGTGTAGCATCAGTATCATACTCCCAAGGTGTACCAACTAACAGAGAACATGCTTGCATTGGTACTACATCAAAATCAGCAACTCCGAAGTATGTACCAATGGAAAATTCGATGTGAGCAGTTTGTGTTACCTTGACCTTACCGCTATTGTTGAACCATTGCACATGGTAAGGGTGTGGATGCGCACGTGTGGGAAGTTGAAGCTTCGCTACCAAGTCGTGGCTCACCAAATTGTTGCAACTACCGCTGTCGATGATGACACGTACACGACGGTCATTGACGATGAAGAAGGTCTGAAACAGATTATTCCATTGTGCCCGATCGTCCTGCTCCATGTGAGTGCTCAAGACACGTTGTACAATAAGTGCTTCATGGTCGGCAGAGGCATCCGGTGCAAAAATAGCGTCATCGTCGAATGTATCGTCATCTCCTGCAATGTTAGCAGCAAGCGCATATTCATCTTCAACATCACTAGCACTTACGTAGCCACCGTCTTCCGTAGCAATATAAGCCCGCTGACTAGGGCAGTCCTTCATAACGTGGCCAAATCCTTTGCATCTGTGACACTGGATCGCTGCAGAATGTGCAGTAGAGGCCGCCGAGGAGGTGGGCTTGGTTGGCGCCTTGGATGCTGCAGCCTTGGAGCTCTCAGCCTGGGATGTAGATGTAGAAGGTGTTGATGTAGCCATCGGTCGAGAAGGTGGTGGTGGTGGTCGTTGCTGCTGCCCACTTGAGCGTGAAGTAGCACCACCAATGTTGGTCCTCATGCTGCGTTGTGGTTGTTGGTGACCCTGCAATTCTTTTTCTGCAAGCATAGCAAGGTGGAAAAGACGAGTGATAGTATTGTATTCTTTATAATCAATGATATCCTGAATTTCACGTCTTAAACCACCATAAAAACGAGCCATTTTATCCTCATTGTCCTCCTCAATTTCAGCACGCATGCAACCTATTTGCAACTCCTGATAATACTCCTCTACCGATTTATTTCCTTGGTTTAGGCGCTGCAATTTTTTTCTCAAATCACGTTTATATGAAGGAGGAACCCATCTACCACGCATTTGCCATTTTAACATATCCCAATTTTGTGGTTCATTGCCAACCTGAACTATTTCAGTCCACCAAAGAAGAGCATATCCAGTGAAGTCACTAGTAGCCAAGCGTACGCGGTGGATAGCAGGAACCATGTGAGCATTAAATTTTTGTTCGACTGACATCTCCCAATCTAAATATGCATCTGGATCATAGGTGCCAGCAAAATGAGGTACTGAAAATTTTACCTTAGAGTAGGGATCATTGTTCCTGTGGTTGTCATTGTTACCTCGTGGATGGCGGTTGCGGTGGCCGCCCATACCTTGACGGTTGAACTGAAAGCGATGACGTGCAGCCTCGTCAGGGTCAATGGCATTGTTTCCGGCATAGGATAGGTCGTCTTCCTCTTCAATATGGTCGTCTTCCTCTTCAACATGGTCATCGTTGGCTCGTGCAGCAGGCAAGCGTGTTTCCAAGGCAGTCATTCGGTCTACTAGGTCAGCCACAGTACGCGCGAGACGTTCGATGGAATGTTGGGTCTGCCGCTGAGACTCTAGTAGAGCACGTCGTGAGACACAATCATTAAAATCAGATGGAGGGGTACCGCTGTTATCTGCCATGTTAGTGAAAGACAAAACAACAAAGAATAATCCTTATGGAAAACATCTAGGTGGGGTGGTGGGTGTGTGGTGGAAGCAATCCGTCAACCGCCTTACCCACGCTTGCAAGTGTTCTTACCACGCCGCAGTGAGGTCACCGGCCTACAGGTGATGAACCAAGTGGAGGGTGGTGTGCAATTTCAAGAAATGAACCTGTCCTGACCGAGAAAGGTGTAGCTTGGAAGGCAAAGTGAGTAGCAAGGATTAGCGATAGTAATAACAGTTAAACCAAGTTCAATAAGTATTCCCTAGTACTCGTCAAAGTTGCTGGCCTTAGTGCTCCCAATGTGAAAATTCAAGCAATAGAGGGAAACTATGTGCCCAAAACTCAAATGGAAGCAATAACAGGCCAAATCCAGCTATCTGCAGATCGGACAAGGGATCGGACAAGAGATCGGACAAGGGATCGGACAAGCAGAAACTGCTGCTGCCGCTGATTGCACAAGGGATCAGACAAGAGATCGGACAAGGGATCGGACAAGAGATCGGACAAGCAAACGACAGGACCGGTTCTTCTGTTTTTTGTTTTTTTTTCTCTTTTTTTTTCACTCTATTTTTTTTGAACAAGGATGACCATAGATGCAACCACAAAAATTGGCACCTAGAACTGAGGTGGGATGTGGTTCACAAAAATTCAACAAGTTCGCTGAACGGCGAGCAAAAACTTTGACCAATTTTTTTCTTTATCTAACTGATTTTTTTTGGTGATTCTGGTGAGGGCTAACAGGGGAAAGTGTTGGGGTACCCCCAAATTGGGTCAGGAAGACGCTCAAAAAATTTCAGATTTTTCAGCCAAACGAGCGAAAAGTTATGCCTGTTTTACCGAAGGGGGGTCACAAAGACTCGATGTGGAAAACGACTAGGGTTGTGGAGGAGGGGTTTTTCGGGTGGGGAATTTTTTGAGACACAAGACCAACTACTACTCAAATGACACAAAGGGATTACTAAACCAGCAACAAGACTCGACCAAGAACACTAACTCAACAAGGTTAAAAACTGAAATTAAAATCGCAAGGCACAAAGGGGTTTTCGGTGGGGATTTTTTTGTGAGGGTTTTCTGGACTCTCGGTAAAAATAAAAGCAGATCGAGATTACCTAACGGGAAATCTGTGCTCTGATACCAACTGATGGGGGATTGGTCCCGATCTTCCGCTAGGTAAAGGATAACTTGGATAGGTGGAAAATCTCGACGTTGACGATCCAAGGCTCCGGTCCGGCGGATCAAAACATTGCAATCGCTACACCACTGTCTCCGTTGGTTATCAACCACGCAGGACGCGATTGACCTCGCTACGAAGGCTAATTCCTGCAAGCGAATCCAAGAACACAAGCAAGAACAGGAAGGATACAAGTCGAATGCCAAATCATAGACAAACGATGAAAAGGTGAGGTTTCACAAACGCCTATGCAGCAGCCAATCGGTCCGGTGCAAGGGGCGGGATCTAAACACACAAGTGTAGATGCAAACAAAGCAAAACCTCACCCTAAAGGCGGCTGGCATGAATATATAGGGCGTGGGCAGCCTGGAGGAGGTGCACACGACCTGGACTATGGGCCAACATGGCCTCCAACTCAGTACAAGGTCCAACTCGGCCCAGTTCTGTCACGCAGGACTGTTTCAGCCACACAGGACGACTCGAGACTCCAAATGAGGCTAAACCAACGCCAAAAGATCCGTCTTCTCCTTAGCTTTCCAAAAAGTCCAAGAACGCACCAATCGGACTTCGTATGAGGAAGTTATGCCCATTTTGGTGCATGGTGGTTGATGTAGTCCGAACCAGCGAATCCTTGACTTCAAATCATCCGTGCGACTCCGTCTTCATCTCCAACTCTCCTATTCCATCTCCCATGTTCCTAAGCAACAAAATATCACTAGTATTCAGTAGCATCCCGCCCAAACAAATATTAACATAGTTGCTAAGGAAAGAATTAACCTCATGGTTCAAGCGACGGGCACGGGCGCGTGTGATTGGTCCTTGTAATTGAATTGTAGGTGGAGGCTCCATGTGTGTATCATGTGAAGTGATGTCCTCATCAAATTAGTACACCGGTTATTTCTAGGCTAGACAACTTGAGTTCCAGTAATTTACTTTGCTAATATTATTTGTCTGGTTAAGTTTGTTTGGCTATTAGGATTAGGATATAGTTTAGCAAGAAATTTTTAGGCGCCCATTCACCCCCCCACACCCTCTGGTCGCTACTTTCGGTCCTACACGAAGCCCTGGAGCGGCCGAGAGGATGGCAACGGATGCTTCCGAGAAAGGCATAGCTGGTCAAAAGCCTGCACAAAAATGATGTCAGCAGAACTTCCTCCATCAACTAAGATGCGACACACCTCGATGCCCGCAATGTCTGCTAAGATGACAAGGGGATCAGCGTGCGGGAACTTGACGGTAGCGGCATCTTCGGCACTGAAGGAAATTGGGACATGGGACCATTCGAGAAGCGCGACGAAGCTGGAAGTCCCGATATGCCCAACTTCCTGGACATATTCCCTTCGCTGCCGCTTGGACATAGCTCCCAAAGCTCCTCCTCCGGAGATAGGCAGGACCACTCGCTTCCCTCGGTTTGCTCCATCTTCGATCTTGGGGGCCTGGAACCTGCTGACCTCCGGAATTAGTCCTGAAGCTCCTTGTTCGTCCCGACACCCGACTACTTGGACAGCGTCGGTGCGGGGGATTGGAGGCCCTTTGTCAGAGGAGCCGCGACCGGAGCTTCTCTCGAGGTAGTCGTTACAGAGGGCGAGGATGGTGCGGCAGGAGTCGGTGTCGTGGCTCTAGTTCTCGCCGTGAACGCTGCAGTAGAAGGTTGCTCCCTCGGGAGCGCTTTTGCAGGCGTTTTAGCTTTGGTGTGACGCCCTCCACCGGCAGTGTGCGGGTGCTTGGTAGGACCCCTCGGGGTGATACTGAGGACTTCTCCCTGAAGGTGCTTCCGGCTTCGCCAGGAATCCCGATGGCGAAGGTCCGGAGAGGGGCTGGGAGGCGCCTCATACACCTTACACTCGGAGCTCGAACGGGGACGATCATTGACTAACGGCGCAACTGGCCCTCTTTGGACCGAGCGTACTCCTTGAAATGTCATGATCTGGGCTACCGAAGATATCGGCTTCCGGTGGAGCTTATCGAGGAGACCCGGGTTGGTGACACCCTCCCGGGCGGCGTCAATGACTAAGGAGGCCAACAACCCCTTAATCTAAGCCTTGGTGTGCGTGAAGCGCTGAGAGTACTGTCGCAGCGTCTCTCCGGGCAGCTGCTTCACTTGGAAGAGGCTCCCGGTTGACACCAGGGCCACGAAGGTTCCCTGGAAATTTTTGACGAACTTCTTCTTTAGTTGGTACCACAACATGATGGTCCTAGGCCATAACGACCAGAACTATCGAAGGGTGATTCCTTCGAGCGCTAAGGGGAAGCACTTGGCCATGGTGTCATGGCTCCCTCCACAAGCTTTTATCGCCAGAGCATACGAACGGGAGAATTCTCTGGGGTCGGAATCCTCGGAGTACTTGGGAAGCTTTGCGGCATTGAACTTGGAGTCAAACCGCACCCTCTGTAGGTCAGGGTGCAATGGAGACTCCTCATCATATGACGCATTATCCTCCTCCCTTTGGTCTTCATCATCGCTTAGGGTGACGACCGCAACCCCCAGTGCCCTGGAAGGCTCAGGAAGGCGTAGCGACACCTCCTGGTGCCATTGGGCCAGCTCCGCCTTCAACCATGCGTTCTCGGCGGCTAGGGCATCGGCCTGATTCCCGCTACCTCCGGAGGCAGTCTCCGGGTCTTGCGAACTGACGTAATCAGTCCAGAGGGCCATGGCTAGCGGCCCGCTCAAAAGGTGAAGCCCGAAGGGCCCCTCCTGAGGCCACGAGGGGTTCACGGAGGCCGGCCCCACTGAACCGGCAGGGTCCCATATCTCCGGCACCCCTCCAAGAGCCTAGCCTGGCTCCACACTCGGCATTTCGGTGGGGGTGACGACACGAGGGTCTGGTCCGACGGCTCGGATGTGCTCGACCCCAGCGGTGCGGGCTGATCTCCGGAGGGGAGCCGTGCTCGCACTCTTATGGCCCGACATATTCTTCTGGAGTGGATGTAGACGACGCTAGCTTCTCAGACTAGGTTACCCACAGATGGCGCCAACTGTTGGAGCAGTGGACTAAACCAACAGGTTTTAGAATGTGTGAGAGTAATGAGAAGCTAAGCTCCAAGCTGTATTATTGGATCTCATGTCCTTTACAATAGGGGGAAGGGGAGTATTTATAGAGGAACCCAGCTGGGGGGTCCGATACTTCCAAAACCCCCTAGCCGTTGCAATGCCTGACATAGGCCTACAATACAGACAAGGGTGCCAGCCCCATAGTACAGACAAAAAGTGTAACCCTGACAGCGTATCAGCTGTTTTAGGCATTGCAGCAGCACTTGACACTGCGCAGACGATTGCGATCCTGTCCCCGGACCACTTTGATCGAACTGGTCCCTGGTCTTCTATCGTGGCCTCGGACCCTTCGCACCTTCCGGAGACTTGGCTCCGGCCTCCCGCCAGCTCTCTCCTTCGGGACCCCTCTCACCTGCTTCGCACCCTCCGGAGGCCCCAGGCCTCCACGTCTTGAGGTTCACCGATGCCTCCGGGAGGGGGCATCGGGCCCTCGGCTAACGAAGCACTTCCTTCGAACCGTGCACCTGCTCTTCATGCTTCTAATTACTATCGGGATTATCTCCCCCAATAGTTGCTTTGGGGCCTTGCGCCGAAGTGATCGAAGCAGGGTCGGCTTTGGGGGTCGATGTTGAGGGTAGTAGGGGTTCATCCTCGAAATATCCGGGATCTTCATCTTTGAAGATGGTGTGTTCCATGTCATGTTCATTTGCCTATTCAAAAGTAGAACTAACAAAGGGGGTTGATTCATCAAAAGTCACATCACATGACTCAATGACATTGTTAGTTTCCAAATTAAAAACATGATAAGAATGACCGTGAGTAGTGTACCCCAAAAATATCCCGTCAGAAGACCGCGACTCAAATTTGTCCAAATTTCTGCGTTTTAGGTTAAACCATCGACAACCCAAAACTCGAAGATGAGTAACTTTGGGCTATCTCCCAAAACGCAGCTCATAAGATGTCAAATTCAAAATTGAGCGTAAGAAAATTCGGTTTGAGATGTAACAAGCAGTGTTCATGGCCTCAGCCTAGAATTTTCTAGGAGTTCTGTGCTCATCGAGCATTGTCCTAGCCATCTCAACCAAAGTGCGGTTCTTTCTCTCAACAACATCGTTTTGTTGAGGAACTCGCGGAGCAGAGAATTGATGTTCTATGCCATGCTCCATGCAAAAGTCAACAAAGAGACTATTCTTGAACTCAGTGCCATTATCACTTCGAATGAATTTTAATGCACCAGGGAGTTCAGTGAGAAGTCTCAAAGCCAAACTCTGAAAGAGTGAAAACACTTCATCTTTGCTGGCTAGAAAGAAGACTCAAGAGTAGTGAGAGAAATCATCGACTATGACTAACACATACCACTTGCCGCCTAAAGAACTAACCCAAGAAGGACCTATAGTGTCCATGTGGAGAAGTTCTCCGGGTTGTTCAGTCATCACCATGGTGACTGGCGAGTGTGAAGCAGCAATCATTTTTCCATGTCGACATGGAGCGCAAACCAAATTCTTATCAAATTTGAGCTTGGGAAATCCTCAGATCAGACCTAGGGCACTCAAACGAGCGAGCAACTCAAAGCTCATATGCCCTAATCTCCTATGCCACTTCCAAAGCTCAGAAGTCGAATGTGCAACAAGACAATGAGAAGAATCAGATGACTTAGAAAATCAGCTCCAAAAAATCTCCCAACTCTAAAGATCTTACAAACAACAACGCCATCAGAATTGAGTACTTGCGAAATATCATGATGGAATCACACTTCGAAGCCCTCATCAAGTAGTTGAGATACAGAAAGCAAATTGTATCCCAAGTTTTAAACCAAAGCAACATCTTTGAGAGTGAAATTCGAGTTGATTCTTACCACACTTTTACCTTTCACTCTACTCCTTCGATTGTTGCCGAAGATGATATGTTCCTTTTGCTTGGTTGTGGTGAGGCTGGAGAATCATGCTGCATCTCCGGTCAAATGGTGCGAACAACCGGAGTCCATGATCCACGTGTCCTCCTAAGCCTCGGTCTTGCACCTACACATGATAGGAGAATCTCGATCGCTCAGTGATGGGGGGAGTGAAAGCATGATGAGGCATCCAACACTGAGTGATACGAGTAGTAGGCACAGTAAAAATAGGTTGTATATGCACAGGAAAATCAGAATGATTCAAAGTGCGAGGTCTACCTAAATGCTGTGACACACAGGCGTGATGAGGTCTCCTAACCTGTCGAGGCACAAAGCCACTCACACGGGGTCTACCACCATATGGAGCATGGTGAACACCTCGAGGAGCAAAACCTTTCTGAGATGATCTAGGAGCCTCAAAAACAAGACGTGAGTAAAACTCAAACTCATGCATACCTAGAGGTGGATACCGCATGTCTTGGAAACTGATCGTCTGAGAGCGTCGCTCATCCTTGATGCGACGAAAACAGAAACCAACTAGATGACCCACCCACTGACAATAGGAACAATGAAATACTCTCCTAGGGGCACTCTCATAGGTCATATGAGCAATCCTCACAGGCTCCTTGGACTTCTGCTGAGTGGTTTTCTTGAGTGGAGGAGACAACTCTTTCTTGTGATGTGGAGTGGTTTTCTTTGTTGTTTGGGTAGGCTTTTTGGCTGATGGAGTGTCTAACTAGGCTCTTTCTTTCTCTAAGGTAGTGGATGAGGTAAAAACAATTTTGTTCTCACTATCTGAAGGAATCCTCTCAAAACCCAATCCTAGAGCTAACCCTGCCCTATCAGCACACATCTTGGTCTTGGCCAAGAGTAAGTCCATCCTACCCTTTCCCTCAGTACATTTGTTAACCACAGAAAGAAGGTATTCATTTTTAGTCATGAGGTGTTTTGCTTGCTCTCTAACAGTGCCTAGGTGGTCATTAAGGGTTATGAAATGTCACATCCTTAGAACTACTGGCCCTCTCCAATCTAGCCTCTAAATCGTAAACATGCTTATCACATAAATTAATGCTCTCACGTAATAATGAATAGTTCATGCATTCATTTATATCATGAGGACTAGAATCAACCATTAAAAGCTGCTTATGTGCAGTCTCAAGCTCAAAAAGAGTTTGAGCATGCATAAAACGCAACTGAGCAAGCTCACCCATGACAACAGTGCAAGATTCACATTCAGCATCATTAACCTTAGACTTAAGCATGGCATAATCAGTAGAAACAGATTCTAGCCTAAGTCTAAGCTCTTTTCTATCTCTAGCGGCATGCACAAGCAATCTATCTTGTTGGGGGAAAATATTTCATCCTCAGAGCCATTATGGTAACAAGACAAAGGCAGGTGATTGAATCAAAGGTTTCCAGCATATAACTCCGGAATCACCGTGGATCAAGTTCGAAGTATGGAGGCGAACTCTAGTTCGGATTATATCTTCGAACTAGGACTCTTCCGAGGGCTTCCTTGCTAACTAGGATGGAAGACTTATCTTCTTTCTCATTAGAATAGTCTTTTACCATTTTAGCCCTATTAAGGGTACCGAATAGTTTCCACTTTGTCCATTGTAATAGAGGGGTAAAAGGGTCTTTTCCTTAATGTTTGGGCCTATAAATACCCCCCGTTTTACCCTGTAATGGGGACCGAATACAAGTTATTCAATATACATCTTCAAACTGTTTTAAGGTATTATCCTTTCGAAGGCTTGAAATAGTTTACTTCGCAAACACTTCGTTTGTTAGTTTCTAACCTTCAGAAACCTATTAGTGTAATCTTTTATGCCAACAGTTGGCGCAGTCCATGGGGAACCTAGTCCAAAAAACTTCGTTCTCTACCAAGTTCTCAAACCATGCCTCCCAAGCGGAGTGCAGGTGGTAGTCCTATTCGGAGGTCTCCTAGGACCTCCGGAGCAAGATCTTCAAACACAGTTGTGGTCGAAGGGCCTTCGATGTTTTCTCCACCTCAAACTCCGGAAGGGATTTCCCTTCCTCGAGCATACAGAGTTCCTCCCCGAACTCCATCTATACTTCGGCCAGCCGGAGTCCCTCTTGTAGGACCGAAAGTAGCGACCATAGGGGGGGTGAATGGGCACCTAAAAAATTCTTTCGAATCAATGGCCTGCTCCTAATCCCCAACGCACCTCTAAAGACTAAACATCAAAGAATGAACAAATAGCCTAAGTCTAAAGGTATCTAGCCTAGAAGCAACTGTTGATAAAACCGAGAAACACAAAAGCAGTGCTACTAGACAGATAGACAAAATACTCAAGTCATGGCTAGACAAATTTCTCAGTAAAGAAATCTAGGTGCACTATGGGTGAGAAGAGAAGTTACCTGTTCAAATCTGTCTCCTGTTCGAAACTCGGCGAAGCCTGCTTCGCCGGTCGAGGTCTGCTTCGGAGGTCGAGGCCTGCTTCGCTGGTCGAAGCGAAGGTAACAAAGCTTGCTTCGATCAGAGTACTTCGAGGTACAACCTTCGAACAAACCTTCGAACACGTTGCACAGAAAGACAACCTTCGAAGGAGTAGCGAAGCCTGTCACATGACAGAGAAACCAAATTCGAAGCCTACACTCTACCTTCGAAAAAGCAACCTTCGAAAAGAGAAGCGAAGGCTGACACGCGATAGAGAAACCAAAGCGAATCCTACGTTGTACCTTCGACCAAATGCATCAAGACCTTCGACACAGATAGCAGCAAACACTAAGCGAAGTCTATCAGTGAGATTAGCTTCGAAGCTAACTCCGAAGCCTGACAAAGTATCGACTTCGAACAGCTCGTGACTGAGAACACCTTCGCAAAGACTATCGAAGTATGTGAAGCTGACAGAGTGCAAAGTGTTCTGCGAAGCTAGAAACACAGCACAAAATTGAGCCGAAGTTCAAGCGAAGCCTTCAAAGATGTCAGATCGAAGCCTGCCTCACGAAGCTGAGGGGCTTCGAACAAAGAAGGGCTTCGCCAGAGAATAGCCAGAAAAGGGACTTTAGTCCTGTCAACTCGATCAAAAAGATGTGCAGTAAAAGCAAGGCTAGAGTACTAGTGTACTGTTGCTACAGTGTAGTAGTACTACTTGCAACCAGTGTGAACTAGTACTACTTCCGTGAAGAACAGTAGCAACCGAGGCACAAATGATCAGGAAAATCAGCTATGTACGTGAAACGAAGCCATAAAAACTGCTACAAAAATGCTGCGCACGATCAGAGAATAGAAGCTTCACTGCATCAGAGAAGACTGAATAAATGCAAGGCACAAGATCAAGAACAAACAGCCTGGCGGCGCACAACCGAAGAGAGAGAGAGAGAGAAAATGCAAGAGACAAAATGACCCAAAGGAGTAGTATTGATTTCAGCCAAAAGGGTGACCTAACCCTAGGGATTGGGGCCCTATTTATAGGCTGCCCAACACTAGGAATATTCCACCAGCCCCTTAGGGTTTTTACAGACGCAGAAATAAAGGAAAAGACTCTACTGCCCTTACGAATTTTTACAGACACAACTGACTGACCGTGGGCCTAGAGATACAGATGACTTATCCGGAAGCTAAGTTTTCGTAGCGATTACGGCTTCTCTTCTGGACAGTCGGATACAAGATCAACGGTTGTCAGTTTTGCGCCGAAACTGACAAAGCCTCCACCGACTTTGCACCAGGTACCCGGATTGGGCTGGCCCGATTCCGCAACTCTCTCAGCCCGGCAATCACTCACCGCCCGTGTACCTGAGTCAATCCTGGTCAACAGCCCAGTGGGTCTTCTACTGCTTCTGGCCCATGTACCTGGATTGGGCCAGCCCGACTTCGCAGCTCTCTCAGCCCGACAGTCGCTCGCTGCCCGTGTACCTGAGTCAAACGCGGCCCATGAAACAACAGATCTCCTCTCTTCTTCAGTCCTCTTTGACTATCGTTGACAATGACTCATCACATCTGGAGCCATGAGGCCCACGCTATTCAGCATGGCTCCTCAATCTCCCCCTTGATGAGTGCATTGTCAACACATCATTTCTTCAGCTCTTTAGTACCTGCGAATCAACTGTGGAAACACGAAAAACAAAGCACAAGAAAAACAAAGAAGAAGAAGAAGAAAATAAGGTAAAAGTGTAACCCTAATTACCAAAAGCCGAACAACAGCAAGGAGCGGTCATTATGGTTAACCAAAATGTAAAAAGCTCAACATGAGTGCGATCTCAGAAATATCAACAAGGGTATCAAAAGAGTAAGGACAAACGGGACAAAGACTCCCCCTTAAACTCAAAAGACTCCCCCTTAAACTCACATTCCAAGATGTCTCCCCCTTGTTGACAAGTGAACTCATCAAGCACTCAAAAGAGACACAGACCCCCCCTAAAAATGCAACTCCCCCTCAAAATATGCGATGAATGCAACTGGGGTGCAGGTGAAGTGAATAAAGTATGCTTCTCAGATATGATTGACTGCAATTACAATATCTAACAAGTAGAGCAAAAGAGATACTGTCTAAGACACATGGCATGATCAGTGCAACAGATGATATCTAAAGAAAGTCATTAGCACGCATTTTTTAGTTTTTGCAAACAAAGGCATCACAACATTTTCCAGTAAACAAGCAAGGTAAAGCATGAGATGCAAAAGCTAACTGATATCTACCAAGATAAGCATTGTCCAAAAACAAAGTGCTTCAGCAAACTTGTTATCATTTCAATTTTCAGGCTTTTTCTTTTTCCTTTTTCTTTTTGCCAGGGGTTATTTGCATGTCAAACCTTATGCTGACCGACCAAGTCAAGCCTAGGCCAGAACTAGACCATCAAAAGCTTAAGACATTGGTCTTGGCATACATTGCACTGTCCTAGTTCATACCAAAGTGCTATGGTACGCAGTCCAGAACAATGCAATGCGACAAAACAAACCCACCTGGATCTTTTCAAGTTATGCATAAAAAGGCATGAAATTTACATTTTTCTTGATTTTTATCATTTTTAACGCACATTTCCATGTTTTAAAGCTGAAAGATGTCCAAGTTGCATGTTTGCATCTAAGTCAGGAACTAGCTACCAGGCATGTTAACAGATAGCAAGAACATTCAGCCTACGCATGCTAGTGACCAGAAGCAATGGTGATCATGTTTTCAAGTTTAAAGCATAAAAGCCATGCATATGACAGATATCAGATATATATTAAGTGAACTGAACCAAAGCATGATCAATGACAAGTATCCAAAAGCATGTACCAGCTAGAATAAGTAAAGCAGTTCAATCATATAACAGAAGCAGCTCTAAAGTGTGATATGTGAATATGTAAGATATGAACACACAAAAAGACTCAAGAAAAGAGTAAAGAAGAAAGAACAACTAACGCAAAATATCCTAGAAAGGATACACAACACCCAAATCCCCTCGTAAATGCTCAAAGGTAGACTGATCTAGGGGTTTGGTGAAAATGTCAGCCAACTGATGATGGGTATCAACATGAACAAGGTCAATGACACCTTTCTCATATTGATCCCGCAGAAAGTGAAAGCGCACATCAATGTGTTTGGTTTTTGAATGGAGACATGGGTTTTTCCCTACACTAATTGCACTAGTGCTGTCGCAAAACAAGGGAACTCTAGTAGGAAAGAACAACCCAAAATCTCGGAGAGTGGAAATCATCCAAACCAACTGTGAGCAGCAACTAGCAGCAGCTACGTACTCAGCCTCTGTGGTCAAAAGAGCAACTCCAGATTGCTTTCGAGAAGACCAAGAGACAAGAGAAGAACCAAGAAACTGGCAAGTACCGGAAGTCGAGTTGCGATCCAACCGACACCCACCAAAATCGGCATACGAAAAGCCAGATAAATCGAGAGATGATGAAGCTGAATAGAAAAGACCAAGATCGGGCGCATAAGTGAGATACCTGAAGATGCGCTTGACAGCCTGCCGGTGAGACGCGCGTGGTGAAGACTGAAAATGCGCGCAAAGTCCCACGGCGAACTGAATGTCCGGTCTGGTCGCCGTCAAGTACAACAGCGAACCGATCATCCCTCGAAACTCTCTCTCATTGACCTTGACACCGCTCTCGTCCTTGTCTAGACCCCTAGATGTGCCCATCGATGTCATCTGTGTCTTCAACTCACCACCAAAGTCAAATTTCTTAAGCATATCGTGAGTGTACTTACCCTGGTGGATGAAGGTGCCATCCTTGGTCTGCTTGATCTAGAGCCCTAGGAAGTACTTGAGCTCACCCATGAGGCTCATCTCAAACTCACTGTGCATCTGCTAAGAAAACTTGGACACAAGATCATTAGTAGTACCGCCAAAGATAATATCGTCCACGTAAATCTGAGCGACTAAAAAATCTGAAGCAACTCTGAGCAAGAAGAGAGTTTTATCCACTGAACCCATCACAAAGCCCTTCCCCAACAAAAATTGCTTCAACCGGGTCATACCAAGCCCTGGGGGCTTGCTTTAACCCGTATAAAGCTTTTTGCAATTTAAAAACATGTCGAGGAAACTTAGGGTTCTCAAAGCCGGGGGGCTGCCTAACATAAACTTCCTCCTCTATGAACCCATTCAGAAAAGGCTTCTTAACGTCCATTTGAAAAAGCTTAAAACCCTTCGAAGCAGCAAAAGCTAAGAGAATGCGAATGGACTCAAGACGGGCTACAGGGGCGAAAGTTTCTTCAAAATCAATACCCTCTTTTTGGCAAAAACCCTGGGCAACTAGTCGAGCTTTGTTGCGCACCAAAACCCCATCTTCACCTTGTTTGTTCTTAAATACCCACTTGGTGCCTATGGGGTTGCATCCTGGTGGCGGCTCAACTAATGTCCAAACCCGATTGCGGACAAAATTCTCAAGCTCTTCTTGCATAGCATTAATCCAATTTGAATCGGAAAGAGCATGAGAAACATCTCTGGGCTCAAAAGATGCAACAAACGCAGATTTAGCAAACACAGCAAGAGAGGCATTAGATGAACGCAAAGTTCTCTCAGTCAAATCACCTATGATGACCTCTGAGGGGTGATCACGCTGAACTGCTCGGGATCCTTGGTGATCTGAAGTCACCTCATCGGAGTCAGCAGCTGGCACCTCTGGACTCGACTGAGGGGGCTCGATCGTAGTGGAAGAAGTGATCAGAGGTCCGCCCTCATCCTCAGTCGAAGTCTCAGAAGGTGTGGGCTCTGCAGGGGGTGCAGAAGGTCCACCCTAATCAGCAGCTGGAGTATCCTCATCTTCCTCGAAGATGGACTCTCCGAGCTCATCATCACCAGAAAGCTCAAAAGAAAGAGTTAAAGAAGGCAAGGACTCGTCAAATGAAACTTCGCAAGTCTCAACAAGCTGCTGGGAGTCGAGGTTCCAAACACGGAAGCCTCGAGAGTGCAAAGCGTAACCAAGAAAAACACCGTCCCAGCAACGAGACTCAAACTTGTCCAAATGCCCTCCCTTCTTGAGCACAAAGCACTTGCAGCCAAACGCTCGCAAGTGACTCACCTTGGGCTGTCTGCCAAACCGCAACTCATATGAAGTCTTACCTAAGTAAGCTCGAAGAAAAATGCGGTTGGCCAGATAGCAAGTCATGTTCATGGCTTCAGACCAAAACCACCTAGGAGTCCTGTGCTCATCGAGCATCGTCCTAGCCATCTCGAGTAGCGTGCGGTTCTTTCGTTCCACAACGCCGTTCTGTGGGGGAGTATACGGAGAAGAAAACTGATGGTCCATACCCTGATCACTACAGAAGTTGACGATCTGAGAGTTCTTGAACTCAGAGCCATTGTCGAAGCGAATTGCTCGCATCCGACCATTGTTCTCATTCTTCAGCTTCAAAATCAGGTCATGAACAAATTGAAAAGTTTCATCCTTAGACTCCAAAAAGAAAACCCACGAGAATTGAGAGAAGTCGTCAACAATCACAAGTGCGTACCACTTCCCACCGACTGAACGTACCCGAGCTGGACCAACAGTGTCCAAGTGTAAAAGCTTGCCCGGATACGAAGTCATCACCTGAGTCACAGGTGAGTGAGAAGCGGCAACCATTTTCCCATGACGACAGGGATGACAAACTAGATCCTTCTCCATCTTAAGCTTGGGCAATCCTCGGATGAGGTCCATAGAGCTCAACCTGACTAGCAAATCAAAACTCAAATGACCCAACCTCCTATGACGCTTCCAGAGCTCAGAGGAGGATCCAGCAATCAAACAGCGAGAAGGGTCAAAAGAACTAGAGAAGTCAACTCGAAAAACTTTACCGAATGGTAAAATCTGGCAAATCAAAGACCCTCTAGAATCAAACACAGAAGAATTGCCCTTCTTAAAACGCACTTCCAAACCATCCTCAAGAAGTTGCGAAACAGAAATCAAATTGAAGTTCAAATTCTTAACCAAAGCAACATTCTTCAAAGAGAAATGATCTGAAATGCGAATAGAGCCTATGCCACTTACCTTCCCTTGACCACTGTTCCCGAATGTGATGTACTCTTTGGAGCTCGGGGAAGTGAGACTAGAGAACCATCTGCGATGTCCCGTCATGTGGCGAGAGCATCCTAAGTCCATAATCCAAATGTCCTCCAGTTCTTGATCCTGCACAATCAGTGGCTATAAGTGGGAGCAAATGGTCCGGCACCAGGTTTAGCAAAAGAGCTAAACCAGTGTCGAGCCATCTGCTCAAAAGACGGAAAGCAGAAATCATCATGAGAGTTCAGACCAAAACGCGGCTCAAAGCACGGTCCTCGGTTCTACCTAAACCTGCGGCCACGAGGTCCAGGACCTTAGCCAACATGGCCTGGGACTCTGCCGGAACGGACACCACCAACTGGAGCACGGGCAAGAAAGTCGTCTCCTCTACCACCACCTACACGACGCGGCCTGGTAGAACTGCTCCTGACCACCATAAGCTCTCTCTGCTCTCTCAACCCGCTTCCTCCTGAAGCAAAACTCCGCAAGATGCCCGTCTCTCTGACAGTACTCACAATGATAGGTGGGCTTCTTGGGATGTGGTTGAGGCTTGGGATGTTTGGGCTTGGTGGTGTTAGGTGTAGTCTTCTTGGGTTGAGAAGGTCCAGGAAGAGAGTCTAGAGAAGAGTGGAGGTGTTTGGGCTTTGGAACCCAGATAGGCTTCTTGGGTGGAGCTTTGGGTGGTTCATGAATTACTCCATCCTTGGGCTGACAAGCCTGGGAAGACTCAGTGGAGTGAGTCTTGGGGTATCTCTGCTCAGGAGTCATTTTACTCCACTCCACTGCCCGGCTAATGGCACTCTCAAAGTCAGCCTTGGTATAGGTGTAACCTACCCCAAACCCATCCTGCCTCTTGAACTGCTAGATCATCATGCCGAGCTGTGGCTCTCTGGCACTGATCCAACTCAGGATAGAACGGAGGTAAAAGTTCTCATTCTGAGAATCAGCTGGCTCCTCTCTCAAGGAAGCTAGAACCTCCACCTGAGACAAGCAGGTCTCACACTCACTCTCTACTTGGACAGACTTCTCGGCTTTTAGCTTGATCAACTCAAGTCTAAGAGACAGGCAGATCTCACAGACAGTGGGTGGAACTGACAATGTCTCAAGCTCTAGCCTAGTCTGTGCAAGCTCAGCTCTCAACCTCTCCAAATCACCCAAATGTTCATCGCCCTTGGATTTCAGCTCAGCTAAGGCAGCTAGATGAGATGGGCAATCAACACAGGGTGCGACGATAGTGGCTTGAGCATCTTTCAGCTCCAGCTGAGCGCTTTCAAGCTCAGTGGCCAAAGCGTCCCTCTCATCAACCCTTTCTGTGTACCTGGACTTCAGAGTCGACAGGTCACACAGAAGCACCTCACACTTCGGGCACTCACGGCTATCACCCAAGCAAGGGGAAGAAGATAGAATCTCAATTCTGCCATTGGCTACGACAAGCTCACTCTCTAACTCATCTATCCTCTTCTTAGCCCCCCTAAGCAATTTTTCCCGATATTTCAACTCCTGCTGATTGCTCTCAAGTAAATCAACGATTTCGCGCTCATAGGATGATACCTTTTCATTGTCGTCGTCGTCGGAGTCGTCGGAGGAGCTCTTTTCTTCCTTATCCCCAAGAGCCATTGAACAGAAGCTCTTGCGGGATCTTCGGCGCTGGTGTGAGCGGCTTTTCGGCTTATCTCCGAAGGCCATGAAGCAGAGACACGCCGGATCGTCCTTGTCCTTCCCCTTCCTGATGGCAATCTCCTCATCGCTTGAGCTCGATGAAGAGGAAGAATACGTGGACCGCTTGGAGTAGCTCTTCTCCATCTCGGTGAAGAAGGCCTTGTCGCGCTTCTTGTTCCCTCGCCGGTAGTCCTTCAGGGCCTTCTTGAAGAATCTGGTCTTCGGCTTGCCCTTGTTGAAGGATGAGCTCTCGTGCTTGCCGGAGTCGTGGAAGCCACCACCGGTGCCCTTCTTGTGACCATTGCGCTTGGGGCAGTCGGCAATGAAGTGTCCTGGATCACCACACTCAAAGCATCCGGATTTTGTGCCGTGTCTTTTGAACATTCTCTTGTCATAGACACGACGCATCCAGTTGTTAAAAAGACACAAATCATCATCACCCAACAACTCTAGCTAGTCCTCAGTGATAGACATCAAAGAGAACCCAGCACAACTCACAGAAGAAGGATCAACAGAAGGTGTAGCAAGGGCCAGAGATTTTGATCCAGAACCAGTGAGATTTGATCTCAGCTGGAGATCAACCTCAGTAGCCTTCAGCTTGCTAAACAACTCAGAAATGGTCAAGGTATCATAAGAAGTACTCTCAATGATAGAAGATACCTTGATCTCCCAGATCTTTGGGTCCAAGGTATGGAGAACCTTGAGCGCCTGCTCATGATCTGAGACTAACTGAGCACCCTCAGCCTTGTTGTCCCGAAGCTTGTTTATGATCGACTGAAAACAACCAAACAAAGCCTCAACAGATTCACCCGGCTTCTATGTGAAATTCTCATATTCACGCCGGTAGGTCTGATAGAGCCGAGCCTTGACCTATGTTGTTCCCTCATGGTGTGCCTTGAGGGTAGCCCAGATCTCTCTCGCAGTGGAGAGATGGCTCACACGCTCAAACTCAGTGGGACCTAAACCAGAGAAAAGAATGTTCACAGCCTTACTGTTGCTCAGATGCTGAGCAATGATACCAGCAGTACCATGCTCAGCGACTGGCAATATGACAAACGTGGTGTGAACGCAAATGTCCCAAATGTCCGACCCCTGGCTCATGAGATAGGCTCGCATGCAAGTCTTCCAATAGTTATAGCCATAGGCTTCCAAGGACGGGACCTTGCTAGGAGACGTCATGGTCACTACTTGGGTTTATAACCGGTTAAGGTATGGAAAAACCCTAACCTCGCTCTGATACCACTTGTAGGACCGAAACTAGCGACCAGAGGGGGGCTGAATGGGTGCCTAAAAAATTCTTTCGAATCAATGGCCTGCTCCCAATCCCCAACGCACCTCTAAAGACTAAACATCAAAGAATGAACAGATAGCCTAAGTCTAAAGGTATCTAGCCTAGAAGCAATTGTTGATAAAACCAAGAAACACAAAAGCAGTGCTATTAGACAGATAGACAGAATACTCAAGTCATGGCTAGACAAATTTCTCAGTAAAGCAATCTAGGTGCACTATGGGTGAGAAGAGAAGTTACCTGTTGAAATCTGTCTCCTGTTCGAAACTTGGCGAAGCCTGCTTCACCGGTCGAGGTCTGCTTCGGAGGTCAAGGCCTGCTTCGCTGGTCGAAGCGAAGGTAACGAAGCTTGCTTCGATCACAGTACTTCGAGGTACAACCTTCAAACAAACCTTCGAACACGTTGCACAGAAAGACAACCTTCGAAGGGGTAGCGAAACCTGTCATACGACAGAGAAACCAAATTCGAAGCCTACACTCTACCTTCAAAAAAGCAACCTTCGAAAAGAGAAGCGAAGGCTGACACACGACAGAGAAACCAAAGCGAAGCCTACGTTCTACCTTCGACCAAACACATCAAGACCTTCGACACAGACAGCAGCAAACACTAAGCGAAGTTTATCAGTGAGATTAGCTTCGAAGCTAACTCCGAAGTCTGACGAAGTATCGACTTCGAACAGCTCGTGACTGAGAATACCTTCGCAAAGACTATCGAAGTATGTGAAGCTGACAGAGTGCAAAGTGTTCTGCGAAGCTAGAAACACAGCACAAAATTGAAGCCGAAGTTCAAGCGAAGCCTTCAAGGATGTCAGATCGAAGCCTGCCTCACGAAGCTGAGGGGCTTCGAACAGAGAGGGGATTCGCCAGAGAACAGCCAGAAAAGGGACTTTAGTCCTATCAACTCGATCAAAAAGCTGTGTAGTAAAAGCAAGGATAGAGTACTAGTGTACTATTGCTACAGTGTAGTAGTACTACTTGCAACCAGTATGAACTAGTACTACTTCCGTGAAGAACAGTAGCAATCGAGGCACAAATGTTCAGGAAAATCAGCTATGCATCAAAGAAGACTGAATAAATGCAAGGCACAAGATCAAGAACAAACAGCCTGGCGACGCACAACCGAAGAGAGAGAGAGAAAATGCAAGAGACAAAATGACCCAAAGGAGTAGTATTGATTTCAGCCAAAAGGGTGACCTAACCCTAGGGATTGGGTCCCTATTTATAGGCTGCCCAACACTAGGAATATTCCACCAGCCCCTTAGGGTTTTTTACAGACGCATGAATAAAGGAAAAGACTCTACTGCCCTTAGGAATTTTTACAGACACGACTGACTAACTGTGGGCCTAGAGATACAGATGACTTATCCGGAAGCTAAGTTTTCGTAGCGACTACGACTTCTCTTCTGGACAGTTGGATACAAGATCCGGGAACACAAAATGAACTCACAAACTGAATACACGTGTGTGACGGCTAGCACAGGAGTTCTAAAATGACTGCTCAAAGTATTGCTTAGGCCTAGCCAGCCTTCACTATTTATAGGCACTATTCAGCCCTGTGAATAGACTACTTTACCCCTAGGGTTTACACTATTTTTGTTTCAGCAGAACAGGGGCTACAGATGGTAGTCTACTTTATTTGGAGGCTTCCTTTGTAAGCTTCATAGAGGAGATAGCATCAGCTTTTGCATAGTAGACACGATCAGCCTTTGCAGATTTGTAGTCTTCTGAAGCCCCCTTCGCACGCGAGGGGTGCGGTAGATTCGGTGAGAAGCCTTGAGCCATACAGCCTTTGCTTCACCGAAGTCAGCCTTCGATACAGTGACGGTTTTGAGCCGAAGCCGTCAAAGCCCTTGAGCCTTCGCGCCATCACCTCTGGAGTGGACTACCATGGCTTCATAGCTACTCTCAAACTCGAACTCCGTCAGTCCGTGTACCATAGCCAAGCATGGCCGAAGTACCTCAAGTTAGCCACACTCCGAATCCCCACCTTCGGAGTACCACCCTTCGATGTCTCTCCTTCGTCCAAGGCCTCCGCATGAAGCATTCCATGAGCACTTCGTCGCAGTGTCTCTCCCTGAGCACACTCCTCGACGAACCTCACCCGGACCATGCCTTCGATGCACCTCGACTTCTGAGACCTCCGTCGGTTGAAACTTCGAGTGCCTCCATCCAGAGCTCACTTCGAACGCCTTGCCTCATTGCTGAGGACTTCGTCCACCATACTTCGAAGTCACTCCATTAGGAGTACCCTTCGAAGTGCCTTGCCTCTGAGGACTTCGTCTCAGGGTACCTTCAGCCGAAGCCATGCTCTGCACTTTCTGCCTTCACCTAGCCCACCTTGACATGAGGACCGACCTCGACCCCACGTAGCCTTTGTGACTGAGCTCCCCGCTCGTCTGGCATCAAGCCTCCCGCTTGACCCGGGTTCACTCGCTGCGAACTGTCCATCTCCTCCGAGGTCACCTGCGCACCACAGACAAACAGACAAGTGTATCTAGTACCCTGGAGACCTCTTCGGGTAAACATCCTCTGGTACACACTCCGGTGCACCGTCCAAATTACCGAATCCTTCGTTACGACCAAGTCATCATGTACTATTAGACCCCTATGACAGTCACACTTCGCAGCGACAACCGCAGCAACCGAAACCACCAAACCCTTCGGTGAAACAACCTCTGAACCCCTTCGGAGGGACCCCTTCGAATCTAGAAGGTAAAACCTATCAATCACTCATCACAGACTCTAAAACCAACCCTTGGTTTCTCATAATCTAACCATTTTAGACTCCTCATCCTCAACTGCCCCACAACGTAACATTCCTATTTGCAACTCTTGGTAGTATTCTTGTACCGATTTGTTTCCCTGATTCAACCATTGTAATTTTTGGAGTAAGTCATGTTTAAAGGTAGTGGGGATGAATCTACCACGCATAGCCCTCTTTAGTCCTTCCTAAGTGTCTAACGCTAAGCCCACATTTGCTAGTTCATTCCACCAAATAATTGGAAAATCAGTGAACTCACTGGTGTCTTGTCTAACCCTATGAATTTCTAGGACCACAATTCAGGTATACCTAAGCATCATAGGACCCCGAGAACGATGGTATGCTAAACTTGATCATGGCAAAAGAATTATCAACATGAGGATTTGGGTAATTGTTTCCTCCCATACCTTGTCGATGTGGTTGTCGTCGACGAGGAGGTTCTCAGGCAAGGGGCAGAACACACTCTTCTTGATTAATGCCCTCGGCCTCGGGCTCCTCGTCTCGGTTATCTGGTGGGGGTGGCTGACTTTCTAAGTTCTCCATCCTATTGACGATGGTGGCAACGCTACTCTCTATCCCCTGCATTTGGTGCTCATTGTCCTAATTTCTCCTGAGGATGTTTGCATTGAGTTCTTGTAGCAATTTTCCAAGTTTGTTCTTGGACACACATTCGTTCCCATCTCCTTGGTGTGGTGATCCTGACATGTTTAGTTAGAACAAACGAAACACCAAGAAACTTACATGTGTGTTAGTTCCCTGTGAACTACTAGGATGTGGAGTCGCTCACACTCAAGCATTTAACCAAGCTCTTGCAAGGTTCTTACCATTCGTAGTATGTGGTACAACCGGTTGGCTCTTGGATGATACCGTTGAAGTCGTGAGTGTAGCGAATATCGGCTGGAACTATATTGATCTGAAGAAAGGTGGAGCTTGGATGGCTCTATCTTTGGTAGGAAGGGTTAGCATTGATCAACATCAGTTAGTAAAGCTCAATAATAATCCACAATATTTTCCTTGGTTGCTGGCCTAATAGTGCTCCTAGAAACTAAGCTAAGCACAAAAATAGACTCAAACCAAGGATAACTTTCTTTTCTTCTTCCTCACTATTTTGTCATCTTTTTTAAACCATCTTCCTCTCAGCGTTCTTCTTCTCATCTTTTTGAATTTACCCAAGGAGGCACCCGAAAGGAAGAAGACAAAGTAGAAGATAAACAAAAAGAACCTTTAGAACTTTGCTTTTCTGACCAAAGCAAAATCAGACTGACTTCGAGTAAGATTTAGAGTTAGGGATATGACTCGAGACCAAGAACACAACTCTAAACTACCAACCTCACGTCGACTATGGATCAAAAGTCAGCAATATGACACTGTGACGAAATTTCAAAGGCTCGAAACACTAGGACGATGAGGGTGATTTGCCCTAGATCTATCGGACAAAAATGAAGAATGATCTAAGGGATACAAAGATACATGTGCCCACGAGGGTGACCGATCTTCTACTAGGAGGATAAACACGATTTGTGGAGATCTCGACATTGACGATCTAGCTTCTTATCAGAACTGATCTGAAACCGGCAATCGCTACACCACGGCTCCATTGGTTATCAACTACAGGCGAACAAGATTGACCTCACCAAGAAGGCTCATCCCTTCCTGTGAATCAAGAACACAAGCAAGAACATGGAAGCACAATCTAAAATTGCAGATAATAGTTGAAGGACTTGAAGTTGGGGTTTCACAAACCGATTCATGGCGATACTGTGACAGCAGATTAATCTAAGCAAAACCCGAACCTTATCAATGGAGAATTATGCCTATTTATTTAGTTTATAGGATGTGGGAATGCATGGGACTAACCTATGGATTTGGGCCATGCCCTTAAAGTCTCAAATATTAATAGACTCAAAAATAAAAAGTGATTCGGATCCTACATAGTTCTGGATACGACTCCCGACTGGACTTAGTGCCTTTCGATTGGTGGCTCCTTAGCTAGTGCTTGGCTAATTGAGGGTGGTAATCGGCCTGGTGCATTCAGCGATTGTTGGCTGATGATTGAAGTCAGCAACAACCACTGAATGGACCAGGCCGATTACCACCCTCTATTTTGGTGCAATCAACAGTTGTTGGCCGATGATTGAAGTCAGCCATCGAATAGGTGGTCTGAGGCCAAGGGATGATGTGTAGTCGATGGTTGAAGTCAGGCGAGCAGTGGTTGGACCGCCGAGTGGTGGAGACGATCGGCTGATTGGCAGTCGGCTGGCAGGTACCGAAGTGGCCGATGACCAGTGGCTAAATTGGCCGAGTGGTGGAGTTGATCGGATGAATAGTACCGAAGCGTTGCTCCCATGTTCCTAAGGATCAAAGTATTTCCCATAAGTAGCATCCCATTCTTGAGCATATTAGTATGGATATCAATGAATGAACGCACCTCATAATGTAATTTCCAAGCACGTTCACGAGTAATGGGTCCTAGAATGATATAGTGAGGTGTGTACTCAACATTGTGGGCAATTTCCTCACCAAGAAGATTCACCAAAGATGATGTCATCAACATATATTTGAACAAGGAGAATTCATTGCTATGCTTGAGAGTAAATAGAGTTTTATCAACAGAGCCCACCAAATGCCCATGCTCAAGAAAAAAGGACATAATCCTATCATACGAAGTTCTAGGTGCTTGGTTGATCCCATTGAAAGCCTTATGAAGTTTGAAGACTTTATAGGGGTACTTGGGATGCTCAAAGCGAGGGGTTTTTTTACATAAACATCTTCTCCTATGAAACCATTAAGTAAAGAAGTTTTGATATCGATTTGGTAAAGTTTGAACCACGAGATGCTACAAATGTAAGAAGAATTCTAATGGATTTTAGATGAGCAAATGGAGGAAAAGTTTCCCCAAAGTTAATCCCCTCAACTTGAAAAAAACCATGACCAACAAGTCTAGCCTTGTTTCTCACAACCGACCCATCCTCCCACTATTTGTTTTTGAAAACCCATTTTGTGGCTATGATATGAACATTGGGAGGGGATCAACAATGACCCATACTTGGTTTCTCTCAAAAATTTCTAACTCTTCATGCATGGCATTGATGTAACTTGAATCAGATATAACATGACTAACATCTAAGGGCCCAAAAGAGGCAACAAATGCAGAATTGACCAAATGAGCATGAAATCGAGTTACCCTCTCATGTAGCTCACCGATGATCTGATCAGGATGATGATGTCACTGAACGTGGTGAGGGGCATCTCAATGAGATAGCATGTCCCCCTCAACCCTTGCTGGAGACTGCTCGATGTTGGCTGAAATTGATGCAGATGCCTATGGACCTTGTGCTGATGTAGAGGATGCAACATCTGCTTTAGGAGTTGTTGTAGCAGGAGGTAGGGGATAATCCTTGATTTCTCTAAGGTTTGATGGATCTTCTTCCTCAAAAATGGTTTCACTCATTTCTTGGTCACTTGCAAACTCAAAAGATACTCTAGAACATGGAGAGGTCTCATCAACAGTCACATTACATGACTTGATGATGGTGTTAGTGTCAAGATTAAAACCACGATGAGAGTGACCTTTAGTTGTAGAACACAAAAAAGATACCATCAAAGGAACATGACTCAAATTTGTCCAGATTGTCATATTTCAGGATAAAGCACCGACACCCAAAACCCTCAAGTGAGAAACCATTGGCTTTCTCCCAAACACAACTCATAAGAGGTTAAGTTCAAAATTGAACACGAAAAGATTCAGTTAGAGATGTACCAAGTAGAGTTTATGGCCTCATCCAAAAACCTTCTAGGAGTCATATGCTCATCGAGCATCGTCCTAGCCATTTCAACCAAAGTGCAGCTCTTTTTCTCAACAACTTCATTTTGATGAGGAACAAGCTGAGCAGAATATTGTTGTTCAATGCCATGCTCAAGGCAAAAGTTGTCAAAGAGATCGTTCTTGAACTCGGTGCCATTATCAATTTGAATAACTTTCAATGCACCAGGGATTTCTTTAAATAATCTCAAAGGTAAGCTTCAAAAGTGTGAAAATACTTCATCCTTACTTGACAAAAAGAAGACCCAAGAATAACAGGAGTAGTCACACCCCTTTCTCTTCCATCTGTTTTCATGTTCATCTGCTGCCTCTATTCATCTATTCCTGCGTTGGTTTATTTTCTGAAGAAGTTTCCTGTAGAGCCGAGCACAGTCCAGTTTTTTGCATCCGGCTGTAGCACTCAATTTTTGGCAAGTTAGGCAGCATGGTCCAGGCCCAGAAGCGTGCTCAGTGCTGAGTCGCTCGATGCAGGTGGATGGGACATAGGCTTGGTGCTCGGGAGCACTTGGGTTTCTGTGCGAGTGCGTGAGCACGCTGTTGTGGCTAGTGTGTAATGCAAACGGCTGCAGGTGAGGAGTCGCTAGACAGCGCGTGAAGGAAGCCATATGTCAACAGTGCTTTGTCTCAGGCGCGTAGCTCCTCCAGCAGCTGGTTTTGGTGGGAACGACACTGTGAATCTGGTGTTTGAGCTCGAGCTGTCGGACAGAAGAGAGGATGCAATTCTGGAGGTGACGCATGGACTGCATAGTGGTTTTTTATGTATAGCGCGTGGTGATTCCCAAAGCTTGCGGGCTTGCAAGGTGCACACACCAGGTGTTTAGCAGAAAGTGCATGTGAGTAGGAGACACCTATAGAACAGTAATCCCTTCTTTCCTCATTTCACGTGCACTTGCATAAATTTTCTAGATAGACTTAATTACTGCAAACACTTTATTTTTGGTCTAAGATTTTGGTTATATTTTGTGGTGCGTTGGTTGTTGGGAGAAGGCCATTGATTCGAAAGAATTTTTAGGTGCCCATTCAACCCCCTCTGGTCGCTACTCTCGGTCCTACAAGTGGTATCAGAGCAAGGTTAGGGTTTTCCATACCTTAACCAGTTCTAACCGAAAGTAGCGATCATGACTTCTACTGGAAAGGTTCCATCTCTTGAGGCCTTTGGCTATAATTATTGGAAGACTCGCATGCGAGCCTATCTATTGAGCCAAAGCTCAGGAATATGAGACATGTGTGTTCATGCTAGTTTCACTGTGCTTCAGGCTGCTGAGCGTACTACCCCTGAGATAGTCACTCTGAATGACCTGAACAAAAAGGCAGTGGACATTCTGTTTTTGGTTTAGGTCCCTACGAGTTTCAGCGTGTTAGCCATCTCAATGCTGCTCGAGAGATCTGGGCTACCCTCCATGCATATCATGAGGGGACAGATCAAGTTAAGGCTAGGCTCTATCAGACCTACCGGAAAGAATATGAAAATTTCTCATAGAAGTTGGGTGAGACTGTTGAGGCTTTGTTTGGTCGCTTTCAATCGATCATTAACAAGCTTTGAGCCAACAAGACCGATAAAGATCAGCTAGTCTCAGATCATGAACATGCGTTGAAGGTTCTTCATACCTTGGACCATAAGATATGGGAGATCAAGGTATCATCCATTGTTGAGAGTGCTTCTTATGATACCTTGACTATCGCAGAGCTTTTCAGTAAGCTCAAGGCCTCAAAGGGTGATATATAGTTGAGATCAAATCTCACTAGTTCTGGCTCAAAAACACAGATCAGTTCACTTCAAATGGAATTCAGTTGAGAACACACTGAATCAAACAATACCAGGATGTTGAACAGAACTGACTCAGAATACAAATTGATGCTATACACAAATATTAGTTCAGATTTGCTGATGAACAGATAAGAGCTAGTTTGTATCAGTTTCTTTGAGTCAAAACAAATGATCAGTTCAAAAAGGGTTCTACTTCAATTTTCAGAACAAAACAGTTTGAATCAGATTACTAAAAGTGAACTGAAACTAAGTACAGATCAGACAACAAGTAGAAATAGTACAGAGCAGACAGCAGACTTCACAGAATTGGCAATGTCTTGAAAATGAACAACAATTTTGAGTTAATCCAATTCATGTTCGGATGATGAGATGGTTTAACTTGACAATGCAATAGAATAGAATAAAATATTCAGAGCCTGAGTTCAAATAAGTAGAGTTTCAGATTCAAAATGATATTCAGACAAGAAATGAATACCAATCAAGTTTTAAAAGAGATAAATTCAAAACAGTAGAGAATCAAGAGCAGAGACTTACCTGACAAAGTTGATTCAGACTATTTTCAACTTGAATTCATCTCTTCTTCAGTTTAGCATATCAATGAAGTTCATTTGCGGGCAATTCACAGGTAAAAGATTCTTTGCAGAGGTGAGAAGCAATTCTTTTGATTGGTATGGCTCTTCATAAATCAGATGTGCAGATTTCAACCAATTTTGTCCTTTTGCTTGTAATTGACTCAATTCATTCAGTTTTTAAGCACGAGTACAGAATGCAGAGAGAGTACCTATTCAGATTCAGAACAAAAATTGATGCTCAAACTTGTCTCAAGATAAAATTATTCAGAATCAAATACTAGGTATTCCGAGTTCAAAAACAAGAATAATCTGGCTGAATATTAACTTTTTGAGAATAAACTTTCAGAGAAGTAAAAAGTCTTGGCTGAGGATATAAATTCAGAATCACGTTCTGTAAAACAGTTAGACAGACAGCATAAAGTGGATAAAATAATGTAGGTGTCCGGTTCTTGTTTGATTATAGAATCAGCAGAGCTGATGTGAGCAAACTGAGCAACTTTTCAGAGTTATGTCTGCCAAACAGAAGTTCTTTGATCTTTAGAAAAATTCAGTTAGATTGATGATTCAATTTTATCAAAGTAATATGATGATATTTTCTGGTAATCAATCATCAATTCAAGACAGATAAGATATAATCAGAGTTGAATCAACTTCTCAATCCTGAAAATTCAGACAAATAACATTTGCTGTGTATTTTAAAGATCATCTGCAGAAAGGTTCTTGAAATGTTCATATCTTGAAAAACATCAGGATGAGAAAGATATTCTCAATTAATTCTAGCTAAATGGTTTTACAGCCAACAGATTCACACAATTGAATAAAACTCAGGTTCTTCTCAGTATTAGGACCAACAGGATTTCAGATCAAGGATCCATATGATTAGGTTGTCCATTGAGATGAATGAACCATCAGTTATCATCACATATCAAGCCAAAAATAACCTAAAACAAATCACATGAAAGGATAACCAAGTTCTGCAAGAACCATGCCATAATTTAATCTGAGAATCTTTTAGGCTGTGTTCTTTTCAGAAGAAATGTGTGGTGGGTTGCCGGTTGAGAGCGTAAGGGGTAGGAGTGGCTAGGAACTGGCCTGCTCCTGGGACGCCTGGAACCAGGGGGTTCCAGGATGCTTTCTTGATTTCTGGCGGTAAGAAGAAGGGGATGAGAGAATAGGAGCACAGGGAAGTGTTGGGGGAAAATATCTCATCTTCGGGGTTATTGCCGAAGCAACATAAAGGCAGTCAGCTGGTTCGAAGGTTCCCCGAAGATCATCTTCGAAGATACCCGGAGTCAAGTTCGAAGTACAAAGATAGGCATTGGTTCGGAGTATATCTTCGAACTAAAGCCCTCCAAGATCTTTTCTGCCAGCTAAGATGGAAGACTTATCTTCTTTCTCATTAGATTAGTCTTTTACCATTTTAGCCCTATTAAGGGAACCGAATAGTTTCCACTATGACGGTTGTAATAGAGGGGTAAATAGGTCTTTTCCTTAATGTTTGGGCCTATAAATACCCCCCATTTCACCCTGTAATAGGGACCGAATACAAGTTATTCAATACACACTTTCGAACTATTCTAAGTTATTATCCTTTCGGAGGCTTAGAACAGTTTGCTTCACAAACACTTCGTTTGTTAGTTTCTTTTCGACAGAAACCTGTTAGCGTAATCTTTTACGCCAACAGTTGGCGCCGTCCGTGGGGAACCTAGTACGAAAAACTTCGTTCTCTACCAACTTCTTACATCATGCCTCCTAAGCGGAGTGCACCTCGCAATCCCACTCGGAGGTCCTCTCGGATCTCCGGAGAGATACCCTTCGACACAGTTGAAGTCGGAGGGTCTTCGGCTTTCCCTCCGCAAACTCCGGAAGGGGCTTCTATCCCTCGAACATACGAAGCCTCTCCGCCAACCCCTTCCATACTCCGACAACCCGGAGTCACTTCTCCACCCTCCATCCCGATTCGAACTGATCCTAGCAGTTCTCAAGACCCGGAAGGTCCTTCCGGAGGAGATGAAGATAACCTTGGGGATATGGCCACTCAAATGGCCAACCTTCAAGCTGAGGTAGCAAGGTGGCGACAAGAAGCTGCGAATAGGCTTCGCTCTCAAGCCACCCCAACTATCCCAGAAGTGCCCGAAGACGACGATCTTGGTTATCCTGAAGCCCCGGAGAACGCCTCTTACGACAATGAATCTCCATTGCATCCTGAGCTGCAGAAGGTTCGCTTTGATCCAAAGTTTAAAACTTCGAAGCTCTGTAAGTATGCCGGAGATGAAGATCCCGGAGAGTTCGTTCGTTCTTATGCCCTAGCGATTGAGGCTAGCGGCGGAGTTAGAGACACTATGGCGAAGTGCTTCCCGTTAGCTCTTCAAGGAGTGGCATTGAGATGGTTCTGGTCTTTGAAACCAGGGTCAATCAATTCATGGTCACAGTTGAAGAGGAAGTTTATAAGTAACTTTCAGGGCACCTTCGTGCCTCCTATGTCAACAGGAAGCCTTTTCCAGGTGAAACAGCTCCCCGGAGAAACATTGAGGCAGTACTTTAAGCGCTTCGCTCATACGAAGTCGCAAATTCGGGGGCTGTCCACATCTTCAGTGGTTGATGCGGCTCGGGAAGGCGTCAGTCATCAAGGCCTTCTGGATAAACTGCATCGGAAGAGAATCTCCTCAGTCTCACAGTTGATGTCATACTTCGAGGAGTATGCGAGGTCAGAAGAGGGTTGGCTTCGGAGGACTGCTGCTACTTCGACTGTATTGCAAGAAGTCAAAGCAGAAGTGAAGACTTCGGCACAGCCGCAGGAACCAGTCTTCGAAGTGCAACATGATCGTAGAAGAGGGCAAAAGCACCCTCGCTCTGAAGTCTTGAATATTGCACCCCCACAGAAGTTTGCACCAAGAGCTCCACAGTCTACGGAGAACAAGGCCAGCGGCTGGAGGCCGCCAGGGAAAACGGCTGGCAAAGGCCAGACCCTTTTTTGCTGTATTCATGGAGAAAATCGAAGCCATGCAACTGACACTTGCAAGGCTATCCTTACCCTAAGGGGAGAGTACTTGGAGAGAACTTCGGGTCGAGGCAGTACCGACCGAAGTCCAGCAGCAGCGCGCCCAGACCCGGTCCAGGCTGTGGCGCGGATAGAAAATTTTGATGCTGCAAGGCACCCTCCGGTGGCCAATGTTATGCCACCTCCGAAGCAAGAGGAAGGGCAAGATAGAGGAAAAAGAGTAGTTCTCCCTATCTCCGGAGGAGGTACCCTCGGAAGCATGTCCAAGAGACAGCGAAGAGAGTACGTTCGGGAAGTAGGTCATATTGGGACTTCGTCATCTGCAGCTGCAATGCCAGAGTGGTCTCATGTTCCGATATCTTTCTCTGCGGAGGATGCAGCTGGTATTAAGTTCCCGCACGCAGATCCATTGGTTATCACTGCTGATATTGCAGGGACTGAAGTCCGAAGGGTGCTAATTGACGGAGGTAGTTCGGCAGATATCATTTTTGTGCAAGCCTTCGATCAGTTATGCATTTCCAGGAAGCATCTCCTCCCAGCGGCTCGTCCTCTGCAAGGCTTCGCAGGACCTCCGCTTGATGCACTTGGCCAGATAGGCCTGGAAGTTACCTTCGGAGAAGGTTTATTAGCCCGAACTGAAGAAGTTATCTTTGATGTGATAGATGCCCCGTATGCTTATAATGTCATCTTCGGACGGGGCATGTTGAATCAGTTCGGAGCTGTGGCGCATCACAACTACTTGTGCATGAAGATGCCCACACAAGCAGGAGTCCTAACAATCTTCGGAGATCAAGCCATTGCTAGGAGGGCGGAATATGGTCACGGTCCCCCTCTTGATCCGAGGCAAGTAAACAGTGTGCAGGATAATGAAGAAATTTTTTCAGCCTCCTCCGAAGCTTCGAAGAAGTCTTTTCCGAGACCAAGTCCCGAAGGAGAGATTGCAACGAAGGTCATTGTTAAAGATGGTAAAGAGTACGCTTTTCAATTTGGTAAAGATTTACCTCCTGAAGTTGCAACCTCCTTGGAAAAGGTAGTGGAAGAAAATTTGGATGTCTTCGCTTGGTCTGACGAAGATATCACCGGAGTCGATCGGGATATCATTGAACACAGTTTACTTGTAAACCCGAAGGCCCGGCCTGTTCGACAAGGACTCCGGAAGATGTCCGCAGAGAGAGCTGCTCTAGCTAAGGACGAAGTTGAAAAACTGTTGAAGGCTGGGATTATCAGAGAAGTGGCTCACACAGAATGGTTAGCCAACCCAGTCTTCGTCAGGAAGAAGTCTTCCGGGAAGTGGCGCATGTGCATTGATTTCACATCCTTGAATAAAGCATGCCCACGTGACCCCTACCCCATGCCCCGAATTGATCAACTGGTTGACTCCACCGCAGGTTCGGAGTTATTAAGCTTCCTTGACGCGTATTCTGGTT
Source organism: Zizania palustris (assembly GCA_019279435.1). Taxonomy (NCBI): domain Eukaryota; kingdom Viridiplantae; phylum Streptophyta; class Magnoliopsida; order Poales; family Poaceae; genus Zizania; species Zizania palustris. The sequence goes on along the minus strand of JAAALK010000284.1, from coordinate 61,875,481 downwards.
ATCATCAAATATGGTTGAAGCGCGAAGATGAAATCAAGACAAGCTTTGTAACTCCTTCGGAGTCTTCTGCTATGTAAGAATGCCCTTCGGCCTAAGAAATGCCGGGGCTACTTTTTCAAGATTAGTTGCTAAGGCTCTAGGTCATCAACTAGGTCGCAATGTAGAGGCCTATATGGATGATATTGTAATAAAGAGTGCCTTAAAGCACCAACATAGCCTAGACTTAGCAGAAACATTCAATAGCCTTCGGGCATGTGGGATCCGTCTTAACCCCGAAAAATGTATATTCGGAGCTAAGGCTGGAAAATTGTTAGGGTATTTAGTTTCAAGCAGGGGAATTGAAGCTAGCCCTACTCAAATAACTGCGCTGCAGAAGATGGCTCCTCCGGAGAATTTAAAGCAAGTGCAAAAGCTGACTGGACGTCTGGCCGCACTTAGCAGGTTTTTATCAAGGTCTGCGGAGAGGAGCTTGCCAATATTCAAAGCTTTGAAAGGGTCCGAAGATTTTGCATGGACACCGGAGTGTCAGAGAAGCTTCGAAGATATTAAAGATTATCTCAGTAATCTTGCTACACTCACGGTGCCTATTGCGGACGAAACCCTACTCCTGTATCTTGCAGCTACAGGTTCAGCTGTCAGCGCAGTCCTTGTCAGAGAAGTGAATTTCAATGGGAAGTTGGTCCAAAATCCTGTCTATTTTGTATCCGAAGCATTGTCAGGAGCGAAGACAAGATACTCCGAACTTGAGAAGTTCGTTTATGCTCTGATAATGGCTTCGAGGAAGCTAAGGCATTATTTTTTGGCTCACAATGTAATTGTACCAACTTCGTATCCCTTAGGAGATATGCTCCGAAGCAAAGATTCCACTGGAAGGATTGGAAAGTGGGCAGTCGAGCTAGCACCCTTCGGCATATCTTTCTTGGCAAGGACAGCTATCAAATCCCAAGTCCTAGCAGACTTCGTAGCAGAGTGGACTCCACCTGCGAATTTGACTCCGGAGAAATCAAATGACGGAGTTTGGACTGTTTACTCCGATGGGGCTTTCCAAGCATCCGGAGCAGGCATTGGGGCAGTGTTGATTTCACCGTCAGGGCAAAGAGCAATGTACTCCGCAAGACTCAACTTTAAGTCTACCAATAATATAGCGGAGTACGAAGGGATTTTATTGGGACTCCGGAAAGCACGTGCTCTAGGGGCTACAAGAATAATTATAAAGACAGATTCTCAGATAGTAGCAGGGCACGTAGACAAAAGTTTTCAAGTTCGGCATCCACAGCTTGCCAAGTACTTAGAAGAAATTCGCAAGATCGAAGCACACTTCAAGGGTATTTCCATTCGGAGTATACCAAGAGCTGAAAACGTGCAAGCGGACATTTTAGCGAAGGCTGCAGCCGGAGCTGTGGATGTGCCTGAAGAAGCTTTCTATGAGGAGCTCAATATACCTTCGGTGCCACAAATTGCCTCTGCGGAGATTCTTTGCATTCCTAGTGCAGATTGGAAAGATTCGATCATAAAACTCTTGCAAGGAGGAACAAATTTGCCCGAAGAGCCCCAGTTGTCAAGATTAAAGCTCAGAGCAAGAAACTATCAGTTAATCAACGGTATATTATACAAGGCCGGAGTATGTTCCCCTCTACTCCGATGTATATCTCAAGCCGAAGGCCAAGAAATTCTTCGAGAAATTCACGAAGGCCTTTGTGGAAGCCATTTAGCCCCTAGAGCTCTGGCAGGAAAAACACTTCGCCAGGGGCTTTATTGGCCCACAATAACAGCTGATGCGGAGAGCTTGGTCCGCACTTGTCAAGGATGCCAGTGGATGGGTCGACGGAGTCATCGCCCACCAACAGCTCTTCAAGTCATTGCTCCGGTATGGCCCATGGCCAGATGGGGTATGGATCTAATTGGTCCCTTTCCGTTAGCAAAGGGAAATTTGAAGTTCGCAGTGGTAGCTATTGAATATTTTTCTAAGTGGGTGGAAGCAGAGCCCTTAACAGCTATCACTTCGAATAATGTACAAAAATTCTTCTGGAAGAACATTATTTGCCGGTTCGGAGTTCCTAGATACCTCACAGTTGATAATGGAACACAGTTCGACGCAGAACCCTTCAGGAAGTTTTGCGAAGACCTAGGCATTCAGCTTTGTTTTGCTGCAGTGAGGCATCCTCAGTCAAATGGAGCCGTAGAGCGAGCCAACGGAAATATTTTATCAGGGCTAAATCGAAGAATAGTAGGATTAGCAAAGGGACTGTGGACCGAAGAGCTTCCGAAGATTCTATGGTCCATTCGGACTACGCAAACAAGGTCCACAGGTTTTACTCCGTTCAGACTACTATTCGGAGATGAAGCTATGACTCCAACGGAGCTCAAAGGGGGATCATTTCGCAGCACCGAACCGGACATTGAAGAAGAAAGACAAGCTTCGTTAGATTTGTCAGAAGAAACAAGACTTCGGGCTGTAGCTAATTTATCAAAGTATCATCAGCAGACGAAGACTTGGTATGACCCGAAGGTTAAACTCAACGAGTTAAGGCCGGGTCATCTTGTTCTACGAAGCATTATAGCACCAGGGAAGTTAGGCAATAAATGGGAAGGTCCATATCTAATTGTCCGCTCAGGGCGTCCTGGTTCATTTAAATTAGCTAATTTAGAAGGTGAAGAGTTAGCACATACTTGGCATGCGGAGCACCTAAAGCGATACTTCGCATAAGGGCTCCTTGTAATTCGCTTGTAATCACCTCTAAATTAATAAAGCATATGACCCTGATAGTTGCCTTCCCCTCATAGACTTCCAGCTTCCGAGTGGACGCACTGGAACCGCGGGGTCGACCGAGAGGGAAGTGTCATTAAGCTGGGTTGTATTTTCGGACTTCGAACCCATAAAGTTCGAAGCCTCCGACGTGGGGGCTGACATAATCCGGAGCCCAGGCCACTGGCTTGTAGGCATCCGTAAAAGAGCCCAAAACCACACTCTACGGAGTCCAAGCCATTGGCTGGTAGACTTCCGTAAAAAGAGCCGAAGGTGGCCAAAATCTACGGAGTCCAAGCTGCAGCTTGCAGACTTCCGTAAAAAGAGCCGAAGGTGGCCAAAATCTGCGAAGTCCAAGCCATTGGCTGGTAGACTTCTGCAAAAAAAAGCCGAAGGTGGCTAAATTATACGGAGTCCAAGCCATTGGCTGGTAGACATCCGTAAAAAGAGTCCAAAGAGACCATTGCAAACTCCGAACCATTGGTTCGTCAGAGATCGCAAAAAACAAGCCGAAGGTGGCTAAAGCAAAACAGCATTTGAGCCATGAGCTTCGAATGTCTGTTAACATAGTCCAAAGTGACAAATTTCTTAAGACACTAAAGTGTCCTGAAAGTTATCTCAATTGATTTCTTTCGTAAAACAAAGGTACTAAGTTACCATTCTTCTGACTGCAAAAAGTCGAAGACATTTCATAAGATTTCAAAAAGATCTTTAAATGACAGAGGGGCTCCGAACCCCCAAAAAATTGTACTCCGAAGTTTTTTCTTTGCGCATAACCATCTTTGAATACATTTCGAAGTTGCTTATACCCAAAGAGGGGCTAGTAAATATGGAGACAATTTTAAATCGGCATTCATTATTGAAATAAATGTGTTTACAGATTACACTATGAAAAATTGGTATCTATACCAAGAAGGAATCGGAGACCTCTTCGGTCCCGAGAGCTAGGGGTGGAACGACTAGTTCCAACGTCGGAAGTCCTAAGAACTTTACGTTTAACTCTCTTCCTCCCCTTCGAAGCTCTAAAATCCTTCTGCTCTTGTTGAAGCTCGGCCCAAGTTCGAAGCCGCTCGGGGCTCCTTTCCCAGCTTCTAAGATCTTCAGATCTTTTATTTCGAGCTTCACCTTCGTCTTCAGACCAATTAGTGTCTTCAGAAGACGAGGTGTTTGCGTCAACCTCTTTATCTTCCTCTTTAATATAAGACAATACGTCTTTGATTACTTCGGGCGCAATTACGCCGGAGTCATCTCGAGGAATAAGAAATCGAGGACGCTTATAACTCTTTAGAAGTTCGAAGGTGTTCCACAATGAGCGAAGTTCGTTGTTAAGCTCTAACACTTCGATATCTTCCATAAGAGGCAAAGCCTAAAAATATGACAAACAAGACTTTCATTGATAAATGTTTACAAGCATGAGCTTTACATAATCAAAAAATCCTAAATAATTCCTAAACCTGCGGGTTTGGAGGAGGCTGACTGCTCGAAGCTTGGCTCCGAACTTGCTTCTGGCGTTGGCCTTCATCGATCCAAGCCTTGATCGCAGAACGACCTTCGGCTCTCCATGAGGTTTGAAAGGCTCGCCAGGCGGCAGTCACGCCTTCGGAAGGATTCAAAAGTCGCTCGTCGTCGAAGGTAATGGAGCCCTCTGCGCTCGGAGTGATTGTTCGGCCCAAATCCTCGTAGTAACGAAGTAATCCGAGGGCAGACACTTGTCCGGAGAGTTCTCCATAACGCATGCCTGCCGTCTTCATTTGCTTCGCTGCTCCTTGGATCCTTTTTAACCGGCGCAGCAGAGTCACATTGTCATCCGAAGGAAGTGATCCAGTAGTACCGAAGTACTCCAGAACACCTAGCATCTGTTCGATGACCTCCGTAGCCACCTTCTCCGACTTGAGCTTTTCTTCAATTAGTGCATCCTTGCTCGAAGTCGTTTCTGCCAAAACTCCGGAAATCCTAGCATTCTCCGTAATTAGATCTTTCTTCTGGTTTAGGAGTTGGCTAGCTTCCTCTTGGAGCCTTACAAGTTCGGACCCAGCACTAGCATGCTCCAACCGCATCTTTTCAATTTCAGCCCTGAAGCACAATTCTTTCTGCTTCGAACTCCTTATTAACAGCCTCCAAGCCCTGTCTGGCCCTACGCTCCGCCGAAATCACATTATCCATTTGAAGTACTCTAGCTTCGGAGAAAGATAAGTTGCGTTTAAGAGCTTCATTTTCTTCCCGAAGCTGAGCAATTTCATTTTCGTTCGATAAAGCTGCAGCGCGGGCCAAGACCGCTTGCTAAGAAGAGAAAAAACTGAAGTAAGAAATTATTCATTTATAATTTGCTGCTGGTTCGAAGATGTACTTCGAACCCAATATAATTCGCTAAAAGATATTGGTTCGAAGGTGCTCCGTACCTGGTAGGCTGCTCGTTCCAAAGCAACGTTGAGCTCCGAATTCTTCGCCTTGCTTAATTTTGCTACCAGCTCTGTCTCCCCAACTTCCCGACTCACTCGACCTAAAGGTTTGAGCAAAGTCCGAAGCCCTTTTCTTTGCTCCAAAAAAGGAGTTAAAAGAGGGAGCAGAGCCGAAGCCTTTTGGTCTTCCCTGCTTGGCGAAGCTCCGGAGTGTTCTCCTGAGGTCCTTGGAACTTCCGAAGATGGCCCCCCCTCAGTTGATTCACTTTCATCTGTTGACTCAGACGAAGTTGATCCTTGAGTAGGGAGAGGCTCTATGTGTCTTTTACCCCTTCCAGGCCCCTGTTGAGTAACCTCCGGGTGTGGCTCCGAAGTTGTCGAAGGCCTTTGAATTGTGTCTTCGTGATGTACTTCTACAGCAGGAGGCTCTGCAAAAACAAAAATATTATACATTGTATAATTTTGCAGAAAATGATAAAGAATTATGCGAAATTTACCTTCGACATTCTGCGGGAGATCGAGCACTGGACTGCTCGGAGGATCGAAGGTGAAGTCATCATCTGAATCCACAGTTAAATTTTCTGCTGTCGGAGTATCTCCATGAGCAGTCCTCCCTTCCTCCACAACTGAAGTTGTAGGAACTTCAACTTCATCTTCGCCCATAGAGGCTTCGATTTGCTCTTCTTGAGTATCCGGAGCTCTCACTTCTTCAATGTTAGCTTGGGGCTCCGGCATACCTGCAGTATCTTCAATGTGAATATTTCGTTGAGCTGCATCTTCATCAATCAATCTCACTAATAATATACCTTCATCTTCTTTAGAACCAGAGATTGAGGTTCTTGAGCTCGAAGGCGCAGGATTCGAAGGTGCGAGATTTTTTGGCTTCCGAGCCACCTTCTTCACCGGAGTCCTTGCGGAGCTCGAAGCTCCGGCTTCAGCCATTCTTTTCTTGGGTCCTTTCTCCAGAGGCACCCAGTCCATCAGAGGGGGCGGAGTCAACTCCAACATTCCCCATACTCTGTTAAACCTTTCCCAACTCCCGACCAATTTAATTCGCCATTCTTTTTCAGTCGGAGTTGGGGCACCCAAAATCTTCTCCGAAGCCCTTACAATTTGCTCTGAAGTAATAGGGGCTGAAGAAGCTAAAAAATAATTCAAGTTAGTCTTTCTTCGAAGTAAATATGTACAATGCATGTTGGTTTCGAAGTTACCTGCAGGGCTCGAAGTAAAGTTGATCTTGCGAAGACCGCCTTCCGAATCATCCTCGAAGACGATAGGCCAGTTGGCCATCAGCGGAGGAATTTGCAGTCCGAGGAATTCTTCGGCTAAGTCCCGCATGCTTAACCTTCGGCTAATTTTCTGAAGCAGGTTAAGACGAGCTTCGAGCTGGCCTTCGTTGGGCTGCACTAAGGCTTCTTTCCGGAATTGAATTTCTTTAAGGGGCCCAGCCAGAGGACTGCTCGCTCCAACTTCGGCATAGAACCATCTCAGAACCCAATCAGTGTACCATCTAGCATTGATGGCCTTGGCAGGAAACTGAAGGGCATATTCGTCCCGAAGCCTAAAGTTGATAGAGCCGAAGGATACTACCACTTTTTCACCTCCGGAGCCTACGAAGGTCTTCGGCTGGCAAGTTGCTCTATGAAGTGCAGCGAAGATTTCTGCCCTCCCCTCACAACCTTCGGCTCTCAGCGCCCATTCGAAGATAGCTAGCCTAGCTACTGCATTCGGAGATAATTGGGGGAGGGTTACATGAAACAGATCCAATACCTCCGCCAGGAAGTCCACAGCAGGAAGGCCCAAGCCAGCTTCGAAGAAAGCTTCGAATACTACTACTTCTCCGGGTCTTGGTGATGGAATCGATTCTTTGCCTGGCTTCCGAATCATAACTCCATTACTAATTTTTCCCCCCGCTGTGATTGCCAAAGACTCTCTCTTGCAGGTAGAAGGCCCCAACTCAAAAGATTGATCCAAATACTTGGTCGATGGCGGGCACAGACCTTGGTCATCGGCGATTTGGGGATTTCTCCCCCCTGCTGCCATGGATGTCGCCGCCGGCATCGGAGGTGCCGCCGCCAACGCTGCCGCCGCTGCTGCTGCGGCCGCCTGCTGCCGAGCCAAGGCCGACGGAGGTGCAGATCCCTTAGTCTTCACCATCGCGATCGCCGGATTGCTCTGAGGAAATGGAGGCTAGGGCTCAAGAACTCAAAGGGCTAAAAAGTTTTTGGTTGCTAGAATGCGGTGAAAAGGTAACCGGGTAACTTCTAGGCCCTCTATTTATAGCCTAGACTTCACTTTCTTACCGTCAATCCATGTCGTTTCGCATTCCTGCCATTACTTCTTTTACGAAATTAACGCCTGCCACAGTTTCCGTTGGAAACAGAAACTTAACGGCTATTTTCTCTAAGTCTAAAAGACTTTCGAACTTCTTGAGTCGGTTCTAAGATAGTTTGAAAATTAATTACCTTAAGACTGATTCGAAGCTCATATCTTCATGCATTTCGGAGATAAAATAAAAACCAATAACCCCTATGTTTGGTTATCTTTTCCTTCCGTATACTGCTCTCCTAACGTTACAGGTCAAACGGAGAAGCGTATTCGAGGGGCTACTGTTGGGGGAAAATATCTCATCTTCGGGGTTATTGCCGAAGCAACATAAAGGCAGTCAGCTGGTTCGAAGGTTCCCCGAAGATCATCTTCGAAGATACCCGGAGTCAAGTTCGAAGTACGAAGATAGGCATTGGTTCGGAGTACATCTTCGAACTAAAGCCCTCCAAGATCTTTTCTGCCAGCTAAGATGGAAGACTTATCTTCTTTCTCATTAGATTAGTCTTTTACCATTTTAGCCCTATTAAGGGAACCGAATAGTTTCCACTATGACGGTTGTAATAGAGGGGTAAATAGGTCTTTTCCTTAATGTTTGGGCCTATAAATACCCCCCATTTCACTCTGTAATAGGGACCGAATACAAGTTATTCAATACACACTTTCGAACTATTCTAAGTTATTATCCTTTCGGAGGCTTAGAACAGTTTGCTTCACAAACACTTCGTTTGTTAGTTTCTTTTCTACAGAAACCTGTTAGCGTAATCTTTTACGCCAACAGGAAGGAGCAGAGGAATAGGAGGAAATGACTGAACTGAATTCTGCTTGCCTTTATTCCCATAGTACTCAAAGTATTTATAGACTCTTGTACAACACAATTCTGTTATCTAGAATACCAGAATTCTAACAGAATTCTTTACAAGACTCACGCAGGGTCTGGGCTCAAGCCTGCCCTTTGCCTTGCGCCCTTGGCCCCTCTACGGTGATACACAATTCCGACTCTAACATCTCTTCCATCTTTTGGAAACAGCTCGTCCTCGAGCTGGATGTCCGGATAGCGAAGTCGGAACTCTTCCATGTTCTCCCATGTAGCATCAGCCAACAGAAGTCCTTCCCACTAAATCAACACCTCATGTATACCCCGAGCAATCCGACCCCTTAGAGCCTTGGCTGGCTTCGGCAAGACCCTGCCATTAGATAGAGCCGGCAGTGCTGGTGGTAATTCTGGTGGCGTACCATGAAAAGCCTTGAGGACACCAATGTGAAATACATCATGAATCCGAGCGCCTTGGGGCAAGGCTAGCTTATACGCAACATCCCCAATCTTTTCCACAATCCGATATGGTCCATAAAAACGTGGAGCTAGCTTCCCACGGTGAAAACTAGGAAGTGATGCTGCTTGTCGGTGTAGTAAGCGGACCCAAACCCAATCCCCTTCCTTGAAAGACACGTCACAATGCTTGCCATCATAATAGAGTTTGCCATAGTCTTGCGCCTGGAGCAATCTTTCCCTGATTTCAATCAAGAACTCATCTCATTCCTGGAGGGACTGATCCACTGCCTGTACTCTTGAAGACCCCTTATCATATGACTGAAGAGATGACGGTGGACGCCCGTACAACACTTTGAACGGTGTGTCACAGAGCGACGTCTGGAATGCAATGTTAAAACAATATTCTGCCCAAGGAAGCCACCTTAACCAGTGTCGGGGTCGATCCCCTGTGAGACAATGGAGATACATTCCAATTACACGGTTTGCTGCTTCAGACTGACCATCACTTTGTGGGTGGAACGCAGAACTCAGATTTAGCTTTACTCCTGATAGTCGAAAAAGTTCCTTCCAGAAAGCACTTGTGAAGACCGTGTCCCTATCACTGACAATGGAGCTGGGAATACCATGAAGGCGCACTATCTCATTGAAGAACACCTGTGCCACCGAAGTTGCATTGTAGGGATGTCCTAGGGCCAACAAATGTGCATATTTGGATAATCTGTCAACTACTGTGAGTATGACTGATTTCCCATGAATCCTGGGCAACCCCTCGATGAAATCCATTGCAACATCCTCCCAAACTCGAGTTGGAACATGCAGCGGTTGCAGCAACCCTGCTGGGTGGAGATGCTCAGTTTTTTTCTTTTGACATATTGCACATGTGCGCACAAAATCCTGCACCATCTTCTTTGCATCTGGGACAGAGAAATTTGTTCGCAAACGACGCAATGTGCGTTCCACCCCTTCATGACCCATGTGAGCTGCACCTAATATAGCCTGTAGATTGGGGGATGAAACTGGGACATATATCCTGCCATCTTTCAGAATCAGCCCATCAGCGAAACTCCATGATGTGCTCCGCCCTCCTGCCAAAATCTCTTCTCGAAGAGAACGGAGACTATCTTCACTTTCAACTTCCTGCCTTAGGCAATCAAAAATGTCAAATGATGGCCCTGAGATTGCCATAGCAGCTGATTCAATGCCCTCCTCGCGGCGAGACAATCCATCAGCTACCACATTATGGCGTCCTGACTTGAACTCAACCGTAAAATCAAATCCCATCAACTTGCTCACCAAACGATGTTGTGGAATCGTGGCGAGGCGCTGATCTAGCAAGAATTTCAAGCTATAATGATAAGTGCGTACTATGAATTGCCTCCCCCAAAGATAAGCCCTCCAATGGCGCACTGCCTGTACCAAACCTATCAACTCCCATTCATATGCAGCGAGACCATTGTGTCGAGGTGCTAAGGGTTTGCTGAAGAAAGCCAGCGCCCCTTTGCCTTGATGAAGAACAGCCCCAATTCCTGAACCTGATGCATCACATTCAACAATAAATGATTTTGTGAATTCTGGCAGTTGTAGAACTGGTGAGGATGATAAGGCATCTTTAAGGGCTTGGAAGGCTGCTTCATCTTCTGGTGACCACCGAAATGCCTCCTTCTTGAGTAGTGCTGATAATGGTGCTGCAATGAGCCCATAATTCTGGATAAACTTTCTATAGTATCCTTTAAGTCACAAAAAAATCACGGACAGTCCGTGGGGAACGAGGTGTAGGCCACTCTCTGATAGCCTCAACTTTCTGTTGATCCATAGCCACTCCGCTAGCGGACAAAACATGACCCAAATACCCCACCTGTTGTTTACCAAAACTGCACTTTGATTCCTTCAAAACCAATTGGTTAGTCCGTAATGCAGTCAATACTGCCTGGAGATGCTGCAAGTGTTCTGACCATGTCCGACTGTAAATTAGTATGTCATCAAAAAAACCAACACGAATCTGCGTAGGAAAGGTTCTAACGCTGTATTCATTAGTGCCTGGAATGTGGCCGGGGCATTGGTCAGCCCGAAAGGAAGAACCAGGAATTCAAAATGCCCTTGGTGGGTCTGAAAAGCAGTCATATGAACGACTGCTGTGTTCATGCGGACCTGATGGTAGCCGGAGCGAAGATCGAGCTTTGAAAAAAAATTAGCGCCATGGAGCTCGTCCAGCAGCTCCTCCACCATAGGAATAGGAAATTTATCCTTGGAGGTTGCTGCGTTTAGTGCACGGTAATCCTCACAAAACCGCCAGGATCCGTCTTGTTTCTTAACTAGTAGCACTGGAGAGGAGAAAGCGGATGTGCTGGGTCGTATAATCCCTTGTTTCAGCATTGCTGTACATTGTTTTTCCAGCTCATCCTTCTGCAATTGTGGATACCGGTATGGCCATACTGCAATTGGCTTAGTTCCTGGTTTCAAATGAATTCGATGATCAAAAATTCTGGCCGGTGGTAGCCCCTGTGGTTCTGTGAACAGCGTGCAGAACTCGGTAAGCAGGGGCTGCAGCAACTCATTGTTACTAAGGACAGTAGAACAGGCTGGTCTGTTCTCTGTAATTCCAGATAGGGTTACTTCTCTAGTTGTCCCTGCAGTATTCCTCCAGATGGCCATCCTCATGTTAACAAAATCCCATAGTATTGGACCAAGAGTACAGAGCCATTGCGTGTCAAGAATGACGTCCACTGTATATAATTCCAGGGCAAAACAGTCCACTCTGAAAAACTCGCCACCAATGTCTAATTGAAGGTTTCGACAACGTCCCGGGCTGTCCAAACGATCTCCGTTTGCCACCACCACGCGCAATCCTTGTCGTACGGGCTCTAAGGAGAGCCCCAGTTGCTGTGCTGATTGAGCGTGGATAAAATTGTGTGTGGATCCAGAGTCGACCAAGGCTGTCAACGAAACTCCTCCTGAGAGACGGACCAAGAACCTCATCGTATTTCCGCCCCCAATACCCGAGAGTGCGTTTAGCGATATATGAGGCTCGCTCTCCTGCTCCTCTAGCAATTCCCATTCTGTAGCCTCATCGCTAGTTGTGGTGGGTTGCCGGTTGAGAGCGTAAGGGGTAGGAGTGGCTAGGAACTGGCCTGCTCTTGGGACGCCTGGAACCAGGGGTTTCCAGGATGCTTTCTTGATTTTTGGTGGTAGGAAGAAGGGGATGAGAGAATAAGAGCAAAGGGAAGGAGCATAGGAATAGGAGGAAATGACTGAACTGAATTCTGCTTGCCTTTATTCCCACAGTACTCAAAGTATTTATAGACTCTTGTACAACACAATTCTGTTATCTAGAATACCAGAATTCTAACAGAATTCTTTACAAGACTCACGCAGGGCCTGGGCTCAAGCCTGCCCTTTGCCTTGCGCCCTTGGCCCCTCTACGGTGATACACAATTCCGACTCTAACAAAATGATAGAAACCTTTTGCAAACTTCAAAAATGGAACATTCAAATCATGCAAAACAGAAGTTGTATAAACATCATACTCGAGTTCTGCAGAGAAATCACCACAAAATTGCTCACAAAACTTAATCATGAACAGAAGGACTCATGCGCAAGGAACTCAGTGAGCCATAGCCAGGACTGTGTGATTTTCGGACAGTGAACAAAGAAGAGCACTGATGAACACAGAAAGCAACTGAAGTAAAAGTTTTATAGTGTACCTACCATGTTCAGCCAAAAGAGAGAAGTAAGCCCATGGCTATGGACCTCTATTTATAGGCCAGCCATGGGGGAACAATTCTGAAAATAACCCTCTAAAGTTTCTAAATTACATCAAGGTCCTGTTACTTTAATATAATTCCAGAATTTTAAAAAATCTTGAAAAATATTAAAAGAGTACAATTACTCTATACTATAACACAAAAATTAACTCTAATTTATTGAAATTAAAACATTTAAAGATGTGACAGTTTTGAGCAAAAACCGACAAAGCCTCCCCGATCGTTGACGATCGTCGTCAGTCCACGAACTCGACTGCCAGCAAGTCTCTCCCGCTCTCGATCCCTCGAGCCACCTTGTCACTTGAACTGGCTTCCGTTTCACTGACTCAACCGACACTTCGTCTTGATCAACCTTCATCACACGCCCTGCTTGATCTCCATGCGTACATGTGAGGTCACTCTCAACTTCGACTGACACCCTCGACTATTTGGCATTAGACTCCCCGTCTAACCCTGATCCCTTGCTATCGACAGTTGATGAGTATCTCAACCCTGCACACACGAGACAAACATAGACACACACACATATCCAAGCATCCACATATAAACCTCATGACAAACCCCGTCAATCACTCATCATAACCTTGAACCATAGTGACGATCCTCACTAGGTTCCTCAATCTCCCCCTTGATGAGTGCATTGACAACTCAAGATCAAAATAAGTTTAAAACACAAGTTCAGCACACAAGTGTCCATGAAAGCTCTAGAAAGAGCAAAAATAAGAGACTTGTCACATGAAAAGGATGGATGATAGAACAAAAACTACCTCAAAAACTCAATGAGCAAACAAAATCAACAAAAGTTCATGAACTCTCCCCCTTTGGCAATGCAGACATCAAGATAGATCCATGAGTTGTGAGAGTAAAGTGTACATGCAATGCTTCCGGAATATAATTAAGTCCAATTACAGTACACACAATCCTTGTGCCCCACAAACTATCCTAATAACTGTATGACAAGCTCGAATGTATACAATCTAAATATCAGTATGAGCAAGCATTTTGATGTTTTAGCAAATAAAAGCATCACTACTCAGACTAGCATACTAGACATGGCAAGGTAAGAGATACAAAATCTAGTCAAAAACAAACTCGATAAGCACATCCCACTACAAGGAGATGTAGCAAACTTGATATGCGAGGAAATTAAACTTTTTATTTTTTTCTCCCTTTTCTTTTTTTATAAGTGCCGGAGGTTATTTCCAAGTCAACCTTATGCTAACCGACCAAGCCTAGCCTAGGATAAACCATCGGAAGATTAAAGCATTGATCATGGTATACACTTCAATGTCTCAGTTCAAACGAAAGTGCAATGGTAAGCATTCTAGAACAAAGTAGTGCGACTAAGAAAACCCACCTGGATCTTTTCAAATTTATCACAACATCAATATTTTTTGTTTCATTTTCATCATTCTCATTTTTCATTGTTTAATTTTTTTTGTTTTTTTGTTTGTTTTTTTAATTTTGAGCATAAAAGATCAAGTTGCGTATTAGCATCCAAGTGAAAAAGGACAAAGCTATCAAGAATGTAATGAATAGCAAAAGCACCCTAGCCTATTCATGCTAGTTTCTAGACTTAGTAGTGACAATTTTCAATTTTTCACAAATAAAAGCCATGCTCAAGACATATAGTTAGATGTGTTCAATCTAAGCATAATCAACAAGAGTATAAGATAGACATGTAAAGGACACACTAAAGCATTTACATGTGAAAGCAATTAATTATATTTCAGAAGCATATGCACAAGTACATAACTCCCCCTCACATGATGCCATAAGGATGACAAATGCCAAGCTCTCCCCTCAAAAATGCAAATCGAGAAGCATCGAGAGGCTTGGTGAAAATATCTACAAGTTGATTCTGGGTATCGACAAAACGCAATTCAATATCTCCTTTTTCATTATGATCTCTTAAGAAGTAATAACACACATCAATGTGTTTGGTCCTAGAATGTTGTACTAGGTTTTTTGCTAAACTAATTGCACTTGTGTTGTCGTAAAACAATGGAACTCTTGAAAAATCCAACCCAAAATACCGTAAAGTAGAAACTATCCAGAAAATCTGTGCGCAACAGCTAGCGGCAGCTACATATTCAGTGTCGGTTGTAGACTGTGCAACGCTAGACTATTTGCGTTAATACCAACACACAAGAGATGAACCCAGAAAATGACATGTCCCAGAAGTACTCTTGCGATAAATACGACATCCAGCAAAGTCAGCGTCAGAAAAACCTCTTAAGCATAATGAAGATGATGTAGAATACCAAATACCAAATTCAAGAGTGTGCTTGAGGTACCTTAGAATGCGCTTGACAACTTGACGATGTGAAGCCCTGGGAGAAGCCTGATAACGAGCGCACAGACACACAACAAAGTGTATATCTGGCCTCGTAGCCGTCAAGTAAATAAGGGAGCAGATCATGCTGCAAAACTCCTTCTGGTCCACTTGTTCTCCATCTTCATCTGGATCAAGTGCAACGGAAGTACCCATTGGGGTAGCAAGTGGTTTTGCATACGACATGTCAAAGCATTTTAGTAGGTCTTTAGTGTATTTCGTCTGATTGACAAATGTTCCTTGTTTGCTTTGCTTGATTTGCAAACCAAGGAAGAAGGTCAGCTCACCCATCATTGACATCTCGAATTCCCTACTCATGGATTCAGCAAACTCGATCGCAAGAGTATGAGATGAACCACAAAATATTATGTCATCAACATAGATTTGAACAGGTAAGAAATCTTTGTCATGCATGAGTGTGAACAAGGTCTTGTCAACTGAACCCATTCTGTACCCATGCTCAATCAAGAAGGTCCTAAGGTGGTCGTACCAAGCCCTTGGACCTTGCTTGAGCCCATACCGAGCTTTGTGATGTTTAAAGACTCTATGGGGGTACTTGGGATTTTCAAAGCCCGGAGGCTGCTTGACATACACATCCTCTCCTATGAAACCATTTAGGAAAGTGCTTTTTACATCCATTTGAAAGAGTTTAATGCCACGAGATGCAGCAAAAGCAAGCAAGATCCTAATAGCCTCAAGTCGAGCGACCGGAGCAAAAGTTTCTTCAAAATCAACTCCCTTGACCTGAGTATACCCTTGAGCGACAA
This sequence comes from Zizania palustris, assembly GCA_019279435.1. Lineage (NCBI taxonomy): Eukaryota > Viridiplantae > Streptophyta > Magnoliopsida > Poales > Poaceae > Zizania > Zizania palustris. The sequence goes on along the minus strand of JAAALK010000284.1, from coordinate 61,859,875 downwards.
GTCTAGCCTTGTTTCTCACTATAGCCCCATCCTCCCCCTGTTTGTTTTTGAAATTCCATTTTGTTCCAATGATATGAATGTTAGGGGGTGGATCAACAAGAATCCAAACTTGATTTCTATCAAAATTTTCAAGTTCCTCATGCATGGCGTTGATCCAACTCGCATCAGACAAAGCATGACTAACATCCAATGGTTCAAAATTTACAACAAAAGCAGAATCAATGAAATGAGCATGAGATCGGGTTACTCGTTCATTTAGCTCACCGATGATCTGTTCAGGAGGATGCATTCTTTAAATACGAAGCGGTGTTTCTCTCTGCGATAGAATCTCCCCCTCAACTATTGCCGAAGTTTGATCCAAGCTTCCAGAGGTAGACTCTTCAGGTCCTATTGAAGTAGATGAAGGCTTCTAGAGATGTCATAGAAGGAGGTAGTGGTACAACATCGAGATCTTCACAGTCTGATGGTTCTTCTTCCTCAAAAAGAGTTTCACTCATATCATGCTCACTTGCAAGATCAAAGTTTGAGGAGCCATGTTGAAGAGCATGGGCCTCATGGCTCCAAATGTGATGAGTGATTGTCAATGGAAGTCAATGAGAAGACGAAGATAAGATGAGACCTGCCGTATCTGGGCCGCATGTGACTCAGGTACATGGGCCATGAGCGACTGCCGGGCAGAGGGGCCGTGGAGTCGGGCTGGCCCAATCCGAGTATGTGGGCTAGGAGCAGCAGAGGATCCACTGGTCTGTTGATCGAGATTGACTTAGGTACAAAGGCAGCGAGTGATTGCTGGGCTAAGGGAGCCGTGGAATCAGGCCGGCCCAATCCGAGTATCCGGTGCGAAGACGGTGGATGCTTTGTTAGTTTCGGCGCAAAACTGACAACCATTGATCTCGGATCTGACCGTTGTGAGGCGAAGTCGTAGCTGCTACGAAAGATCTACATCAGGACAAACTATCTATATTTAGGATTTTACTATTTTGCCTTTAGGCCCATAGTGTGTGTTAGTCGAGTCTATAAAAAATCCTAAGGGCATGTTGGTCTTTTCCATTTTTATTTCAGCGTCTATTTAAACCCTAAGGGTATTTTTGGTTTTTCCTAGTGTATTGGGCTGCCTATAAATAGGGCCTCAATCCCCTAGGGTTAGGGTGAACTGACTTTAATCTAAACATCAGAGTTCATCCCTATTTTGGCTTTTGTTCTGTGCGCCGCCATTCTTGTGCTCATCCTGTTCATCACGAGACTACCTGGGTCCTCACCGATGGCTCGCTAAGCAATTCACGAATCAGGTTTTTCCATTCCAAATCCTTACTCCAGGCTATCGAGCGTCACACCATTGATTTTTGTCTTTTTTTCTTGTTGCCTCGTGTTGCGTGACATTGGTTGTTTCGATTGGTGTGATTCATGGATGTATATTGTAGTTTCCTGTGTTTCCTCATCCTTACGTTGCACTATCTCTATTGACCACCTGTTGCATGGAAGTATCTATTTGAACCTTTGCCTTCTGGACGTATTTGCCTAGAACTGCTAGCACTGGTTTACTGCATGATTCGCACAGACTTCGACTGGGATGGCATGCAGGTTTTGGTGACTGGTCAAAGGCCTCACAATAGTAGTGCAAAGTATCTAGGAGGCTGTCTGAAGAAAGCTTCATAGGCTAGCCTCGGTGTGACTCCGCTGTAGGGATTTCCGAAGTCAAGCTTCATTGTGATCTCGCTCGAGCAAGGTTCGGAGGAAAGCTTCGTAGGGGCTTCGAAACCACTCTGTTCGAAGCACATGCTTTGACTGCATACGTTCAAAGTAGACTTCGGCTGGCCAGCATGAGGAGCCACCTTCGGAGCATGCCTTCGCACAAGGCTGGCCTGCAGGCTTCGCAAGAGCTTCGGAGCTACAAGCTTCAAACATCAAGCTTCACTGTGCCTTGATCGAAGCAGGATTCGATGGTCACGTACACATACTCTGACACGGGCATTGACAAGTACTGTTCTGGAGAACTTTTGAACAGTAAGCCTTCTTCTCGTTTTACGTGCACTTGGATTAAACTGTTTGAAATGCCTATGAGTTGAATGCTCTGTTGATATGCCTTTGAACACTATTTTGGTGTCTTCTCAACTAGGACACCGGTTTTTTTTAGGCTAGATTATTTTCAGCACTTTTGGTCTGTTTACTTCAACTGTTTGTCTGTTGAGGTGCGTTGGGTGTTGGGAGAAGGCCATTGATTCGAAAGAATTTTTTAGGCACCCATTCACCCCCTTTGGTCGCTACTTTTGGTCCTACAAAGTTAGAACTAACACATGGAGAAGTCTCATCAAATGACACATCACACGATTCAACTATAGTGTTAGATTCAAGATTGAAAACACGATAAGAGTGACCATGCAAAGAGTAGCCCAAAAAGATCCCATCAGATGTGCGTGATTCAAATTTGTCCAAATTACCTCGCTTTAGGATGAAGCATCGGCATCCAAACTCTCTGAAGTGAGTGACCTTTGTCTTCCTCCCAAAACGAAGTTCAAAAGACATCACATTCAACAAAGAGCGCAAGAAGATCTTGTTGGAGATGTAGCATGTTGTACTCATGGCTTCAGCCCAAAATTTTCTAGGAGTCCTATGCTCGTTGAGCATCATCCTAGCCATCTCCACAAGTGTGCGATTTTTGCTCCAAACCACACCATTTTGTTGACGGACTCTAGGTGCAGAAAACTAATGTTCAATTCCATGTTCAAGGAAAAATTCTGCAAAACAGCTATTCTTGAACTCAGTGTCGTTGTCGCTTCGAATAGCTTTCATTGCACCGGGGAGTTCATTGAATAGCCTCAATGCTAAGCTCCAAAAGTGTATGAACACTTCATCCTTGCTCACAAGAAAGAAAACCCCAAGAGTAACGAGAGTAGTCGTCAACAACAACAACAACGTACCACTTTCCACCTAATGAGCTAACCCGGGATGGACCAACAGTATCCATGCGAAGAAGCTCACCGGGTCACTCTGTCAATACCATGTTTATGGGGGAATGCGAGGTGGCAACCATTTTTCCAAGACGTCATGGAGCACAAATCAAGTTCTTCTCAAATTTGAGCTTGGGCAATCCTCGGATGAGTCCTAGGGCACTCAATCTCGCAAGAAGATCAAAGCTCATGTGCCCTAGTCTCCTATGCCACATCCAAAGCTCAAATGAAGGTTCAGATAAAAGGCAATGAGAAGATCGAAATGACTCAGAAAAATCAACTCCAAAAACTCTCCCTACTCTCAAGATTTTGCAAATGAAAGCACCAGAAGAATCAAGCACATGAGAGGCATCACGACCAATGTGAACCTCAAAGCCCTCATCAAGAAATTGAGAGATAGAAAGCACATTGTACCCTAAGTCCTCAACCAAAGCAACATTAGAGAGAGAGAAATTTTCATTAATTTTGATCATACCTTGGCCTTTCACTCTACTTTTGCGATTATTTCCAAACGTAATGTTTTCTCGTTGCTTGGCTGAGGTGAAGCTGGAGAACCATGATGTCTTTCCGGACATGTGGTGTGAACAGCCAAAATCAATAATACACTTGTGCTCCAGCCTTCCATGCCTCCCCTAAGTAGAGACGGAAGATCTCAAGTACTCAGTGCTGGGTTTAGAAATAAAATGCCTAGGTATCCAGCACTGAACTACTCGAGAGTTAGGTAAAACAAGAGATTGTGTAGGATGAGAGTCATACTGAACATTAGGTCTTCTTGCAAAGTGTTGAGGTCTCCTAAAATGATTTGGACCAAAACGCCTATGTGGTCTATCATCATACAAAGCATGATATAAACCATGATGGGCATAGTCACTCATATAACTATGTGGAACCTCATAGTCAGAATAAGTATGATAACCATAATCATGCAAATCAAGTGAAGAATAATCATGAAAGTTTAAAGCATGAGCACGATGTTCATCTTTCATACATCGATAACAAAAACCAATCAAGTGACCTACCCGATGACAATAAGAACAATGAAAAACATTCTTGTATGTAGGTTCATAGGTTTCTGATGCAAACCTCACAATTTTTCTAGGTTTTTGCTTGGAGTCTATCTTGGGTGGTGGAATGATTATCCTTTTTGGTTGGGTAGGATTTTTGGCTTTCTGAGTGGTGTCTAACTGGGCTCTCTCTTTCTTAAAGGTAGTAGGTAGAGTGAACATAGTTTTACTTGTGGTATTTGGTCAAGTTATCTCATAACCTAACCCAAGAGCTAACCCTGCCCTGTCAGCACACATTTTTGTTTTATCCAAAAGCAAATCCATTTTACCCTTCCCTTCAGTGCATTTGTCTACCATGGAAAGAAGGTAATCATTCTCAGACTTGAGTTTTTCTACTTGCTCTCTAGCGAAGTTGAGTTGGTCCTTCAAGATAATGCATGTGGAACATGACGGCTGCACATCCTTAGAACACTCAGCACTCTCCAATCTAGCCTTAAGCTCATCAACATGCTTATCTCTTAGATTAATGCTTTCAACTAGTAAAGAACAATTCATGCATTCATTGATGACATAAGGACTAGAATCCACCTTTAAAAGTTGCTTCTGAACATTTTTAAGTTTTTCAAGATTTTGTGCATGAATCAGACGCAATTGAGCAAGTTCATTCATTACAACAAGACATGACTCACATTTAGAAATTTCAGACTTAGACTTCAACAAAGCAAGTTCAGTAGAAAGAGATTCAATTTTGAGTTTTAGTTCCTTTCATTCTTTAGCAGCAAGTTTGAGCAGTCTATCTTGTGAAATAATTGCATCATGTAATTCATCGTTTTGAACAAGTAACTGGTCATGTGATAGACTAACCTTAGATGAGTTAAGCTCATCACTGTTGTGCTTGTCATTGGCCATGAAGCAGAGGTCGTTGAAGTCCTTCGTCTTTTCCTTCTTTTCTTCACTCTTGCATGGTTCTTCATCATCAGAGCTTAGTTCTTCACTCGAGGTGTTGTCTCTTTTCTGGTATTTGTGGTCATGTTCATTATTTGCTTTTAGTTTTGGGCAGTTTGCTTTAATATGATTAAGATCACTGCACTCAAAACACCCTCGAGAGCCTCCTCTTCTTAGATCTCTTCTATCATTGTAGAATCAAGTGAACTTTTTGACTATAAGAGCAAGCTCTTCATCGTCCAGTGTGTCCACTTGTTCTTTTGTAATAGAGACCAAAGAAGACAAGGCAAAACCTCTAGACAAAGCACAAACTCTAGACAAGTTACCTCCAGATGAGGTGCCACTACTAGAACTAGAAACTAGTGTCATGGATTGTGGCAAAGAGTTCCCAATTCCAGAACGAGATGCCTTGGCGATCTCGGTGGACTTAAGCTTACTAAAAAGATAATCGCAAGTCAACGTGTCAAAGCTCATGGACTCTTCAATGCTTGAGATCTTTACATCCCATATGCTATGATCAAGAGCATAGAGAAGTTTGATCACCCTGTCATGATCTGAGTAAGCCAACGTCCCAGTGGAGCACAAGTTACTAACAATTCCATCAAACCGTGCAAACATGGCATCTACAGATTCGATAGGACCTTGCAAAAACATTTGGTATTCTTGGTTATAAGTGCTTTGCCTCCTGTCCATAATCTGAGAAGTGCCCTCATGAAATGTTTTAAAGGTAGTCCAGATCTCACATGCAGTTCTAAGGTGCTGGACCCTATCGAACTCATTGCGACTCAGACTAATGAACAATATGTTTCTAGCTTTGCTATTACAATCGTACTGTGACTTCTTAGTATCTAAAGTGTGAGTTTTAGGGATCACATATTGGGATTCAACAATGTCCCAAATCACACTTCCTTGGCTTAGTAAATAAGCCTCCATGTGCACCTTCCAATAAGCGTAGTCTCGACCATCGAACATCAGAATCTTAGAGTTCTTGTCCATGACGCCATAAGGATCACAAACCGGTTAAGGTCAACTGGTGATCTAACCAGCTCTGATATCAATTGTGGGATCGGAATGTGTAGGAACAGAAACGACGACCAGAGGGGGGGTGAATGAGAGCTTTTAAAATTTCAGACTAAAAATAGCCTTCTGCTTTAATTCTGTCTTCTGCAGAACAGGCTTCGAACACACCCTTCGAAGTTCTGGTTCGGAGGTATTTCACAACTCTGAAACCAGGCTTCGCAAGGAGAAAAAGTTCGAAGTCAAGAAGACTTCACTCCACACACAACTCCGAAAATTCAGCTCTGTTAAGTCAGTGCAGGCTCCACACACTCGGTGCCTTCGAGCAAGCTTCGCAGTACACCATTCGCAAGAGCAGACTTCCCTCTGAGGACTTCGACCAAGTACTCAGCGATAGCTTCGTACTTCGAAGGTCTAAACGCACACTGAACACACTTCACCGAGGACTTCGACAAGGGAAGAAAACAGGATTTGAGTTAAGCCAAAAACAGTGCTTCGCTAGTAATCAAAGAGGTCTAGCCTCCGGTTTACACAGAGCGAACACACACTGAGAATCACACTTCACCCAGACAGACCTCTCACACACCTCTCCACAAGAGATTCAAACCACAAACTCACCCAGGAAGAAGATGGTGTATAGAGGAATCAAAGCATGCAGTGCAACATTGAATACAAGTTCAAGCACATATGAAAACAGAATCAAAGTTTCATTACTTGAACAGGGAACACAAAAATGAACTCATAGATCTGAATACAAAGTGTGGCGGCTAGCACAGGAGCTCAAAAATGACTGCTCAAAGTGTTGACGTGACCTAGCTAGCTTCCACTATTTATAGGCACTATTCAGCCCTATGAATAGACTATTTTACCATTAGGGTTTACACTGTTTTTGTCTCATCAGAACAGGCGGGTACAGCTGGTAGTCTACTTTATTTGGAGGCTTCTTTTGTCAGCTTTGGAGAGGGGACAACATCAGCTTTTGCAGAGTAGACACGGTCAGCCTTTGCAGTTTTGGATCCTTCTGAAGCCCCCCTTCGCACGCGAGGGGTGCTGTAGCTTTGGTGAGAAGCCTTGAGCCTAACGGCCTTCGCTTCACCGAAGTCAGCCTTCGATACAGTGACGGTTTTGAGCCGAAGCCGTCAAAGCCCTTGGGCCTTCGCACCAACACCTCCGAAGTGGACCACCATGGCTTCACAGCTTCTCCCAGCTCGAACTCCGTCAGTCCGTGTACCGAAGCCATGCATGGCCGAAGTACCTCAAGTTAGCCTCACTCCGAAGCCCCACCTTCAGAGTACCACCCTTCGAAGTCCCTCCTTCGTCCAAGGCCTCTGCATGAAGCATTCCATGAGCACTTCGCTGCAGTGTCTCTCCCCGAGCACACTCCTCGATGAACCTCACCCGGACCATGCCTTCGATGCACCTCGACTTCTGAGACCTTCGTCGGGTATACCTTCGAGTGCCTCCCTCCAGAGCACACTTCGAACGCCTTGCCTCATTGCTGAGGACTTGGTCCACCATACTTCGGAGTCACTCCATTCGGAGTACCCTTCGAAGTGCCTCGCCTTCGAGGACTTCATCTCAGGGTACCTTCACTCGGAGCCATGCTCCGCACTCTCTGCCTTCATCTGGCGCACCTCGACCCGAGGTCCGACCTCGACCCCTTCGCAGCCTTCGTGACCGAGCTCCCCGCTCGCCTAGCATCAAGCCTCTCGCTTGACCAAGGTTCACTTGCTGCGAACCGTCCGTCGCCTCCGAAGTCACCTGCGCACCACAGACAAACAGACAAGTGTATCCAGTACCCCGGAGAACTCTCTGGGTAAGCAACCTTCAGCACACATTCCGGTGTACCACCCAAAATACCGAGACCTTCGGTATGACCTAGTCATCATGTACTGTCGGACCCCTCCGACACACACACTCCGCTGTAGAACCCACCGAACCCTTCGGTGAAGCAACCTCCTACCCCCTTCGGAGGGACCCTTTCGAATCAGAGGATAAAATCTGTCAATCACTCATCACAGACTCTGAAACCAACCCTTGGTTTCTCAATCTCCCCCTTGATGAGTGCATTGACAACCAAATTCAAGTTCAAGAAAATTTGAAAAATTTCAGCACACAAGTGACCATAAAACTCAAAAACGAGCCAAACCATGTCACTTGACAAAAGAATTTTCTTCCCCCTTTTCCAAAGAGTAAAAGCCCCTTCGGCAAATCTTTCCCTTTGCAAGATAAAACTCCCTTTGAGTTATTTTACCCCTTGCTACAGAGAACTCAAAAATTTCTCCCCCTTTGTCAATGTAAGCATCAAGGAGCATTCAAAAGATGCAAAGCTTCGAAATTGGTAGAATTGCAAAGACATATAAAGCAAAAATATGCCAACATTAATACCAATTATCATGTGCTCAGCTCAATTTAACATTCTCTAAAAAACATGATGACAGCATGTGATTTTATCATTTTGAAATAAAAGCATCACCACTCAATCAAGGTAACTAGACAAGTAAAAGTAAGGACTGCGCAAAGCTAGTCAATTTCTACTCTAGACAGACAAGTCCAGTTGAAGTGGAGCATTGAAAGCAAACTTGATGATCAATGAATTTGTTGTTCTTTTCGTAATGCCAGGGGTTATTTGTTTGTCTACCTTATACTTTCCAATCAATCCAAGCCTAGGCATGAAAACCATCAGAAGCTTAAGGCGGTGATTTTGGCATACACTACACTATCCCAGATCAGACCAATGTGCAATGGTAAGCAGTCTAGAATAGAGTAGTGCGACAAACAAACCCACCTGGATCTTTTCACTTGTAGCATGCAAATCATGGAGTTTTGGATTTTAATTAAGTGAACAATTTGTTTAATACTTGATGAATATCCATGAGTAAGTAGAATATTTTTTCAAGTTGCAATGTTTAGCATCCAGAGAAAAGGAGTCTTGCTATCAAGTAGATAAAAGATAGCTTAAGCAGTCCTGCCTAAACATGCTAGATCCAAGACTAAGCAGTGAGCATGATTTGATTTTGGAAAGAAAAATCATGCACAAAATGTTTTAGACATATTAAATAGCTGAGCTGACATGATTTCATGAATTAAAGTTAGGCATATAAGTGCAAAAGATGTAAATGCAATTTCACACACAATGAGCATATGCAATGACAATCAAAATCTACTCTCCCTCACAAAATGCCATAAGGGTGACAAACATCAAGTTCCCCACGCAAGTAGGCAAAACGAGAAGCATCGAGGGGTTAGGTGAAAATATCGGCTAGCTGGTGTTCGGGTATCAACATATTGAAGCTCAATATCACCCTTCTCATTATGATCTCTGAGAAAATGATATCCCACATCAATGTGTTTGGTTCTGGAATGCTGAACCGGGTTGTTTGCAATACAAATAGCACTAGTGTTATCACAGAAAAGTGGAACACTCTTATAATCTAACCCAAAATCCCGCAAAGTGGAAACCATCCACAAAATCTGAGAGCAACAGCTAGATGCAGCAACATATTCGGCCTCAGTCGTCGATTGTGCAACACTAGACTGTTTGTGGGAAGACCAGCAAACAGTGAAGTACCCATAAAATGACAAGTACCGGAGGTACTTTTACTATCAATCCTACACCCAGCAAAATCCACATCGGAATAACCTCGAAGACACAAAGAGGAAGATGCAGAATAGCAAATGCCAAATTCGAGGGTATGTTTGAGATATCTGAGAATGCGCTTTACCACTTGGCGGTGCAAAGCTCATGGTGAAGCCTGAAAACAAGCCCACAAACACACTGCGAAGTGTATGTCCGGCCTCATAGCAGTCAAGTAGAGGAGGGAGCCGATCATGCTTCGAAACTCCTTCTGATCTACGACTTCTCCTTCCTTGTCAGGATCCAATGCTATCGAAGTAGCCATCGGAGTACCGAGGGGCTTCGCATCAACCATGTCGAATTTCTTGAGCAGGTCCTTGGTGTACTTCATCTGGTGGACGAAAACCTTGTTTGCTTTGCTTGATTTGCAAGCCAAGGAAAAAAGTAAGTTTGCCCATCATGGACTTCTCGAACTCCCTACTCATGGCATCTGCAAACTCGGCAACCAAAGCATGAGAAGAGCCACCAAAGATGATATCATCCACATAAATCTGAACTAGGAGAAAATTTTTGCCATGCTTGAGAGTGAACAGGGTTTTATCAACAAATCCCATCAAATACCCCCGCTCAAGCAGAAAAGACTTAAGTCGATCATACCATGCCCGAGGGGCCTGCTTGAGTCCATAAAGAGCCTTACGAAGTTTAAGGACTTTATGTGGGTATTTGGGGTTTTCAAAACTAGGGGGTTGTTTTACATAAACATCTTCGCCTATGAAGCCATTAAGAAATGCAGTTTTGACATCCATTTGATAGAGTTTGAATCCCCGAGATGTCGCAAAGGCAAGCAAAATCCTAATGGCCTATAGACGCGCAACTGGTGCAAAAGTTTCAGTAAAATCAATCCCTTCTAATTGAGAATAACTCTGAGCTACAAGTCTAGCCTTGTTTCTAACTACAGTCCCATCCTCCCCTCGTTTGTTTTTGAAAATCCATTTTGTTCCAATAAAATGAACATTTGGTGGAGGATCAACTAAAGTCCAGACTTGGTTTCTCTCAAAATTTTCAAGTTCTTCATGCATGGCATTGATACAACTAGAATCAGAAAGTGCGTGACTAACATCTAAGGGCTCTAAAGAAGCAACAAAAGCGGAATCAATGAAATGAGCATGAGAACGTGTTACCCTTTGATCAAGCTCACCAATGATCTGCTCTGGAGGATGCATACTTTGAACGTGATGTGGAGCCTCACGGCGAGATGCAGTCTCCCCCTCAACTTGTGTGTTGGAGTGGTCCAAGATGACCGATGTCGAGGTAGTTGCTTCGGGACCTTATGCCGAAGTACTCGAAGCGGGGTCGGCTTCGGTGGTTGATGTCGAGGGTAGTATGGGTTCATCCTCAAAATCTCCGAGATCTTCTTCTTCGAAGATGGTCTGCTCCATGTCGTGTTCATCTGCCTGTTCAAAGGTAGAACTAATAGAGGGGGTTGATTCATCAAAATTCACATCACATGACTCGATGACAGTGTTAGTTTCCAAATTATAAACAAGATAAGAATGACCATGTGTAGTGTAACCCAAAAAGATCCCGTCAGAAGAGCGCGAGTCAAATTTATCCAAATTTCCACGTTTTAGGATAAAACAACGACAGCCAAAAACTCGAAGATGAGTAACCTTGGACTGTCTCCCAAAACGTAGATCATAAGATGTCAAGTTCAAAATTGAGCGCAAGAAGATTCGGTTTGAGATGTAACAAGAAGTGTTCATGGCCTCAGCCCAGAATTTCCTAGGAGTCTTGTGCTCATCGAGCATCGTCCTAGCCATCTCAACCAAAGTGCGGCTCTTTCTCTCAACAACACCGTTCTGTTGAGGAACCCGCGGAGCAGAGAATTGATGTTCTATGCCATGCTCCATGCAAAAGTCAACAAAGAGGCTATTCTTAAACTCAGTGCCATTATCACTTCAAATGAATTTCAATGCACCAGGGAGTTCAGTGAAAAGTCTCAAAGCCAAGCTCCGAAAGTGTGAAAACACTTCATCCTTGCTGGCAAGAAAGAAGACCCAAGAGTAGCTAGAGAAATCATCGACAATGACTAACACATACAACTTCCCGCCTAAAGAACTAACCCGAGAAGGACCTATACTATCCATGTGGAGAAGTTCTTCGGGTTGTTCAGTCATCACTGTGGTGACTGGCGATGCGAAGCGGCAATCATTTTTCCATGTCGACAACGAGTGCAAACTAAGTTCTTCTCAAACATGAGCTTGGGCAATCCTCGGATCAGGCCTAGGGCACTCAGACGAGCAAGCAACTCAAAGCTCATATGCCCTAGTCTCCTATGCCACTTCCAAAGCTTAGAAGTCGAATGTGCAATGAGACAGTGAGAATAACTAGATGACTCAGAAAAATCAGCTCCAAAAAATCTCCCAACTCTAAAGATCTTACAAACCACAACGCCATTAGAATTGAGTACTTGCGAAGTATCGCGATGGAATCACACTTCGAAGCCCTCATCAAGCAATTGAGATACAGAAAGCAAATTGTATCCCAAGTTTTCAACCAAAGCAACATCTTTGAGAGTGAAATTTGAGTTGATTCTTACCACACCTTTACCTTTCACTCTACTCCTTCAATTGTTGCCGAAGGTGATATGTTCCTTTTGCTTGGTTGTGGTGAGGCTAGAGAACCATGCTGCATCTCCGGTCATGTGGCGTGAACAACCGGAGTCCATGATCCACATGCCCTCCAGGCCTCGATCTAGCGCCTACACATGATAAGAAAATCTCGATCGCTCAGTGTTGGGGTGAGTGAAAATATGACGAGGCATCCAGCACTGAGTGATACGAGTAGTAGGCACAGTAAAAGTAGAATGTCTACGCACAGGATAATCAGAATGATGCAAAGTGCGAGGTCTACCTACATGCTGTGATCCAAAAGCATGACGAGGTCTCCTAATCTGATGAGGTACAAAGCTACTCGCCCGGGTTCGACCACCATATGGAACATGATGAATACCTCGAGGAGCAAAATCTCTTCGAGAAGTACGAGGAGCCTCGAAAACAGGACGAGAGTAAAACTCAAACTCATTTATACCTCGAGATGGGTAATGCATGTCCTTGAAACTCATCACCTGAGAGCGTCGCTCATCCTAGATGCGACGAAAACAGAACCCAGCCAAATGACCCGCCAACTGACAATAGGAACAATGAAACACTCTCCTAGGGGCACTCACATGGGTCATAGGAGCAATCCTCACAGGCTCCTTGGGCTTCTGTTGAGTGGTTTTCTTAGAAGGAATTTTCTTTGCAGGAGGAGTGGTTTTCTTTGGAGTTCGGGTAGGCTTTTTGGCTGATGGAGTGTCTAACAGAGCTCTCTCTTTCTCTAAGGTAGTGGGTGAGGTAAAAACAGTCTTGTTCTCACTTTCTGAGGGAATCCTCTCAAAACTGAATCCCAGAGCTAACACTGCCCTGTCAGCACACATCTTGGTCTTGGCCAAGAGCAAGTCCATCCTGCCCTTTCCCTCAGTGCATTTGTTAACCACAGAAAGAAGGTATTCATTTTCAGTCATGAGGTTCTCAGCTCGCTCTCTAACAGTGCCTAGTTGGTCCTTAAGGTTTATGCAAGTGTCATACACAGGTTGCACATCCTTAGAACTACCAGTTCTCTCCAATCTAGCCTCTAAGTCCTGAACATGCTTATCACATAAATTAATGCTCTCACGTAATAAGGGGCAGTTCATGCATTCAATTATATCATGAGGACTAGAATCAACCATCAAAAGCCGCTTCTGTGCAGTCTCAAGCTCAAAAAGAGTTTGAGCATGCACAGAACGCAACTGAGCAAGCTCACCCATGACAACAGTACAAGATTCACATTCAGCATCATTAACTCTAGACTTAAGCATGGCATAATCAGTAGAAACCGATTCTAGCCTAAGTCTAAGGTCTTTTCTATCTCTAGCGGCTTGCACAAGTAATCTATCCTGACCAAGAACTACTTCATTCAGTTCATCTAATTTAATTGAAAGCTGGTCATAGGATAGTGGTATCTCACATGAGTGCAAGCTCATCGTCGCTGTGATCACTATCGGCCATGAAGCAGAGGCCGGTGAAATCTCGTCCCTTCTTGTCCTTCTCCTCCTTCCTCGGGGACTCCTCCTCAGAGCTCAACTCCTCAGTTGAGGATGTGTCGATGTCATTGAGAGCAGCAACAAATGCTCTGGAAGCGGCTTTGGCTACCCTCTTAGCCACCTTGTCCGCGCTTTCCCTTCACAAAGGGTTTCCTCTCCTTTTTGTGGTATTTGGGGCGCTCACTCTCATCTCTCTTTTTGAGTTTAGTGCAATTGGCCTTGATGTGAGAAGTGTCGCCACACTCAAAACAACCACTAAAACAACTTCTCCTCTAATCCTGTCTCTCATTGTGAAAACGGGTGAACCTTCTGGCAATGAGAGCAAGCTCATCATCATCCAGAGTATCCACCTGCTCCTTAGTGATGGAGACCAGGGAGGACAAAGCAAAACCATCTGCAAGAACACAAGTGCCAGATGTGCTTGGTTCTACAGTGGTGCCACGGCTAGTGCTAGAAACTAGTGCCAATGGTTGTGGCAAGGAGTTCCTATGCACTGCAAGAGATGCCTTGAAAATCTCTGTGGACTTCAGCTTGCTGAAGAGCTCATCACAGGTCAATGTGTCATAACCTGCGGACTCCTCAATGCTGGATATCTTCACTTCCCATATGCTACGATCAAGAGCATAGAGAAGCTTGATAGCCCTATCATGATCATTGTAAGCAAGCGTCCTGTTGGACCGCAAGTTACTCACTATCGCATCAAAGCGAGAAAACATGGCATCAATAGATTCACTAGGTGCCTGCACAAACAGCTGATACTATTGATTGTATGTGCTTTGGCGCCTGGCCTTAATCTGTGTAGAGCCCTCATGAAAGATAGTGAGTGTAGTCCAAATTTCCCTAGCTGTCCTAAGGTGCTGCACCCTATCAAACTCACTACTACTCAAACCAATGAACAATATATTTCTAGCCTTGGAGTTGGCATTATACTGATCCTTCTCTTTTTGAGAGGTGCAAGTTTCAGGGATGGAGTATTGTGAGTCCACAATCTCCTAAATTGCATTTCCTTGGCTTAGCAAGTAAGCCTCCATGCGCACCTTCCAGTATGCAAAGTCCGTCCCATCAAACAAATGTATTTTACTAACTCTGTCCATATCGCCAATAGATCACAAAACCGGTTAAGGTCAACTGGTGATCTTAACCCGCTCCGATACCAATTGTTGGACCGGAAACGGCGACCAGAGGGGGTGAATGGGAGCTTTTAAAATTTCAGACTAGAAATAGCCTTCTGTTTTAATTCTGTCTTCTGCGGAACAGGCTTCGAACACACCCTTCGAAGTTCTGGTTCAGAGGTATTTCATAGCTCCAAAACCAGGCTTCGCAAGGAGCAAAAGTTCGAAGTCAAGAAGACTTCGCTCCACACACAACTCCGAAAATTCAGCTCTGCTAAGTCAGTGTAGGCTCCGCACACTGGGTGCCTTCGAGTAGGCATCGCACTACACCCTTCGCAAGAGCAGACTTTCCCCTGAGGACTTTGACCAAGTACTCAGTGATAGCAACTAGTGCTAGGCTTCGTACTTCGAAGGTCTAAACGCACACTGAACACACTTCGTCGAGGACTTTGACAAGGGAAGAAAACTGGCTTCGAGTTAAGCCAAAAACAGTTCTTCGCTAGTAATCAAAGAGGTTGTTGGACCGGAAACGGCGACCAGAGGGGGGGTGAATGGGAGCTTTTAAAATTTCGGGCTAAAAAACTAGCCTTCGGTTTTAGTTCTGTCTTCTGCGGAACAGGGTTCGAACACTACCTTCGGAGGTCAGGTTCGGAGGTCCTTTGACAACTCCGAACACGGACTTCGCAGGTCCAAAAGTTCGAAGCCAAGAAGACTTCGCTCCACTTACAACCCTCGAAAATCTACTCTACTAAGTCAGTGCAGGCTCCTCACACAGGGTGCTTCGAGCAGACTTCGCACTTCACCCTTCGCAAGAGTAGACGTCCCTCTGAGGACTTCGACCAAGTACTTGGAGCAGCAACTGGTGCTGGGCTTCGTACACAAGGTCTAAACACACACTAAACGACTTCGCTAGGGGCTTTGACACAAGAAGCAAAACGGGCTTCGATCAGGGCTTCACTAGTAAGCAGTGAGGTCTAGCCTCAAGTTACACAGAGCGAAAGCGCACTGAAAAACACACTTCGCACAAAGACACCCTTCGCCTAGACAGGCTTCGGCGCACTACAACTAGCGAGGTATGTAAAGCAAGCTCAAGCAAAAAGCACACAGAAGCAGGGCTTCGCCGCTTGAACAAGGAACACGATAAAATTGAACTCTGGATGAATACAACGAAGTGTGTGGCTACAGGAGCTCAACAGTAAATGCTCAAAGTGTTAAATGTTACCTACCGAGCCCCCATATTTATAGCCCATAGTTCACCCAAAGGAATTGTCTACTTTACCCCTAGGGTTTACATTGGTTTTGTCTCTACAAAACTGAGGGGTACAAAAGGTAGTCAACTTTATTGGAGGCTTCTCTGTCAGCCTTTGCAGAGGGGACAGCGCCAGCTTTTTGCAGAGCAGACACTGTCAGACTTGCAGCCTTTGACCTTTCCGAAGCCCCCCTTCGCACGCGAGGGGTACGGTAGCTTCGGTGAGAAGCGTTGACCCAGAAGGCCTTCGCTTCACCGAAGTCAGCCTTCGATACAGTGACGGTTTTGAGCCGAAGCCGTCAAAGCCCTTGGGCCTTCGCACCAACACCTCCGGAGTGGACCACCATGGCTTCGTAGCTTCGCTCAGCTCGAACTCCGTTAATCCGTGTACCGACGCCATGCAGGCCGAAGAACCTCAAGTCAACCTTGCTCCAGAGCCAGCCTCGCTCCGAAGCCTTCCTCACTCTGAAGCCCCACCTTCGGAGTACCACCCTTCGAAGTCCCTCCTTCGTCCAAGGCCTCCGCACGAAGCATTCCATGAGCACTTCGTCGCAGTGTCTCTCCCCGAGCACACTCCTCGACGAGCCTCACCCGGACCATGCCTTCGATGCGCCTCGTCTTCTAAGACCTTCGTCGGGCACCCTTCGAATGTCTCCCTCCGGAGCACACTTCGAACTCCTTGCCTCCGCAGAGGACTTGATCCATCCAACTCCGAAGTCACTCCTTCCGGAGTACCTTCGAAGTGCCTCGCCTCCGAGGACTTTGTCTCTGAGTACCTTCACCCGGAGCCACGCTCCGCACTCTCTGCCTTCACCTGGCGCACCTCGACCCGAGGACCGACCCGGACCCCTTCGCAGCCACCGTGACGGAGCTCCCTGCTCCCCTGGCATCAAGCCTCCCGCTTGACCCAGGCTCACCTGCTACGTTCGTCCGTCGCCTCCAAAGTCCCTGCGCACCACAGACAAGCAGACAAGTGTATCCAGTACTCCGGAGACCTCTCCGGGTTAGCAACCTCCAGCACACACTCCGGTGTACCGCCCAAAGTACCGAAGCCTTCGGTACAAACCCAGTCATTGTGTACTATCGGACCCCTCCGACAAGCACACTCCGCTGCAACAGCTGCAGCAACCAAACCACCGAACACCCTTCGGTGAAACAACCTCCGAACACCCTTCGGAGGTACAACCTCCGAACACCCTTCGAAGGTAACCCTTCGAATAGAGGGTAAAAGCCTGTCAATCACTCATCACAAATACTGAAACCAACCCTTGGTTTCTCAGAGGTCTAGCCTCCGGTTTACGCAGAGTGAACACACACTGAGAATCACACTTCACCCAGACAGACCTCTCACACACCTCTCCACAAGAGATTCAAAACACAAACTCACCGAGGAAGAAGATGGTGTACAGAGGAATCAAAGCATGCAGGGCAACATAGAATACAAGTTCAAGCACATATGAAAACAGAATCAAAGTTTCATTACTTGAACAGGGAACACAAAAATGAACTCACAGATCTGAAAACAAAGTGTGGCGACTAGCACAGGAGCTCAAAAATGACTACTCAAAGTGTTGATGTGACCTAGCTAGCTTCCACTATTTATAGACACTATTCAGCCATGTGAATAGACTACTTTACCCCTAGGGTTTACACTGTTTTTGTCTCACCAGAATAGGGGGGTACAGCTGGTAGTCTACTTTTTTTGGAGGCTTCTTTTGTCAGCTTCGCAGAGGGGACAACATCAGCTTTTGCAGAGCAGACACGCTCAGCCTTTGCAATTTTGGAGCCTTCTGAAGCCCCCCTTCACACGCGAGGGGTGCGGTAGCTTCGGTGAGATGCCTTGAGCCTGACGGCCTTCGCTTCACCGAAGTCAGCCTTCGATACAGTGATGGTTTTGAGCTGAAGCCGTCAAAGCCCTTGGGCCTTCGCACCAACACCTCCGGAGTGGACCACCACGGCTTCGCAGCTTCTCCCAGCTCGAACTCCGTCAGTCCGTGTACCGAAGCCATGCATGGCCGAAGTACCTCAAGTCATCCTCACTCCGAAGCCCCACCTTTAGAGTACCACCCTTCGAAGTCCCTCCTTCATCCAAGGTCTCCGCATGAAGCATTCCATGAGCACTTCGCCGCAGTGTCTCTCCCCGAGCACACTCCTCGACGAACCACACTCGGACCATGCCTTCGATGCACCTCGATTTCTGAGACCTTCGTCGGGTATACCTTCGAGTGCCTCCCTCTGGAGCACACTTCGAACGCCTTGCCTCATTGCTAAGGACTTGGTCCACCATACTCCGAAGTCACTCCATTCAGAGTACCCTTTGAAGTGCCTCGCCTTCGAGGACTTCGTCTCGGGGTACCTTCACCCGGAGCCATGCTCTGCACTCTCTGCCTTCGTCTGGCGCACCTCGACCCAAGGTCTGACCTCGACCCCTTCGTAGCCTTCGTGACCGAGCTCCCCGCTCGCCTGGCATCAAGCCTCCCGCTTGACCCAGGTTCACTTGCTGCGAATCGTCCGTCACCTCCGAAGTCACCTGCACACCACAGACAAACAGACAAATGTATCCAGTACCCTGGAGACCTCTCCGGGTAAGCAACCTTCGGCACACATTCCGGTGTACCACCCAAAATACCGAGACCTTCGGTATGACCCAGTCATCGTGTACTATCGGACCCCTCCGACAGGCACACTCCGCTGCAGAACCCACCGAACCCTTCGGTGAAGCAACCTCCGAACCCCTTCAGAAGGACCCCTTCGAATCAGAAGATAAAATCTGTCAATCACTCATCACAGACTCCGAAACCAACCCTTGGTTTCTTAGAATGGCGACTAGAGGGGGTGAATTTCAGGAAATTAAATGCTCCTCCAAGAATCAAGAAAACAAATAGATATTCAATGGAATACAAGTTTTAGTTTTACTTGACAATCACTGTTTCAAATCTGAAAAAGTTCAATTAATTCAATTCAGCATTCAAGCAGATTTTAGATGTTACTTTGTGTTAATTCCTCAAATTAGTTATTTATGTCAATCAATTAAAACCTTACTCAATTTTATCTATTCTTCCAAGATCAACCAATGTATATCTGTTTTAGAAATGCACAAACTTGATGATGCACAGTACTAAAAACATAAGATTGTTGGTACTACACTCAATCAGACAAACCACAGGTATTTCAGAACAACAGTATTCAGTACTGAATTTGATGTATCAGTTAAGCCAGCCAACACAGATCAATTCACTTCAAATGGAATTCGGTTGAGAACACACTGAATCAAACAATACCAGGATGTTGAACAGAACTGACTCATAATACAAATTGATGCTATACACAAATTTTAGTTCAGATTTGTTGATGAAAAAAATAAGAGCTAGTTTGTAACAGTTTCTTTGAGTCAAAACAAATGATCAGTTCAAAAAGGGTTCTACTTCAATTTTCAGAACAAAACAGTTTGAATCAGATTACTGAAAGTGAACTGAAACTGAGTATAGATCAGACAATAAGCAGAAATAGTACAAAGTAGACAGCAGACTTCACAGAATTGATAATGTCTTGAAAATGAACAGCAATTTTGAGTTAATCCAATTCATGTTCAGATGATGAGATGGTTTAACTTGTCAATTCAACAGAACATAATAAAATATTCAGAGCCTGAGTTCAAATAAGTAGAGTTTCAGATTCAAAATGATATTCAAACAAGAAATGAATACCAATCAAGTTTGAAAAGAGATAAATTCAAAACAGTAGAGAATCAAGAGCAGGGACTTACCTGACAAAGTTGATTCTGACTATTTTCAACTTGAATTCATCTATTCTTCAGTTTAGCATATCAATGAAGTTCATTTGCAGGCAATTCACAGGTAAAAGATTCTTTGCAGAGTTGAGAAGCAGTTCTTTTGATTGGTATGGCTCTTCAGAAATCAGATGTGCTTATTTCAATCAATTTTGTCCTTTTGCTTGTAATTGACTCAATTCATTCAGTTTTTAAGCACAAGTACAGAATGCAGAGAGAGTACCCTATTCAGATTCAGAACAAAAATTGATACTCAAACTTGGCTCAAGATAAAATTATTCAGAATCAAATCCTAGGTATTCAGAATAAACATTGAGAGAAGTAAAAAGTCTTGGCTGAGGATATAAATTCAGAATCACCTTCTGTAAAGCAGTTAGACAGACAGCATAAAGTGGACAGAATAAAGTAGGTGTCAGGTTCTTGTTTGATTATAGAATAAGCAGAGATGATGTGAGCAAACTGAGCACCTTTTCAGAGTTCTGTTTGCCAAACAGAAGTTCTTTGATCTTTAGAAAAATTCAGTCAGATTGATGATTCAATTTTATCAAAGTAATATGATGATATTTTCTGGTAATCAATCATCAATTCAAGATAGATAAGATATAATCAGAGTTGAATCAACTTCTCAATCCTAAAAATTCAGGCAAATAACATCTGCTATGTATTTTAAAGATCATCTGCAGAAAGGTTCTTGAATTGTTCATATCTTGAAAAATATCAGGATGAGGAAGAGATTCTCAATTAATTCCAGCTAAATGGTTTTACAGCCAACAAATTCACTCAACTGAATAAAACTTAGGTTCTTCTCAGTATTAGGACTAACAGGATTTCAGATCAAGGATCCATATGATTAGGTTGTCCATTGAGATGAATGAACCATGAGTTATCATCACATATCAAGCCAAAAAGAACCTAGAACAAATCACATGAAAGGATCACCAAGTTCTGCAAGAACCATGCCATAATTTAATCTGAGAATCTTTTAGGCTGTGTTCTTTTCAGAACTGAGGTTTCACTCTTGAAGAGCAAAATAATCAAGAACAAATGACACAAACCTTTTGCAAACTTCAAAAATGGAACATTCAAATCATGCACAACAGAAGTTGTATAAACATCATACTCGAGTTCTGCGGAGAAATCCCCACAAAATTGCTCACAAAACTTAATCAAGAACAGAAGGACTCATGCGCAAGGAACTCAGTGAGCCATAACCAGAATTGTGTGATTTTCGGACAGTGAACAGAGAAGAGCACTGATGAACAGAGAAAGCAACTGAAGTAAAAGTTTTATAGTGTTCAGCCAAAAGAGAGAAGTAAGCCCATGGCTATGGACCTCTATTTATAGGCCACCCATGGGGGAACAATTCTGAAAAGAACCCTCTAAAGTTTCTAAATTACATCAAGGTCATATTCCTTTAATATAATTCCATAATTTTTAAAAATCTTGAAAAATATTAAAAGAGTACGATTACTCTATACTATAACACAAAAATTAACTCTAATTTATTGAAAGTAAAACATTTAAAGATGCGATGGTTTTCAGCAAAAACCGACAAAGCCTCCTCAATAATCAACGATCATCGTCAGTCTGCGAACTCGACTACCAGCAAGTCTCTCCCGCTCTCGATCCCTCAAGCCGCCTTGTCACTTGAACTGGCTTCCATTTCGCTGACTCAACCGACACTTCATCTTGATGAACCTTCATCACATGTCCTACATGATCTCCATGCGTACATCTGAGGTCACTCTCAACTTTGACTGACACCCTCGACTATCTGCCATTAGACTCGCCGTCTAAACCTGATCCCTTGACATCGACAATTGATTAGTATCTCAACCCTGCACACACGAGACAAACACAGACACACACACATATCCAAGCATCCACATATAAACCCCATGACAAACCCCGTCAATCACTCATCATAACCTTGAACCATAGTGACGATACTCACTAGGTTCCTCAAAGGCCCTGAAGGATTACCGGTGCGAGAACAAGAAGCGAGATAAGGCCTTCTTTGCGAGATGAAGAGAAGCTACTCCAAGAGATCATCTTCTTCTTCCTCTTCATCAAGCTCAAGCGATGAGGAGATCGTGATCAAGAAGGGGAAGGACAAGGGCAAGGGTGATCTGGTGGACTTCTACTTCATGGCCTTTGGGAACAAGTTGAAGACTCGCTCGCACCGCAGTCAAAGATACCACAAGAGCTTTTGCTCAATGGCTCTTGGGGATAAAGAAGATAAGAGCTCATCCGACAAATCCGACGACAATGATTAGAAGGTATCCTCTTATAAGCATGAAGTTGTTGAATTACTTGAAGAGAACAGTTAGGAGTTGAAATATCAGGAGAAACTGCTTAGAAGGGTTAAGAAGAGGTAGATGAGCTTGAGAGTGAGCTTGCTATGGCCAATAGCAAGATTGAGAGTCTATCTTCTTTCCCTTGCTTGGGTGAGAGTAGTGAGTGCCCTAACTGCGAGGTGTTGTTATGTGACCTGACTACTCTGAAGTCCTGGTACACCGAGAGGGTTGATAAGAGAGACACTTTGGCCAATGAGCTTGAAAGCGCTTAGCTGGAGCTGAAAAATTATCATGCCTCGGTCGCCGTTCACTATAGAGACTACCCATCCCACTTATCTGATCTAGC
Organism: Zizania palustris; assembly: GCA_019279435.1. NCBI lineage: Eukaryota > Viridiplantae > Streptophyta > Magnoliopsida > Poales > Poaceae > Zizania > Zizania palustris. The sequence goes on along the minus strand of JAAALK010000284.1, from coordinate 61,837,464 downwards.
TAAGATGAGAGCGAAGGGTGATGAGCAGTCAGGCGAGTTAGAGAGAGTTAGAACTGAGCTGGAGCAGACTAAGCTTGAGCTTGATACATTGTCAGTTCCACCCACTGTCTATGAGAACTGCTTGTCTCTAAGGATGGAGGTCATTAAGATGAGAGCTAAAAAGTCTATTCAAGTTGATGGAGAGTGTGAGATTTGCTTGTCTCAGGTGGAGGTGCTAGCTTCCTTAAGAGAGGAGCTAGCTAATGCTCATAATGAAAACTCTTACCTTAATCAGATCCGAAGTTGGGTGAGTGCCAAAGAGCCTCAGCTCGACGTGATGATCTTGTAGTTCAAGAGGCAGGATGGGTTTAGAGTAGGTTACACCTACACCCAGGCTGATTTTGAGAGTGATGTGAGTAGGGCTTTAGAGTGGAGTAAGATGACCCTCGAGCAGAGATATCCCAAGACCCACTCGACTAAGTCCTTGCAGGCCAGTCAAACTAAGGATTGTGTTTTCAAAGAGAGACCTAGAGCTCCACCAAAGAAACCTATCTGGATCCCAAAACCCAAGCACCTCCATACTTCTCTTAACTCTCTACCTAGACCCTCTCATACCAAAGAGACAACACCCAACACCACCAAGTCCAAGAAACCCAAGACTCAACCACATCCCAAGAAGCCTACCTATCATTGTGAGTTCTATCAGAGAGAAGGGCATCTTGTGGAGTTCTGCTTCAAGAGGTAGCGGGTTGAGAGAGCGAAGAGAGCTTTAGGTGGGCAGGAGCAGTTCTACCAGGAGGGTGGTAGATAGAGAATCCCTCGACATGGAGAGAGGCTATATTCCACGGCGCGTCATGTAGGTGGTGGTAGAGGAGACGTCTTTCGTGCCCATGCTCCGAAGGGTGGTTTTTGCTCTAGTAGAGCTTCAGGTCATTTTGGATACGACTTTGGACCTCGTCACTGTGACTTTAGGCAGAACTGAGGACCATGCTTTGAGCCGTGTTTTGGCCTAGACACTTACACGTCTTACTGCTTTATTTCCTTCTTTTCAGTAGATGGCTCAACACTGGTTTAGATCTTTTTCTTGATTTTGCAGGATAGAGGCTAGGAGGACATATGGATCTTGGATTCAGGATGCTCTCGCTACATGACAGAATATCGCAGATGGTTCTATGGCCTCACTACCTCCATCTCCAAGGAATACATCACATTTGGGAACAATGGTCAAGGGAAGGTAGCTGGCTTTGGTTCAGTTCAGATTTCTAAGCATTTCTCCTTGAAGAATGTTGCTTTGGTTGGAAATTTGGGCTTTAATTTGGTTTTTGTTTCGCAACTTCTTGTGGAGGACTTTGAGGTTCGTTTTAAGAAGGGCATGTCGTCTATTGTTGATTCTAGAGGATCTTTGGTTTGACAAATCTTACCCTTCGGTAAGGTTTTTCGGATTTACTTCTCTAGTTCTTTCGGCCCTTCTCGATGTTTGATTGTTAGATCCTTCTCAGAGCTCTGGAGTTGGCATAGGAGGTTAGCTCATTTGAGATATGATCTACTAGTCAGATTGAGTTCTATGGACCTCATCCGAGGATTGCCCAAGCTTAAGATGGAGAAGGATCTAGTTTGCCATCCGTGTCGTCATGGGAAGTGAAGGATATGCCGAAGAAAATTCCGTAGATCAGAAGTTCTAATAGGTAGTATTAGAAGTTCTGATTATTATCTAGTCTCGGTACAGAGAGCAAATGTTGCTTCGGAAGTTACGATGAGTCGGATGTTCTGAGTGGGAATCGGGGAATTTTTGTACTAATCGGAAGTTCCAATATGTTATCATAAGTTCCGAGGTGGGCGAAAACATATTGGATCTGTTGCGTGTAGTGCCGACTTTGGAGACCAAAAAATACCTTGTCGAAAGTTCTGATGTGGGGTATCAGATTGGATCTGTTACAAATACAAATTAGTTGTAAAAAATTTGTGGGTTCCAAGATGTGCACGACCTAGGGAGCTTTCAGCCCTATATAAGGAGAGGAGGAGGTCTTGGAACAAGGAATAAGCCGAGATTGGATCTAGACATCGTAGACTCCTCTTCTCCCTTTCTTGATCTCAAATGTTGAGGTCGAGGAACAAGGAAGTTCCGATAGGGATCGGATGTTCCGATGTTGAATAATGATTTGATATAGAAGGCAACTATTGCAATGCGGGATTTCGATATTGATCGGAAGTTCTGACAGATCAGAAGTTCTCATGCCAGATCGGAAGTTCTGACCCACACGATTTTGAAAAACCGAGCTTGCTGACCCGGGTTTTTTAGATCCAGAATCCAGTTATTTGTAGATTGCTCGCCTAACTTTGTTTTGTAGAGAATATCATGATTGGCATGGACTTGGTTAAAATTTGATGTATGAGATGCATGCAATGAATGTAAATTAAATAGGGCTTGCGTGTCATGGTTATTTACAGCCCAAGGCAGATGTAAAATTCATTACGGCTTGCATGTCGTTTCCACGGTGCTTTAGCCCACGTAATTAGTATAACCTATGCGAGATTGACTAGTACTCTTCATGGAGGATGGGATCACACACTCAATGATGGGAGCCATGGAGATGGAGATCATCATGTGAAGAAGGTCATGCTATGTCAAAGTTAATATGATTGCTTGTGATGCTTTCTTATGTTCCTATTATTCTATTCTTGCATAATTCGTGTGTGCTAGTGACGTTATGGTGCTAGAGTAGTTTTCCCTCAGAAAATTAAGTGATGATGCTCTTCCCAATAGCTGCACCCACCAAGGTTCATGCTCATTGATAGTGGGTCTACCAAAGCAGGGTGCTATCTTTTATCTCGACCAATTGGGACAGAAGTTGGACTTCTGCATGCATAGTGTTGGTTCACTTGACGAGGCTATCAAAACAGTTTTTTGGCCTTGGAGCATAGGAGTTGGGGTCAAGCATTGGATGCTTCTCCAATGACAAGAGTTACGTACGATGTGATTAGCAAGGAGTTGCTTACCTATGTCAACTAACTTCTAGCAGTGATGCCAAAGCTCACTAGGAGATAGCGTGACCATGGATCTTGCGCCACTATTAGTCACGAGAGGAAAAGTGACTGGTTTAGATAGTGGAACATCTTTTATTGGATAGAAGATAAACATTTCATAGTGTTGAACCTTGCATTTAAAATTTTGTAGATTATGGCACCACCTACTACTGTTAAGACCACTCTAGTTTTAAATTTGTGATCTATTCTTGAACGAGATAAATTATCTGGAACAAATTTGATGGACTGGTACATAAACTTGAGAATTGTTCTCAAGCAAGAGAAAAAGGATTATGTTCTAGAGGAACCACGCCCTGATGAACTAGGAGAGGATGCTTCTGCAGCAGATAAGCATGCTTATGAGAAGCATGCTAGTGATTCCATGAATGTCAGCTGCCTGATGCTTGCATGCATGTCCTCTCAATTTTAGAAACAGTAAGAGGAACGTGATGCTTATGATATGATCATAGGGCTTAAGGGCATGTTTCAGGACCAAGCAAGTGTAGAAAGATACAATGTGTCTAAATGCTTGTTTGGTAGTAGGCTGGCTGAAGGGAGCCAAGTGAGCCCTCACGTGATCAAGATGATTGGTTGCGTGGAGACTCTAGAGAGACTGGTCACTCCACTAGATCCATACCTCTCTATTGATGTTATTCTACAGACGTTTCCACTGAGCTTTGAGCCGTTCATCATGAACTACAACATGGTTGGGCTAGGGAAGACTATAGCTGAGTTGCATGGGATGCTAAAAGCTGCTGAGGAGAGTATCAGGAAGACTCCGAACCATGTGATGGTTGTTCAGAAGGAGGGCAAAAAGAGAAGGAGGAAAAAGGTTAAGTCTACAAATTTGATCTCTAGTACTAAGCCGACTGGAAAGTCTAGGTCAGGTCTTGCCAACTCTGATGAGTGCCACCATTGCCACAAGCCTATGCATTGGAAGCTCAACTGCAAGGTATACTTGGAAGAGTAGAAAAGGAAGGGAAGTACAACTTCTGCTTCAGGTATTAACGATTTAACTTGCTACTCGTCCAAATGATTCATGGGTATATGATATCGGTTTGATGATTCATACTTGCAAATTGTTGCAGGGGCTGCGTATGTCAAGGAAGTGTGCTAGTGGCAAGACGGATGCCCAAGTCAGAAATGGTGCAAGTGTTGCAGCGTTGGCCATCGGCATTTATTCACTACCACTACTGTCAAGACTAGTTTAGGAACTGAATAATTGTTATTTCATTTCCGCCTTATGCAAAGACATAATCTCTTCTTCATGTTTAGGAGAAGAAAGTTTTGAATTCGTAATAAAGAACAAGAGTTGTTCAATATTCTCGAATGGTTTGCTTTATGGCGTTTGTCCATTAATGAATGGACTATACATCCTGAGTCTTGAAAAGCGCATGTTTATAACATTAGTACAAAGAAACGATGACTCGATAATTTGAATCATTCCTATGTCTAGCATTGTCGCTTAGGTCATGTAAATGACTGGCGCACGTAGAAGCCTCATAGTGATGGACTTTGGGAGTCTTTTGATTTTGAATCATATGACACATGTGAATCTTATCTACTTGACAAGATGACAAGAGGCGACTTTCACTAATTGTTAGTGAGAGGGCGAGTGAGCTACTGGACATAGTACATATTGATGTATATGGTTCAATGAGTCACAAGGCTAGGAGTGGCTCTGGTACTTTATCACTTTTTCAACTACTTTAAGTGGATGTGTCTACTTGATGAGAAGTAAGTGGGAGTCCTTTAAAATGTTCAAGGAGCTCTTAAGTGAAGTACAAAATCACACAGGCAAGATAATTGAATCTTTACGATTGGATCGTGGAGATGAATATTTCAGCCATTAGTTGACGCACCGATCTTTCAATATCCTTTTGAGTCAAACTATAGAAACTAAATGCTCTCATTTTAAATAGAGTTCCGTTTAAGAGAGAGATGGGGCTAAACTCTGGAAAATGGTTTGGAACCTGTTGAGAGCAAAAAAATGGCATTAAATGGTTAAGATTGTCAAAATATCAATTTGGGTAATTTGGGCTAAAAATACACATGTCCTAGATTGGGCCGAATCCCTACAGGGCCGAAGGCCCACTAAAGCTATGGGCTTTAGAAGTTTCCAGTAGGCCTTCTTGCTTCAGCCTGAAGTCCTTCGGAGGCCTGCTTCACCGAAGCTTTGGACTGAGGAGCAGGCTTCGGCTGGTCTGGCCGAAGGCCCACTTTGGGCTGAATTCCAGAGATAGAGTTTGAGTCTGATTCTGGCTAATTTTATCCATACGCATGATTAGGCCGAATCTTAACAAGATTAATCTTAGAGATTAGAAGACTAGCCCCTATAAATATAGGGGTGAGGCCGGTTCATTAACCCCCCCAACACAAATCAAACACAAAGCCCTAGCTTTGAACCATACCATTACTTTTATCATTACTTTTCTACAACCTTCATGTGTATGCCTGGAAGCCCTCCGCTGGCCACTTCAGAATAGTGGTAATCCTTGTTACTTCGCTTGTGAAGTATCCGTTAATCTACATAATAGATTTCTATCGCCTAGTTACTTCGCCTGTGAAGTATCCGCTAATCTGCGTAACAGATTGCTACCTTCATTTCCCTACTGCAACACTTAGCAGATTCGGTCCCTAGGCCGAATTGGCACTTGATCCTTGTTCTGATTGTAGGTTTCACGCTCGGAGCCACTTCGCCAGAGGTGTCCGAAGCCAGGAGACTAGTTTCGGAGGCTGCCAGAACACTCCTCGGCGGAATTTTAGCTTCGTCTACCCGTGTTGGACCATCATGCTCTTGTCGGTTTTACCAAGTCCCATGCGCTAGCACGCTCCACAACAGGCTTCATCATGACAAGCTTTGCCACATTCACACCCCACGTCAGACGAAGTCACGCTAGCACGCTGCGTTTGAGTTATTTTATCGTGTCATAGACTTCACGCCAAACCCTGCTGTTCGAAGGTGATTGTCGCGTCGAGATCTATTCGGAGCCTGCCTTCAGCCAGATTAGTCCAAACACCGAAGGCACCCTTCAGCGGGACCTTATGCATCAAACGTCGAAGGTACCCTTCGGCGATACTCTTCGCACTGTATACTTCGAATCAGATAGGCTTCGTCTAGATTGATGTTTTATTCTGTTTAATATATTTCTTTTTAGCTAATTGGATTATTTATGTGTGATCTGATTACCTGGCGACTCCACCCCCTTACCACTGTTAAGGGTAGTCGGAACACGATGTCAGTGTTGTGTTACGCTTAGGCTTGTCCGTAAGTATCCACATACTTTTGGATCGTCGAACTAACACAAGTGCGGGTGCACGATTTCGTGTAAACACACTTTTTGGCGACTCCACTGGGGAATGATACGCTAACATCTACATCGGCCGCCAGTACATCTACAATGACTACTACGTCTACATCACCGATGGATCCCATGGGAGGCACAGATATCGACAACCGCAACATCATGATGCCTACCCTTGAAGATATCCCCGCAGAAGACCGAGCAGAGATTGAGGCAAAAATGAAGGCACTCCAAGACCTCATGCTTGGGAGCTACGTCAAGACACGCGTAGGCTTCATCAAGCATGACGTTAATGTCCCCGAACTCGCTCGGACCCAGGTAACATCGGTATCGCCTTGTTTATCTTCTTTAGAAATTGAGCAAAAAATAGCCGCATCGGTAGACCAAGCTGTTAGCGCTTCGCTAGCCAACCATTTAGATTCGGCAGTTAGCTCCTAGGTAGAGGCGAGACATAGGAGGTTCAGCTTTACCGAGGCCGTACCCCCAGCTCTGATTGCTAGTATACCTCCGATAAATCACATCTACAGCAGAACTAACTGTAGTACCGACAAAGCCATTGCGTCTCCGGCCTTGATATCCACGGCCGAGACCAGTCACCATGCTTACGGCCAGACTAGCACTGCCTACCATGCGTCGCCTCTACCTGCACCGGTGCCAGTTTTTCCCACGCTGCCTGCGCCACATGCACAAGCTTATAGGACCGAACACGTCATACATCCCGAGCTAGCGCACGAGGAGGAACCCCGCGGCCGACATGCCGACATGCCGACATGCTGCCGCATGTCGCGCCCTCGCATGAGAGACGGGCCTAGGCAGTAGGTCAGGATGACATTGAGGAGCAGATCCACGCACTATTCAGGGAGTGCATCGGTTTCATACCGAGGGGGCGAGCTAGGGTTTACCGGAAGCCGTACCCCGATCATTTCGACATGATACCTTACCCTCACGGCTATAGAGTCCCTGAATTCACCAAGTTAGATGGTGAGGGTAACAAAACCACACTAGAGCATGTCAGTCAGTTTTTAGCACAGTGTGGGGAAGCTAGTGGGTCGAACGCTTTAAAACATAGACTATTTTCTCTCTCACTATCCGGCACCACTTTTACTTGGTTTTCGACGCTCCCGCCGAACTCTATCCAAACGTGGGCTGAATTAGAACAAAAATTCCACGACTACTTTTACACGGGTGAAATAGAACTTAGGCTTTCACACTTGACATCGGTTAGACAGAAATCTAGCGAGAGTGTCTCTTAATATATCAAGCACTTTCAAGATACCATAAATCGGTGTTTTAGTCTTAACATTTCGGAAAGGGATTTGGATGATCTATCTTTTAGCGGGTTGCGTTCTGAAATCAAAGAGAGACTAGACAACCAGCACTTTTTATAAGTTAGCCAAGTCTTACAACAGGCTCTGGTCCAGGAAGGCCGAGCTAAAGACAAAAAGTTCATTAAGACCTTTAACAAGCCTAGGGCTGAAGTCCACGTGATGGAGCACTCTGACGAGGAAGAGTCGGAGGAAGAAGAAGATACAGCTAACATGTACGCGAGCAAATGGGTTTGGAATGCTAAGAGCAAGCCTGTTACTTGCTCCAAGTTATGGCCGTCTCCCACTAAGAATCGGCTCAATGAGGTCAAATACTCGTTTGATATAACTAAGTGTGATAAAATATTTGTGTTGGGGGAAATACTTCATCCCAGGGCTTTTAAGATCAAAAGGCAAAGTCAATTCATGCAACATCTAAACAGAGGTTCGTCCCCAAGTTGATGAAGCTTGCGAGCCGAAGGGTCCTTCAAATCCTAGTTCGACGATACCCTCCAAGGCCCCCGTCTCTATAGTGGGAAACAACAAGACTGACGGGACGTATGCCTTATCTATCTCCTTCGAACACATTTTATTATTTTATCCCTATTCGGGGTACCGAATAGTTTCCACTATGTCGGTTGTAATTTAGGGGTAAAAGGTCTTTTCCTTAGAGTTTTTACCTAAAAATACCCCCCTTCTCACCTTGTAATAGGCATCGAATACTTAGATATTCAATACACAACTTCGAAACTACTTCGATCTATTATTCTATTCGGAGGCTTGAGATAGTTCACTTCACAAACTCATTGTTTGTTAGTTCTTAATCTTAGAGAACCTATTACCGTAATCTTTTATGCCAACAGTTGGCCGTCCGTGGGGAACTTAGTTCTAAAAGCTAGTTCTCCGCCGCTGACTGCACTTAGAAGCGCACTTGCGGAGGGAGCTTTGGAGTCTCGGGATTCTGCGCACCCTTCGGTAAGGGGCTTCCTAGTGCAGTTTGAAGGCCTTTCCTCGCCTTACCAAACCAGTCTAAGTCTTCAGTCTTCGGTCCTTAACTTCGTTAGCCATGCCTCCCAAGCGGAGCCTAGACACTGATCCTCCCAGAAGGTCCCGTCGGACCAACGGTGCAGGACCCTCAGTCATTCCACCAACCCCCGATGGGGTCCCTAGACCTCGAACACCCTGAGGTCCCCGAGCAGCTCCCTCGGTGCTCCGAACTGATTACCTCAGTTCCGAAGACCCGGAGATCCCCTCCGAAGGAGATGAAGACCTTCCTAAGGACGCGACTGCCTAGGTAGCGCGGCTTCAGGAAGAAGTAGCAAGGTGGAGGCAAGAAGTGGTAGATAGACTTCGCTCTCAAGCCTTCCCTCATACTCAGGAGGCGCCTCAAGACGATGGTCCTAGTAATCATCCCGAAGCTCTTCAAATCTCGGAGGATGCCGAGAATGCATCCTTTGACGACGAGTCTCCATTACATCCAGACCTGCAGAAAGTGCCCTTCTACCCTATGTTCAAGGCCTCGAAGCTGCACAAATACTCCGGTGGGTCTGACCCTGGAGATTTCTCTCATTCCTATGCCTTGGCGATAGAAGCTAGTGGAGGGGTGCGTAACACTATGGCGAAATGTTTCCCCCTCGCACTGGAAGGTGTGGCTCTCCGATGGTTCTGGGGTCTAAAGCCAGGATCGATCAAGTCATGGGAGCAGCTGAAGAGGAAGTTCGTAAGTAACTTCCAAGGTACGTTTGTAGCCCCGATGTTGACCGGAAGTCTGTTACAGGTGAAGCAGTGAGCAGGGGAGACGCTTCGGGACTATTTTACACGCTTCCCCCAGACCAAGTCTCAGATCAAAGGCTTGTCTACCTCTTCGGTAGTCTATGCGGCGCGCGAAAGGGTGGTGAACCCAAATCTCCTTAGCAAACTTCACCGGAAGTCGGTGTCGTCTATAACACAGTTGATGGCATACTTAGAACAGTATGCCAAGGCAGAGGAAGGTGATGAGGACATCACTTCACATGATACACACATGGAGCCTCCACCTACAATTCAGCTACAAGGACCAATCACACGCGCCCGTGCCCGTCGCTTGAACCATGAGGATAATTCTTTCCTTAGCAACTTTGATTATATTTGTTTGGACGGGATGCTACTGAATTCTAGTTATATTTTGTTGCTTAGGAACATGGGAGATGGAATAGAAGAGTTGGAGTTGAAGACGGAGCCGCACGAATGATTTGAAGTCAAGAATTCGCTGGTTCGGACTACATCGACCACTATTCACCAAAATGGGCATAACTTTCTCATACGAAGTCCGATTGGCGCGTTCTTGGACTTTTTGGAAAGCTAAGGGGAAGACGGATCTTTTGCCGTTTGTTTCGTCTCATTTGGAGTCTCGAGTCAAACTGTGTGGTTAAAACAGTCCTGCGTGACAGAACTGGGCCGTGTTGGCCCATAATTTGAGTCTGTACATCTTCTAGCCCACAGCCCAAGTCTGTTCACCTTCCACAGGCTGCCGCCCTATATATTCTCACGCCAGCCGCCTCTAGGGTTAGGTTTTGCTTTGTTTGCATCTACACTTGTGTGTTTAGATCCCGCCTCTTGCACCGGACCGATTGGCTGCTGCATTGGCGTTTGTGAAACCTCACCTTATCTTCGTTTGTCTGTGATTTGGCATTCGATTTGTATCCTTCCTATTCTTGCTTGTGTTCTTGGGTTCGCTTGCAGGAATTAGCCTTCGTGGCGAGGTCAATCGCGTCCTGCGTGGTTGATAACCAACGGAGACAATGGTGTAACGATTGCAAGGTTTTGATCCGCCGGACCGGAGCCTTGGATCGCCAACGTCGAGATTCTCCACCAACCCAAGTTTATCCTTTACCTAGCGGAAGATCGGGACCATTTCCCCATCAATTGGTATCAGAGCTCAGATTTCCCGTTAGGTAATCTCGATCTGCTTTTGTTTTACCCAGAGTCCAGAAAACCGCACCAAAAAAATTCCCCACCGAGAACCCCTTTGTGCCTTGCGATTTTAATTTCAGCTTTAACTTTGTTGAGTTCGTGTTCTTGGTCGAGTCTTTTTGCTGGTTTAGTCACCCCTCTGTGTCATTTGAGTAGTAGTTGTTCTTGTGTCTCAAAAAAAAAATTCCCCACCGAACCCCCCCTTCTTCTGCAACCCTACTTTGTTTTCCACATCGACTCTTGTGACCCCCCTTCAGTAAAACATGCATAACTTTTCGCTCGTTTGGCAGAAAAATCTGAAATTTTTTGAGCGTGTTCCTGACCCAATTTGGGGGGGTACCCTAACTCGGTTCCCCAGTTAGCCCTCACCAGAATCGCCAAAAAAAATCAGGAAGATAAAAAAAAAATTGGTCAAAGTTTTTGCTCGCCGGACAGCGAAATTGTTTGAATTTTTGTGAGCCACATCCCACCTCAGTTGTAGGTGCCAATTTTTGTGGTTGCATCTCTGGTCATCCTTGTTCAAAAAAAATAGAGTAAAAAAAAGGAGAAAAAAAATTTTTAAAAAAAAAGAGAAGCGGTCCTGTTAGTTGCTTGTCCGAACTCTTGTCCGAACTCTTGTCCGAACTCTTGTCCGATCAGTGGCAGGCAGTGCCAGTTTCTGCTTGTCCAATCCCTTGTCCGATCTCTTGTCCGATCTGCAGAGAGCTGAATTTTGGCCTGTGTTGCTTCCATTTGAGTTTTGGGCACATAGTTTCCCTATATTGCTTGAATTTTCACCTTGGGAGCACTAAGGCCAGCAACTTTGACGAGTACTAGGGAATACTTATTGAACTTGGTTTAACTGTTATTATTATCGCTAATCCTTGCTACTCACTTTGCCTTCCAAGCTACACCTTTCTCTTGGTCAGGACAGGTTCATTCCTTGCAATTGCCACCACCCTCCACTTGGTTCATCACCTGTAGGCTGGTGACCTCACTGCGGCGTGGTAAGAACACTTGCAAGCGTGGGTAAGGTGCTTGACGGATTGCTTCCACCCCACACCCACCACCACACCTAGTTGTTTTCCATCCGGATTATTCTTTGTTGTTTTGTCTTTCACTAACATGGCAGATAACAGCGGTACCCCTCCATCTGATTTTAATGAATGTGTCTCATGACGTGCTCTACTAGAGTCTCAGTGGCAGACCCAACATTCCATCGAACGTCTCGCACGTACTGTGGCTGACCTAGTAGACCGGATGACTGCCTTGGAAACACGCTTGCCTGCTGCACGAGCAAACAATGACCATGTTGAAGAGGAAGACGACCATATTGAAGAGGAAGACGACCTATCCTATGCCGGAAACAATGCCATTGACCCTGACGAGGCTACACGTCATCACTTTCAGTTCAACCGTCAAGGTATGGGCGGCCACCGCAACCGCCCTCCACGAGGTAACAATGACAACCACAGGAACAATGATCCCTACTCTAAGGTAAAATTTTCAGTACCTTCTTTTGCTGGCACCTATGATCCAGATGCATATTTAGATTGGGAGATGTCAGTCAAACAAAAATTTAATGCTCATATGGTTCTTGCTATCCACCGCGTGCGCTTAGCTACCAGTAACTTCACTGGATATGCTCTTCTTTGGTGGACTGAAATAGTTCAGGTTGGCAATGAACCACAAACTTGGGATATGTTAAAACGGCAAATGCGTGGTAGATGGGTCCCTCCTTCATATAAACGTGATTTGAGAAAAAAATTGCAGCGCCTAAACCAAGGAAATAAATCGGTAGAGGAGTATTATCAGGAGTTGCAAATAGGTTGCATGCGTGCTGAAATTGAGGAGGACAATGAGGATAAAATGGCCCGTTTTTATGGTGGTTTAAGACGTGAAATTCAGGATATCATTGATTATAAAGAATACAATACTATCACTCGTCTTTTCCACCTTGCTATGCTTGCAGAAAAAGAATTGCAGGGTCGCCAACAACCACAACGCAGCATGAGGACCAACATTGGTGGTGCTACTTCACGCTCAAGTGGGCAGCAGCAACGACCACCCCCACCCCCTTCTCGACCGGCGGCTACATCAGCACCTTCTACATCTACAGCCCAGGTTGAGAGTTCCAAGACTGCAGCATCCAAGGCGCCAGCCAAGCCCACCTCCTCGGTGGCCTCTACTACACGTTCTGCAGCGATCCAGTGTCACAGATGCAAAGGATTTGGCCATGTGATGAAAGACTGCCCTAGTCAGCGGGCTTATATTGCTACGGAAGACGGTGGCTACGTAAGTGCTAGTGATGTTGAAGATGAATATGCACTTGCTGCTAACATTGCAGGAGATGACGATACATTCGACGATGACGGTCTTTTTGCACCGGATGCCTCTGCCGACCTTGAAGCACTTATTGTACAACGCGTCTTGAGCACTCACATGGAGCAGGACGATCGGGCACAACGGAATAATCTATTTCAGACCTTCTTCGTCGTCAATGACCGTCGTGTACGTGTCATCATCGACAGCGGTAGTTGCAACAATTTGGTGAGCCACAACATGGTAACGAAGCTTCAACTTCCCACACGTGCGCATCCACACCCTTACCATGTGCAATGGTTCAATAATAGCGGTAAGGTCAAGGTAACACAAACTGCTCACATCGAATTTTCCATTGGTACATACTTCGGAGTTGCTGATTTTGATGTACTACCAATGCAAGCATGTTCTCTATTACTTGGTAGACCTTGGGAGTATGATACTGATGCTACACACCATGGTAGGAGCAATAAGTACACATTTATGTATAAAGGAAAGAAAGTTACATTGCTTCCTATGACTCCTGCTGAAATTGTGAAATTTGAACAAGAAAAACATGCTAGGGACGCCCAAAAGAGCAAACAACCTTCTGAAAATCAGCAAGTAGCCAAAACGCTTTCGAGGCAACAGAAAGATAAACTTGCTTCTCCTTCTTCATCACAAGTTATTAATCTGAAAGGACGTGTCATTCTTGCAACTAAAACTAACCTTTCTAAAATTTGTGATGATACTCCCATGATATATGGCTTGATTTGCACGAACGTGCTGTTTTCACTTGCGAACATTCCTAGCTCTGTTCCTGTTGTAGTCACTGACCTTTTGCAGGAGTTTAAAGATGTTTTTCCTGCTGAGATACCACCCGGGCTGCCACCGATACGCGGCATCGAGCACCAAATTGATTTGGTCCCGGGGGCGTCTCTTCCTAATCGTGCAGCATACCGCACCAATCCGGAGGAGACAAAAGAAATTGAGCGCCAAGTACAGGACCTTCTTGATCGTGGGTACGTCCGTGAAAGCCTTAGTCCTTGTGCAGTACCCGTTCTTTTGGTACCTAAGAAAGATGGTAGTTGGCGCATGTGTGTTGATTGTCGTGCCATTAATAATATCACCATTCGATATCGACACCCTATTCTAGATTGGATGACATGCTTGATGAGCTTAGTGGTGCCATTATCTTTACTAAGATCGATCTCCGTAGTGGCTACCACCAAATTCGCATGAAACTAGGTGATGAATGGAAAACTGCTTTTAAAACAAAGTTTGGATTATATGAGTGGCTTGTCATGCCTTTTGGACTTACTAATGCACCTAGTACCTTCATGCGCTTGATGAATGAAGTCCTACGGCACTTTATAGGACACTTTGTGGTTGTATACTTTGATGATATCTTGGTTTATAGCAAGTCTCTCACTGAACATGTTGAACACCTACGTGCTGTCTTTTCTGTCCTCCGAGAGGCTAGAATGTTTGGTAACCTTGAGAAGTGCACATTTTGCACGGATCGAGTTGTGTTTCTTGGATATGTTGTCACTTCACAGGGTATTGAGGTTGACGCGGCAAAGGTCGAAGCAATCAACAGCTGGCCGCAACCCCAAACTATCACACAGGTACGTAGTTTTCTTGGTCTTGCAGGTTTCTACCGGCGTTTTGTGAAAGATTTCAGCACCATAGCCGGTCCTTTGCATGAGTTGACCAAGAAGGGAGTTACTTTTACTTGGGAGCCAGCACATGAACAAGCTTTTGCCACACTCAAAGATCGTCTTACACATGCACCTCTATTTCAGCTACCGGACTTCAGTAAGCCTTTTGAGTTAGAATGTGATGCTAGTGGGTTTGGATTAGGCGGTGTGCTGCTACAAGGAGGTAAACCCGTGGCCTATTTTAGTGAAAAATTACATGGTCCACAGTTGAATTATTCTACCTATGATAAGGAATTATATGCCTTAGTGCGTGTGCTTGAAACTTGGCAACATTACCTTTTGCCTAAGGAGTTTATTATTCATTCCGATCATGAAGCATTGAAGCATATACGTAGTCAAGCAAATCTGAATAAACGACATGCTAAATGGGTAGAATTTATTGAGACTTTTCCATATATCATTAAGCATAAGAAAGGGAAAGATAATGTGATTGCCGATGCTTTATCTAGACGTTATACATTGCTTTCTCAACTTGATTATAAGATCTTTGGTTTAGAAACATTGAAGGACATGTATGCTACTGATTTGGACATCAAAGATGCTTTTGCAAATTGTACCGATGACCGTGCTTGGAACAAATATGTGCTGAATAATGGATATCTTTTTCGTGCTAACAAGTTATGTGTGCCTGCTAGCTCTCTTCGCTTGTTGTTATTGCAGGAAGCACATGGTGGTGGTTTGATGGGTCATTTTGGATCAAAGAAAACCGAAGATGTGCTGACCACACACTTCTATTGGCCTAGGATGAGACGCGATGTTGAGCGCTATGTGGCACGATGCACTACTTGCAATAAAGCTAAGTCCCGTCTAAACCCACATGGTCTTTATATGCCTCTGCCCGTTCCTAGTGTACCTTGGGAGGATATTTCTATGGATTTTGTGTTAGGATTACCTAGAACTAGGAGGGGGAGAGATAGTATTTTTGTGGTGGTAGATCGTTTCTCTAAAATGGCGCATTTTATACCTTGTCAAAAGAGCGACGACGCTACAAATGTTGCTGATTTGTTTTTCAGAGAGGTCGTACGCCTGCATGGAGTTCCCAATACCATCGTTTCAGATCGTGATGCTAAATTTTTAAGTCATTTTTGGAGGACGATGTGGCATAAGTTGGGGACGAAGCTGCTGTTTTCTACTACTTGTCACCCCCAAACGGATGGACAAACGGAGGTCGTCAACCGTACATTGTCCACCATGTTGAGGGCTGTTTTGAAGACCAACTTGAAGCTTTGGGAAGAGTGTCTACCTCATATTGAGTTTGCATATAATAGGTCAGTACACTCCACTACTAAGGTAAGTCCATTTCAAGTGGTCTATGGCTTTAATCCGCGTGCTCCTATTGATTTGCTACCATTACCACCATCTGAAAACTTGAATTTTGATGCTACTACACGTGCTGAATTATTGCTTAAGATGCATGAAACTACTAAAGCAAACATAGAGAAAATGAACGAGAAATATCGTGCTTATGGTAGTAAGGGTAGAAAAGAGATAACATTTGAACCGGGTGATCTTGTTTGGTTGCACTTGCGCAAGGATCGTTTTCCTGATTTAAGAAAGTCTAAATTGATGCCACGTGCTGATGGTCCTTTCTGTGTGCTTGAGAAGATAAATGACAATGCATATAAGCTTGAGTTGCCTGCAGCTTTTGGGGTTAGTCCCACATTTAACATTTCAGATTTAAAGCCCTATTTGGGAGATGATGATGAGCTTGAGTCGAGGACGACTCCAATTCAAGAGGGGGAGGATGATGAGGACATCACTTCACATGATACACACATGGAGCCTCCACCTACAATTCAGCTACAAGGACCAATCACACGCGCCCGTGCCCGTCGCTTGAACCATGAGGTTAATTCTTTCCTTAGCAACTTTGATTATATTTGTTTGGACGGGATGCTACTGAATTCTATTGATATTTTGTTGCTTAGGAACATGGGAGATGGAATAGAAGAGTTGGAGTTGAAGACGGAGCCGCACGGATGATTTGAAGTCAAGAATTCACTGGTTCGGACTACATCGACCACCATTCACCAAAATGGGCATAACTTCCTCATACGAATTCCGATTAGCGCGTTCTTGGACTTTTTGGAAAGCTAAGGAGAAGTCGGATCGTTTGCCGTTGGTTTCGTCTCATTTGGAGTCTCGAGTCAAACTGTGTGATTAAAACAGTCCTGCGTGACAGAACTGGGCCGTGTTGGCCCATAATCTGAGTCTCTACATCTTCTAGCCCACAGCCCAAGTCTGTTAAACTTCCACAGGCTGCCGCCCTATATATTCTCACGCCAGCCGCCTCTAGGGTTAGGTTTTGCTTTGTTTGCATCTACACTTGTGTGTTTAGATCCCGCCTCTTGCACCGGACCGATTGGCTGCTGCATTGGCGTTTGTGAAACCTCACCTTATCTTCGTTTGTCTGTGATTTGGCATTCGATTTGTATCCTTCCTGTTCTTGCTTGTGTTCTTGGGTTCGCTTGCAGGAATTATCCTTCGTGGCGAGGTCAATCGCGTCCTGCGTGGTTGATAACCAACGGAGACAGTGGTGTAACGATTGCATGGTTTTGATCCGCCGGACCGGAGCCTTGGATCGCCAACGTCGAGATTCTCCACCAACCCAAGTTTATCCTTTACCTAGCGGAAGATCGGGACCATTTCCCCATCAGAAGGTTGCCTCCGAAGAACCGCAACACCTGCACCAGCCCTTCGAGAAGTGAAGACGGAGTCTGAAGTCCTAACTTCTACGCAAGCCACCCTTGATAATCTCTTCAATAATCATAGATGTGGGAAGAAACACTTCCGCTCTGAGGTGTTAAATATTGCACCCTCCGCCCTGAAGATGCCTGTCAACTTTCAACAAGCGCAAGCTAACAAGGCTGGTACCTCGAAGCCCTAAGAGAGAGTGGCTAGCAGGTGCCAAAGATTCTTCTGTTGTGTGCATGGCAAAACTAGAAGCCATGACACGAAAGATTGTAAGTCCGTATTGACCCTTCGGGGTGAGTACTTAGGATGAAGCTCAGGGCGAGGTACTTCGGACCGAGCCCCTCCAACAGTACGTTGTATCCTGTGCAAGCCGTGGCTCAAGCCAGCGACCCTAAAGCACCGATGCAACTCCCGGTAGCCAACATTATGCCACCACCGAAGCAGGATGATCCCCAAGATCGCGGCAAGCGAGTGGTTCTGCCCATCTCCGGATGGGGGACCCTTGGTAACATGTCAAAATGGTAGTGAAGAGAATATGTTCGTGAAATAGGGCACATAGGTACCTCAAATTCAGTGGCAAAAATGCCCGAGTGGTCTCATGTACCTATTTCTTTTACTGCCAATGATGCTGCGGGGGTGAAATTCCCTCATGCTGACCCCCTTGTTATTTCAGCCGATATAGGGGGAGTTGAAGTCCGAAGGATACTGGTGGACGGTGGGAGCTCCGCAGATATACTCTTCATCTAGGCCTTTGACCAGATGTGCATTCCCCGAAGACACCTACTTTCGGCAGCTCACCCACTCCAAGGTTTCGCGGGTCCTTCTCTCGATGCCCCTGGCCAAATAGATATTGAGGTTGCCTTCGGAGAGGGGCCCCTGGCCAGGGTGGAGGAGGTTATGTTCGACGTCATCGACGCCCCGTATGGCTATAATGTATTCTTCGGGAGGGGAAGGATGAACCAATTCGGAGCTATAGCACATCATAACTATTTGTGTCTCAAAATGCACACGCAAGGTGGAGTCCTCACAATTTCAGGAGACCACACTGCAGCCCGAAGAGTAGAGTATGGCCATGGTCCACCTCTGGACCCTCGGCAGGTGAATAGTGTGTCGGAGCACACGGAGGAGGTTTCAGAGTCTTCAGGCTCCTCAAAGGGCCCTTCCCTAAAGCCAAGCCCGGAAGGTGATGTGACCATGAAGATGATCCTGAAAGATGGCAAGGAGTACCCAGTACAATTTGGCAAGGGGCTACCTTCGGAAATAGCTACTTCAGCTGAAGGAAGTAGTTAAAGAAAACTTAGATATCTTTGCCTGGACTGACGAAGATATCGCCGAAGTTGACCGAAGCATCATCGAGCACAGTTTGCTTGTCAACCTGAAGGCTAGGCCAGTGCGCCAGGGGCTCCGTAAGTTATCAACAGAAAGGGAAGACCTCGCCAAGGTGGAGGTGGAGAAATTGCTGAGGGCCAGAATTATCAGGGAAATAGCCCACACAGAGTGGTTGGATAACCCCGTTTTTGTCCAGAAAAAGGGCTATGGTAGTTGGCGCATGTGCATTGATTTCACGTCATTGAATAAAGCATGCCCGCGAGACCCCTACCCTATGCCCCGAATAGACCAACCTGTGGATTCTACGGCTGGCTCCAAGTTGTTAAGCTTCCTGGACGCATACTCTGATTATCATTTGGTCTGGCTAAAGCGTGAAGATGAAGCCAAGACGAGTTTTATAACTCCCTCCAGAGTATTTTGTTATGTTCGAATGCCTTTTGGCTTGCGGAATGCCAGAGCCACCTTCTCACGTCTTATAGCTAACGCTCTAGGTTACTAGATAGGCCGAAATGTCGAAGCCTATATGGATGACATTGTAATAAAGAGTGTTGTAAAGCACCATCATAGCCTAGACTTAGCTGAAACCTTTGAGAGCTTCCGAGCATGTGGAGTTCGCCTCAACCCTGAAAAATGTATATTCAGGGCGCAAGCAGGAAAACTGCTAGGGTACTTAGTTTCGAGTAGAGGAATCGAAGATAGTCCGATGCAGATAAGCGCATTACAAAGAATGGCTCAACCAGAAAATCTGAAGCAAGTCCAAAAGCCGACAGGACTGACTCGCAGCCCTCAGTAGATTCATAGCCAGATCAGCCGAACGAAGCCTTCCAATTTTTAAAGCTCTAAAGGGGTCCGAAAGTTTCAAGTGGATGCCAGAATGCTAGAAGAGCTTCGACGACATTAAAGATTATCTTGTAAATCTATCAACACTTACTGTGCCTCTCCCAGAAGAAACTCTCCTTCTTTATCTTGCAGCAACGAGCTCCGCAGTAAGTGCAGTACTGGTCAGGGAAGTTGAACTTAAAGGAAAATTGGTGTAGAACCCAGTCTACTTCGTCTAAGAAGCTTTGTCCGGAGCAAAGACAAGATACTCTGAGCTCGAAAAATTTGCTTATGCTTTGGTAATGGCTTCGCGAAAGCTAAGGCATTACTTCTTAGCACATAATCTCATCGTTCCTACCTCGTATCCCATTGGTGATATGCTTCGGAGCAAAGATTCTACGGGTAGGATCGGAAAATGGGCTGTCAAGCTAGCCCCCTTTGGTATTTCCTTCACGGCGATAACACATATCAAGTCCCAAGTCATAGCTGACTTCGTGGCCGAGTGGACTCCATCCGCAGTTTGGGCTCCAGAAGAAACCTCTGAAGGTCTATGGACATTTTTTTCTGATGGAGCCTAATAGGCATCTGGTGTCGGAGCTGGAGCTTTGATAATATTGTCGTCATGGCAGAAGGCCATGTATTATGCGAGGCTCAACTTTAAGACCACCAACAATATCGCAGAGTACAAAGGGATCCTTCTAGGCCTTTGAAAAGCAAAGGCACTTGGAGCAGCAAGGATTATAATAAAAATAGATTCCCAAGTCGTCGCAGGGCATGTTGACAAAAGCTTTCAAGCCAGGAACCCACATCTTGCAAAGTATTTAGAAGAAATCAGCAAGACCGAAGCAATGTTTAAATGATTTTCTGTTCGAAGTATCCCTCGAGCAGGTAATCAACTTGCATACATTCTAGCGTAGGCTGTGGCCGGAGCATTGGACGTCCCGGATGGTGCTTTCTACGAAGAACTCATCAAACCTACGGTGCATCAATTACCCTCCACAGAAGTCCTTTGCATCCTAGTCACCGATTGGCGGACTCTGGTAATGGATGTTTTGCAAAACACCGCAGTCTTATCAGAAGGTCCAGATTTCCAAAGGTTGCAAGCAAGGGCTCGAAATTATGAGCTTGTCAATGGAATATTGTACAAAACCGGAGTTTGTTCTCCCCTACTCTGATGCATCTCACAACCCGAAGGCGAAGATACACTTCGGGAGATTCACAAAGGCTTGTGTGGCAGCCATTTAGCTCCCCGTGCTCTAGCAGGAAAGACACTTTGATAGGGGCTCTATTGGCCAACAATTGTAAGAGATGAGGAAGAGTTAGTTCGAACCTGCCAAGGATGCTAGTGGATGGGTAGACGGAGCCACTGTCCACCAACACCTCTTCAAGTCATTGCCCCAGTATGGCCAATGGCACAATGGTGAATGGAAATCATCGGCCCTTTTCCAATGGCAAAAGACAGCTTGAAGTTTGCAGTGGTAGCAATCGAATATTTTTCTAAATGGGTCGAAGCTGAACCCCTAACTACTATCACATCAAGAATGTGCAAAAATTCTTTTGGCAGAATATCATATGCAGTTTCAGAGTGCCAAGGGAGTTAACTATGGATAATGGTACTCAGTTCAAAGCATCTGTAAAAGAGTCATAGGTGACCAAGCAATAAGGTTTCAAGGCTCCGGCCCAATGAAACACTTTTAAAGTCCTAAGCGACTGCTATTGGAGCTTACAAGTGTAAACTTAGCTCTGAAACTTATAAACATCATAATACAAACGTACATTTCAAAGAACTCTACGAAAGAGTGAAGTGTGATTACCAAGTGTTATACAAAGCATCAGGTTGTTATATCAATCATTGTGTCCGATGGAGGGGCAAGGGAGTAAGGAACAGTAAACTAATGCTTCCAAAACAGATCATATTAATTGGATAATCATATTGTATTACATCAAGTGAAATTTTGGTCTAAGCCTAGATAAAAATGGAGACCCCTCCGACCTCTAGAGCTATTTCTAGGACCACATCGGTCTTCAAAGCCCGGAGTCGTTAAAACTTTCCTCTTGGCCAGAGTGCTTTTCTTCTTCGAAGCTCGCAGTTTCTTCTACTCTTCTTGAAGTTCAGCCCAGGACAGAAGTCTTTCGGAGCTAGCCTCCACTGGGTCTTCAGCTTGGTACTCCGAGTTAGACCAATCTACATATTCGAAAGACGAAGATGCTACTTCCTTATCCTATTCTTTAATATAAGCTAAGACTTCACGATGGACTTCGGGTGCTATTTCCCCTTGATCTCCCCGAGGAACAAAGAAGCGTGAGTGTCGGTAGGGCCTTAAGCCTTCTAGGATAGCCCACTGCTGGTGGAGACCTTCGCTAGGCTCCAGTACTTCGAAGTCGAGTTTTGAAGTGCATAGCAAGACCTAAGAATAAACATCCAAGCAAAGACTCCCCGTTTATAAACTTTTCATTCATTAAGATAAAGGGCTTTTACAAGATTTCTTGTACATGCTTAAGCGCCCTATAAAGCTAAACCTGCGGGTCGGCTAGCGGAGCAGGAGGAGTTGGAGCCAACGAAGTGGCAGTTCGAGGCTTCGTCTGAGCTTGCTTCTGTTGGTGAGCCTCGTCAATCCAAGCTTTGACTGTAGCTTTGTGGTCCGTTTTCCAGCTCGCCCGGAAAGCTTCATCGGTGAAGACTGCAGGTGTTGAACCCCCTACCGGTGCAACAGAAATCCCAAGGGCTTCGACATGACGAAGGACTCCAATTCCGGCTACATGCCCGAAGATCTCTCCGTAGCGAATCTCGGAGCCCTTCATCAACTTTGTTGCCGCTTGGATCATCTTCAGCTTCTGCTCGAGGGGCTCACTCGCCACAACTGAACACGAAGGGCACATCATGCCAAAATATTCAAGGGTACCCCGGAGGGTGTCCATGGTCTATTTAGCAATAGCGTTGTGCTTCGTTTCCGCCGCCTCTAGCTCAGAAGCAGAAGTAGAAACTTCAGCTATTCTTGATAGTAGAGTACTCTTTTGAGCCAATGCTTGTTGGACCATATCATGGAGCTCTACAAGTTTTGCGCTGCAGTCTGCTCCTACTCGTCGAAGCTTCTCGACCTCCACCCTAAGCACCACACGCTCGACTTCGATCTCTTGGACTGAAGCCTTGAGTGTAGTGTTGCTCTGTTTCTTAGTCCGGAGTGCTTCGTCGGTGATGGCCTTGGCCCTCCGCTCCTCGAGGAGCTCCTCCTCTAGTTGCAGTGTTTTGTCCTCAGAGCCTTTGAGGGTGCACTGGAGGGTGGTAACCTTCCTCTTGTGCCGATTTGTTTCGAGCTCATTGGAAGTCGCTGCCGCTCTAGCAAGGACGAATTGCCTCAAAAAAGCAAAGTGAGTACAAAGTAATTTCATTAATTCAATACACTTGCTGTATGTTGCGTACCTGAAGGGCAACCCTTTCGACGGCCAAATCGAGCTCCGGTGCTCTGGCTTCGCTCAAGACGGAGACCAGTTCAGAGCTCGCGACCTCTTGGCCTTTATCTGCCAAGGGTTCCATGAGCGTTTAGAGATCTGTCCATTGCTCCAAGAATGGAGCTAACATAGGAAGCCAGGACAGGGCCTGACGGTCGTCTAAAGCAGCCTCCTCCTTCAAATTGCTCACCGAGGGGTGGTTGGAGGACGGCGTCGCCGTCAAAGCATGAAGGGGGCCGAAGATCGTCATACCCTTGCCCCTCCTTGGCAGAAAAACCGGAGATGCTACTTCGGCTAGAGTGGATCCTCCTTCGATCGTTGCCCCCCGGTCGGAATTACTTCGCCCGAGACAACTCCGGTCATCGGAGCGACTGCACTAGCCATAGCCTCAACTCCGAGTGAAGCCGAAGCTCCACTGGTGGTCAGAGCCATGCTGGTTCTTGACGCATCTACAAAAGTTAAGGTATTCATTGAATATTTGTTGTATGGTAATCGTTGCAGGAATTTCAAAGGAAAAAGCTTCGAGGTATACCTTCGTCCACGCCTTGGGGGAGAATTTTGGGGTCCTCCAGAACTTCATACATTCGAAGATATTATTCGAGGTCATCCCCCAAAGTTTACTTCGGAGTAGCCACAGCCGATGTCCTAACCTCCGGCACTACCACTGCGGCCACGGGTGAGTTAGGATTTACTAACCCATGTTCTGAGCCGGCTGCGGCGGGTTTAGAGGAGATTGCTGCATCAGCTACCGCAGCTTCTTGAGGGGGGCCTCCGGCTACGGCTGGAGACTCGTCCTTGCTATCTTGCAGAAGGTAGTCTTCAAGGGATTTCCCCATCTGGACGTTGGAACCCTTTTCTTCTGAGCCCTCTGAAGAGGAGCTCTAAATGTCCAGAGAGGAAGGCGAAGATGCTTGAGGAGGAGGCTTCGCCGTCCTCTTCCCCTTCTTGACGGGGGTCTTGGCGACCTTTTTTGAGGGCTCGACAGTGGTTTTCCTTTTCCGGGGGGCTACTCCCACTGAGTCAAAGTCTGGCAGGGGAGGAGGCTCCATTCCAAGAGCACTCCACACCCGTTGAAGCACTCCCAGCTTCCTACCAGCTCCACCCTTCGCTGCTTATCCACCACTGTAGGCGCTCCGAGCACCCGTTCAGTGGCTCTTGCAATCTGTTCCGGAGCTAGTGCCAAAGGAGCCACAAAAAAGGTAGAATTCTATTAAATATGTTATCTGGTTTCTAATGTGTTAATGCTGAAAATGCGAAGACTTACCTAGGTTTCAAAGCTCCCACTCCGAAGCATTTTGAAATGCAATCGGCCAATCAGCTCCGAGAGGAGGGATCCAGAGGGCGATGAATTCCTCAGCCAGATCCCGCATGCTCATACGGATGGCCACCGAAGAAAGTAACCCAAGCCGCGTTGAAAGCAAGCTTGGGTCCGGAGTAACCTTAGCTTCCTTCTAATACCAGATTTCTTGTAGGGGACCTGTCAAGCTCGAGTCCTCTCCGACTTCGGTGTAGAATCAGTAGAGGATCCAGTTGGTGTGCCACCGATCGTTGATGGCCTTCGCTGGGAAATGCTGCACATACTCCTTCCGAAGTTGGATGTTAACACTTCCGAATGCCGTTAACACCTTGGTGTCTCCGGGTCCGTCTTGTGGCTTTGGTTGGCAGGAGGCTTCGTGAGTAGCGGCGAAGACCTCCGATCTACCTTCGCACCCTTCGGCCCAAAGGGCCCATTCGAAGATGACCAATCTTGCTGTGGCATTGGGTGACAACTGTGGCAAGGTAATGTGGAACATGTTTAGTACCTCCGCTAGGAAGTTAATTGCAGGGAGTCCTAGTCTGGCTTCAAAGAAGGCTTCGAAGACCACAACTTCTCCACTCCGTGGCACCGGGGTTGCCTCTATACCAGGAACTTGAGTCCTCATGCCGGGGCCCAGCTTCCCATTCACCGCTTCCTCGATGGAGTCCACCGTACTCACCGACTGACCGAGGATGAAGCTCTGAGGCAATGGCTTCTTCAACGGTGGGTGGAGCTCCCGAGGGTTTCTTGGCAAAGAACTCCCTAGGGCTCCCGCCATGGCCGCCGCTGCTGGTGCCACCCATGCTTGCCTTTGCGCCACAGTTCCCACCGCGGCCGGCACCGTTGCGTTGGTCCTCACCATTGGTTGATTGCTCAGATGTTTGGGGAAAGTTGGGAGGTTGAAGAAAGGAAGCTTAGAAGCAAAGCTCTGTAAAAATTTCCGATGAGCTTCGGCTCCCCCTTTTATAGCCTTTTCACTAGTTACTGCATTTCGAACATGCGTTCACATTGCAGGCTCGTCTTCTATCCTTGATAGGTGGGACCAGAAGGTAAAAAAGGTGTGAACCCGCAGTAAAGTTTTGTCCGTTACTTTTTCTAGGAGCCTAACCGCTACTTGAAGGGTAACGACTCAAAATTAACGGCTCTTCACGTTGCTTCGCCTCCACAACGGTTCATTTCCTCGCGAAGTGTTCACACGGGAGTCCCAGTTCGAATCTTCCGTCGGACATACTTCGATGTCGAAGACACTTCGAACAACTGTAATACCTTCAAATTTTTCTAAGTCCCTCAATATGAAAATATTTCTTGCGTATACTTCTCTCTTGCTATATAGGTTAAATTGGAGAAGAGTATTCGAGGGGCTACTATTGGGGTGAAATACTTCATCCTCAGGGCTTTTAAGATCAAAAGGCAAAGACAATTCATGCAGCATCTAAACAGAGGTTCGTCCCCAAGTTGATGAAGCTTCCGAGCCGAAGGGTCCTTCAAATCCTAGTTCGAAGATACCCTTCGAGGCCTCCGTCTCTACAGTGGGAAATAGCAAGACTAACGGGACGTCTTCCTTATCTATCTCCTTCGAATACATTTTACTATTTTAGCCCTATTCGGGGTACCGAATAGTTTCCACTATGCCGGTTGTAATTGAGGGGTAAAAAGGTCTTTTCCTTAGAGTTTTTACCTATAAATACCCCCCTTCTCACCCTGTAATAGGAATCGAATACTAAAATATTCAATACACAACTTCGAACTACTTTGAGATATTATTCTATTTGGAGGCTTGAGATTGTTCACTTCACAAACTCATTGTTTGTTAGTTCTTAATCTTAGAGAACCTGTTAGCGTAATCTTTTACGGCAACAATTTGATTTCCTCTTGAAGAACCAACTTCTCAGGTTTCCTAAACGCAAAGTCATTCCATCTATCAACGAGCTAAAGAAACACCCCTATTGTAAGTGGCATGATTCACATTCACAGTATACTAATGTTGGCGTAAAAGATTACGCTAACAGGTTTAAGAAACTGTATGTGTGACAAACGAAGTGTTTGTGAAAGCGGACCACCTCAAGCCTCCGAATAATATAATTGCTTGAAGTAGTTCGAAGTTGTGTATTGAATATCCGAGTATTCAATACCCTTTACAGAGTGAAGAAGGGTATTTATAGATCCGAATATTAAAGGAAAAGACTCATTTAAACTCTAATTACAACCGACTAACAAGATACTGTTTAATTCTCTTCATAGTGGTAAAAAGGTAAAATACTAATTTAATCAGAAAGAAGATAAATCTTCTATCCTCGCTGGCAACACCCCTTCAGGTGGAAAGGCTTCGGGAAGCTTCGTTACACTGAAGTCCTAATAGAGGTCTTCGCTATATAATACTCCAAATATAGCAAAACCTCGATACGTTTAGGATCTTCGAAGATCAAGACTTATGTCTTCGTCCCTTCTACTTGTATCTTCAGGGGAATGTCCTTGACTTTTGGAGGATGAAATATTTTCCCCCAACAGTAGCCCCTCAAATACTTCTCTCTGAATTGCCTATATAATAAGACATCAATATACACAAGAAATAATTTCATACTTAGAATCAAGAACTTAGTGAGTTTTACCACTCTTTGAAGCATTTGGAGGTCCAGAATCTTCGGACAAACTTCTCTGTGAAGGTATGTATCAAAGGGGCTTCAAAGATAGATCCTTGCAAAGCTGAAATAACCGTTAGACTCACAGAAATAGCCGTTACCTTTTTTAAAGGCTAAATTGTCGCTTTGTTTCCGGAGGAGTGATTTCTCATGAAGAATCACAGTGAATCATAATTGTAAAGAAGATGTAACGGCGCACATGAATGGTACACTACAACTACAAGTTCACACTATAAATAAGAGTGCAGGGGTGAGTTTTGGATACTTTACCAACTACTCATGCATTTTCCCCTTTCTACTTCCTGAGCCCATCTTCCAACTTCATCTTCTCTAATGGCGAAAACGAGCCACAAGGTCCACGTTCCCGCTTCGTCCTTAGCCAGGCAACAGGCGATGGCGGCAGCAGCGGCAGTGGCATCTTCGGAGAACCCTCGCCAAGCCGGTACTCATGATCTCCACCCAACATCCGCCAAATATACGGATCAATCGTATAGTTTGGGGCCTTCAACTTTTACGAAGAAGTCAATTGCGGTGGCGACTGCTGGGAAGACGGGACCTAGAATCAAGATTCGCTAGGCTGCGAGAGAGCTGATTCCTGCGCCTCGAGCCGAAGAAGTGGTGGTGTTCAAAGCATTCTTCGAAGCTTAATTAGGGCTTCCAGCAGTGGAGTTCCTTTTGGAGTTATTTAACTTGTTCCACATTACTTTGCCTCAACTCTCTCCAAATGCAATCGCTCGCCTAGCCATCTTCAAATGGGCGATACGAGCCGAAGGGTGTGCCGAGAGAGCTGAGATCTTCGCGGCCCTTCACAAAGCTTCATGCCGGAGGAGAAAAGATGGTGATCGTCTTTGGGAGCATCAATTTTCAACTTCGGGTAGAATATCAAGACCGGTTCCCAGCGAAGGTCATTAACACTAGATGGTACACGAACTGGATTCTTCGCTGGTTTTATGCCAAGGTAGGAGCGGACAACACCTTGGTCGGACCTCTGGAGGACATCTTCTATCAGAGGGAAGCGGAGGTCCAACCAGACCCAAGTCAACTCGAAGTCCAACTCGGGCTGCTTCAATCCATAAGTCATCGCATGAGCATGCGTGACTTAGCGGAGGAGTTCATCGGACTCCGGATTCCACCCTTGATGGCTAGCTAGCTAATCAACTTCGAAGAGAACCCGGAGGGTGGACTCCGAGAGATCCCTTCAAGTGTTGTAGGTAAACTTCTTGTATGTCCTGCAAAATTTTTTTACACGTAGTATTGATTCTATAAAAATGATTTAACCGAAAGGAAATCTTATCTTTCAACTCCACACGACACCCTTACCTCGGAACAAATTGTCCGAGCTTCGAAGAAGATCCTTGAGGCTCCTGAGCCCATTGAAAAAGAGTGGAGGGTGAAGTTGGTTGGCAGCTGGGAGTGATTCAACTGAGTATGGAGTGTACTTGGAGTTGAACCTCCAATTCTTCTGGACTGGATCAGCTCGGAACAAGCTCCGAAGAAAAGGAAGGCCGAAGCATGGACTTCAGCGCCAGCCAAGACACCTGTTAAAAAAGTGGCTCAAAAGCCGAAGGCCCCTGCTCCTTCCAAATCTCCAACTTCGTCTTCAGAGTCATATGAAGATGAAGCAGACCGAACAATGGGGGAGGAGTTCAAATCTCTCCTAGTAGGGTATGTGTTGATAGCAAAAAATGGCATTAATGGTTAAGATTGTCAAAATATCAATTTTTGGTAATTTGGGCCAAAAATGCATGTCCTGGGTTAGGCTGAAGCCCTACAGGGCCGAAGGACCACTGGGCTACGGGCTTCGGAAGCCTGTAGCTAGCCCACGGCCTTTGGACCGGAGGCCTTTGGAGGCCCACTCAGCCGAAGCTTTAGCCCAAGTAGCAGGCTTCGGCGGGCCTGGCCAAAGGCCCACTTCGGGCGGAGATAGAGTTAGATCCGATTCTGGCTAAGTGTTTATCTCTACGTGTGATCCAGCTAAGTCATAATAGATTAGATTTAGAGATTAGAAGTCTAGCCCCTATAAATATAGGGGTGAGGCCGGTTCAGAGCCCCCCAACAAATCAACCACAAAGCCCTAGCTTTGAACCGTATTTACTTTATCTTTACTTTTCTATACTCTTCGTTAGTTTGCCTGGAAGCCCTCCGACGGCCACTTCGGAACAGTGGTAATCCTTGTTACTTCGCCTTGTAAAGTATCTGTTAATCTATGTAATAGATTACTATTGCCTTGTTACTTCGCCTGTGAAGTATCCGCTAATCTGAGTAACAGATTGCTACCTTCGCTCCCAGTGCAACACTTTGAATCTACTCCGTTATAGGTTACCTACGTTTGGAGCTACTTCGCCGGAGTTGTCCAGAGTTGAGAGATTGGTTTCAAAGGTTGCTAAAACACCCTTCGGCAAGATCCCTACTTCGATCGCACGCTAACACGCTTCGCCAGCAGGCTTCATCACGATAGGCTTCGCCACGCTCGTACTCTGCTCCGGATGAAGTCATGCTCGCGCGTTGCGCCTGAGTCATCACTCTGTATCCTACTATATCGAAGACTTCACACCGAACCCCACTGTTCAGAGGTGATTGTAGCGTCAGATCAGCTCAGAGTTCATCTTCGGCCATATTAGTCTGAATGCCGAAGGTACCCTTCGACGGGACACTTCGCACCAGACGGCAAAGGTACACTTCGGTGACACCTTTTGCACTATACTTCGAATAAGTCAGGCTTCGCTCGGTTTGCTGATTTGTTCCATTTAATATATTTCTTTCGGCTAATTGGATTATTTTGTGTGATCTGATTACCTGGCGACTCCACCCTCCTTACCACGGATAAGGGTAGTCGGAACGCGATGTCAGTGTTGTGTTACGCTTAGGCTTGTCCCTAAATATCCGCACACTTTTGGATCATCGAACTGACCCAAGTGCAGGGGCATGTTTTCATGTCAACACACTTTTTGGCGACTCCGCTGGGGAGAAGCTATGCCAACATGACTGGTACATCTGCATCGGCCACCGGTACATCTACAACGACTACTACGCCTACATCTACAACTTCTACGACTACCCTCACCATCGAACTTAGCGAAACCGTACCCCTATCATTTTGATACAATACCCTACCCTCATGGTTATAGAGTCCCTGAATTCACTATTTTCTCCCTCGCTATCCGGCACCGCTTTCACTTGGTTTTCAGCGCTCTCGTCGAACTCTGTTCAGACGTGGGATTAATTGGAACAAAAATTCCATGACTACTTTTACACAGGTGAGA
This sequence comes from Zizania palustris, assembly GCA_019279435.1. Taxonomy (NCBI): domain Eukaryota; kingdom Viridiplantae; phylum Streptophyta; class Magnoliopsida; order Poales; family Poaceae; genus Zizania; species Zizania palustris. Next base: position 61,807,408 of record JAAALK010000284.1, on the reverse strand, counting down.
TAGAACTTAGGCTTTCACACTTGACATCGGTTAGGCAGAAATCTAACAAGAACGTCTCTGAGTACATCAAGGGTTTTAGGGATACTAGAAACCAATGTTTCAGCCTTAATATTTCGGAAAGGGATTTGGCGGAACTAGCTTTTAATGGGTTACGTTGTGAGATTAAGGAGAGACTAGACAACCAAAACTTCTTAGAGGTTAGCCAAGTGTTGCAGCAAGCTCTGGTCTAGGAAGGCCGAGCCAATGATAAAAAGTTTATTATGACGTTTAACAAGCCTAGGGCTGAAATCCACGTCATGGAACACTCCGATGAGGAGGAATCGGAAGAAGAGGATTCGCCCGACATGTACACGGCCAAATGGGTTTGGAATGCTAAAAGTAAACCTATCACTTGTTACTCCAAGTTACGACTGTCTCCAACGAAGAATCGGCCTAGTGAAGTCAAGTACTCATTTGACATAACTAAGTGTGATAAAATATTTTATTTTATCTTAAAGAACCAGCTTCATAGGTTGCCTAAAGGCCAAGTCATTCCATTTGCCGATGAGTTTAAGAAACATCCATACTGTAAGTGGCATGACTCGCATTCACATAATACTAACGACTGCAATGTTTTTTGGCGGCAGGTTCAATCAGCAATATAAGAAGGACGATTGAAAATAGACCACAATCCAAAGATGAAGCTAGACAAAGATCCCTTCCCCATCAACGCCATCGTCCTCGGCGAAAAGAAGGTGTTGATTCAGCTAGAACAGGCCGAGTTGACTAAAGGGAAGGCAGTAATTGTTGGAGAGCCACGCTCACGCACACTCGTACATAAGAACCCCGAGGTGGGAGTGTGGAAGCAAAACATTAGCATTCCTACGGCTAGGGATCTCAAGAAGCCAAAGGTAACGTATAAGATGTTGTTAAACAAGAACCAAAGAAAAGCTAAGGAGACAGGCCCCCGCGCTAAGAAACTAAGTCAGCTGAAGGTCCCAAGGCACTCGGATGGTGGCTTCGGACTACAGTGGCGGAGCACTCCTCATGACAGCTTTGGACCACAATGGCCGAACCCTCCACATGATGACTTCGGACCGCAATGGCCTAACACTTCGTACAGTGGCTTCGGGCCTCAGTGGCCGAACCCCGCGTACAGTGGCTTTGGACCCCAGTGGCCAAACCCCATGCGGAGCGAGTTTGGCACCCAATGGCTGAACCCCGCACCACTCTGGATGAACCCTTCGATAGGAGGCTTTGTCCCACACTAGACGAACGTACCTCTGGCCTTGCAGGACCCCTCACTGAAATGGTCTGAGACATCATCGACTCCGGCGTACCCCTCTCCGGGTAACGGGTTTGGTTCACAGTGGGCGAAGCCACTAGAGCTGCCGATGCCTCCGCCATACGACTGGGTGGGGACTCCATGGGCTTCGTATGTATCACAGCCGGAGTACCCTCCGCAACTTAACACTATGCATTGTTTTCCTTCGGAGTGTTATGAATGGCAGGGGCAAATAGACGCAGCGGAGGGAAGCATCATCCATAGGCTGTCCGTAGTACCTCCTAGCTGGCTCAGCGAAGTCGAAGGATACGAGCGCGAAGGGGCAAAAGACAGGGAGTCCGAAGCTATCACAATCAGAGTAGGGTCTCAAGAAGTCCCAATACCAAAGGCCTTATCGCCGAAGTCTGACGGAGGTAAGTCCCCTGCTTCGGCTGAAGCCAGCACCGGAGCCTGGTCCGATCGGCCGAACGAGGCTGGTCTGATTGGCGGGGTCCATAGCGGAGGCTCCTCCAAATACAGAGTGCACGAGGCCGAGGTGAGTAGTACCACTTCAGCTAGAGTTGACAGGAACCAGGCAGTGGCACCTGGCACCAAGCCACAACCATCTTGGGCATCTCCAGGCATGTCCAAATCACAAAAGAGGAGCCTACAACAACTACGGGCACAAGAGATGCACAAAAAGAAGGCCGAGGATGAGCGCGAAGCTAATTTTGAAGAAATCCGCCCTCGACCAACTACGAGATAGATATGGAAAGTTAAGCCGATTGAGATAACCAATCTAGCTCCTAGTCTGAGTGATGACGAAGAAGACATGCTCGACGACGACTACTCGCCCATCTCCGAGGGGCCCACACCCCAGGTGATGGACATCAATGTCGTCATGTTGCCCGCTGAATTCGCTCAACCATAGGACAAGGCCGAGGTCGCTCAGTTGAACCTCAGCCCGCGCAGCGCTATTTTTGAGAAGCCCGAGGACTCGGCTCGCCATCTGAAGCTTCTCTATGTCAGAGGTCACATTGATGGAAAGCCAATTTCCAGGATGCTTGTTGACGGTGGCGCCACTGTTAACCTAATGCCCTACTCGCTGTTGAAGAAACTTGGCAGGGACGAGGATGATCTGAAGAAGACCAACTTTATGCTCAACGGCTTCAACGGCGAGAGTTCCGAGGCCAAGGTCGTGCTCTCCATGGAGTTGACAGTAGGCAACAAGACGTTGCCAATAGCATTCTTTGTCGTCGATGTACAAGGTAACTACAACATGTTGTGCGGGCGCGACTAGATTCACGCAAATTGCTGCATTCCTTCTACTCTACACCAGTGCCAGATTTAGTGGGACGACGATGAAGTAGAAGTCATTCCCGCAGACACTTCAGCCCAAGTGGCTTTTGCCGATGTGTCAGTTGATGCCGTTCACAACAAGGTAGAGTGTCTGTCAGGTAGAGATCTTTCGGATTACGACTTTGTTAGCGTGTCCAGAGGACATTTTGTACCAGTGTCTATAAAGCCGGCTGGTGTAGCACATGAGGAGCCATGCTGAATAGCGTGGGCCTCATGGCTCTAGAAGTGATGAGTCATTGTCAATGATAGTCAAAGAGGACTGAAGAAGAAAAGAGATCTGCTGTTTCATGGGCCACGTGTGACTCAGGTACACGGGTAGCGAGCGACTGTTGGGCAGAGGAGGCTGCGAAGTCGGGCTGGCCCAATCCGGGTAAATGGGCCAGAAGCAGTAGAAGACCCACTGGGCTATTGACCAGGGATTGACTCAGGTACACGGGCGGTGAGTGATTGCCGGGCTGAGAGAGCTGCGGAATCGGGCCGGCCCAATTCGGGTACCTGGTGCAAAGTCGGTGGAGGCTTTGTCTGTTTCGGTGCAAAACTGACAACCGTTGATCTTGTATCAGACTGTCCAGAAGAGAAGCTGTAGTCGCTACGAAAGCTTAGCTTCCGAATAAGTCATCTGTATCTCTAGGCCCACAGTCAGTCAGTCGTGTCTGTAAAAATTCCTAAGGGCTGTAGAGTCTTTTCCTTTATTCTCGCGTCTGTAAAAAACCCTAAGGGGCTGGTGGAATATTCCTAGTGTTGGGCAGCCTATAAATAGGACCCCAATCCCTAGGTTTAGGTCACCCTTTTGGCTGAAATCAATACTACTCCTTTGGGTCATTTTGTCTCTTGCACTCTCTCTCCTTTCCCTCTTGCTGTGCGCCGCCAGGCATTTATTCATTGCATTTTGCCTTGCATTTACTCCTTCTCAGTAAGATTCCATCTCCTGTTCATGTGTGGATGCGTGCATTTTTCTCTCGGAATCAGAACCTTCGGTTTGGTGTGTTTTTGGTGATTTTATTCCTGAGAAGGTGCTTCTGTTGCATCTGTTCTTCACGCAAGTAGTACTAGTTCTTGTGGTTGCAAGTAGTACTACTACACTGTAGCAACAGTACACTAGCCTTGCATTTCTGCGCAGCTTTTTGATCGAAGTTGACAGGGCTGAGTAACTTTCCTGATTGTTATACTCAAAGACTTCGTTTGAACTTCGAACTTAGTTTTGTGTCCTGAGCTGCTAGCTTCGAAGTACTTTTTGAACTGTCAGCGTCTCATACTTCGAACGTTTGTGCGAAGGTACTCCGACTCGAGCTCTTCGAAGTCCATACTTCAACAAGTTTCGAAGTTGGCTTCGAAGCTTGTCTTTCTGTTAGACTTCGCTCAGTGTTTGCTTCCATCTTCTTCGAAGGTCCTCGATGTGTTTGTTCGAAGGTAGAGTGTAGGCTTCGTTTTGGTTCTCTGTCGCGTGTCAGCCTTCGCTTCTCCTTCGAAGGTAGTTTTTGTGTGTGACGTGTTCGAAGGTTTGTTCGAAGGTTGTGCTTCGAAGTATACTGTTCGAAGCAAGCTTCGATACACGCACACTTCGCTACGAAGCATACTTCGCACTCTGTAACACACGAGCTAGGCTAGACCAAACAAACCTTCGCACGTCAACTTCAACCTTCGCTCAACCTCGACAGGCCTCGACCTCCGAAGCAGGCTTCGACCAGCGAAGCAGGCTTCGCCAAGTTTCGAACAGGAGACAGATTTTGAAAGGTAACTTCTCATTTCACTCCTTGTGCATTTATTACTGAGAAGCTTATCTTGCCTTGTCTTTTGTATACTGTTTATCTGTCTATTAGCACTGCATTGGCATTTCTCTCTTTATCAACAGTTGCTTCTAGGCTAGATACCTTTAGACTTAGGTGATCTGTTCCTTCTGTGCTGTTTAGTCTTTAGAGGTGTGTTGGGTATTGGGAGCAGGCCATTGATTCGAAAGAATTTTTTAGGTGCCCATTCACTCCCCCTCTGGTCGCTACTTTCGGTCCTACAGCACAGCTATTTTTATATTAGTATTCATGTCTAGCAAGAGTAATATGGATTGGCTAAAGTCTCGTGTAGAGTAGTATCGGTCTACTAAAGACGGTATCGCCGAAGCCATCGAGGACTTTAGCGAAGTAGAGAAATTAGGACAAGGTTTTGCGTCGACCGATCCTTTAGAAGAAGTTGACATAGGTGATGGTGGCATCCCGAGGCCGACTTTTGTAAACCAACATTTACAGCCTGATGAGAAGGCCGAAATAATAAAGTTGCTTCGGTCGTATGTCGATTGTTTCGCATGGGAGTATAGTGATATGCCGGGACTAAGACGCGAGCTCATAGAGCACCGGCAACCGATCAAGTCCGGTTTTAGGCCTTATAAACAGCCTCCTCGTCGCTTTAACTCAGCCATCTATGACCGAGTTAAAGAAGAAGTAGAGCAACTACTCAAAGCTGAATTTATTAGGCCATGCAGGTCCGTAGAATGGGTCGCCAACATTGTGCCTATAGAGAAGAAAGGGAGCGACAAGATACGATTATGTATTGATTTCAGGGATCTGAACAAGGCCACTCCGAAGGACGAGTATCTGATGCCCATAGCTGACATGCTAATCAATGATGCTTCAGGACACAAGGTACTAAGTTTTCTTGATGGCAGTGTTGGTTATAATCAAATCTTTATGGTCGAAGAGGACATCTACAAGATAGCCTTTCGATGCCCTGGTTTTGTTGGTTTATTCGAGTGGGTCGTTATGACTTTTGGTTTGAAGAATGCTGGCGCCACATATCAGCGTGCTATGAACTTGATAATTCATAGCTTGCTAGCAGTTATGTTAGAAGTTTACATTGATGATGTTGTAGTCAAATTGGACGCTATGGGAAACCATTTAGCCAATTTGAATGTTGCTTTTGATAGGATGTGACAGTATGGCTTAAAAATGAACCCACTCAAATGTGCTTTTGGCATGTCGGTGGGTAAGTTCTTAGGTTTGATGATACATGAAAGAGGCATAGAGATTGATCCTAAGAGGCTTGAGAAGATTAGAAATGTTACGGCGCCGACATGCAAAAGGGATGTGCAAAAGTTGCTAGGCAAGATGAATTATTTGCGTCGCTTTATATCTAACTTGTCTGGCAAGATTGATGCCTTTGTCCCCGTACTTTGGCTAAAGAACGAGGTTGATTTCACTTGGGGGGCAAGCCAGCAAAGCACCTTTGAGAAAATCAAGGAGTGCTTGTCATCGCCACCCGTGGTGAGAGCACCCAAAGCCGGGATTCTGTTTCGGCTGTATATCACCGCTGAAGATAGCGTGATCAGGGTCGTGCTAACCTAGGAGGTAGAAGGAAAAGAGTACATCATCACGTTCTCGAGCCACCGCCTGCTGGACGATGAGACCAGGTACACGTTTGTGGAGTGTTTATGTTTATCACTTTACTACGCGTGTACAAAATTGAGCCACTATCTTCTCCCCACTACATGTGTTGTCGTTTGTTAAACTGATGTTATAAAACACATGTTACAAAAGCCGATTCTAAGTGGAAGAATCAAAAAGTGGGCTTACGCTTTGATTGAATATGATTTGTCCTATGAACCCCTGAGAGCTATGAAAGGCCATATCGTAGCCAACTTTATAGTTGATCACCGCATAGATGTCAATTGGAGCGATAATGTTGTTTTGATTGAGGTAGTGCCATGGAAACTTTACTTTGATGGTTCAACTTGCAAAAATGGCCAAGGTATTTGTTGGGGGAGATAATCCCGATGATAGTGGGGAGCGCGAAGGCCCGTACGGCTCTAAAGGAAGGATACGGCCGAAAGACTCGAAGTCCTACGCCGGAGGCGCCTGAGCCTCCGAACGGGGAGACCGCAGGCCTCCGGGGGCTTCGAGACGTGCCGGAAGGGCCCTAGGGGGAAAGCGACCAGCCAGATGCTGGAGGCCAACCTTCGGGCGGACCAGAGGCTCCAGAGGGAGGCCGTGCGTAGAGAAGACCCAGTAAAGACCGTACGGGGACAAGATCGTGATCGCCTGCGCTGTGTCGGGCGGCCTTTGCAGCGCCCGACACGGCCGATACGCTGTCAGAATCATGCCTTCTTGTCTGTACTATGTAACATCTACTTTGTCTGTACCACTGACCTAGGTCAGACCGGTTAGCAGATGGGGCTTGGAGGTACCCGACCCTTCAGAGCAGGTCACCCTATATATACCCCCCAACTGCGGTTGTAATAAACACGCGATCCAAGAATACAGTTTGCGCACAGCGCCTCAATACTCCCATCCACCAAGAAAACCTGCTGGTTCGATCCGTCGTCCCAACAGTTGGCGCCGTCCGTGGGGATCCTAGTTTGAGAAGCTAGCGTCCTCTACACCTAGTCACAAAATATGTCAGGTCGGAAGGGCGCGAGCACGGTTCCGCTGCGGCGGTCAGCCCGCACCGCCAGAGTCGAGCCCGCCCTAGTAGCCATTCCCGACCAACCGGTTGTCACATCCATCGGGGCGCCTCCCGTGCAGCCAACCCAGGCCCCTGAGGGGACACCGGAGGTTCGGAGTCCCGTTGGCATTCCGGAGCCGGTCCCCGTCAATCCTGCGGGGGTCCAGGAGGGGCCCTCAGAGGCGCACCCTCCGAACGGGCCCCTGGCGGTGGCCCTCCGGACTGACTACGTCCGCTCACAGGACCCTGAGACCGCCTCTGGAGGAAGCGGGAGTCAGGCTGATGCCCTGGCTGCCGAGAATGCCAAGCTGAAAGTAGAGCTAGCTCAATGGTGCTAGGAGGCGTCGCTCCACCCCCCGGAGCCCTCCCGCGTCACGAGGGTCGCAGCCGTGACCCTGGGCGACGATGAAGATCAAGTGGTGGAAGAAAATGCGTCATACGACGAGGAGTCTCCCCTATACCCCGACCTCCAGAGGGTGCGCTTCGGCTCAAAGTTTCGCGCCGCCAAGCTTCCCAAATACTCCGGGGACTCCGACCCCGGAGAGTTCTCCCACTTGTACTCTCTAGCGATAGAAGCGTCCGGGGGGAGCCGCGATACCATGGCCAAATGTTTCCCCTTGGCACTCGAAGGGATCGCCCTCCGCTAGTTTTGGTCGCTTCGGCCCGGGACCATCCGTTCGTGGGAGCAGCGGAGGAAAAGGTTTGTCAGCAACTTCCAGGGAACCTTCGTGGCCCCCATGTCCACTGGAAGTCTCTTCCAAGTAAAGCAGCAGCCCGGGGAGATGTTGCAGCAATACTCCTAGCGCTTCGCACACCCCAAGGCCTAGATCAAGGGGCTCTTGGCTTCCTCGGTCATCGACGCCGCCTGACAGGGCGTCACCCACCCAGGCCTCCTCGACAAGCTTCATCGAAAGCCCATTTCCTCGGTGGCGCAGCTCATGACGTACTTCGAAGAGTACGCCAGGTCCGAGGAGGGCCAGCTGCACCGGTAGGCAATGATTGTCCCCGTCCAAGCCACAAACGCCAGGGCGTACGAAGTCTCGCCGGACCTCAACCGCGGAGTCCGCCCTGCTTCAGACTTTTGCTCTATTGTCAGTGCAGTCCTTGTCAGAGAGGTTGATTTCAACGGGAAGTTGGTACAAAATCCAGTTTATTTTGTGTCCGAAGCATTGTCTGGAGCAAAAACAAGATATTCCGAGCTTGACAAGTTCAGCCCCCGCCGTAGCATGCTCCGCCCGCATCTTTTCTATTTCTGCTCGAAGCACAATTTGTTCTGCTTCGAGCTCCTTATTCGCAAGTTCCAAGCTTTGCCTGGCCCTCCGCTCTGCTGAAACCATGTTCTCCAGGTGGGAAACTCGACCTTCGGAAATGTTAAGATTTCTCTGAAGAGTGTTGACTTCCTCTCGAAGGCGAAGGTTTCCGCGTTCGCTTGAAATATTCGCAGCTCGGGCCAAGACTATTTGTTACAAAGAGAAAAAACCAATTTGAGAAATTATTTGTATATAAGATTAATTTTGTTTTGTAGATACTTCGTACCTGGTATGTTGCACGCTCCATGGCAGCATTAAGCTCCGAACTCTCAACCTCGCTCAGGATGGCTACCAAGTCTGTCTCCCCGACTTCGCGGCTAGCTCGATCTAAAGGTTCGAGCAAAGTCTGAAGCCCGGTTCTTCGCTCCAAGAAAGGAGCTAGAAGAGGGAGCATAGACAAGGCCCTCTGGTCGTCTTCGTTCGGTGAGGGGCCGGAGCGGTGGGCTGTATCTTTTGGGACTTCGGTAGACTGGCCCCCATCGGTAGATTAGCTTCCGTCTGTCGATTCAGATGGAGTTGATCCTGAGCTCGGAGCAGGGAGGGGGTCCATTTTGCCTTTGCCTTTTCCAGGTCCCATTTGAGTGACCTCTGGAATTGGCTCCGAAGTTGTCGAAGGCCCAGGAATCGTATCTTCGGGACGGACCTCTTCCACGGAAGCAGATCCTGTTGAAGCAAAGGTATTATACATTGTATAATTTTGCCGAAAAAAAAGAGAACAAAAGAATTATGTGAAGTTTACCTCTGAAGTCCTGCCGACGGGTGAGCATTGGACTGCTTGGCTGGTCGAAGGCTACTCCAAAGTCTTCGTCGGAGTCAGAATTCGCAGTTAAATCTTCGAATGTTGGAGCATCTTAGGGAGCGGCCGTCGTTGCTTCACCTAGAATCGAAGTTGTTTCTATAGCAACTTCGACTCCACCTTCGTCCACAGGGGCTTCATCCTGCGGTAAACTTTCTTGAGCAGCCGGAGTCCTCGCTTGCCCAAGGTTGTCTTGAGACTCCGACACGCTCGCATCATCATCAATATTTGCATCTGTTTGGGCTGCATCCTTGTCGATCAGGTCAACAAGCATTCTGCCTTCATCCTCCGAGGAATCGGAGACCGAAGCTATTGAGTTTGGAGGTGCAGTAACTCTTGGCTTTTGAGCTACCTTCTTCAATGGAGTCTTGGCAGAGCTTGAAGCGCCGACTTCGGCTTTTCTCTTTTTGGGCCCTTTCTCCGAAGGCACCCAATCCAAAAGAGGAGGCGGAACAACTTCGAGTAGCCCCCATACTCGGTTGAACCGCTCCCAAGTACCCACGAATTTCACTCTCCATTCCTTCTCGGCTGGAGTCGGAACTCCCAGGATTTTCTCCGAAGCTCGAACAATTTGCTCCGAAGTCATGGGAGTCGTAGAAGCTGAAAGTTAAGTTGGCATTAGTCATCTCATTAAACGAATATATATGAAACATGTTTTCAATGTTACCTGCAGGACTTGAGCTCGAAGAAATTTTTCGAAGGCCACCTTCCGAATCTTCTTCGAAGGTGATTGGCCAGTTGGCCATCAATGAAGGGATCTGGAGTCCGAGGAATTCCTCCGCTAAGTCCCGCATGCTTAGGCGGCGACTAATTCTTTGAAGTAGGCTGAGACGAGCTTCGAGCTGGCCCGGATCTGGATCACAAGAGCTACCCTTCGGAAGTTGATATCTTGCAAGGGTTCGGCTAGACGGCTGCTCGCCCCAACTTCAGCATAAAACCACTTCAGGATCCATTCTGTGTACCATTTGGCATTGATGGCCTTGGCTGGAAACCGGAGAGCGTACTCATCTCGAAGCCGGAAGTTGATGCTTCTGAAGGCCACCACCATCTTTTCACCTCCGGGGCCTACGAAGGTCTTGGGTTGGCACGAAGCTCGGTGCAACGCTGCGAAGATCTCAGCCCTCCCTTCGCAACCTTCGGCTCGCAACGCCCATTCTAAGATAGCAAGGCGTGCTACTGCATTCGGAGAGAGCTAGGGGAGAGTAACATGGAATAGATCCAATACCTCGGCCAGGAAGTCAACGGCCGAAAGTCCCAGTCGAGCTTCGAAAAAAGCTTCGAAGACGACCACTTCTCCGGGCCTTGGCGAAGGAATGGCCTCCTTTACAGGTTTGCGGATCACTATCTCTGAACTGATCTTGCCTTCGATCGCAGCCGCGAGCGATTCCCTCTTGCAGGTTGAAGGTCCCAACTGATAGGACTGATCTGCATACTTCATCGACGCTGGGAAAAGATCATGAGGATCATCGCGTTGGGGATTTCTCCCTAGCGCCATCATTGCTGCTGCTATTGCTGCCGGAGTCGCCATCGCTGATGTCATCGCCGCCACTGCAGCCGCAGCCTGTTGCCGAGCCAAGACTAAAGCTGCTCCAGGAACCTTGAAACTGGTCTTTGCCATGAAACCGTGTGGATTGCTTGAGAGGAAGGAATGGAGGCTAGGGTTGTCTGATGGGTTGTTTGCACGAAAGCGGTGGAAAGGTACTCGAGAAGGGTCTGGGCCCTCTATTTATAGCCCAGACCACGATTTTTTACCATTTGCATCTGCCGTTTCACATTCTTAGCCGTTATACTGTTGCGGAGTTAACGCATCGCGTAACTTCCGTTAGAAGAAAAAACCAACGGCTATTTCCTCTAAGCCTGAAAAAGCTTTCGGGTTCTTCAAGTTAATTCTAAGATAGTTCGAACGTAACTTTCTTGGAAGTTGATTCGAAGTTTTGCATCTCCACATATTTCGGAGGTGGATTAAATCTGCTAACACCTACGCATGATTATTTTTCTTGCGTATACTGCTCTCCTAACATTACAGATTTAGCGGAGAAGCATATTCGAGGGGCTACTGTTGGGGGAAAATATTCCATCTTCGGGGATATTGCAGTAACAGGACTAAGACAGGCGATTGAATCAAGGATTTCCAGCATGAATCTCCGGGGATACATTGGATCAAGTTCGAAGTATGAAGACGAACTCTAGTTCGGAGTATAACTTCAAACTTGGACCCTTCCGGGAGTTTCCTTGCCAGCTAAGATGGAAGAATTATCTTCTTTCTCATTAGATTAGTCTTTTACCATTTTAACCCTATTAAGGGTACCGAATAGTTTCCACTATGTCGGTTGTAATAGAGGGGTAAAAGGGTCTTTTCCTTAATATTTAGGCCTATAAATACCCCCCGTTCTACCCTGTAATGAGGACCGAATACAAGTTATTCAATATACATCTTCGAACTATTTTAAGCTATTATCCTTTCGGAGGCTTGAAATAGCTTACTTCGCAAACACTTTGATGAGGACATCACTTCACATGATACACACATGCACCACCATGATACACACATGCACCAACATGATACACACCTGCACCACCATGATACACATGTGCACCAACATGATACACACATGCACCATCAACCTACAATTCAATTACAGGGACCAATCACACGCGCCCGTGCCCGTCGCTTGAACCATGAGGTTAATTCTTTCCTTAGCAACTATGTTAATATTTGTTTGGATTGGATGCTACTGAATACTAGTGATATTTTGTTGCTTAGGAACATGGTAGATGGAATAGGAGAGTTGGAGTTGAAGACGGAGTCGCCCGGATGATTTGAAGTCAAGAATTTGCTGGTTCGGACTACATCAACCACCATGCACCAAAATCGGCGCGTGTGATTGGTCCGATTGGCGCGTTCTTCAACTTTTTGGAAAGCTAAGGAGAAGACAGATCTTTTGGCGTTGGTTTCGCCTCATTTGGAGTCTCGAGTTGTCCTGTGTGACTGAAACAGTCTTGCATGACAGAACTGGGCCGAGTTGGACCTTGTACTGAGTTGGAGGCCGTGTTGGCCCATAGTCCGAGTCATGTGCGCCTCCTACAGGCTGCCAACGCCCTATATATTCACAACAGCCATCTTTAGGGTTAGGTTTTGCTTTGTTTGCATCTACACTTGTGTGTTTAGATCCCGCTCCTGCACCAGACCGATTGGTTGCTGCATCAGTGTTTGTGAAACCTCTCCTCATCATAGTTCATTTGTGATTTGGCATTCGACTTGTGTTCCTCCTGTTATTGCTTGTGTTCTTGGGTTCGCTTGCAGGAACTAGCCTTCGTGGCGAGGTCAATCGCGCCCTGCGTGGTTGATAACCGACGGAGACAGTGGTGTAGCGATTGCAAGGTTTTGATCCGCCGGACCGGAGCCTTGGATCATCAACGTCGAGATTCTCCACCAATCCAAGTTATCCTTACCTAGCGGAAGATCGAGACCAATTCCCCCATTAGTTGGTATCAGAGCTCAGATTTCCCGTTAGGTAATCTCGATCTTCTTTTGTTTTTACCTAGAGTCCAGAAAACCCTCACAAAAAAAATCCCCACCGAAAACCCCTTTGTGCCTTGCGATTTTAATTTCAGTTTTTAGCCTTGTTGAGTTTGTGTTCTTGGTCGAGTCTTGTTGCTGGTTTAGTCATCCCTTTGTGTCGTTTGAGTAGTGGTTGATCTTGTGTCTCAAAAATTTCCCCCCACCCGAAAACCCCCCTATTAGCCTTCATTAGAATTGCCAAAAAAATCAGGAAGATAAAGAAAGAAATTGGTCAAAGTTTTTGCACGCCGTTCAGAGAACTTGTTGATTTTCTGTGAACCATATCCCACCTCAGTTGCAGGTGCCAATTTTTGTGGTTGCATCCCTTGTCATCCTTGTTCAAAAAAATATAGTGAAAAAAAAGAGAAGAACAAAAAAAAAGAATCGAGAAGTAGCGAAACAAAAGAGAACCGGTCCTGTCGTTTGCTACCTTGTTCTGCCTCCACTTGAGTTTTGGGCACATAGTTTCCCTCTATTGCTTGAATTTTCACCTTGGGAGCACTAAGGCCAGAAACTTTGACGAGTACTAGGGAACACTTATTGAACTTGGTTTAACTGTTATTACTATCGCTATTCCTTGCTACTTACTTTGCCTTCCAAGCTACACCTTCTCTTGGTCAGGACAGGTTCACATCATGCAATCGCCCACCACCCTCCACTTGGTTCTTCACCTGTAGGCCGGTGACCTCACTGCGGCATGGTAAGAACACTTGCAAGCGTGGGTAATGCGCTTGATGGATTGCTTCCACCACACACCCACCACTCCACCTAGTTGCATTCCATAAGGATTATTCTTTGTTGTTTGTCTTTTCACTAACATGGCAGATAACAACGGTACCCCTCCATCCGATTTTAATGACTGTGCCTCTGCCGACCGTGAAGCACTTATTGTACAACGTGTTTTGAGCACTCACATGGAGCAGGACGATCGGGCACAACGGAATAATCTGTTTCAGACCTTCTTCGTCGTCAATGACCGTCGTGTACGTGTCAACATCGACAGCGGTAGTTGCAACAATTTGGTGAGCCTCGACATGGTAACGAAGCTTCAACTTCCCACACGTGCGCATCCACACCCTTACCATGTGCAATGGTTCAACAATAGCGGTAAGGTCAAGGTAACACAAACTGCTCACATCAAATTTTCCATTGGTACATACTTCGGAGTTGCTGATTTTGATGCTGTACCAATGCAAGCATGTTCTCTATTACTTGCTAGACCTTGGTAGTATGATACTGATGCTACACACCATGGTAGGAGCAATAAGTACACATTTATGTATAAAGGAAAGAAAGTTACTTTGCTTCCTATGACTCCTGCTGAAATTGTGAAATTTGAACAAGAAAAACATGCTAAGGACGCACAAACGAGCACACAACCTTCTGAAAATCAGCAAGTAGCTAAGACGCTTTTGAGGCAACAGAAAGATAAAATTGCTTCTCCTTCTTCATCACAAGTTATTAATTTGAAAGGACATGCCATGCTTGCAACTAAAACTAACCTTGCTGAAATTTGTGATGATACTCCCTTGATATATGGCTTGATTTGCACGAACGTGCTGTTTTCACTTGCGAACATTCCTAGCTCTGTTCCTGTTGCAGTCACTGACCTTTTGCAGGAGTTTAACGATGTTTTTCCTACTGAGATACCACCCGGGCTGCCACCGATACGCGGCATCGAGCACCAAATTGATTTGATCCCGGGGGCATCTCTTCCTAATCGTGTAGCGTACCGTACCAATCTAGAGGAGACAAAAGAAATTCAGCGCCAAGTACAGGACCTTCTTGATCGTGGGTACGTCCGTGAAAGCCTTAGTCCTTGTGCAATACCCGTTCTTTTGGTGCCTAAGAAGGATGGTAGTTGGCGCATGTGTGTTGATTGTCGTGCTATTAATAATATCACCATTCGATATCAACACCCTATTCCTAGATTGGATGACATGCTTGATGAGCTTAGTGGTGCCATTATCTTTACTAAGATCGATCTCCGTAGCGGCTACCACCAAATTCACATGAAACTAGGTGATGAATGGAAAACTGCTTTTAAAACAAAGTTTTGATTATATGAGTGGCTTGTCATGCCTTTTGGACTTACTAATGCACCTAGTACCTTCATGCACTTGATGAATGAAGTCCTACGGCACTTTATAGGACGCTTTGTGGTAGTATACTTTGATGACATCTTTATTTACAGCAAGTCTTCCACTGAACATGTTGAACACCTACGTGCTGTTTTTTCTGTCCTACGTGAGGCTAGATTGTTTGGTAACCTTGAGAAGTGCACGTTTTGCACGGATCGAGTTGTGTTTCTTGGATATGTTGTCACTTCACAGGGCATTGAGGTTGACGCGGCGAAGGTAGAAGCAATCAACAGCTGGCCACAACCCTAAACTATCACACATGTACGTAGTTTTCTTGGTCTTGCAGGTTTCTACCGGCATTTTGTGATAGATTTCAGCACCATAGCCGGTCCTTTACATGAGTTGACCAAGAAGGGAGTTACTTTTACTTGCGAACCAGTACAAGAACAAGCTTTTGCCACACTCAAGGATCGCCTTACACATGCACCTCTACTTCAGCTACCCGACTTCAATAAGACTTTTGAGTTAGAATGTGATGCTAGTGGTTTTGGATTAGGAGGTGTGTTGTTACAAGGAGTGTTGGGGGAAAATATTCCATCCTCAGGGTTACTGCAGTAACAACACAAAGGCAGATAATGGATTCGAAGGTTTCCAACATACATCTTCGGAGATGCCTTGAGTCAAGCTCGAAGTATGAAGATTGACCTTAGTTCGGAGTATATCTTCGAACATAGGCTCTTTTGAGATCTTTTCTGCCAGCTAAGATGGAAGGCTTATCTTCTTTCTCATTAGATTAGTCTTTTACCATTTTAGCCCTATTAAGGGTGCCGAATAGTTTCCACTATGTCGGTTGTAACAGAGGGGTAAAAGGGTCTTTTCCTTAATGTTTGGGCCTATAAATACCCCTCGTTTCACCCTGTAATAGGGACCGAATACAAGTTATTCAATACACACTTTCGAACTATTCTAAGTTATTATCCTTTCAGAGGCTTAGAACAGTTCACTTCGCAAACACTTCGTTTGTTAGCTTCTAGTCTTCAGAAATATGTTAGCGTAATCTTTTACGCCAACAATTGGCGCCGTCCGTGGGGAACCTAGTCCAAGAAACTTCGTTCTCTACCAACTTCTTACATCATGCCTCCTAAGCGGAGTGCAACTCGTAACCCTATTTGGAGGTCCCCTCGGACCTCCGGAGGGGCATCTCCCGACACTGTTGAGGTCGGAGGACCTTCGACGTTTCCTCCACCTCAAACTCCAGAAGGGGTTCCCATTCCTCGAGTATACGGAGTTCCTCCACCAACTCCATCTATACTTCGACCACCCGGAGTTCCTCTTCCACCTCAAGTTCCACTCCGAACTGATCCTCTCAGTTCTCAAGACCCGGAAGATCCTTCCGGAGGAGATGAAGACAATCTTGGTGATATGGCCGCTCAAATGGCCAGTATCCAAGCCGAAGTAGCGAGATGGCGGCAAGAAGCTGCAAATAGGCTTCGCTCTCAAGCCATCCCGGCTATTCCTGAAGTGCCTGAAGACGACAAACCCATCTATCCCGAAGCCCCGGAGAACGCCTCCTTTGATATTGAATCTCCGCTGCATCCTGAACTACAAAAGGTTCGCTTCGATCCGAAGTTTAAGACTTCGAAGCTTTGCAAGTATGCCGGAGATGAGGACCCTGGAGAATTTGTCCGTTCTTATGCTCTAGCAATTGAAGCTAGTGGAGGAGTTCGGGACACCATGGCAAAATGCTTTCCTTTAGCTCTTCAAGGAGTGGCATTGCGGTGGTTCTGGTCTTTGAAGCCAGGATCAATTAATTCATGGGGGCAGCTGAAGAAGAAGTTCGTAAGCAATTTTCAAGGCACCTTCGTGCCTCCAATGTCGACGGGAAGTCTTTTCCAGGTGAAGCAACTCCCTGGAGAGTCATTGAGGCAATATTTCAAGTGCTTCGCTCATACGAAGTCGCAGATCCGAGGGTTGACTAAATCTTCGGTAGTTGACGCAGCTCGGGAAGGTGTCATTCATCAAGGCCTCCTTGATAAACTTCACCGGAAAAGCATATCTTCTGTTTCTCAGTTGATGTCATACTTTGAAGAATATGCGAGGTCGGAAGAAGGTTGGCTTCGAAGAACTGCAGCTACTCCATCCGTACTGGAGGAAGTAAAAGTGGAAGTAAAAACTTCGGCACAGCCGCGGGAACCAGTCTTCGAAGTTCAGCATGATAGGAGAAGGGGGCAAAAGCATCCCCGTTCTGAAGTCCTGAACATTGCACCCCCGCAAAAGTTCACCCAAAGAGCTCCACAACCTTCGGGAAACAAGGTCAGCGGCTGGAGGCCGCCAGGGAAAATGGCTGGCAAAGGCCAGACCCTTTTCTGTTGTATTCATGGTGAAAACCGAAGCCATGCAACTGATACTTGCAAGGCTATACTTACTCTGAGAGGAGAGTATCTAGAAAGAACTTCGGGTCGAGGTACTACTGACCGAGTTCCAGCTGAAGTGCGCCCGGAGCCTGTCCAGGCTGTGGCGCGGATAGAAACTTTCGAAGCTGCAAGACGCCCTCCGGTGGTCAATATTATGCCACCTCCGAAGCAAGAAGAAGGGCAAGACCGAGGAAAAAGAGTAGTTCTCCCCATCTCCGGAGGAGGTGCTCTTGGAAGCATGTCAAAAAGGCAGAGAAGAGAGTATGTCAGAGAAGTCGGGCACATTGGGACTTCGTCATCTGCAGCTGCTATGCCTGAATGGTCTCATGTACCAATATCTTTTTCGGCAGAGGATGCAGATGGCATTAAATTTCCACATGCAGATCCACTTGTTATTACTGCTGACATCGCAGGAACTGAGGTTCGAAGAGTATTAATTGATGGAGGCAGTTCGGTAGACATTATTTTTGTTCAAGCCTTCAATCAATTGTGCATCTCGAGAAAGCACCTTCTTCCAGCGGCTCGTCCTTTGTAAGGCTTCGCAGGACCTCCGCTCGATGCACTTGGCCAAATTGGCCTGGAAGTTACCTTTGGAGAAGGATTGTTAGCCAGAACAAAGGAAGTAATCTTCAACGTTGTAGATGCTCCATATGCCTACAACGTCATCCTCGGAAGAGGCATGTTAAACTAGTTCGGAGCTGTGGCACATCACAATTATTTGTGTATGAAGATGCCCACGCAAGCAGGAGTTCTTACTGTCTTCGGAGATCAAGCTACCGCCCGAAGAGCGGAATATGGTCATGGCCCCCCTCTTGATCTAAGACAAGTGAATAATGTGCAAGTTAATCAAGAAAATTTTTCAGCTCCTTCTGAATCTTCGAAGAAATCCTTCCCAAGACCAAGTCCTGAAGGAGAGATCGCAACGAAGATTATTGTTAAAGATGGTAAAGAATATGCATTTCAATTTGGTAAAGATTTACCTTCAGAAGTTGCTACATCCTTGGAAAAAGTGGTGAAAGAGAATTTAGATGTCTTTGCTTGGTCTGACGAAGACATCGCCGGAGTCGATCGGGATATCATTGAACATAGTTTACTTGTAAACCCGAAGTCCCGGCCTGTTCAGGAAGGACTCCAAAAAATGTCTGCAGAAAGAGCTGTTCTAGCGAAAGACGAAGTTGAAAAACTGTTGAATGCTGGGATTATCAGAGAAGTGGCTCACACAGAATGGTTAGCCAACCCAGTCTTCGTCAAGAAGAAATCCTCCGGAAAGTGGCGCATGTGCATTGATTTCACATCCTTGAATAAAGCATGCCCACGTGACCCCTACCCCATGCCCCGAATTGATCAATTGGTCGACTCCACTACAGGTTTGGAGTTATTAAGCTTCCTTGATGCATACTCCGGTTATCATCAAATATGGTTGAAACGCGAAGATGAGATCAAGACAAGCTTCGTAACTCCCTCGGGAGTCTTTTGTTATGTAAGAATGCCTTTTGGCTTAAGAAATGCCGGGGCTACTTTTTCGAGGCTAGTTGCTAAGGCTTTAGGTCATCAATTAGGTCGCAATGTGGAGGCCTATATGGATGATATTGTAATAAAGAGTGCTTTAAAGCACCAGCATAGCCTAGACTTAGCAGAAACATTTAATAGCCTTCGGGCATGTGGGATCCGTCTTAACCCAGAGAAATGTATCTTCGGAGCTAAGGCTGGAAAGTTGTTAGGGTATTTAGTTTCAAGCAGAGGGATTGAAGCTAGCCCTACTCAGATAACTGCGCTACAGAAGATGGCTCCTCCAGAAAATTTAAAGAAAGTGCAAAAGCTGACTGGTCGTCTGGCAGCACTTAGCAGGATTTTGGCAAGGTCCACGGAGAGAAGTTTGCCTATTTTCAAAGCATTGAAAGGGT
Source organism: Zizania palustris (assembly GCA_019279435.1). Lineage (NCBI taxonomy): Eukaryota > Viridiplantae > Streptophyta > Magnoliopsida > Poales > Poaceae > Zizania > Zizania palustris. Next base: position 61,788,311 of record JAAALK010000284.1, on the reverse strand, counting down.
CCGAAGATTTTGCATGGACACCGAAGTGTCAGAAAAGCTTCGAAGATATTGAAGAGTATCTCAGTAATCTTGCTACACTCACGGTGCCTACTGCGGATGAAACCCTACTTCTTTACCTTGCAGCTACAGGTTCTGCTGTCAGTGCAGTCCTCATCAGAGAAATAGATTTCAATGGGAAGTTGGTACAAAATCCAGTTTATTTTGTGTCCGAAGCATTATCAGGAGCGAAGACAAGGTACTCCGAACTCGAAAAGTTCGTTTACGCTCTGATAATGGCTTCGAGAAAATTGAGACATTATTTTTTGGCTCATAATGTAATTGTACCAACTTCATATCCTTTGGGAGATATGCTCCGAAGTAAACACTCCACTGGAAGAATTGGAAAGTGGGCAGTTAACTAACACCCTTTGGCATATCTTTTCTGGCACGGACATCAATCAAATCGCAAGTCTTAGCAGATTTTGTAGCAGAATGGACTCCACCTGCAACTTTGGTTCCGGAGAAGTCAAGTGACGGAGTTTGGACTGTTTTTTCTGATGGGGCTTTCCAAGCATCCGGAGCAGGAGTTGGAGCAATGTTGATTTCGCCTTCAGGGCAAAGAGCAATGTACTCCGCAAGACTCAACTTTAAGTCTACCAATAATATAGCGGAGTATGAAGGGATTTTAGTGGGACTCCGAAAAGCACATGCTCTAGGGGCTACAAGAGTTGTTATAAAGACAGATTCTCAAATAGTAGTAGGGCATGTAGATAAAAGCTTTCAAGTTCGGCATCCACAGCTTGTAAAATACTTAGAAGAAATCTGTAAGATCGAAGCACAATTCAAGGGTATTTCAATTCGAAGTATACCGAGAACAGAAAATGTGCAAGCAGACATCTTAGCAAAAGCTGCAGCTGGAGCTATGGATATACCAGAAGAAGCTTTTTATGAGGAGCTCAGTACACCTTCGGTGCCACAAATTCCCTCTGCAGAGATTCTTTGCATTCCAAGTCCAGATTGGAAAAATTCAATCATGGAACTTTTACAAGGAGGGACAAATTTGCTTGAAGAACCACATCTTTCAAGATTGAAACTTAGAGCCAGAAATTATCAAATAATCAACGGTATTTTATACAAGCCCGGAGTATGTTCCCCTCTACTCCGATGTATATCTCAAGCCAAAGGTCAAGAAATTCTTCGGGAAATCCATGAAGGACTTTGCGGTAGCCATTTGGCCCCTCGAGCTTTGGCAGGAAAAACACTTCGCCAGGGGCTTTATTGGCCTACAATAATAGCTGATGCGGAGAGCTTGGTCCGCACTTGTCAAGGATGTCAGTGGATGGGTCGACGGAGTCATCGCCCACCAACAGCTCTCCAAGTTATTCCTCCGGTATGGCCTATGGCCAGATGGGGCATGGATTTAATTGGTCCCTTTCAGCAGCTAAAGGAAATTTAAAGTTCGCAGTGGTAGCTATTGAATATTTTTCTAAGTGGGTAGAAGCAGAGCCCTTAACAGCTATCACTTCGAACAATGTACAGAAATTCTTTTGGAAAAGTATCATTTGCCGGTTCGGAGTGCCTAAACAACTTACAGTTGATAATGGAACACAGTTCGATGCAGAACCTTTCAGGAAGTTTTGCGAAGATCTAGGCATTCAGTTATGTTTTGCTGCGGTAAGGCATCCTCAGTCTAATGGAGCTGTAGAAAGAGCCAATGGAAATATTTTGTCAGGGCTAAATTGAAGGATAGTAGGATTAGCAAAAGGACTGTGGACCGAAGAACTTCCGAAGATTTTGTGGTCCATTCGGACTACGCAAACAAGGTCCACAGGTTTTACTCCATTCAGATTACTATTCGGAGATGAAGCTATGACTCCAACGGAGCTCAAAGGAGGATCACTTCGCAGCACCGAACCAGAGATTGAAGAAGAAAGACAAGCTTCGCTAGATTTATCAGAAGAAACAAGACTTCAAGCTGTGGCCAATTTATCAAAGTATCACCTGCAGACGAAGGCTTGGTTTGACCCGAAGGTTAAGTTCAATGAGCTTAAACCGGGTCATCTCGTTTTGCGAAGCATCATAGCGCTAGGAAAATTAGGAAATAAATGGGAAGGTCCATACCTAATTGTTCGTTCAGGACGTCCTGGCTCTTTTAAAATAGCTAATTTAGAAGGTGAAGAGTTAGCGCATACTTGGCATGCAGAGCACCTAAAGCGATACTTCGCATAAGGGCTCCTTGTAAATCACTTGTAATCATATTCTGAATTAATAAAGCATATGGTTCAGATAGTGCCTTCCCCTCATAAACTTCCAGCTTCCGAGTGGACGCACTGGAACCACGGGGTTGACCGAGAGGGAAGTGTCATAAAGCTGAATCATATTTTCGGACTTCGAACCATTGGTTCGAAGTTTCCGACGTGGGGGCTGACATAATCCGGAGTCCAAGCCACCGGCTTGTAGGCATCCGTAAAAGAGCCCAAAACCACACCATACGGAGTCCAAGCCATCGGCTGGTAGACATCCGTAAAAAGAGCCGAAGGTGGCCAAAATATGCGGAGCCCAAGCCACTGGCTTGTAGGTATCCGTAAAAAGAGTCGAAGGCGACCAAACTATGCGGAGTCCAAGCCACCGGCTTGTAGACATCCGTAAAAATAGTCCAAAGAGACCACTGCGAACTTCGAACCACTGGTTTGACAGAATTCGCAAAAAAGAGTCGAAGGTGGCCAAAACAAAACAGAGTTTGAGCCATGAGCTTCGAATGTCTGTTAAGATAGTCCAAAGTGACAAATTATCTAAGACATTAAAGTGTCCAGAAAGTTATCTCAAGTGATTTCTTTCAAAAAACAAAGGGTACTAAGTTGCCATTCTTTAGACTGCAAATAGTCGAAGACATTTTACAAGATTTTAAAAGATCTTCAAATTACAGAGGGGCTCCGAACCCCAAAAAATTGTACTCCGAAGTTTTTCTTTGCGCATAACCATCTTTGAATACAGTTCGAAGTTGCTTATACCCAAAGAGGGGCTAGTAAATAGGGAGACAACTTTAATCGATATTTATTATTCAAACGAATATGATTACAGTTTACATCATGAAAAATTGGTATCTAGAACAAGAAGGAATCGAAGACCTCTTCGATCTCTAGAGCTAGGGTTGGAATGACTAGTTCTAGTGCCGGGAATTCTAACAACTTTACGTTTAACTCTCTTGCTTCCCTTCGAAGCTCTAAAGTCCTTCTGTTCTTGCAGACGTTCGGCCCAAGTTCGAAGCCGTTCGGGGCTCCTTTCCCAGCTTCCAAGCTCTTCAGGTTTTTTACTTTGAGTTTCATTTTCGTCTTAGGACCATATAACGTCTTCGGAAGACGAAGTTTCCAAGTTAACCTCTTTTTCTTACTCTTTAATATAAGATAGTATATCTTTGCTTACTTCGGGCGTAATTGCACCGGAGCTATCTCGAGGAACTAAAAATCGAGGGCGCTTGTAAACTTTTAAAATATCGAAGGAAGCCCACATTGAGCGAAGTTCATCGTTAATGTCAAACATTTCGACATCTTCCATATGAGGCAAAGCCTAAAAACATGATAAACAAATTTTCATTGATAAATGTACATAAGTGCAAAGCTTTACATAGTCAAAGATCCTAAGATATATCTAAACCTGCGGGTTCGGAGGAGGCTGACTGCTCGAAGCTTGGGTCCGAGCTTGCTTCTGGCATTGTCCTTCGTCGATCCAGGCCTTGATCGCAGAGCGACCTTCGGCTCTCCATGAAGTTTGGAAGGCTTGCCAAGCAGCGGCCACACCTTCGGAAGGAGTCAGAAGCTGCTCGTCGTCGAAGGTAATTGGGCTCTCTCCTGCGCTCAGAGTTATCGATTGGCCCAGATCCTCGTAGTAACGAAGTAGGCCAACAACAGCCACTTGTCCGGAGAGTTCTCCATAGCGGATGCCTGCAGTCTTCATCTGCTTCGCCACTCCTTGAATCCTTTTTAACCGGCGCAGAAGGGAAATGTTGTCATCAGAAGGAAGCATCCCGGTAGTACCGAAGTACTCCAGAATGCCTAGCAGTTGATCCATAACCTCCGCAGCTACCTTCTCGGACTTCAGCTTATCTTCGATCAGCGTGTCCTTCGGCGAAGTTAGCTCTTCCAGAACTCTAGAAAGTCTAGCAGCCTCTGTAGTTAAGGAATTCTTTTGATTCAAAAGCTGGCTAGCTTCCTCTCGAAGCCTAATAAGCTCAGTCCCCGCAGTAGCGTGCTCCGCCCGCATTCTTTCAACTTCTGCTCGAAGCACAATTCTTTCTGCTTCGAGCTCCTTGTTCGCAGCCACCAAGCCTTGTCTGGCCATGCGCTCCGTTGACACCATGATGTCCATATGAACCACTCGGCCTTTGGAGATAGTGAGATTCCGTTGAAGAGTTCCATTTTCCTCTCGAAGGCGAGCGATTTCTCGTTCATTTGATATATTCACAGCGCGGGCCAAGACTGTTTGCTGCGAAAAGAAAAAACCAAGGTAAGAAATTATTTGTATGTAAATTTGATGTTATTTCACAGATGCTTCGTACCTGGTAAGCTACGCGTTCCATAGCAGCGTTAAGCTCCGAGCTCTCCACTTCGCTCAAAATGGCCACCAAGTTTGTCTCCCCAATAGCGCGACTAGCTCGATCCAAAGGCTCGAGCAAAGTCCGAAGACCAGTTCTTCGCTCTAAGAAAGGAGCTAGAAGGGGGAGCATACTTAAAGCTTGTTGGTCATCTTCGTTTGACGAAGGCCCGGAGTGTTGAGCTGTAGTCTTCGGAGCCCCCGGAGACTGGCCCCCCTCGGTAGATTGGCTCTCGTCTGTTGACTCAGACGGAGTTGATCGGGAGCTCGCAGCAGGGAGGGGGTCCATCTTTCCTTTGCCTTTTCCAGGCCCCATCTGAGTGGCTCCTGGGATTGGCTCCGAAGTTGTCGAAGGTCCAGGGATTGTATCCTCTGGACGGACCTCTTCTATGGAAGTGGACTCTGTAAAAACAAAGGTATTATACATTGTATCATTTCACAAAAAAAGATAGAAAAATTATTCGAAGTTTACCTTCAACATTCTGGCGGCGGATGAGCATTGGACTGCTTGGCGGATCGAAGGCGAGATCTTCGTCCAAGTCAAGCGTCAAATCTTCGACTGCAGGAACACTTTCCTGAATAGTCCTTGTTGCTTCATCTAGAATCGAAGCCACAGTGGCTTCGACTCCACTCTCATCCACAGGAACTTCGTCCTGAGGTAAATCTTCTTGAACTGCCGAAGTCCTTGTTTTCTCAAGGTTCTCTTGAGACTCCGGCACGTTCGCAGGTTCTTCAACTTGTGCAGTTCCTTGAGCTGCATCTTCGTCAATCAACCTCACAAGTAACCTGCCTTCGTCCTCCTGGGAATCGGAAACTGAAGCCCTTGGGCTCGAAGGTGTAGGGTTCTTTGGCTTTCGAGCCACCTTCTTGACCGGTGTCTTGGCGGAGCTCGAAGTCCCAGCTTCAGCCTTCCTCTTCTTGGGTCCTTTCTCCGAAGGCACCCAATCCACCAAAGGGGGCGGAACGATTTCCAGCATTCCCCATACTTTGTTAAATCTTTTCCAACTCCCGACCAACTTGATTCTCCATTCTTTTTCGGTCAGAGTTGGAGCGCCCAAAATCTTCTCCGAAGCCCGTATGATTTGCTCCGAAGTTATAGGGGCTGAAGAAGCTAAAAAATGAGTTAAGTTAGTTAATTCTTCAAATAAATAAACATGGAGTATGTTGTTTTCGAAGTTACCTGCAGGGCTCGAAGTCGAAGTAATTTTTCGGAGACCGCCTTCCGAATCCTCTTCGAAGATGATAGGCCAGTTGGCCATCAAGGGAGAAATTTGGAGCCCGAGGAATTCTTTGGCTAAGTCTCGCATGCTCAACCGATGGCTAATCTTTTGAAGCAAGCTGAGGTGAGCTTCGAGCTGACCGAGGTCTGGATGCACAAGGGCTTCCTTTCGGAAGTTGATGTCTTTTAGAGGTCCAGCTAGACGGTTGCTCGCCCCAACTTCGGCATAAAACCATTTCATGATCCAGTCGGTATACCATCTAGCATTGATGGCCTTAGCAGGAAACCGAAGGGCGTACTCATCCCGAAGCCTGAAGTTAATACTTCCGAAGGCTACTACCATTTTTTCACCTCCGGGACCTACGAAGGTCTTTGGCTGGCACGAAGCTCTGTGCAACGCAGCGAAGATTTCTGCCCTCCCCTCACAACCTTCAGCTCTCAACGCCCATTCGAAGATGGCTAAACGAGCTACTACATTCGGAGAAAGTTGGGGGAGAGTAACATGGAACAGATCCAATACCTCAGCCAAGAAATCCACTGTCGGAAGACCTAAGCCAACTTCGAAGAAGGCTTCGAAGACGACCACTTCTCCGGGTCTTGGTGACGGGATAACTTCCTTCCCAGGTTTGCGGATCATAACTCCCGAGCTAATTTTGCCCTCTACTGCGGCCGCCAGTGATTCTCTTTTGCAGGTTGAAGGCCCCAGTTGGAAGGATTGATCCATGTATTTTGCCGATGCCGGGAAGAGGCCTTGATCACCAACACTTTGGGGATTTCCTCCTCCCGCCGCCATGGTTGTTGCTGCGGGGGTTGGAGCTGCCGTCGCCAATGACGCAGCCGCTGCTGCAGCAGCAGCCTGCTGTCGAGCCAGAGCTGAAGGTGCTCCCGAACCTTTGGTTTTCGCCATTGACACTACTGAGTTGCTTTGGAAGAAGAATGGAGGCTAGGGCTCAAAGGATGGCTTGTTTGCAAGAAAGCGGTGGAAAGGTACTCAGGAAAGTTCTAGGCCCTCTATTTATAGCCTAGACTTTACATTTTTTACCGTTTGTCCATGCCGTTTCGCATTCTTGCCCGTTACTTTTTTCCGAAATTAACGCACTGCGTAACTTCCGTTAGAAGAAAGAAGCCAACGGCTATTTCTTCTAAGTCTAAAAAGGCTTTTGGGCTTCCTGAGTTAGTTCTAAGATGGTTCGAAAGTAATTGTTTTAAAACTGATTCGAAGTTTTATATCTCCATACATTTCGGAGATAAATTATAAATCTAATAACCCCTACGCATGGTTATTTTTCTTCCGTATACTGCTCTCCTAACATTACAGGTTTAACGGAGAAGCGTATTCGAGGGGCTACTGTTGGGGGAAAATATTCCATCCTCAGGGTTATTGCAGTAACAACACAAAGGCAGATAATGGATTCGAAGGTTTCCAACATGCATCTTCGGAGATGCCTTGAGTCAAGCTCGAAGTATGAAGATTGACCTTAGTTCGGAGTATATCTTCGAACATAGGCTCTTTTGAGATCTTTTCTGCCAGTTAAGATGGAAGGCTTATCTTCTTTCTCATTAGATTAGTCTTTTACCATTTTAGCCCTATTAAGGGTGTCGAATAGTTCCCACTATGTCGGTTGTAACAGAGGGGTAAAAGGGTCTTTTCCTTAATGTTTGGGCCTATAAATACCCCCCGTTTCACCCTGTAATAGGGACCGAATACAAGTTATTCAATACACACTTTCAAACTATTCTAAGTTATTATCCTTTTGGAGGCTTAGAACAGTTCACTTCGCAAACACTTCGTTTGTTAGCTTCTAATCTTCAGAAATCTGTTAGCGTAATCTTTTACGCCAACAAGGAGGTAAACCCGTGGCCTATTTTAGTGAGAAATTACATAGGTCCACAGTTGAATTATTCTACCTATGATAAGGAATTATATGACTTAGTGCGTGTGCTTGAAACTTGGCAACATTACCTTTTGCCTAAGGAGTTTATTATTCATTCGGATCATGAAGCATTGAAGCATATACGTAGTCAAGCAAATCTGAATAAACGACATGCTAAATGGGTAGAATTTATTGAGACTTTTCCATATATCATTAAGCATAAGAAAGGGAAAGATAATGTGATTGCCGATGCTTTATCTAGACGTTATACATTGCTTTCTCAACTTGATTATAAGATCTTTGGTTTAGAAACATTGAAGGACATGTATGCTACTGATTTGGACTTCAAAGATGCTTTTGCAAATTGTACAGATGACCGTGCTTGGAACAAATATGTGCTGAATAATGGATATCTTTTTCGTGCTAACAAGTTATGTGTGTCGGCTAGCTCTCTTCGCTTGTTGTTATTACAGGAAGCACAAGGTGGTGGTTTGATGGGTCATTTTGGATCAAAGAAAACTTAAGATGTGTTGTCCACACACTTCTATTGGCCTAGGATGAGACGAGATGTTGAGCGCTACGTGGCACGATGCACTACTTGCAATAAAGCTAAGTCCCGTCTAAACCCACATGGTCTTTATATGCCTCTGCCTGTTCCTAGTGTACCTTGGGAGGATATTTCTATGGATTTTGTGTTAGGATTACCTAGAACTAAGAGGGGGAGGGATAGTATTTTTGTGGTTGTAGATCAGTTCTCTAAAATGGCGCATTTTATACCTTGTCACAAGAGCGACGACACTACCAATGTTGCTGATTTGTTTTTCAGAGAGGTCGTACGCTTGCATGGAGTTCCCAATACCATCATTTCAGATCGTGATGTTAAATTTTTAAGTCATTTTTGGAGGACGTTGTGGCATAAGTTGGGGACGAAGCTGCTGTTTTCTACTACTTGTCACCCCCAAACGGATGGGCAAACAGAGGTTGTCAACCGTACATTGTCCACCATCTTGAGGGCTGTTTTGAAGACCAACTTGAAACTCTGGGAAGAGTGTCTACCTCATATTGAGTTTGCATATAATAGGTCAGTACACTCCACTACTAAGGTAAGTCCGTTTCAAGTGGTCTATGGCTTTAATCCGTGTGCTCCTATTGATTTGCTACCATTGCCACCATTTGAAAAATTGAATTTTGATGCTACTACACGTGCTGAATTATTGTTTAAGATGCATGAAACTACTAAAGCAAACATAGAGAAAATGAATGAGAAATATCGTGCTTATGGTAGTAAAGGTAGAAAAGAGATAACATTTGAACCGGGTGATTTTGTTTGGTTGCACTTGCGCAAGGATCGTTTTCCTGATTTGAGAAAGTCTAAATTGATGCCCCGTGCTGATGGTCCTTTCCGTGTGCTTGAGAAGATCAATGATAATGCATATAAACTTGAGTTGCCTACAACTTTTAGGGTTAGTCCCACATTTAACATTTCAGATTTAAAGCTCTATTTGGGAGATGACGATGAGCTTGAGTCGAGGACGACTCCAATTCAAGAGGGGGAGGATGATGAGGACATCACTTCACATGATACACACATGCACCACCATGATACACACATGCACCAACATGATACACACCTGCACCACCATGATACACACGTGCACCAACATGATACACACATACACAATCAACCTACAATTCAATTACAGGGACCAATCACACGCGCCCGTGCCCGTCGCTTGAACCATGAGGTTAATTCTTTCCTTAGCAACTATGTTAATATTTGTTTGGATGGGATGCTACTGAATACTAGTGATATTTTGTTGCTTAGCAACATGGGAGATGGAATAGGAGAGTTGGAGTTGAAGACGGAGTCGCCCGGATGATTTGAAGTCAAGAATTCGCTGGTTCGGACTACATCAACCACCATGCACCAAAATGGGCATAACTTCCTCATACGAAGTCCGATTGGCGCGTTGTTGGACTTTTTGGAAAGCTAAGGAGAAGATGGATCGTTTGGCATTCGTTTCGCCTCATTTGGAGTCTCGAGTCGTCCTGTGTGACTGAAACAGTCCTGCATGACAGAACTGGGCCGAGTTGGACCTTGTACTGAGTTGGAGGCCGTGTTGGCCCATAGTCCGAGTCGTGTGCACCTCCTACAGGCTGCCCACGCCCTACATATTCACAACAGCCGTCTTTAGGGTTAGGTTTTGCTTTGTTTGCATCTACACTTGTGTGTTTAGATCCCGCTCCTGCACCGGACCGATTGGCTGCTGCATCAGTGTTTGTGAAACCTCTCCTCATCATAGTTCATCTGTGATTTGGCATTCGACTTGTGTTCCTCCTGTTCTTGCTTGTGTTCTTGGGTTCGCTTGCAGGAACTAGCCTTCGTGGCGAGGTCAATCACGCCCTGCGTGGTTGATAACCAACGGAGACAGTGGTGTAGCGATTGCAAGGTTTTGATCCACCGGACCGGAGCCTTGGATCGTCAACGTCGAGATTCTCCACCAATCCAAGTTATCCTTACGTAGCAGAAGATCCGGACCAATTCCCCCATTACACTTCGTTTGATAGTTTCTAACTTTCAGAAACCTATTAGCGTAATCTTTTACGCCAACAGGTATTAAGTTGATAAACTCTTCACCATACTATGCTCAGGCCAATGGTCGGGCCAAGTCTAGTAATAAAACTGTGATTAAGCTCATTAAGAAGAAAATTGAAGAGTTCCCTAAAAGGTGGCACAAAGTGCTCTCCGAGGTGCTATGGGTTTGTAGAATTGCAAAGCACAGTGCTACCAAAGTTAGTCCATATGAGGTGGTGTATGGACAAGTAGTCGTTCTTCCTATAGAAGTAGATATTGACTCTCTAAGAGTGTTAAAAAAAGATGGCTTATCGGTCAATGAGTATGAAACTCTTTTGAAAGACAATCTGGAAGAAGTGACCGATAAGACATTGAGGGCTTTAGAAGCTATAGAAATATACAAGAGGAGAGTAGCTAAAGCCTACAATAAGAAGGTTAAAACAAAATCGTTTCAAGTAGGTGACTTGGTTTGGAAGATGATTTTACTCTTAGGCACTAAGAGTACCAAATTTGGTAAATGGTCACCTAGTTGGGAAGGCCCTTTCAAAATAGCCGAAATTGCTCCTAGCAATGCATATGTGTTAGAATCTCTACAGGGAGAGCGGTTTCGAAGAGCTTTGAATGGTAGATACTTGAAAAGGTATTTCCCAAGTGTGTGGGAACCACTTGAAAGATGTCGAAAGGCCGATATGGAAGGTATCATCTTTAGCCCGTTGTGCTTTTAGTTAACTTAGTTCAATAAAAGGCAGGGGGGCATGTGTTGATAGCAAAAAATGGCATTAATTGTTAAGATTGTCAAAATATCAATTTTCGTAATTTGAGCCGAAAATGCACATGTCCCGGGTTAGGCCGAAGCCCTACAGGGTTGAAGGACCACTGGCTATGGGCTTTGGAAGCTTCTATCCAGCCCGTAGTCTTCGGCCCGGAGTCCTTCGGAGGCCCACTCCACCGAAGCTTCAGCCCGAGGAGCAGGCTTCGGCGGGCCTGGCCGAAGGCCCACTTCGAGCAAGAGTTAGAGATTGAGTCCTATTTTTGACTAAGTCTTTTACGCGTGATCAAACAAAATTCCACCAAATTAGGCTTAGATATTAGAAGTCTAGCCCCTATAAATATAGAGGCGAGGCTGGTTTAGAAGAAACCCAACAAAAATCAACCACAAATCCCTAACTTTGAACCGTATTTTATTTACGTTTACTTTTCCATACTCTTCGTGGGTTTGCCGACATGCCCTCCGACGGCCACTTCGAAATAGTGGTAAGCCTTGTTACTTCGCTTGTGAAGTATCCGTTAATCTACGTAATAGATTGTTATCGCCTTGTTACTTCGCATGTGAAGTATCCATTAATCTACGTAATAGATTTCTATCGCCTTGTTACTTCGCTTGTGAAGTATCCACTAATCTGCGTAACAGATTGCTATCGTCGCCGCTAATGCAACACTTAGCAAAATTTGATCCTCGGGCTGAATTGGTGCTTCGAATCCCCTCGGTTGCAGGTTTTCCACATTCGGAGCTACTTCGCTGGAGGTGTCCGGAGTTGAGGGATCGGTTTCAGAGGTTGCCAGAACACCATTCGGTGAGACCGCTACTTCGACCACCCATGCCGGACCATCACGCTATTGTCGTATTCGCCAAGTCACGCACGCAACGTGCTTCGCCGACAGACTTCGCCACGCCCGTGCTCTGCTCCAGACGAAGTCGCGCTCACGCGTTGCACCTAAGTCATTTCTTTGTATCTTACTGTATCAGAGACTTTACACTGAACCCCACTATTCGGAGGTGATTGTCGTGTCTAGATTGGTTCGGAGTTTATCTCCGGCCATATCAGTCCGAAAGCCGAAGACACCCTTCGGCGGAACAATTCGCACCAGACATCGAAGGTATGCTTCGGCGACACCCTTTGCACCATACTTTGAATCGGGCAGGCTCCGTCAGGTTTTTGACTTGCTCTGTTTAATACATTTCTTTCATCTAATTGGATTATTTCTATGTGATCTGATTACCTGGTGACTACACCCCCTTACCACGGCTAGGGGTAGTCGGAACGCGACGTCAATGTTGTGTTACGCTTAGGCTTGTCCCTAAGTATCCGCACACCTTTGGATCATCGAACTGACCCAAGTGCGGGGGAACATTTCTGTGTCATCATATGGCGGATGCATTGGTGGCTCCAGCGGCTTCGCCCACTATGAGCCGAATGCATTACCCGGAGGGGGGCTCGGCTAGGTCGATGGTATCTCGGACCATATCAGTGAGGGGTCCTGCCAGGCTGGAGGTACGTTCGACCATTGTGGGCCGAAGCCTCCCGCCGGAGGGTTTGTCCAGAGTGGAGATGGGTTCAGCCATTGGGGTCCGAACTCATACTGTGTGCTCGGACACTAGGGTCCGATGCCACTTTATGGAGGGTTTTTCCACTAGGGTCCAAAGCCACCGTAGGGGGTGTTAGGACACTGTGGCCCGAAGACACCATGTAGAGGGTTCGGCCTCGGTGGTCTGAAGCTACCCTCCGACTACTTTGGCCCCTTCGGTTGACTTACTCTTTTGCCACGGGGGCCTGTTTCCTTAGGTTTTCTTTGGTGTTTGTTTAACAGCATCTGATATGTAACCTTCGGCTTCTTGCGAGACCCATCCGAAGGAGGCGTGCTAACATTCTGTTTCGACACTCCTACTTCAGGGTTCTTAGGTTCGAGTGTGCGTGTATGTGATTCTCCAATAACAACTGCTTTTCCCTTAGTTGACTCGACCTGCTCTAGCCGAATCAAAACTTTCTTTTCGTTGAGATCGATGGTATTCATGGGAAAGGGGTCTTTGTCCAGCTTCATCTTTGGACTGGGGTCTATCTTCAATTGTCCTTCCTCTATGGCCGATTGAACCTGTCGATGAAAAACATTGCAGTCGTTAGTATAGTGCAAATGCGAATCGTGCCACTTACAGTATGGGTGTTGTTTTAGCTCATCGGCAGATGGAATGACTTGGCCTTTAGGCAACCTGAGAAGCTAGTTCTTCAAGATGAAATAAAATATTTTATCACACTTGGTTATATCAAATGAGTACTTGACTTCGCTAGGCCGATTCTTGGTGGGAGACGGCCGTAACTCGGGGCAAGTAATAGGTTTGCTCTTAGCGTTCCAAACCCATTCGGTCGCGTACATGTCGGTCGAATCTTCTTCCTCCTCTGATTCTTCCTCATCAGAGTGTTCCATGATGTGGACTTCAGCTCTAGGCTTGTTAAACATATTAATAAACTTCTTATCCTTGGCTCGGCCTCCCTGGACCAGAGCCTGTTGTAAGACCTAGCTAACCTATAAAAACTGCTGGTTGTCTAGTATTTCGTTAATTTCAGAGCGTAACCCACTAAAAGCTAGATCTGCCAAATCCCTTTCTGAAATAATAAGACTAAAATACAGGTTTCTGGTATCTTGAAAATGCTTGATATACTCAAAGACACCCTCACTAGATTTATGCCTAACCGATGTCAAGTGTGAAAGCCTAAGTTCCGTTTCACCTATGTAAAAGTTGTCATGGAATTTTTGCTCTAATTCAGCCCACGTTTGGATAGAGTTCGGCGGGAGCGCCAAAAACCAAGTGAAAGCATTGCCGGATAGTGAAAGAGAAAATAGTCTAAGTTTTAAAGTGTCTGACCCACTAGCTTCTCCACAATGTGCTAAAAACTGACAGACATGCTCTAGTGTGGTTTTGTTACCCTCACCATCGAACTTGGTGAATTCAGGGACTCTATAGCCGCGAGGGTAAGGTATCGTGTCGAAATGATCGGGGTACGACTTTTGGTAAACCCTAGCTCGACCCCTAGGTACGAAGCTGGTGCACTCCCTAAACATTGCGCGGATCCGCTCCTCGATGTCATCCGGACCTACTGCCTATGCACATCTCATGTGTGGGGGCACGACATGCGGCGGTATGTCGGCATGTCGGCCGCAGGGCTCATCGTGCGCTAGCTCAGAATGCATGACGTGTTTGGGCCTATATGTTTGTGCATGCGGTGCAGGAAGCGTGGGAAAAGCTGACACAGGTGTAGGTGGAGGTGGCGCATGGTAGGTGGTGTTAGCCTGGACGTAAGCATGGTGACTGGTCTCGACAATCGATATCGAGATCGGAGACGCAATGGCTTTGCTGGTACTACCGTCAGTTCTGCTGTAAATGTTATTTATTGGATGTATACTAGCAATCAGAGCTGGAGATACGACCTATGTAAAGCCGAACCTTCTAAGTGTAGCCTCCACTTGAGAACTAACTACAGAATCCAAACAGTTGGCTACTGAAGCGCTAACGGCTTGATCTACTAATACGACTATCTTCTGCTCAATCTCTAAAGAAGATAAAGGAGGCGATACCGGTGTTACCTGAGTTCGAGCGAGGTCGGGGACGTTGACGTCGTGCTTGATAAATACTGCACGTATCTTGACGTAGCTCCCAAGAATGAGGTCTTGGAGTGCCTTAATTTTTGCCTCAATCTCTGCTCGGTCTTCTACGGGAATATCTTCAAGGGTAGGCGTCATGATGTTGCGGTTGTCAATATCTACGCGTCCCATGCGATCCATCGGCAATGTAGTAGTCGTTGTAGACGTACCAGCGGCCAAAGTAGATGTACTCTTCATGTTGGCGTAACATCTCCCCAGCGGAGTCGCCAAAAAGTGTGTTCACATGAAAACATGCCCCCGCACTTGGGTTAGTTCAACGATCCAAAAGTGTGCGGATACTTAGGGACAAGTCTAAGCATAACACAACACTGACGTCGCGTTCCGACTAACCTTAACAGTGGTGAGGGGGGTGGAGTCTCCAGGTAATCAGATCACACAGAGATAATCCAATTAGCTGAAATGAAATATATTGAATAGAATAAATCAACAGGTCGAGCGAAGCCTGATTGATTCAATGTATATAGTGTGAAGGGTATCACCGAAGGGTACCTTTGGCATCTGATGCGAAGGGTCCCGACGAAGGGTTCCTTCGGCGTTCAAACTAATCTGGTCGAAGGCGGGCTCCGAACAGATCTTGACGTGACAATCACCTCCAAATAGTGGGTTCGACGCAAAGTCTCTAACACGATAGAATGACTCAAAACGCAACACACTGCGTGTCTTCGTCTAGCACGGGGTGCGAACGTAGAGAAGCTTGTCTCGACGAAGCCTGCTGCGAAGCGTGCTGGCACGCGGGACTCGCTCAAACCGACAACAACGTGACAGTCCGGCACGGGCAGTTGGAGCTGGGAGTCCACCGAGGGGTGTTCTAACAGCCTCCGAAACCAGTCCCCTGGCTCTCGACACCTCCGGCGAAGTAGCTCAGATCATTTAAACCTGCAACAGAACAGAGATCAAGTGCCAATTCGGCCTACGGACCGAATTCTACTAAGTGTTGCACTAGAGAGACGAAGGTAGCGATATGTTACGCAGATTAGCAGAAACTTCATAGGCGAAGTAACAAGGCGATAGCAATCTATTACGTAAATTAACGTGTACTTCATAGGTGAAGTAACAAGGATTACCACTATTCTGAAGTGGCCGGCGGAGGGCTTCCAGGCAAACCCACAAAGTGTTGGGACAACGGATTGAACCAATAGGTTTTGGAATGACAGTAATGGAGTGTTAAGCTCGGGTTGTATTCTTGGATCCCGTGTCCTTTACAGCAGGGGAACAAGAGTATTTATAGAGGAACCCAGCTAGAAGGGGTTCAATACTTCCAAAATCCCTTAACCGTTACACTGCCTAACACAAGCCTGTAATATAGACAAGTGTAGCAGGCACATAGTACAGACACAATGTGTAGCCCGGACCACCTTGACTAGGCTGTCCCTTGGTGCTCTGTCGTGCCCTGGAACCTTCTCATCCTCCGGGGGCTTGGCTCCGGCCTCCTACCGGGTCTCTGCTCGGGGGCCCCTCTCGTCACCTTCGGAGCTTCTGGAGGTCCCCGGGCCTCCCTGCCTCGGGGCTCGTCGACACCTCTGGGATGGTGCATCGGGCCCTCAACCGACGAGGCCTTTCCTTTGAACCGTACACCTGCTCTTCATGCTCCCAACTACCATCAGGATTATCTCCCCCAACACAAAGGTTGTAGAAAAGTAAAGATAAAAGTAAAGGTATGGCTCAAAGCTAGGGCTTTGTGGTTGATTTTTGTTGGAGGTTAATGAACCGGCCTCACCCCTATATTTATAAGGACTAGTCTTCTAATCTCTAAGATTGATCTGTTAAGATTCGGCCTAATCATGTGTAGGGATAAATTTAGCCAGAATCAGACTCAAATTCTATCTCTAGAATTCAGCCCGAAGTGGGCCTTCAGCCAGGCCCGCTGAAGCCTGCTCCTCGGGCTGTGGGGGAATGCGAAGTGGCGGAGCACCGACGGGCCAAGCGGCTGCCCCGTGCGCATAAATAGCACCTGTCAGCCGGCAGAACCCCTCCTGCTCACCTGCCCAGCCCTTAGAGCTTCAAGCTTTGCTTCTAGGCTTCAAACTTCCAGCTTCCTCTCTCCACCGCCTCCAGCCATGGCGGAAAGGGGCACTCCTGCGGTAGCAGTAGATCCTCGTTTCCTGCAGTGCCAGATGGCAGCAGCGGCGATGGCTCCCGGCTCGTCGGAAACATGTGACCCGCGCGAGCTCCGCCCGGCTTCAGAAAGATTTCGGGAGCAGACCTTAGAGCTGGGGCCATCAGCATACTCGGCTGGGTCCATCGAGCTCGCGACCCATGGCCGCCTTGGTTCCGGAATGGAGGCCAAGAAGCCGGGCTCGGAGTCTATCCCGGAGCCGCGCGAAGGAGAAGTCATCGTCTTTGAGGCATTCTTCGACGCGGGCCTTGGGTTCCCGTCCTCGGAGCTCCTTTCGGGGGTTCTAGACACCTTCCACCTCGAGCTCCCCCAGCTGTCTTCGAACGTCGTGGCTCGCCTCTCCATTTTTGAGTGGGCTATGCGTGCGGAGGGCTATGAGGGTAGAGCGGAGGTCTTCGCCCAGATGCATGAAGCCCTCTGCCAGCCGAAGAAGAAGGATGGCTTGGTGCAAGCCTACGGGAGCATTAATTTCTAGCTCCGGAAGAGGTATGTTGATTCCTTTCCCATGAAAGCCATCAACGAGCGGTGGTACTCCAAGTGGATACACCGCTGGTTCTATGTCCAGGTAGGATTGAACTCCGGGCTTGCCGGACCTCCGCGCCACATTTGGTTTCGGAGGGAGGCGATCATCGAAACCAGCACTGGTTCGGTCTCTGCTCGCATCCGGCTGCTCCAGATCGTCGCCCGCCGAATGAGCATGTGAGATTTGACGGAGGAGTTCGTCGCGCTTGAGATTCCGCCGCTGAAGGTGGATTGGCCGGCATCGCTCCGAAGCACTCAGGATGAATCTTCATGGGCAGAGCTCTCCAATCGGCTAGGTTACTGTTCTCCTTGCTTCCCTTCAAGCTTCGCAATTCCACCACAGGGTTTCGAAGGGCTAAGACATCTAATCTTGGATGCAGGGTTGCTCGTTGCCAAGACTCTGGATGAGGTGGCCCGACTCGCCGAGAAGATTCTCGGGGCCCCCACTCCGGCTGAATATAAGTGTCGGATGGAGCTCGTCGGATCTTGGGAGCGGTTCAACCGGGTGTGGGACGCACTCGAGCTTCCTCTTCCGCCTCTCCCGGAGAGGGAGGCCCTTCGCCCACCTTCAAAGAAGAGGGTGGCGGACCTCGATGCCAGGCTGTCTCCCAAGTGACCTTTGAAGAAGAAGACAGCGAAGGGTCCGAAGAGATTCTCCCCGGCTCACTCCTCCGCCTCCCACTCCGAATGGGGATATTCTAGCGAGGGGGTGGGGATGGAGCCAAATGATTCCCTAGTGGATCGGGGTCTGACTCGTCCGGAACAGCGAGTCTCCGGTGGTGCTAGAGGTGTGCTAGCCCCGCTGAGCCCATAGCCGCCCACCCCGAGGGCCGGGCAAGAGGCGCCGGGCACTGGAGTGACGACGTCTCCTAAATCCACCCCTCCATGTGGTCTGGCATCGGAGGGGGTTTCCGCCAGCTCCCTTGGGAGTCGAGAAACCGACAGCCTGGACCGAGGAGGGTTAGCCGACCCCTTGGGGGCTGTCGAGTAGAGTGACAACGTCGAGGCCGAATTGGCTGCGGCACTGGAGGGCTCCCCGATGAACTCGATGGATGACCTGTTCTATTGGCCCAGCACTCCCGGACGCGTCCGGCTTTCGGGTCTCCCGACTGAAACTGCGGATGAAGGTGCGTAACTTCACTCTGGCTCCTTGTCTAGATGCATCAGATATCCTTGGTCTTGACTCTTACTCCTCCCAAGCAGGCACTTCCGCCCGGGTCCCGGCTCCATCACCGGTATACTCCGGCGGCGCCACCGACACAAGGCCCGAAGCTCCCGCGGATGTGGCGGAGGCCCCGAGGCTAGGCGGCGAGGCGGAACCAGAGGAATCCTCGGAGGAGACCCCGGAGGGGGATGCTCGGGAGGCCAAAATATGGCCACCCACTGACCCAAGGCGTGCGCGCTCTAGCGTGCCCCTTCTGGTTCCTTTCCTAGAGGGGGGCCAAGACTTCGCGGTGAGGACTGCTCCTCTCCACGACTCCTACTTGCGCCTGAGAGGGACCGGGATGATAGAGGAGCTTGGCCAAGTGGACGGTGTCGGTCTCGGCTGGGCTATTGAGAGCGCCGCGAGTCAGGTACGCCTTCGGGACGCTCTCAGACAAGCCCCTAGTCTTTTCTGCTCTAACTCATTGTTTCATGCGCAAATATTCGTGCTGGCATAGGGCTCGCTAATGTACCTGCTTTCTAAGCACAGCCGCCACGAGAGTAATGCTTCGGAGGTCTCCGGGCGCACTGAGGCCACCGAGAGGATGGTCTAGGAGCGTGCGGCCGAGATGGATCAGCTCCGGGTGCTCGAGTCAGAGGTCGAGGTCCTTCGCTCTCAGTCTACTAGAGCCAAAGCACTCCAGGCCCAGGTCACGGAGATTGGTGCCCTCAAGGCCCAAGTTGCCGAGCTGGATGAGCTTCGAGCTCGAGCGGACCAAGCAGATGAGCTTGAAGCAGAAGTAAACGCCTTCCAGGCCCAAGTTGAGGAGGTAGAGAGGCTCCGATCCCAGGCCGAGGAGGTGGACCAACTCGAGGCGGAGGTCTTCGCGCTTCAAGCCCAGGTCTCCAAAATGGAGGAGCTCTGGGAGAGGGCGGCTGCTGTGGAAGTCCATGAAGCTCGGGTACTCCATCTCGAGCGGACCGTGGTGGACCTCCTGGCCCAGAATGAAGCGGTGACCGAGGCGCTAGCTCAGGGGGAGAAGACAGCGGTTGACACCGTGGTGTCCCTTCGAAGGGTCCTAGCACGCTTCGTCACTAGGTGTACGGCTTTTGACGTCACTCGGGAGCCCCTTAGCCACCGGCTAAAGTTCATCCAGGCCGCCGTCTAGCAGATAAGCTTCACCGTGACAATGTACAGGGATGTGTCGGCCCGGGTGGCGGCCTTTGGCGTTCTCCACCAATTGGAAGCTTCTGGTGGCTCCCCACCTTCATCCTCGAGCTCTCCTCCCGTCGCATTCGGGGGGAGCTACCTTCTTTCCCCCAGTCCGGCGGTTGTGCAGTCCTGGAGGGCCCTCCAGGCAACTTGGCAGGCAGAGGGCCCTGACACAGTCAAGGCCTGGATAGACGAGGCCCTTCGCCCGAGCCAGCCTTCATCTTCCTCGAAGCCCCGGCCACAGAACCCCAACCGGACCCGAAGGTGTAGTCTCCTTAGGGCCTTAGTATCGTGACTCCTATAATAGATAGGAACTTGACAATTTTTGTTAATAAAGAGTAATTGTTTTCTGGAAATCATTCAGGGAATTCACGCCGCCTGTGATTCTGACGTCGAGATTCTTGATGAGGTCGAGACACTTCGGCGTCAATGGGATGCCTTCGAGGCTCTTAGGGCCGACCGGCCTGCACGCTTCGTCATCCCTCGGAATGATGACGGGCACGCTGTCCCCGAGATCCTTCATGAGGTATTGGGTTTAATCAAGGAAGAGGAAGGGAAAACTCGAGCTTCGTCCTCGTCGCCCGAACCGGTGAATTGGTTCGATGTGGAGATCGAGCCCGACGAACCGCGGCTCGGAGATCAAGGTTTGCGCAACTAGGCCCAACTCCAAGAAGATCAGAAAGCCTTCTGGGCTCTAAAGAGGGAAGAGAAGAGGCAGAAGATGAAAGAGAAGTCCAACCGCGCGGCTACGGAGTCACAGACCAAAGGGGGCTCTAAGGGCCCGGACAAACTTTCAGACCGAAAGGGCTTCTAATTCCTTCTTGGCTTAGATGACGAATTTTCCTAGTCTTACTTCCTGGCTTGATTTTGTAATAGATGTTATTTATGCTCTATGTATGATGTATCTAATGAAGCCTTACTTGCGGCACTTGCGAATCTCTGACCACTCCTTCTCCCCTCCTCCTTTGCGGGTAGACAACTTGTCGACTGGGCACAATATGCTTACACTTAGGACCGACACCAAGAGAGATCAAAAGGGAAGAAAGAAAGCTAGAATACTTTGAGCTGGAGCTCGGAACGTTGGCCTGGAGTTCGGGACCCTGAGTCGGGGTGCTTCGAGCCAGAGCTCAGGACCCGAGTAGGGGGTGCGTCGAGCCAGAGCTCAGAACTGAGTAGGGGGTGCGTCGAGCCGGAGCTTGGAACCCGAGTAGGGGGTGCGTCGAGCCGGAGCTCGGAACCCGAATAGGGGGTGCGTCGAGCCGGAGCTCGGAACCCGAATAGGGGGTGCGTTGAGCCAGAGCTCAGAACCCGAGTAGGGGGTGCGTCGATCCGGAGCTCAGAACCCGAGTAGGGGGTGCGTCGAGCTAGAGCTCGGAACCCGAATAGGGGTGCGTCAAGCCGGAGCTCAGAACCCGAATAGGGGGTGCGTCGAGCCGGAGCTTGGAACCCGAATAGGGGGTGCGTCGAGCCGGAGCGCGGAACCCTGATAGCTCGGTGAGGTTACGCTTAGTACCGCAGTGCGTCCACTTCGGTCAAAATGTTCACCGTATATTATTATTGAATCGGGGGTCTGATACAACAAGAACTAACGTCGGAACACATGTCTAAGAAATTACGCGAAATAGTTGTTGGGGGAAAATATCTCATCTTCGGGGTTATTGCCAAAGCAGCATGAAGACAGCCAACCAGTTCGAAGATTGTCCGAAGGCCATCTTCGAAGGTGCTTGGAACCTAGTTCGAAGCCCGAAGGGAGGCATTGGTTCGAAGTATGTCTTCGAACCAAAGCCCTTCAGGATCTTTTCTGCCAGCTAAGATGGAAGACTTATCTTCTATCCTATTAGATTAGTCTTTTACCATTTTAGCCCTATTAAGGAAACCGAATAGTTCCCTTAATGTCGGTTGTAATAGAGGGGTAAATAGGTCTTTTCCTTAATGTTCAGGCCTATAAATACCCCCCATTTCATCCTGTAAGAAGGACCGATTACAAGTGATTCAATACACACTTTCGAACTATTCTAAGCTATTATCCTTTCGGAGGCTTAGAACAGTTTGCTTCGCAAACACTTCGTTTGTTAGTTTCTTTTCTACAGAAACCTGTTAGCGTAATCTTTTACGCCAACAGTTGGCGCCGTCCGTGGGGAACTTAGTCCTAGAAGCTAAGTTCTCTACCACTGCCTGCAACCCGAAGTGCGCCCGAGGGGGGAGCATCGAGGCCTTCTCGCTTCGCGCACCCTCCGGCAAGGGGCTTCGAGGGCAGATCGAAGGCCACCTTCGCCTTCCTCCATCCTTCGCATACCGGAGCCCGCTCTCCGGCAAGGGGCTCCGCTCCACGTTTCAAAGGTCATCGGAGCCCGAGGGCTACAAGGTAATTACCGCCCGAAGCCTTACTTCGATGCACCAATCTGCAGTTATGTTAACATAAGCTCGAAGCCATGCTTCGCTTTACTTAAAAACCGAAGCCTTGCTTCGCCTTATTTAAAAACCGAAGCCTTGCTTCGCCTTATTAAAACCCGAAGCCTTGCTTCGCCTTATTTAAAAACCGAAGCCTTACTTCGCCTTATTAAAATCCGAAGCCTTGCTTCGCCTTGTTAAAATCCGAAGCCTTGCTTCGCCTTATTAAAATCCGAAACACCGCTTCGCCTTGTTTGAAAAACCGAAGCCATGCTTCGGCATATTAAAATCCGAAGCACTACTTCGCCTTATTGAAAAACTGAAGCACTGCTTCACTTTATTTAAAAAATCGAAGCCTCGCTTCGCTTTTCAAATTCCGGAGCACTCCTCCGAAGGCTACACAGCGCCTCCGGGCCCGTAGCAGCTGGCTTTAAGGCTTCCGAGCGACGGCTCGGCAAGTCCGGGATTCTAGGCTCCGGCCTGACGCATCCCAGGGTCGAAGGTGGCCCAGAGTCGAAAGTGGCTCAGAGTCGTAGGTGGCTCAACATATCACAGGTTCGGTGAATCCACACCAAATATCCTTTTCACTACAGGACCAAGCTCCAGAAGCCTTGCTTCGCTATCTAAACACGCACCGGAGCCCCGCTTCGTGTGACGTGATCTAAGCTGAAAAACTAAGCTTGTCGAAGTCAGACTTCGCTAAAAAATCTAAGTGCGTTTCAGAGCCCCGCTCACGCACCGCATCCAAACCCCGGCATGCCGAAGCATGCTTCGCTCAAATTGGGTATGCGGAAGCCTTGCTTCGCACCAAATTGATGCGTTCGGAGCCCGTAGGAGGCCTTCGCTCGGTACAAATCCAAGTATCCGAAGCCGCCAAAAAGGCGCACCCCTTCGCATGTTTATTTTTTGCCCGCGCCAGCAACGGTTAAGTCCCTAACTGTCACGAGCAAAAGGGGGGAAGAATGTATGCGAGGTGTGCGAGTGTAATGCGCAGTACGAGCGTGACAAGCTAAGCGTTCGAAGCCAAAAATGCGAAGCATACAAACGAAGTATGCAGATATAATAAACTCCGTTCATTAAGAGACAATTGAGAAGTATGTTACAAGCATGCTTCGGAAACAAACTACGAGTAATCTGTGTCTAAGCCTAAAAAGAACCGAGTGCGAGGCCCCAACCCTCGCTTGCCTCTCCTTCGGCGGGGGCCCCCTCGGCTGGATGTTGCCTCGTCGGAGCCCACTCTCCTTCGACCGGCCCGTCCAGGCTCCGAAGCCCACAGGCTTCGGCTTCCGCTTTGCAGGTTGCTCCGGGTTCGCGAAGCAGGCGGAGCCGTTTCGAAGACAGAAAAGTCTAGGGCTTCGTCACTCGCTAAGGCCGCTCGCGAAGGCAAAGGTAAAGGGCTCTGAAGGGGCTCCGCCTTCACAGCGGCTAGCAAATCCTGAGCTATTTCGGAAATGGCTTCGCCCCTAGGCCCCCTCGGAAGCTTAAACCGGGGGGGGCCTTCGGACCTAGCTACTTCAAGAATCGCCCACAGTTGTCGAAGCCCTTCAGAGTCCTCGAGGACTTCGAGGTCTATGCTCGAAGGCTGAGCCTGGGCAGGCGGAGTCGTCGAGGTCGAAGGACTAAAGGATGGCGAAGGGACTGTGGACCGAAGAGCTTCCGAAGATTCTGTGGTCCATTCGGGCTACACAAACAAGGTCCACAGGTTTTACTCCGTTCAGACTGCTATTCGGAGATGAAGCTATGACTCCAACGGAGCTCAAAGGAGGATCATTTCGCAGCACCGAACCAGACATCGAAGAAGAAAGACAAGCTTCGTTAGATTTGTCAGAAGAAACAAGGCTTCGAGCTGTAGCCAATTTATCAAAGTATCATCAGCAGACGAAGACTTGGTATGACCCGAAGGTTAAGCTCAGCGAGTTAAGACCGGGTCATCTTGTTCTACGAAGCATTATAGCACCAGGGAAGTTAGGCAATAAATGGGAAGGTCCATATCTAATCGTCCGCTCAGGGCGCCCTGGTTCATTTAAATTAACTAATTTAGAAGGTGAAGAGTTAGCACATACTTGGCATGCGGAGCACCTAAAGCGATACTTCGCATAAGGGCCCCTTGTAATCTGCTTGTAATCACCTCTAAATTAATAAAAGCATACACCAGTGGTTTGCCCTTCCCCTTGACACTCCTAGTTTCCCGAGCGGACGCGCTGGGACGGAAGTCGATCGAGAGGGAAGTGTCATCAAGCTGGCTGTATTTCCGGACTTCGTACCCATAAAGTCGAAGCCTCCGGCGTGGTGGCTGAAATCCATCCGGAGCCCAAGCTGATACCTTGTAGGCATCCGTAAAAGAGCCAATACCACATTCTACGGAGTCCAAGCTTCGGCTGGTAGACTTCCGTAAAAAGAGCCGAAGGTGGCCAAAATCTGCGGAGTCCAAGCTGCAGCTTGCAGACTTCCGTAAAAAGAGCCGAAGGTGGCCAAATTCTGCGAAGTCCAAGCTCCGGCTGGTAGACTTCTGCAAAAAAGAGCCCAAGTGGCCAAATTCTGCGAAGTCCAAGCTCCGGCTGGTAGACTTCTGCAAAAAAGAGCCCAAGTGGCCAAATTCTACGAAGTCCAAGCTCCGGCTGGTAGACTTCTGCAAAAATAGCCGAAGGTGGCTACAATTTTTACGAAGTCCAAGCTCCGGCTGGTAGACTTCTGCAAAAATAGCCGAAGGTGGCTACAATTTTTACGAAGTCCAAGCTCCGGCTGGTAGACTTCTGCAAAAATAGTCAAAAGTGACTATAATTTCTGCGAAATCCAAGCTCCGGCTGGTAGATTTCCGCAAAAAACAATCGAAGGTGGCTAAAGCAAAACAGCATTTAAGCCATGAGCTTCGAATGACTGTTCATATGCGTCCAAAGTGACAAATTTTTTAAGGCACTAAAGTGTCCTGGAGTTATCTCAATTGATTTCTTTCATGAAATAAACAAAGGTACCAAGTTACCATTCTTCTGACTACAAATAGTCGAAGACATCTCATAAAGATTTCAAAAGATCTTTAAAAATGACAGAGGGGCTCCGAACCCCCAAAAAATTGTACTCCGAAGTTTTTCTTTGCACATAACCATCTTCGAATATAGTTCGAAGTTGCTTATACCCAAAGAGGGGCTAGTAAATATGGAGACAATTTTAAATCGGCATTCATTATTGAAACATATGTGTTTACAGATTACATTATGAAAAATTGGTATCTATACCAAGAAGGAATCGGAGACCTCTTCGGTCCCGAGAGCTAGGGGTGGAACGACTAGTACCAACATCGGAAGTTCTAAGAACTTTACGTTTAACTCTCTTCCTCCCCTTCGAAGCTCTAAAATCCTTCTGCTCTTGTTGAAGCTCGGCCCATGTTCGAAGCCGCTCGGGGCTTCTCTCCCAGCTTCTAAGATCTTCAGATCTTTTATTTTGGGCTTCACCTTCGCCTTCAGACCAATTAGTGTCTTCAGAAGATGAGGTGTTTGCGTCGATCTCTTTATCTTCCTCTTTAATATAAGACAATACGTCTTTGATTACTTCGGGTGCAATAACGCCGGAGTCATCCCGAGGGATAAGGAATCGAGGACGCTTATAACTCTTTAGAAGTTCGAAGGTGTTCCACAGTGAGCGAAGTTCGCTGTTAAGCTCTAACACTTCGATATCTTCGATAAGAGGCAAAGCCTAAAAATATGACAAACAAGATTTTCATTGATAAATATTTACAAGCATCAGCTTTACATAATCAAAAAATCCTAAATAATCCTAAACCTGCGGGTTCGGAGGAGGCTGACTGCTCGAAGCTTGGCTCCGAACTTGCTTTTGGCGTTGGCCTTCATCAATCCAAGCCTGCTTCGAAAAAAGCTTCGAACACTACGACTTCTCCGGGTCTTGGTGATGGGATTGCTTCTTTGCCTGGTCTTCGAACCATTACCCCATTACTAATCTTACCCCTGCCGCCATGGACATTGCCGCCTGCATCGAAGGTGCCGCCGCCAATGTTGCCGCCGCTGCTGCTGCGGCTGCCTGCTGCCGAGCCAAGGTCGAAGGCGGCGCAGATCCTTTGGTCTTCACCATCGCGATTGCCAGATTAACCCGAGAGAATGGAAGCTAGGGTTCAAGAACTCAAAGGGCTAAAAAGCTTTTGATTAAGAAGAAGCAGTGAAAAGGTAATCGGTAAAGTTTTCAGTTTCTTTATTTATAGCCTAAACTTTCCGTTTGTTACCGTTTGGGCTCTGCCTTTTCGCATTCCTGCCTGTTATTTTCCTCCGAAAATAACGCCTTGAATAACTCCGTTAGAAACAGAAACTAACGGCTATATTTTCTAAGTCTAAAAAGACTTTCGAACTTCCTGAGTCAGTTCTAAGATAGTTCGAAAAGTAATTACCTTATGACTGATTCGAAAGTTCATGTCTTCATGTATTTCGAAGATAAAACAAAAATCAATAACCCCTATGATTGGTTATCTTTTCTTTCCGTATACTGCTCTCCTAACGTTACAGGCCGAACGGAGAAGCGTATTCGAGGGGCTACTGTTGGGGGAAAATATCTCATCTTCGGGGTTATTGCCAAAGCAGCATGAAGACAGCCAACCAGTTCGAAGATTGTCCGAAGGCCATCTTCGAAGGTGCTTGGAACCTAGTTCGAAGCCCGAAGGGAGGCATTGGTTCGAAGTATGTCTTCGAACCAAAGCCCTTCAGGATCTTTTCTGCCAGCTAAGATGGAAGACTTATCTTCTATCCTATTAGATTAGTCTTTTACCATTTAGCCCTATTAAGGAAACCGAATAGTTCCCTTAATGTCGGTTGTAATAGAGGGGTAAATAGGTCTTTTCCTTAATGTTCAGGCCTATAAATACCCCCCATTTCATCCTGTAAGAAGGACCGATTACAAGTGATTCAATACACACTTTCGAACTATTCTAAGCTATTATCCTTTCGGAGGCTTAGAACAGTTTGCTTCGCAAACACTTCGTTTGTTAGTTTCTTTTCTACAGAAACCTGTTAGCGTAATCTTTTACGCCAACAATAGTGTTTCAAGTGCTCCGCGTGCCAAGTGTGCTTCAGATTTGCGCCTTCTAGGGTAGCTAGATGATAGGACCCTGGCCGCTTGGAGCCGACCATGATGTATGGACCTTCCCATTTATTTCCCAGCTTCGTTGGAGTGGCCACCGCGTGTAGGACGAGATGCCCTGGCTGAAACTCATTGCGCTTTACTTTGGGGTCGTACCACGCCTTCGTCTGCTTATGGTACTAAGAGAGGTTGGCGACGGCTCAGAGCCTTGACTCCTCCATGAGGTCAAGAGAGACGGCGCATTCCTGGTTAGTTTTGGGAGTCATGACCCGCAGAGAACCGGCTTGGAGCTCCATTGGCGTCATCGCTTCATCTCCAAATAGCAGCTGGAACGGGGTGAAACCGGTTGCTCGGGAAGGGGTGGTCCGGATGGACCACAGGATTTTAGGTAGCTCTTCGGGCCACAATCCCTTGGCTAAACCCACGATGCGCTTGTTGAGACCGGATAGTATATGCCAGTTGGCCCTCTCGACAGCTCTGTTGGACTAGGGATGCCGGACCGCTACGAAGCATAGCTGCAGTCCCAGCTCTTCGCAGAATGCTTTGAAGGATCCAGCGTCGAACTGAGTGTCGTTATCCAGCGTGAGCTGCTTGGGCACTGCGAAGTGGCAGACAATATTCTCCCAAAAGAACTTCTGGATGCTTCGGGAGGTAATGGTGGTCAGCGACTTGGCCTCGACCCACTTAGAGAAGTACTCGACAGTGACGACGGCGAAGCGCAGGTTTCCCCTTGCCCTAGGAAATGGCCCGATAAGGTCCATGCCCCACCGAGCTAGGGCTAGATGGGTACGATGAGCTATAGGCTGAACGGGGGCCTATGGCTCCACCGTCACAGCCATTGACACCCTTGGCAGGTGGGCACTAGATCTTCGGCATCGGCGACGATGGTGGGCCAGTACACACCCTGATGGAGAGTCTTCCTGGCGAGTGCTCGAGGGGCTAAGTGGCTACCACACAGATCTTCGTGGATTTCCCAGAGCATCCATAGTCCGTCCGGATGGGAGATGCACCGAAGCAGTGGAGAGCATACACCCGACTTGTACAAAATTCCGTTAATGACTTGATAAGGCCTTGCGCGGAATGGGCTCGCGCCAATCGCCTTACTAGGTCGGTCATCCATGTCGCCATTGAGTGTCCGCAGAATGGGCTCGCGCCAATCGCTATCGGCTGTGCAAAGGACTATAGCCGGCCGAGGGGGCGCTGGAGTACCTGCTGGCACGTGAAGCGGTGTATCTCCGTGGAGAGACGCCGATGGATTGGTAAGTTCCTCGAAAAAGGCAGTGGGAGGAAGGGATTGACCACCAACGCCAGCTTTAGCGAGGATGTCAGCTTGGCAATTTTCACTTCTTGGTATGCTTTGGACGGAAATCCCCTTGAAAGATGCCTCGAATTTCCAAATGGCTTCGAGATAGGCGGTGATATCGGGATGCCGGGCTTGGAAACTCTTATCTACATGTCCGAGCATGTGTGCCTTGTGGAGACCCAACAGCACTCCTTCATATTTGGCGACGTTGTTTGTAGCTTTGAAGTTCAACCGAACGGAGTATAAAGCTTGCTGGCTAGAGGGGGAAACAATCACTGCTCCTGCACCTACTCCGGAAGCCTGGTAGACATCATCTGAGTAAACAGTCCACACCCCTTCGCTGGCTTCGTCATTGGCGCAGCTAGCTGCTGGCGTCCATTCGGCGACAAAATCGGCAAGGTTCTGAGACTTAATGGCAGTCCGAGCCACAAAGGAGATACCAAACGGAGCAAGCTCCACTACCCAATTCCCAATTCGCCCAGTTTCGTCTTTATTCCGGAACATGTCGCCCAGGGGATAGGCAGTCGGAATGACTATATCGTGAGCAATGAAGTAGTGCTGAACCTTCCGGGATGTCATGACGAGAGCATACGCCACCTTTTCGAGCTTTGTATACCGAGTTTTTGGTCCGGAGAGGGCTTCGGACACAAAGTACACTGGGCATTGCACCAGCTTCCTGCCAGTGTCTTCTTCTTGAATCAATGCTGCACTTGCCACGTTTCCCGAGGTGGCGAGGTAGACCAGAAGAGGATCGCCATACCGGGGTGTTGCAAGGGCAATGAGATTGGCGAGATATTCTTTTATCCTGTCAAAACAATCTTGGCATTCGGGGGTCCATTCGAAGTCCTTGGATCCTCGCAGTGCCTTGAAAATGGGCAGACTTTGCTCAGCCGATCTTGCCAAGAAACGGCTAAGAGCGGCGAGGCGCCCGACTAACTTCTGTGCCTGCTTCAAATTCCAAGGAGGAGACATATTCTGTAGTGCGCTGACTTGTGTTGGACTGGCTTCAATACCCAGCTGGAAACCAGATATCCGAGCAGCTTTCTAGCTGAGCTCCGAAGACGCATTTTTCCGGATTGAGGTGGATTCCGCACTTCCGAAGGCTACCGAATGTTTTCAGCTATATCTGTGCTATGGCAATTTTTGTCCATGCTTTTAATGACGATATTGTCCATATAGGCTTTGATACTGCGGACGATCTGGTGCCCTAGGGCCTTAGATATTAACCTGGAGAAGGTGGCCCCAGCATTGCGGAGACCGAAGGGCATCCGAACATAGCAGGACACTCCCGACGAGGTAATGAAGCTTGTCTTGACCTGATCTTCCTACTTCAGCCAAATCTGGTGATACCCTGAATAGGCGTCAAGGAAGCTGAGGAGCTTAGAACCGATAGTAGAATCAACCAATTGGTCGATGCGAGGCATGGGGTAGGGGTCACAGGGGCAAGCTTTATTCAGAGATGTAAAATCTATACACATGCACCATTTGCAAGATGTTTTCTTCTAGACGAACACCGGGTTTGACAACCACTCGGTATGACTAACTTCCCAGATGACCCCTGCCCGAAGCAACTTCTCTATCTTAGCCTTGGCGAGATCAGCTCGTTCGATGGATAGCTCCCGAAGCCCCTAGTGTACTGGGCGAGCTTTTGGGTCGACCGCCAGTGAGTGCTCGATGATCGAGCGGTCGACGCCTGGTATGTCTTTGTCGGACCATGCGAAGATGTCCAGGTTGCTACGAATGACTTCTTTGAGCTGCTCCGACACCTCTGGCTCAAGGCCACCTCCGAATCGGATTGGGTACTCCTTCCCATTCTAGACCAGGATCTTCGTGATGACCTGCCCTTCCGGAAGTGGCTTGGCCGAGGGCCCCTTCGGAGGGGCATCTCCGGCGCTTGTTAGTCCAGCTTATTCTAGGCTTCCGCGGATGCTGTGGACTTGTCTCGGCTCCAGGGGGCCGAGTGGCCATACTCAACCCGGCGGGCTGCAGCCTGATCTCCCAGGACCGAGAGCACCACCCCGGGAGTCGGCATCTTGAGGCACAAGTAGTTGTGGTGGGCGATGGCCCCGAAGCGGTTGAGCATCTCCCTTCCAAAGATGGCGTTGTAGGCGTATGGAGCGTCGACGACGTCGAAGATGATTTCCTCACTATGACAAAGGGGGGATTCTCCGAAGGTCACCTCCAGCCCAATCTGGCCAAGAGCGTCGAGGGGGTGGCCCTGTGAAACCTTGGAGCGGCCGGGAGGCTAGCAACAGATGCTTTCGGGAAAGGCATAGCTGGTCGAAAGCCTGCACAAAAATGATGTCAGCGGAACTTCCTCCATCAACCAAGATGCGACGCACCTCGACACCCGCAAAGTCTGCTGAGATGACAAGGGGGTCAGCGTGCGGGAACTTGACCCCGACGGCATCCTCGACGGTGAAGGATATTGGGACGTGGGACCACTCGGGAAGTGTGGTGAAGCTTGAAGTGCCGATATGCCCAACCTCCCGGACATATTCCCTTCGCTGCCACTTGGACATAGCTCCCAAAGCTCCTCCTCCAGAGATGGGAAGGACCACCCGCTTCCCTCAGTCCGCTCCATCTTCAAGCTTGGGGGCTTGGAACCTGCCGATCTCCGGGGCTAGCCCTGAAGCTTCTGGCTCGTCCCGGCGCCCGAAGCTTTATATAATGCAAATAGGATAAATGCCATGCAAGAAGAGCTTGGAAATTTTGTTCGCAATCAGGTTTGGACACTAGTTGAGCTGCCACGAGGTTGCAACCCCATAGGAACCAAGAGGGTGTTTCAGAACAAGTAAGGTGAAGATGGGGTTGTGGTGCGCAACAAAGCTCGATTAGTTGCCTAGGGTTTTTGCTAGAAGGAGGGTATTGATTCTGAGGAGACTTTCGCCCTTGTTGCCCGTCTTGAGTTCATTCACATACTTTTTGCATTCGTTGCTTCTAAGGTTTTAAGCATTTTCAAATGTATGTCAAGAGTGCTTTTCTGAATGGGTATATAGAGGAGGAGGTCTCTGTTAGGTAGCCTCCCGGTTTTGAAAACCCTAAGTTTCCTCAACATGATTTCAAGTTACAGAAGCTTTATATGGTCTGAAGCAAGCCCCTAGGGCTTGGTATGATCGTTTAAAGCAGTTTTTGTTGGGGAAAGGCTTTGTGATGGGTTCTGTGGACAAGACTCTTTTCTTGCTCGGAGTTGGCTCTGATTTCTTGATTGCTCAAATTTATGTGGACGACATTATTTTGGTGGTTCTACTAATGAGCTTGTGTCCAAATTTTCTGAGCAGATGCACAGCGAGTTTGAGATGAGCCTCATGAGCAAAGTACTTTCTAGTGCTCCTGATAAAGTAGATCAAGGATGACATCTTCATCCTCCAGAGCAAGTACACGCTTGACGTGCTGAAGAAGTTCGACTTCGATGGAGGGCTGAAGCCTCATATGACCCCCATGGACACATCTAGGGTCCTGGACAAGGATAAGAGTGGCATCAAGGTCAACGAGAGAGAGAGTATCGAGGGATGATCGGATCACTCCTATACTTGACTACGACGAGACTAGACATTAAGTTCGTTGTGGGACTGTGCGCGCTCTTCTAGTCTTCACCACGTGCATTTGATCGGTAGATTGTCAAGAGCATTTTCAGGTACCTTACCTATGTGCCTGATCTCAGTATTTACTATTCTGCATCATCATCTCTTGAGTTATCTGGCTTTTCTGACGCTGATTTTGGTCGGTGCCGGATGGATCACAAGTCGACTTCTAGTACTTGCTAGTTTCTAGGTTCTTTGCTTATTCCATGGTATTCACATAAGCAATCTGGAGTTGCGCTTTCCACCACAGAGGCTAAGTACGTAGATGCTGCTAGCTGTTGCTCACAGTTGGTTTAGATGATTTTCACTTTGAAATATTTTGGGTTATCTTTCCCTGCTAGAGTGCCTTTGTTTTGTGCTTGCACTAGCGCGATTAATATATGGAAAAACCGATGTCTTCATTCAAAAACCAAACATATTGATGTGCACTTTCACTTTCTAAGGGATCAATATGAGAAAGGTGTCATTGACCTTGTTCATGTTGATACTCATCATCAGTTAGTAGACATTCTGAACAAACCCTAGATCAGTCTACGTTTGAGAGTTTGTGAGGGGATTTGGGAGTTGTGTATCCTTTTTATGATTTTTTTGAGACTTTTCTTTCTTCTTTACTCTTTTATTTGAGTCTTTTGTGTGAATTCATATCATACACATTCATATACCATACATTGAGCTTGCTTTTGTTATATGATTAAACTACTTTACTCATTCTTGCTAGTATATGCTTTTGAATACCTATTGATGATCATGCTTTGTTTCAATTCACAAGATATATCTTGATGAGGACATCACTTCACATGATACACACATGGAGCCTCCACCTACAATTCAATTACAAGGACCAATCACACGCGCCCGTGCCCGTCGCTTGAACCATGAGGTTAATTCTTTCCTTAGCAACTTTGATTATATTTGTTTGGACGGGATGCTACTGAATTCTAGTGATATTTTGTTGCTTAGGAACATGGGAGATGGAATAGAAGAGTTGGAGTTGAAGACGAAGTCGCACGGATGATTTGAAGTCAAGAACTAGCTGGTTCGGACTACATCGACCACCTTGCATCAAAATGGGCATAACTTCCTCATACGAATTCCGATTGGCGCGTTCTTGGACTTTTTGGAAAGCTAAGGAGAAGACGGATCTTTTGCCGTTGGTTTCGTCTCATTTAGAGTCTCGAGTCGATCTGTGTAATTAAAACAGTCCTGCGTGACAGAATTGGGCCGTGTTGGCCCATAATCTGAATCTGTACGTCTTCTAGCCCACAGCCCGTGTCTGTTCGCCTTCTACAGGCTGCCCACGCCCTATATATTCACTCCAGCCGCCTTTAGGGTTAGGTTTTGCTTTGTTTGCATCTACACTTGTGTGTTTAGATCCCGCCTCTTGCACCGGACCGATTGGCTGCTGCATTGGCGTTTGTGAAACCTCACCTTATCATCGTTTGTCTGTGATTTGGCATTCAACTTGTATCCTTCCTGTTCTTGCTTGTGTTCTTGGGTTCGCTTGCAGGAATTAGCCTTCGTGGCGAGGTCAATCGCGTTCTGCGTGGTTGATAACCAACGGAGACAGTGGTGTAACGATTGCAAGGTTTTGATCCGCCGGACCGGAGCCTTGGATCGCCAACGTCGAGATTCTCCACCAACCCAAGTTATCCTTTACCTAGCGGAAGATCGGGACCAATCCCCCATCAGTTGGTATCAGAGCTCAGTTTTCCCGTTAGGTAATCTCGATCTGCTTTTGTTTTTACCTAGAGTCCAGAAAACCGCACCAAAAAAATCCCACCGAGAACCCCTTTGTGCCTTGCGATTTTAATTTCAGTTTTAACCTTGTTGAGTTCGTGTTCTTGCTCGAGTCTTGTTGCTGGTTTAGTAATCCCTTTGTGTCGTTGAGTAGTAGTTGTTCTTGTGTCTCAAAAATTCCCCACCGAAAAACCCCCCTTCCGCAACCCTATTTCGTTTTTCCACATCGAGTCTTTGTGACCCCCTTCAGTAAACAGGCATAACTTTTCGCTCGTTTGGCAGAAAAATCTGAAATTGTTTGAGCGTGTTCCTCACCCAATTTGGGTGGGTACCCTAACTGGCTTCGCCTGTTAGCCCTCACCAAAATCGTCAAAAAAAAGCAGGAAGATAAAGAAAAAAATTGGTCAAAGTTTTTGCTCGCCGGTCAGCGAACTTGTTGAATTTTTGTGAGCCACATCCCACCTCAGTTGTAGGTGCCAATTTTGTGGTTGCAGCTCTTGTCATCCTTGTTCAAAAAAATAGAGTGAAAAAAAAGAGAGAGAAAAAAAAAAGAAGAAGCGGGTAGTAACAGAATTCTCAGCGGCAGTAACAGATTCGGCAGTAACAGCTTCTCAGCGGCAGTAACAGATTTTGCTTGTCCGATCTCTTGTCCGAACTCTGTCCGGTCAGTGGTAGTAATAGAGTTATCAGCGGCAGTAACAGATTCTGCTTGTCCGATCTCTGTCCGAACTCTTGTCCGATCCGCGATAGTAACAGAATTATCAGCGGTAGTAACAGATTCTGCTTGTCCGATCACTTGTCCGATCTCTTGTCCGATCTGCAGAGAGCTAATTTTGGCCTGTTGTTGCTTCCATTTGAGTTTTGGGCACATAGTTTCCCTCTATTGCTTGAATTTTCACATGGGAGCACTAAGGCCAGCAACTTTGACGAGTACTAGGGAATACTTATTGAACTTGGTTTAACTGTTATTACTATCGCTAATCCTTGCTACTCACTTTGCCTTCCAAGCTACACCTTTCTCTTGGTCAGGACAGGTTCATTTCTTGCAATTGCACACCACTCTCCACTTGGTTCATCACCTGCAGGCCAGTGACCTCACTGCGGCGTGGTAAGAACACTTGCAAGCGTGGGTAAGGCGCTTGACGGATTGCTTCCACCACACACCCACCACCGCACCTAGCTGTTTTCCATAAGGATTATTCTTTGTTGTGTTGTCTTTCACTAACATGGCAGATAACAGCGGTACCCCTCCATCTGATTTTAATGACTATTGCCTTGGAAACACGTTTGCCTGCTGCACGAGCCAACGATGACCATGTTGAAGAGGAAGACGACCATATTGGAGAGGAAGACGACCTATCCTATGCCGCGAACAATGGCATTGACCCTGATGAGGCTGCACGTCATCGCTTTCAGTTCAACCGTCAAGGTATGGGCGGCCACCACAACCGCCATCCCACGAGGTAACAATGACAACCACAGGAACAATGATCATGATCCCTACTCTAAGGTAAAATTTCAGTACCTCATTTTGCTGGCACCTATGATCCAGATGCATATTTAGATTGGGAGATGTCAGTCGAACAAAAATTTAATGCTCACATGGTTCCTGCTATCCATCGCGTGCGCTTAGCTTCTAGTGACTTCACTGGATATGCTCTTCTTTGGTGGACTGAAATAGTTCAGGTTGGCAATGAACCACAAACTTGGGATATGTTAAAACGGCAAATGCGTGGTAGATGGGTCCCTCCTTCATATAAACGTGATTTGAGAAAAAAATTGCAGCGCCTAAACCAAGGAAATAAATCGGTAGAGGAGTATTATCAGGAGTTGCAAATAGGTTGCATGCGTGCTGAAATTGAGGAGGACAATGAGGATAAAATGGCCCGTTTTTATGGTGGTTTAAGACGTGAAATTCAGGATATCATTGATTATAAAGAATACAATACTATCACTCGTCTTTTCCACCTTGCTATGCTTGCAGAAATAGAATTGCAGGGTCGCCAACAACCACAACGCAGCATGAGGACCAACATTGGTGGTGCTACTTCACGCTCAAGTGGGCAGCAGCAACGACCACCACCACCACCTTCTCGACCGATGGCTACATCAGCACCTTCTACATCTACAGCCCAGGCTGAGAGCTCCAAGGCTGCAGCATCCAAGGCGCCAGCCAAGCCCACCTCCTCGGCGGCCTCTACTGCACGTTCTGCAGCGATCCAGTGTCACCGATGCAAAGGATTCGGTCATGTTATGAAGGACTGCCCTAGTCAGCGGGCTTATATTGCTACGGAAGACGGTGGCTACGTAAGTGCTAGTGATGTTGAAGATGAATATGCACTTGCTGCTAACATTGCAGGAGATGATGATACATCCGACGATGACGCTGTTTTTGCATCGAATACCTATGCCGACCATGAAGCACTTATTGTACAACGTGTTTTAAGCACTCACATGGAGCAGGACGACCGGGCCCAACGGAACAATCTGTTTCAAACCTTCTTCCTCGTCAATGACCGTCGTGTACGTGTCATCATTGACAGCGGTAGTTGCAACAATTTGGTGAGCCACGACATGGTAACGAAGCTTCAACTTCCCACACGTGCGCATCCACACCCTTACCATGTGCAATGGTTCAACAATAGCGGTAAGGTCAAGGTAACACAAACTGCTCACATCAAATTTGTCATTGGTACATACTTAGGAGTTGCTGATTTTGATGTAGTACCAATGCAAGCATGTTCTCTGTTACTTGGTAGACCTTGGGAGTATGATACTGATGCTACACACCATAGTAGGAGCAATAAGTATACATTTATGAATAAGGAAAGAAAGTTACATTGCTTCCTATGACTCCTGCTGAAATTGTGAAATTTGAACAAGAAAAACATGCTAGGGATGCACAAAAGAGCAAACAACCTTCTGAAAATCAGCAAGTAGCTAAGACGCTTTTGAGGCAACAGAAAGATAAAATTGTTTCTCCTTCTTCATCACAAGTTATTAATCTGAAAGGACATGTCATGCTTGCAACTAAAACTGACCTTGCTGAAATTTGTGATGATACTCCCTTGCTATACGGCTTGATTTGCACAAACGTGTTGTTTTCACTTGCGAACATTCCTAGCTTTGTTCCTGTTGCAGTCACTGACCTTTTGCAGGAGTTTAACGATGTTTTTCCTGCTGAGATACCACCCGGGCTGCCACCGATACGCGGCATCGAGCACCAAATTGATTTAATCCCGGGGGCGTCTCTTCCTAATCGTGCAGCGTACCGCACCAATCCGGAGGAGACAAGAGAAATTGAGCGCCAAGTACAGGACCTTCTGATCGTGGGTACGTCCGTGAAAGCCTTAGTCCTTGTGCAGTACCCGTTCTTTTGGTACCTAAGAAAGATGGTAGTTGGCGCATGTGTGTTGATTGTCGTGCTATTAATAATATCACCATTCGATATCGACACCCTATTCCTAGATTGGATGACATGCTTGATGAGCTTAGTGGTGCCATTATCTTTTCTAAGATCGATCTCCGTAGTGGCTACCACCAAATTCGCATGAAACTAGGTGATGAATGGAAACTGCTTTTAAAACAAAGTTTGGATTATATGAGTGGCTTGTCATGCCTTTTGGACTTACTAATGCACCTAGTACCTTCATGCGCTTGATGAATGAAGTCCTACGGCACTTTATAGGACGCTTTGTGGTTGTATACTTTGATGATATCTTGGTTTATAGCAAGTCTCTCACTGAACATGTTGAACACCTACGTGCTGTCTTTTCTGTCCTCCGAGAGGCTAGAATTTTTGGTAACCTTGAGAAGTGCACGTTTTGCACGGATCGAGTTGTGTTTCTTGGATATGTTGTCAGTTCACAGGGTATTGAGGTCGACGCGGCGAATGTAGAAGCAATCAACAGCTGGTCGCAACCCCAAACTATAACACAAGTACGTAGTTTTCTTGGTCTTGCAGGTTTCTACCGGCGTTTTGTGAAAGATTTCAGCACCATAGCCGGTCCATTGCATGAGTTGACCAAGAAGGGAGTCACTTTTACTTGGGAACCAGCACAAGAACAAGCTTTTGCCACACTCAAAGATCGTCTTACACATGCACCTCTACTTCAGCTACCCGATTTCAGTAAGCCTTTTGAGTTAGAATGCGATGCTAGTGGTTTTGGACTAGGAGGTGTGCTGCTACAAGAAGGTAAACCCGTGGCCTATTTTAGTGAGAAATTACATGGTCCACAGTTGAATTATTCTACCTATGATAAGGAATTATATGCCTTAGTGCGTGTGCTTGAAACGTGGCAACATTACCTTTTGCCTAAGGAGTTTATTATTCATTCGGATCATGAAGCATTGAAGCATATACGTAGTCAAGCAAATCTGAATAAACGACATGCTAAATGGGTAGAATTTATTGAGACTTTTCCATATATCATTAAGCATAAGAAAGGGAAAGATAATGTGATTGCCGATGCTTTATCTAGACGTTATACATTGCTTTCTCAACTTTATTATAAGATCTTTGGTTTAGAAACATTGAAGGACATGTATGCTACTGATTTGGACTTCAAAGATGCTTTTGCAAATTGTACCGATGACCGTGCTTGGAACAAATATGTGCTGAATAATGGATATCTTTTTCGTGCTAACAAGTTATGTGTGCCGGCTAGCTCTCTTCGCTTGTTGTTATTGCAGGAAGCACATGGTGGTGGTTTGATGGGTCATTTTGGATCAAAGAAAACCGAAGATGTGCTGTCCACACACTTCTATTGGCCTAGGATGAGACGCGATGTTGAGCGCTATGTGGCACGATGCACTACTTGCAATAAAGCTAAGTCCCGTCTAAACCCACATGGTCTTTATATGCCTCTGCCCGTTCCTAGTGTACCTTGGGAGGATATTTCTATGGATTTTGTGTTAGGATTACCTAGAACTAGGAGGGGGAGAGATAGTATTTTGTGGTGGTAGATCGTTTCTCTAAAATGGCGCATTTTATACCTTGTCACAAGAGCGATGACGCTACAAATGTTTCTGATTTGTTTTTCACAGAGGTCGTACGCTTGCATGGAGTTCCCAATACCATCGTTTCAGATCATGATGCTAAATTTTTAAGTCATTTTGGAGAACGTTGTGGCATAAGTTGGGGACGAAGCTGCTGTTTTCTACTACTTGTCACCCCCAAACGGATGGACAAACGGAGGTCGTCAACCGTACATTGTCCACCATGCTGAGGGCTGTCCTGAAGACCAACTTGAAGCTTTGGGAAGAGTGTCTACCTCATATTGAGTTTGCATATAATAGATCAGTACACTCCACTACTAAGGTGAGTCCGTTTCAAGTGGTCTATGGCTTTAATCCGCATGGTCCTATTGATTTGCTACCATTGCCACCATCTGAAAAATTGAATTTTGATGCTACTACACGTGCTGAATTATTGCTGAAGATGCATGAAACTACTAAAGCAAACATAGAAAAAATGAATGAGAAATATCGTGCTAATGGTAGTAAGGGTAGAAAAGAGATAACATTTGAACCGGGTGATCTTGTTTGGTTGCACTTGCGCAAGGATCGTTTTCCTGATTTGAGAAAGTCTAAATTGATGCCCCGTGCTGATGGTCCTTTCCGTGTGCTTGAGAAGATAAATGATAATGCATATAAACTTGAGTTGCCTGCAGCTTTTGGGGTTAGTCCCACATTTAACATTTCAGATTTAAAGCCCTATTTGGGAGATGACGATGACCTTGAGTCGAGGACGACTCCAATTCAAGAAGGGGAGGATGATGAGGACATCACTTCACATGATACACACATGGAGCCTCCACTACAATTCAATTACAAGGACCAATCACACGCGCCCGTGCCCGTCGCTTGAACCATGAGGTTAATTCTTTCCTTAGCAACTTTGATTATATTTGTTTGGATGGGATGCTACTGAATTCTAGTGATAATTTGTTGCTTAGGAACATGGGAGATGGAATAGAAGGGTTGGAGTTGAAGACGAAGTCGCACGGATGATTTGAAGTCAAGAACTCGCTGGTTCGGACTACATCGACCACCTTGCACCAAAATGGGCATAACTTCCTCATACGTAGTCCGATTGGCGCGTTCTTGGACTTTTTGGAAAGCTAAGGAGAAGACGGATCTTTTGCCGTTGGTTTCGTCTCATTTGGAGTTCGAGTCGATCTGTGTAATTAAAACAGTCCTGCATGACAGAACTGGGCCGTGTTGGCCCATAATCTGAATCTGTACGTCTTCTAGCCACAGCCCGTGTCTGTTCGCCTTCTACAGGCTGCCACGCCCTATATATTCACTCCAGCCACCTTTAGGGTTAGGTTTTGCCTTGTTTGCATCTACACTTGTGTGTTTAGATCCCGCCTCTTGCACCGGACCGATTGGCTGCTGCATTGGCGTTTGTGAAACCTCACCTTATCATCGTTTGTCTGTGATTTGGCATTCGACTTGTATCCTTCCTGTTCTTGCTGTGTTCTTGGGTTCGCTTGCAGGAATTAGCCTTCGTGGCGAGGTCAATCGCGTTCTGCGTGGTTGATAACCAACAGAGACAGTGGTGTAACGATTGCAAGGTTTTGATCCGCCGGACCGAAGCCTTGGATCGCCAACGTCGAGATTCTCCACCAACCCAAGTTATCCTTTACCTAGCGGAAGATCGGGACCAATCCTCCATCATATCTGATATCTATCACATGCATGGATTTTATGCTTTAAAATTGAAAAATGATCACCATTGATTCTAGTAACTAGCATGTGTAGGTTGAATGCTTTTGCTATCTTTTACATGTCTGGTAGATAAGTCATTTACTGAGATGCAGATATGAAACTTGGGACATCTATATATTTTAACATGGAAAATATGCTATAAAATGATAAAAATCATAAAAATGAAAAATCGATGCATTTTATGCTTAAGTGAAAAGATCCAGGTGGGTTTGTTGTGTCGCATTGCATTGTTCTGGACTGCTTACCATAGCACTTTGGTATGAACTAGGACATTGTAATGTATGCCAAGACCAATGTGTTAAGTTTCTGATGGTCCTGTTCTAGCCTAGGCTTGACTTTGTTGGTTAGCATAAGGTTGACATGCAAATAACTCAAGGAAAAAATGAAAAAGGAAAAGAAAAAGGCTGAAATTAAAAGATAACAAGTTTGCTGAAGCTCTTAGTTTTGGATCATGCCTATCTTGGTAGATACTAGCTAGCCTTTGCATCTAATGCTTTACCTTTTCTTGTCAACTAGAAAATGTGGTAATGCTTTTATTTGAAAAAATCTAAAAATGTGTGCTAATGACTTTCTTTGGATATCATCTATATATTGCACTGATCATGCCATGTGTCTTAGACAGTATTTTGTGCTATACTTGCTAGATGTTGTAATTGCAGTTAATCATATCTCAGAAGCATGTTTTTTACACTCCACTTGCACCCCAATTGCATTCATTGCATATTTTAAGGGGGAGCTTTATTTTAGGGGGAGTTTGAGTTTGTGTCTCTTTTGAGTGCATTAGTCACACTTGATGAGTCCAGTTGTCAATAAGGGGGAGAAATTTTGGGTTACTTGATCTTTTAGAAGAGTTTAGGGGGAGTTTTTGGCTTTCTTTGGGAATTGTTTCAGGGGGAGTTTTAGTCTCATTGGCCTTTACTCTTTAGATATCCTTGTTGATATTTCAGTTATTGCACTCATTTGAAATTTTTTGTTGATTTCTTTCCTGTTTAACCATAATGAC
Organism: Zizania palustris; assembly: GCA_019279435.1. NCBI lineage: Eukaryota > Viridiplantae > Streptophyta > Magnoliopsida > Poales > Poaceae > Zizania > Zizania palustris. The sequence goes on along the minus strand of JAAALK010000284.1, from coordinate 61,746,814 downwards.
CGTTTTCTGGCTTTTGGTCATTAAGGTTAAATATTTTATTTATTTACTTCTTTCTATTATCTTGTGTTTTGTTTTTCGTGTTTCCACATATTTTGTAGGTTACGAAGCATTGATAAAAAGGGTGTTGGCAATGCACTCATCAAGGGGCAGATTGAGGAGCCATGTTGAAGAACATGGGCCTCGTGGCATTAGAAGTGATGAGTGATTGTCAACGGAAGTCAAAGTGAAGAGAGAGAGGAGATGGGACATGTCGTGTATTGGGCCGTGTGTGACTCAGGTACACGAGCGGCGAGCGACGGCTGGGAAGAGGGGCTACGTAGTCGGGCCGACCAAATCCGGGTACATGAGCCAGGAACGGTAGGGGATCCGCTTGTCTGTTCACCGGGTTTGACTTAGGTAAAAGGACGGCGAGCGATTCCCGGGCTGAGGGAGCCGCGGAATCGGGCTAGCCCAATTCGGGTACTCGGTGCGAAGACAGTCGATGCTTTATTGGTTTCAGCGCAAAACTGATGCCCCAATCTGGAACGCCTATCGGAGATCCGATGATCCTAAAGCGAAGCCGTAGCTGCTACGAAAGCTCCGTGTCAGGACAAGCTATCTGTAGATAGGATTTCACTAATTTGCTCGTTGGACCAGTAGTTTAATTGTTGCATCTATGTGTAATTTACCCTATGGGTAAATGTGTCTTTTCCATTTTTTGGACTGCCTATATAATGGGCTTGTACCCCCTAGGGTTTTACCAACTAACCAAATCAAAAAATCAGAGTTCAATTTTTTATCCCCTTTCTCTTCCACTGTTTTCCTGTTCATCCACCGCCTTTGTTCATCTATTCCTACGTCGGTTTATTTTCTGATGGAATTTCCTATAGAGATGAGCATAGTCTAGTTTTCTACACCCAGCTGTAGCACTCGGTTTTTGGCACGGTAGGCAGCATGGTGTTGGACCGGAAACGGCGACCAGAGGGGGGGTGAATGGGAGCTTTTAAAATTTCTGGCTAAAAACTTAGCCTACGGTTCGGTTCTGTCTTCTGCGGAACAGGCTTCGAACACAACCTTCGAAGGTCTGGTTCGGAGGTACTTCGACACCTTCGAACACAGGCTTCGGAGGAGCAAAAGTTCGAAGCCAAGAAGACTTCGCTCCACTAACAACCCTCGAAAATCTACTCTGCTAAGTCAGTGCAGGCTCCACACACGAGGTGCTTCGAGCAGGCTTCGCACTTCACCCTTCGCAAGAGTGGACAGCCCTCTGAGGACTTCGACCAAGTACTTGGCGACAGCAACGGGTGCTGGGCTTCGTACCCGAAGGTCTACACGCACACGCAAATGGACTATGCTAAGGGCTTCGACACAAGAAGCACTACGGGAACAGAACAGGGCTTCGCTAGTAAGCAGCGAGGTCTTGCCTCGTGTTACACAGAGCGACAGCACACTGTAAAACACACTTCGCGATAAAAAACACCCTTCGCCAAGACAGGCTTCGGTGAACTAAAACTAGCGAAGTATGCAATACGAGCTCAATCAAAAGCACACAGAAGCAGGGCTTCGCCGCTTGAACAAGGAACACAAAATGTATTGAACTCAGAATGAATACAGTGAGGTCTGTCTACAGGAGCTCAACAGTAAATGCTCAAAGTGTTAAATGTTACCTACCGAGCCCCCATATTTATAGCCCACGGCTTCATCCTAAGGAAGTGACTACTTTACCCCTAGGGTTTACAACAGATTTGTCTCTACAGAACTAAGGGGTACAAAAGGTAGTCCACCTTTATTTTGGAGGCTTCTCTGTCAGCTGCAGAGGGGACAGTGTCAGCCTTTTTCAGAACAGACAGTGTCAGCCTTTACAGAGTTGACTTCTGGAACCTCCCTTCGCACCCGAAGGTGCGGTAGCTTCGGCGAGAAGCCTGCAGCCTGAAGGCCTTCGCTCCGCCGAAGAATTCCTTCGATACAGTGACGGTTTTGAGCCAAAGCCGTCAAAGCCCTTGGGCCTTCGCACCACCACCTCCGGAGTGGATCACCACGGCTTCGCAGCTACTCCCAGCTCGAACACCGTCCGTCCGTGTACCGAAGCCATGCATGGCCGAAGCACCTCAAGTCAACCTCACTCCGAAGCCTCACCTTCGGAGTACCACCCTTCGAAGTCCCTCCTTCGTCCAAGGCCTCCGCATGAAGCATTCCATGAGCACTCCGTCGCAGTGCCTCTTCCCGAGCACACTCCTCGACGAGCCTCACCCGGACCATGCCTTCGATGCGCCTCGACTTCTGAGACCTTCGTCGGGTCACCTTCGAGTGTCTCCCTCCGGAGCACACTTCGAACACCTTGCCTCCGCAGAGGACTTGTTCCACCAACTCCGAAGTCACTCCATTCGGAGTACCTTCGAAGTGCCTCACCTCCGAGGACTTTATCTCGGAGTACCTTCAGCCGGAGCCACGCTCCGCACTCTCTGCCTTCACCTGGCACGCCTCGACCCGAGGACCGACCCGGACCACCTTCGCAGCCACCGTGACGGAGCTCCCCGCTCCCCTGGCATCAAGCCACCCGCTTGACCCAGGTTCACCTGGCTCGAACCCTGTCCGTCGCCTCCGAAGTCCCTGCGCACCACCGACAAACAGACAAGTGTATCCAGTACTCCGGAGACCTCTACGGGTTAGCATCCTCCGGCACACACTCCGGTGTACCGCCCAAAGTACCGAAGCCATCGGTACGAACCCAGTCATCGTGTACTGTCGGACCCCTCCGACAGGTACACTCCGCTGCACAGCTGCAGCAAGCAAACACCGAACACACTCCGGTGACACACCTCCGAACACCCTTCGGAGGTACCACCTCCGAAGCCCCTTCGGAGGTACCCTTCGAACAGAGGGTAAATAATCCTGTCAATCACTCATCACATACACCGAAACCACCCTTGGTTTCTCAATCTCCCCCTTGATGAGTGCATTGACAACCAAATCCAAGTTCAAGAAAATTTAAAAAACTTTCAGCACACAAGTGACCATAAAAACTCAAAAAGAGCCAAAGCATGTCACTTGATAAAAGAATTTTTCTCCCCCTTTGTAAAAGAGTAAAAGCCCCTTCGGCAAAACTCCCTTTGGATAAAAAACTCCCCCTGAGTTGAGCAAATGTTTCTCCCCCTTTATGTCAAAAATCTCTCCCCCTTTAGAAATAATGCCTTCTTGCAGCAGAGAACTCTCCCCCTTTGGCAATGCAAGCATCAAGGAGCATTCAAAAGATGCAAAGCTGCGAAATGAATAGAATTGCAAAGACATATAATGCAAAATATGCCAAAATTAACACAAATGATCATGTGCTCAGCTCAATTTAACAATCTGTGAAACAAGATGATGGCATGTGATTTTGTCATTTTGAAGTAAAAGCATCACCACTTAATCACAGTAGTTAGACATGAGAAGGCAAGGACTGCGCAAAGCTAACAAGTTCTACCCTAGACAGACAAGTCTTGTTCAAAAGGAGCTGTGAAAGCAAACTTGATGAGCAATTAATTTTGTTGTTCTTTTTCTTAATGCCAGGGGTTATTTGTTTGTCCACCTTATACTTTCCAATCAGGCCAAGCCTAGGCATGAAAGCCATCTGAAGCTTAAGGCGGTGATTTTGGCATACACTACACTATCCCAGTTCAGACCAAAGTGCAATGGTAAGCAGTCTAGAATAGAGTAGTGCGACAAACAAACCCTCCTGGATCTTTTCATTGAAACCAGGCAAATCATGGATTTTGATTTTGATTTTGACGAATTAAACATTTTGAAGAGTATCCATGAATAAAGAACACATTTTTCAAGTTGCATAGTTTAGCATCCAAGGAACAGTTTCTTGCTGTCAAGTAGATAAAAGATAGCTAAAGGCAGTCCAGCCTAAACAAGCTAGATACAAGATTGTGCGGTGAGCAAGTTTTGATTTTAGAAAATAAAACATCATGCACAATCAATGTTCCAGACATATTTCACAGAGCTGAGCTGTCATGATTTCTTTGAATTAAAAGCAGGCATATAATAGCAAAATATGTAAATGCAATTTCACCCATAAAGAGCATATGCAAGACAATTAAAATCAGCTCCCCCTCACAAAATGCCATAGGGATGACAAATACCAAGTTCCCCACGCAAGTAAGCAAACCGAGAAGCATCGAGGGGTTTTGTAAAAATGTCGGCAAGCTGGTGTTGGGTATCAACATATTGAAGTTCAATATCACCCTTCTCATTGTGATCTCTGAGAAAATGATACCGTACATCAATGTGTTTTGGTTCTGGAGTGCTGAACCGGGTTGTTTGCAATACAAATAGCACTAGTGTTATCACAGAAAAGTGGAACACTCTTATAATCTAACCCGAAATCCCGCAAAGTGGAAACCATCCACAAAATCTGAGAGCAACATCTAGCTGCAGCAACATATTCGGCCTCAGCCGTCGATTGTGCAACACTAGACTGTTTGCGGGAAGACCAGCAAACCAGAGACGTACCCAGAAAATGACAAGTACCAGAGGTACTCTTCCTATCAATTCTACACCCAGCAAAATCCGCATCAGAATAGCCTCTAAGACATAAAGATGAAGACGATGAATACCATATGCCAAATTCAAGGGTGTGTTTGAGATACCTTAGGATGCGCTTAACCGCTTGGCGGTGCGAAGCTCGTGGTGAAGCCTGAAAACGAGCGCACAGACACACAGCGAAGTGTATGTCCGGCCTCGTGGCAGTCAAGTAGAGTAGGGAGCCGATCATGCTCCGGAACTCCTTCTGATCTACAGCTTCTCCATCTTCGTCAGGGTCCAACGCTACAGATGTAGCCATTGGAGTGGCGAGGGGCTTCGCATCGGACATGTCGAACTTCTTGAGCAGGTCCTTGGTGTACTTTGTCTGGTGGACAAAAGTACCTTGTTTGCTTTGCTTGATTTGCAAACCAAGGAAAAAGGTGAGTTCACCCATCATCGACATTTCAAATTCCCTGCTCATGGTATCTGCAAACTCGGCAACCAAAGCATGAGAAGAGCCACCAAATATGATATCATCCACATAAATCTGCACTAGGAGGAAATCTTTGCCATGCTTGAGAGTAAACAAAGTTTTATCAACCGAGCCCATCAAATACCCTCGCTCAAGCAGAAAAGACTTAAGTCTATCATACCATGCCCGAGGGGCCTGCTTGAGTCCATAAAGAGCCTTATGAAGTTTAAGGACTTTATGTGGGTACTTGGGGTTTTCAAAACAGGGGGTTGTTTTACATAAACATCTTCACCTATGAAGCCATTAAGAAAAGCACTTTTGACATCCATTTGATAGAGTTTGAATCCCCGGGATGTCGCAAAGGCAAGCAAAATCCTATGGCCTCAAGGCGTGCAACAGGTGCAAAAGTTTCAGTAAAATCAATCCCTTCTAGTTGAGAAAAGCCCTGAGCTACTAGTTTGGCCTTATTTCGAACAATTGTTCCATCCTCCCCTTGTTTATTTTTGAAAATCCATTTTGTTCCAATGAAATGAACATTTGGTGGAGGATCAACTAAAGTCCAGACTTGGTTTCTCTCAAAATTTTCAAGTTCCTCATGCATGGCATTGATCCAACTAGAATCAGAAAGTGCATGACTAACATCTAAGGGCTCGAAAGAAGCAACAAAAGCAGCATTAGTGAAGTGAGCGTGAGAACGTGTTACCCTTTGATCAAGCTCACCAATGATCTGCTCGGGAGGGTGCATCCTTTGGACATGATGTGGAGCCTCGCGGCGGGATGCAGTCTCCCCCTCAACTTGTGCGTTGGAGTGGTCCAAGATGACCGATGTTGAGGGTAGTCGCTTCGGGACCTCGTGCCGAAGTAGTTGAAGCGGGGTCAGCTTCGGGGGTTGATGTCGAGGGTAGTAGGGGTTCATCCTCGAATTCTCCGGGATCTTCGTCTTCGAATAAGGTCTGTTCCATGTCGTGTTCATTAGCCTGTTCAAAAGCAGAACTACAGAGGGAGTTGATTCATCAAAAGTCACATCACATGACTCGATGACAGTGTTAGTTTCCAAGTTATAAACACGATAAGAATGACCATGAGTTGTATAACCCAAAAAGATCCCGTCAGAAGATCGCGACTCAAATTTATCCAAGTTACCACGTTTTAGGATAAAGCAGCGACAGCCAAAAACTCGAAGATGAGTAACCTTGGGCTGTCTCCCAAAACGCAGCTCATAAGATGTCAAATTTAAAATTGAGCGCAAGAAAATTCGGTTTGAGATGTAACAAGCAGTGTTCATGGCCTCAGCCAAAATTTTCTAGGAGTCCTATGCTCATCAAGCATCGTCCTAGCCATCTCAACCAAAGTGCGGTTTTTCCTCTCAACAACACCGGTTCTGTTGAGGAACCCGCGGAGCAGAGAATTGATGTTCTATGCCATGCTCCATGCAAAAGTCAACAAAGAGACTATTTTGAACTCGGTGCCATTATCGCTTCGAATGAATTTTAATGCACCAGGGAGTTCAGTGAAAAGTCTCAAAGCCAAGCTCCGAAAGTGTGAAAACACTTCATCCTTGCTGGCAAGAAAGAAGACCCAAGAGTAGCGAGAGAATCGTCGACTATAACAAGTACATACCACTTGCCGCCTAAAGAACTAACCCGAGAAGGACCTACAGTGTCCATATGGAGAAGTTCTCCGGGTTGTTCAGTCATCACAGTGGTGATGGCGAATGCGAAGCAGCATCATTTTCCATGTCGACAAGGAGCGCAAACTAAATTCTTCTCA